>CM061921.1:290830487-291239296 GCA_031002005.1 Vandiemenella viatica | reverse complement strand
CAGTCCACAGTTCTTGTTCTGTGGCATTTACTGAATCAAGGAAATCTTTATCTAGCATTAATTTCCAAATATCGGGACCAGTGACCAAACACTCTTTCAATTTAGCATCCGTCAGATTGAGAAACTTGTTACATAGATATCTGAAACAGTTTCCACACATAGATAATACTTTAACTGACTGCTTCATCATGTCCAGTTTGAGGTGCGAGGTGGCAAGAGTATTGTGTCTCTTTCCACTAAAGCGTCACACTTGATATTTTTGTCGCCTGGAACCAATTCCAACCTTTGAGGCCGCTGTTTCTGCTATCAATGTTTGCACGAGCCCAACTGTCCCATTCACAGATGAAACAGGGGAACTTGGATATGCTTCTAGGACAACAATCAGGATAAACCAACACTTTCTAATCACCATACACGATCCAGTCGTTATCTTCATAATGAATGGTAGTAAAAAGATCATTCATATTGTCGTTTGTTTCCTTCAGGTGCACAGAATGGCCGATAGGTATTGAGGCATACATGTTAGCATTGTGCAGCAGACTTGGCTTCAGTCTTCTTTTAGATGAATCAGTGAACAGTCACCAGACGCATACAGAATGTTGAACTGACCCATCAAACCTTGCACATCACTGCAGTACACTAACAAGTCATTTTGGGAAAAAATATTGTATGAATATCAAGTCCCTTTTTCTGTAAAATGTAAGGTACGAACCGGATGTTAACAGATGTCTTTCGAGCAATCTTGACCCCAGGAGCTCTGCTTTGTCCTTTGTCAGTCCCAGATCATGGACTAAATCATTTATATATGGCTGAGTGAACATAAGAGGGCCCTCATCTGTGTTTACTTCAAACTCATTATCATTAGTATCCAGCACGGTATCTGTCTTCACTGTCGTCTGTATCTAATGTCTGCAGATGCTGTACTATAGGTATATCCAGACCATGTGGAACAGGACGAATCGCTGAGCGAATGTTGTTCAGGTACTCAATAGTCTTTTTGTTTTTCTTGTTGAAACCAGTTATCTTACAAGAGCAGAAGTAGCTCCCACCAGATCATAGGGATGCCAGATAGTAATGACTTCTTCTTTCCTGCCGCGCACGGTCATAAATCTTCTACACGCACAACACACAAGACATGTGGAGCCCATACGGTAGTTTATTGATGTCGTCTTCTTTAACTCCGAAATAGGCATGGTAGACCTTTGTCACGAAAGCAGTAATGTTTCTTCGGCCTTTTTTTCATCACAAATATAACGAAAACTGTTAGGAGAGTTTAGCATTAGGTAAACATTGTACACTAACGCTAACACGTACTTCCTTCCACAAACCCAACACCCTGACGGACAGGTAGCGCCATTTGCAACGTGGCATTTTGCAGTGTGCCGCCAGGGGCGCAAGCTTCTGAGCTTCATATGGTGTTTTCGCGTATAATATAATATCATTATAGTTAATTGTAAATGTATGCGATTTGTGCAAATACTATGGGCGATACGATGTTTTGAGAATTATTTTCGAATTCGGGAGGTCAAAATACATATAGAAGTCATACATTTTAGAAAAAAAAAATTTGTGACCTTGGAATTTGTTGCATAGTGTTATATTTGATGTAATAATGCACGCATACCTCAAAAATGTTGTCATAGTCGAACTCGGAGAGACTGGGTAGTGACTGTAGAGCGATGGCGGCACTGTTGATAGTAACGCTGGTGTCACTGACCGCGATTTTGGCCAGACGCTGGCAGAGGCGCTGACCATCAGATGCGACACACAGCCTGATCAGGCCGCGATCTGTGATCGCTGTCGACGATAGCTGGATCTCCACCAGCAGGGGGCAGCGTGGACCAATCTCTTCTAGCATCTGACAAACAGGGAATTTGTTTCGTAATCCCCAAAGGCCTCTAATTGTCTAACCATTAGAACAATAGCAGTGAGCGAATGAAGATAAATAACAAGTCTGATAGTGATAAACATTTAACTGAGACAGTATTGATGTATAATGCAACCTCATGCTAGTACTAAGTGCTTTATGTGAACTGTTTAATTTTCAGTAACTATTCCGTATATTTCGTATTGTGATGTCGACAATACAAATAGGAATCTTTAATCTGAAGAAACGAAGTTCGAATAATACCCGTCAGTAGCTGTGGAATTTGGTGGTTTGGTCACGAACTCAATATTTTTTAAGTGAGCAATAAAATTGTTAATTTGATAAAATGTTTCCTGACAAATTATTTAAATAAACTCAATACGTTTACAGGAATATTCTCTATAAGAAGAAGAGGTGGCCAATTTTTAAAAACTTGCAATATTAAAAAAATAACACATTAACGCAACCATTAAAATTATCTCTGCAATAAACTTATTTATCTAAAGCCACCATTTAAACTGGTAAGTAAAAAATTGTTTATCGTGACACATGGAGGAATTCTGATGTACTTCGCACGCACAGAGTAAGTTTAGCAGTAGGTTTAGGGTGGGATAAAGGCATTTGAAAATCCCACCTGAGACAGAGATTCGAATCGGTGAACTGTCGAGCATCAGTCAGGCAGTGAGGCACTTGAAACACGGAGCCACTTTAATCAGTCATCGTGTGTTATTTGTAATATATTACTTTTGCTCACTGAAATTTGTTTACTTATTCTAATGTGCCTTTTAAACAAAAATATGATAGGCTCTCACACGTCTGGTACAGAACGTGATATACCTGCATCCAAATTCTGAAGTTATATACTGGCAAGGGATCCGTGTGTGGCAGTCAGCATGATTATCAGGAGAAACAGCACTGCGTGTTTCTCGCTTGTGGTGCCATCGTTTCGGTCATAACCTGGGGATATCATCAGGGCTGCTTCAAATAAATGTATCCGCTTCGTTTTCCGTACACTGGATGGAAGTGATACTCCAGTGTACCGGAAACGAAACGGATCCATTAATTTGAAGCAGCTCCGAGGAAAGCCCCAGGTTGGCACCCAAAGCTTTGCATTACCAGCAAGAAATAGGCAGTGCTAAACCCGAAAAATAAGTACAATTTTATAAATTTACACCTGCGAAATTTTATATCAAGAGAAATAAGTTGTTTGAAGTTAGACTGTCGTTTAGATATCCGTTGCTCGACAATTCCCAAAACACTTTCAAAATCAGGAGGGGTTCACCCTCATAAAATTTCGGAAACCGATTCCATCTTCAAGTTTGAGGGTATTCTGTAGATTATTGGCTTTAATATTTTCCTCGGGCTTTACCTTAGTGATACATGGTAACCAGCCCTGGTGAAACTTCGGAGAGAGTGTTGCTCATGCTAGTCCGCTATAGGCTAGTGTACGACTGTCTCTGGGCGCAGACTCTGGACAGATGTGGATGGTGTAGTAAGCCGAGGGACTCTATCGAAAGAGGAAGCTTACTCGCTGTAGATTCATCTACCGGTAAAGATGGATTAACACCTGAAGAAGACGGCAGAACCAGTCGTCGAAATATCGTGTTTTTACAACATAATCCGTGAAGATTTTATTTCAACCATAAGGCGAGAAAGTCTCAGTTCTCACAATTTGTCCCTCCTTAAATAACAGACGAGTGTGACAGCGCCTTTCCTTTTTCTTCTGCATTATTTTTTTTAATCAGAAAAAAAGTGCTATTGCAAGTGAAAAGAAAATTATATTGCAGTTAAATCCGGTTGATTCTGGCAGTTTAAACGTGATTCCTTGTCGGGGGACAACATCGCGACATTGAATCGTGGCAGCACGGACGCAGATCTGGAACGGTGAATCCCAGTTCGTACTGGACAAACTATTCTTCAGACTTCAACACGTGTCGCCCTATGAGTGAGTTTGCTTGACTTGAAGGTTGCGCAACCCAATGGGGAGTTGTGTTTAGCAGAGCGTGCGGAACACCACACAGCTGGAACATTCTATCCGTAGAAGCACTCAGAATAACACAGAGCGAGATCGGCTGTAGGTAAAGATAATAATATACAATGCCATTAATATATCAAATTTTGTAGGAATGCACAAATGATATAACTTACGAATATCTCTCGCGTCTTTATCTACGGTACTGCAGTGATGAGTGGGATCTGCAGACCAAAGGATTTATTCAGAAAATGGACACACTTTTCTGATTCATTTCTATGATCCTGACGACAGTGTCAGACTTGTTAAAGACAAGAGGACGTAATATCCGTTCCTGTTCATTTACTATACCCTGTTCACCACAACTAGCGGCTCAAGGTCATGTCCCTTTTGACCCACCCTCTCCTTCCCACCTTCCTTGTTGCCTACACCTCCGAGCAAACGACTGTGTTCAGGCGTTCGTGTAGCAAATTTGTCAGCGGCCTCTGTTTCCCCTTTGCATGTAGGGGTAGGGGCAAGGTGAGTGGGGATAGAGCAGAGTGACCTTGAGCCACCTCTGGAAACTGATCGTGTTATAATATTTTATGATCTACTTATACTGATAACTTAATGGAAACAATATTTTCATTTAAGCAGGTGAATGAGCAGTTAAAGTTCAATTCAGACATTCGGTCGGACATCCGGCCATCCTGATTTCTGTTTTCCATAGTTTCCCATAATCATTTCAGTGATGGTTCCTTCGAAAGGGCTCGTTCGAATTATTTCCCATTCCTTGTTCTGAATCCTCTATTGGCTCAGATGACATCGACCAACCAGAAAGGTATATTTAAAAAAAAAAAAAAAACGGGCAAGAGCGAGTCGACCTCGCGGCCATTTGGGGATCCCTACTCTAATTACTTTAACACATATTTAGAATGTGAAAGGACAAACCACAGTCACTTGGCACAAAAATCAATGCCTGGCAAATTTTCATGTTAACAGTAATCTCGTGTGGTCGTAATGACCTGATTATAGGGTTTCTTAAAGGTTGCGCAACTCGATGGATAGCAGTGTCTACTGTCTAGTAGCGTGCTGAACACAGCATGTCGGCTGAAACGTCGGCATTTCATACTAGGACGCGTAGCCACCCGGACAGCAACACTCCTAGGTATGATAAAGGCTGCTCAAGGAAGGCACCAGTGCATTTGCACTCATAAAAAAACCTCACAGTCAACACCCATAACCTTGCACTACGTCGCAGCTGCCCCCACCGCGGAAACAAGACCATCTGAAGAATTAACAGTCATTACAGAGGCAAGGCACACTTCACCGCCCATTAAGGGTAACCACGGGGAGCGACGCGGACGCGGCGCCCGCCATGAACAAAGCCGAACACTATGTTAATTTCTGTTGTATGTGAAATTTATTTGTCTTTGAGTTACAGCACTTAACTTCTGATTGCTTCACAAATGATGTATCGGCCATGTTAAAACAAATCTTGATATTGTAAATTGCACCTTCTGCGCAATTTAATTACTGCTGTTTACTGTTTGAATCAAAACAAGTGCTTATGAAGTTCTAAAATTTTAGCTGACAGCTTAAATGTTGTAGATCTGTTGTAGATAGCATGACTTACCTGATCGGTAGCCATCGTCATGCTAAGATTTAAGCTGACCAAGGAGTTGAAACACGGCATTAGGCCGAGAAGTATGTTAGGTGTCATATGACGTAGATAGGAAATGTTCAGTTTCTTCAGGTTCTGAAACACACAACAGAGAAACATACCAATTAATCGGAATGGAAATATGTAGGTGGTCTGAAAAGTTCTCAACTTCGACCACAGATGGCGATTAAATCGGCAAATTAAGACACATGAAATTTCACCAAAACTTGGTGACTGTATCTCTGTATCTTCCTTATAACATTTTATAAATTTATTTTTGATTACAACATTTAATAATGTACAGAATAATCTGTGGTCGACCACCGCTTACTATAGGTGAGTAGGGAATTGTCACTGCAATTAAATTGAATTAAATTAGTTCTGCGTAAAATGTTTACACATAACTGTTGCATAATATTATTTGTCCACGATCAAAGAAGAAAACAAAGGGCACTTTGATGATTTCATTATTGAGCATGTATGTTCGTTTGGGCCAACAAGGACCACGTTAAGCCTTTGTTTGACTTGAATGTATACACATCAGTGTTACAACTAGAGCTGTTAGCCAGGGGCGTAGCTACTATGGGGCTAGGCGGTGCAGTGCACCGGGGCTCTCACGCTCAGGGGGCCCCCAAGCATACCTCAAGGGGCCCCTAAGCCCACCTCTACCGTCGTCTAAGGGGCCCCTGAGAACACAGGAGCCCCTCACTAACGACCCTCACTGTGCTCAGGGGCCCCTAAAGAACAATTCAAGGGCCCCCATCCTCAGTTCAGGGGGCCCCTACCAGCACACAAAACAAAAAAAAGGTCGCCCGTCTGGCCTGAGGGCCCAAAATAAATTTTTTGCACCGGGGCCCTTGTTGACCTAGCTACGCCACTGCTGTTAGCCCTAGAGGGCTACAGTTGAACGTGGAATCCGAAACACGGAAGCGTTCTGGAGTACTTCACATTACACAGCAAGCTGTGTCAGAGGAAAACGTCAAGGGCTTATGAAAATCCCTGCCGAGACATGGATTCGAACCGCGGATTTTCGATCTCCAGTCAGATGCCTTAACCACTGAGCCACCAGCTCCCTCAGCATAGTCTCTTTGATATTGTTGCCTTATGATTTCTAATTAGATCTAAATTAATTTTATTCTGTTTAATTAATTATGTATGTAGTGTAACTATATACGGTAGTTACCTCTGTCAGCATCGAAGTTTCCAGTTAATACCAACTAAGGGAGCAATAACTGTGTAGAAATGAGTGAATCCAACTAACACAGAAAAGAATTTTAATTTGTATAAACAATTTGTTTTTTTAAGAAGGAAACACATTTTTTTAATTTCTTAACACTAGAACCGCCGAGTGGTCAACTTGACCACTTTTTATATTTTAACATATTATTATTCAGTCAGTTTCTAATCAATGCTGTTGTGAGTTAATGACTTTTCCTAAATGTTTATGTAGATCATATAAATAGTCCAATATTTGTTTTATCGACATTAGTTTTCTTTGAATGACCACTTATACTTAGAACCGCCGAGTGGTCACTTTGACCACATTACGTGAAATCTGAAAACAGATTATTTAAAGATTGTTGTGCGTCACTCCCCGAATTTACTCTTAGCACTCGTCAACACTATACTAAATATCTGGGTTACTGAAGTTTACTCGCATTGTTTGAAGCTCAACAATGCAATATGTCATTCATTGTTTGCTATTGGGTTTCGCATAAACGAGGCAGATTATTTGAGTACTGGTCTCAGAGCAGTAGATACGGCTCAGATGTCACAGCGATACAAACCACGGCCACGGCCACTTTCAGATGAAGAAATTGTCGCACTTTTGTATGAATCGGATGTTGAAAATGATCCTGAAGTTGAGGACCTTGTGGAAGACTCTACAGATGAAGATTACCAACCTGTCGCTAATGTGGAGAGTGACAGCTCCGAGACTGAAGATGAAGGTAATTTACATTCACTTATATTATTATTATTATTATTATTGTTACTATATGAATAATGATCACTATTATAAGAGAGCTGACACTTCTACTGCTACTTCTGTTACTGCTATTTTATTGTGTGGTATGGTTTCTTTATAATGAGTTGTAGCTTTCTAATTGTCTCTTTCCTCATGCAGTTGCTGAACCAGGACGAAGCAGTAATATAAACAATGCTAGAGAAGGACCTACCCTGGGTAAAAGAAGAACTGCACCTCCTGTAAGTGGACCAATACAGAATCGACGTAGAAGAGGAGAACAAAGTGAGGGTTCACTTCCAGAAACTGGCTCAAAACTCCTGGGGAAGGACGGGATCACGGAGTGGACTGTAGCAGACTTCGGGGTTACTAAACCAGGTAGGATAGGTCAACAGAATATATTGAAAGAAACATGGGGACCTACTCCACACGCAAAGCGGCACGTCTCAAATGATAATGTTTCGAGTGCCTGGCGCCTTTTAGTTGATCAATCAATGTTGAAACACATAAAGAAATGCACAGAATCAGAGGCACAACGGCTTCTTGGAAATGATTCGTGGAGTTTGCCTTTAGAAGAATTAGATGCATTTGTTGCTTTATTATATGTTCGTGGTGCACTAGGTGCCAGATGTACTGAAGTAGATGAGTTGTGGTCGAAAACGTGGGGAGCCCCATTTTTCACTGACACAATGAGCAGAAACAGGTTTCGAGAAATTTTGAAATATCTGCGTTTTGATGAAAAAAATACACGGTCGGAACGGTTGAAAAGTGACAAATTTGCACTTATATCAACTACTTGGAATCATTTTATAGAAAACTGTCAGTTGAATTACATACCTGGATCAAATGTCACTGTGGACGAACAACTTTTCCCCAGCAGAACCAGGTGTCCGTATTTGCAATATATGCCGAATAAGCCTGATAAATTCGGAATCAAATTCTGGCTTCTAGCGGATGTAGAAACAAAATATCTTTGTAATGGGTTCCCTTATGTGGGACAGAACGAACAGAGGGCACCTAATGAGAAACTTCCAGAACAAGTAGTAATGAAGTTGGTAGCTCCATATCGCAATAAGGGTCGAAATGTGACTACTGATAATTTTTTCACTACGGTCACACTTGGGGAGAGACTGGAAAAAGAGAAAACTAGTCTTGTCGGCACTATCAACCGTGCAAGAAAAGAAATTCCAAACACTGTAAAAAAATGAAAACTCCTCTTTATACGTCTGTTCTCTTGAAAAGGGAAGGTGGTACTCTGACTGTTTACCAAGGGAAAAAGAACAAAAATGTTCTTCTGTATAGTACCATGCATACAGATGTTGAAATACAAAATAATTCTAAACACCTTCCCGAAACAGTGAGCTTCTACAATAGCACAAAATTTGCTGTAGATGTCTTGGACCAGATGACGAGGAAGTATTCTGTCCGCTCTGGTACTCGTCGATGGCCTGTCCACGTATTTCACAATATCCTTGATTTAGCAGCCATCAACGCATGGATCATTTTCAAGCTAGTGACAGGGATCAAGATAAGTAGGAGGAATTTCATCCTAAATCTAGCAGAAGAATTACGTAGAGACTATATGGAAACCAGAAATCAGGAAAGGATGACAAGGGAAGGAAAGGAAAAGGAAGAAAAGGAAGATGGTGATGAAGAAAGAGAAGAAGCGGGAATTCCTACGAAAGTTAGAAAACTATGCCAAACGAGGAAATGCAGAAACAAGACAAATGAAGTGTGCAGTAAGTGCAAGAGATATGTTTGTGGGCCGTGTACATATAAAGTAATAAAGACAGTAGTTTGTAATGCTTGTAAGTAGGATTAGGTACTATACATAGTCATATCTTATGATTGTTCTTTCTCTTAACATATTCATGGGTACTTAGTTTCTCCAGTATGATTAATTTCTATTAATTTTAAAACTACTGCAATACAATTAGTATGGTTGCAGATAAATATTGTGAACTATGCTCTTTAATTTTAGTAATATTATGTTCCCATTGTTGTTGTAAAATACAGTGATACTGTTAATAAATGTAATTAAAGTGATACATTGTTATCAAGATCATTCATATTTACATTAATCAGAAAAGCATGCAATTACAAAGAAAGTGGTCACTTTGACCACATCGGCGGTTCTAAGTATAGTACTAGTTCCGGCGGTTCTAGTGTTAAGGAGCGTGCTCAGTTGTCTAAAATTAAACTGAGTAAGCTACTTAATAAGAAAAACACACAACTAGTGTTCAGATGTAAATGCTAGATTAGTAGACAACGTAACTAAATTATTGTTTCATTACTCAGCGTTGTATTAGCTTTCCGTTGGAGCAAGAAAAGTACAGACTAACAATAGAAAAGAGAGTAGCATTGTTACAAGGGACGTGAGATTGTTATACTACACTTGCCTAAATATTCGTAAAAATAATGATTGGAAGGGGAATATTAGGAGCGTAGCTACTATGGGGCTAGACGGTGCAGTGCACCGGGGCCCCTACGCTCAGGGGGCCCCCAAGCATACCTCTGTGGGCCCCAAAGCGCACCTCTGGGGGCCCCAAAGCGCTCCTCTGGGGGCCTTCAAGCGCAGTTCAGAGGCCCACGAGCCTTCATGGCAAACTGGCGGCTTTTTTTTTTTAGGTCTACATTCGTCTAAGGAGGCCCCTGAGACACAGGAAGCCCCTCACTAAGGGCCCTCTCACTGCTCAGGGGGCCCCTAAGCACATCTCAAGGGCCCCATCCTCAGCTCAGGGGTCCCTTACCAGCAACACAAAGCAAAAAGAGGTCGCCCATCTGGCCTGAGGGCCCAAAATAATTTTTTTGCACCGGGGCCCTTGTTAACCTAGCTACGCCACTGGGAATATTTTGAGACTATATTACATTTATGAACAGGCTCCTTTGTCTTGTCTTTGGCAATAAATATCGCACAGCAACTGAGAAAATTATCAGGTGTTTTCATGTGATCTGTGCAAACCATTCAATTTTAAAGTGCGGGGAGATGTTAGTGAACGTGACCCTGCATTTCTTTAATTTGTTTTGTTTCTTGGCGCAGTCGAGTGAAATCTTGATCAATGTATTTTAGAATCTGTGCATATAAACCATTGTTATCATAGACATTATCTGAAAGAATTTATGACTTATTTGTACATCTCCATCGTCTCCGTGATATACTGATAAAGAAAACAAGTTTCCGATATCCAATATAAAGATCCTAATTAACTTTAGTTTTCGGATTGTTTATCGAAGCCTAATTCTAGTACAATCCTATATGTCACTCCAAGATTCATAGGCGAAACGTGAGGGGGAATTTTCTGACCACGATCTCTCATTTTCCTGACTGCTCATTAATAATGGGAGATATCGATTATTAAATTTTACTAAGAATGGTAGAATATCTTCTTTCTGTCTACTACCCCTTTTTACTACAAAAAAGTAATTTGGTCAGTGGAACAGGCAACCTATCAACAATATATTCTCTTCTTATTGCGATTTTGTTTACAGATAATTCTTATCGGTGACAAAAAGAGATGACCCACTATTTAGAAATCACTAATAGGGTCACAAACAGAACTTGAAACGACCACTTCGCCAACAAGAGTCCAACGCGCTATCCTTCATTTTCCGGAACAAAGATGTTACGGTTCAACATACCTTTGGGTGCTAAGGTCATTTTTTGTGCCATGTAAGATTCGTCTGAACTTGCCAACCACTTACAAAGCAATATTTCATAGTGGTTTCTTGGAGAAGGAAAATTGGAATGTTTTAGCTTTGGCTTCATCGGTTATTCATGAACTAATGGATTGTGTAAGTAGCAAACTGTTCATGAACAACGTATGCTAGATAAAATCCCAGTGCTCGTATGTAGTTTTTGAGACTTTTTTTCAGTCGCTGACCCCGCCCCCCCTCCCCCCTCTATTCTCGCCCGAGTCGAGCCCGCCACCGCCATCCAATCATTGTGAAAAGATTACTGGAATTTGTGATTTAAACTCGCGCCAGTGTACTTTACAAGTCCAATAGGATAGCGCCTAAACTACCTGAGACAGAGTCCTGCGAAAAACGAATCTGCCTACTTAAAAGGAATTGGATTCCACCTGAGCTAATTACGAGAACTCGAAGTCTCCGTCTGCAACTACCTCTCTGCTTAAGCAGGTGGATGCTGATGTCTGTGTCAGTATTATCTCTGGGTTTTGTCGTTTCCTTGTGCGGAGAGGTGGAGGGGGAAATGAAGAGGGGTGAAAGGGAGATAATACAGCATAATTAATGCTTTCTTTAATGACCAAGTGTTTCAGTAACAGCTTCATCTGATGTACTTAATTACAGATGCTTCGCAGAGGAATTACTAGTAGATGGTCTGTCGAGATTTAGTATTTATTAAGAAATAATGATGCTAAGCTATAAGCTAACGAAGCTGTGTGCTCGATCAATAAATCAAATTCAGCGCGGAATACGAATATGACGACCACTGAGTGGGAAATTTTACAGCAAACCGGATACGAGGTGAAAATGGAAATTGTAACAACATGTTAAGTCCAAATCAAAGATGATAAAAAAGTATGATGTCACGTTAAGTTAATCGAAATTCTACCTTCTCTCTGTACATACATATATAGTGGCCTATGTATTTTATACCACCAAAACTATTAAACCATATTATGATGGGGTTTTCGCAATTTGAAAGCTTATGATCCGACATCAATCTGCGAAATGTCTCAAGATCCTACGAGACCTGGCGCCAAAGTAGGAAATAAAACACTTTTCTTAAACTTTTTTTTATTATTTTATTTTTATTTTTTTGTACAGTGTACCAGTAGAAACGTGGCTTAGTCGGTAGTAGCTAAATAACTGAAGGAATTTGGCCACGGCCTTTTGAAGGAAGCATCCCGGCATTTGCCTGGAGTGATTTGGGGAAATCATGTAAAACTCAAATCCAGATGCCCGGCCATATGCGAGGCCAGAACGTTAACCGTTCATCCACCACGCTCGGGAGGCGTCGTGTTGAGGGTTCGATCCCCGCTTCTATCTTTTTTTGCGTGCGTTCTTCTTTGCTAGTAATCACTGCTCGTAATCGTACCAAAAAAATTATTTTTAAAAAATTCACCTAAATACTATTTTGTTTTTCTTGAATGGACTCAAAAATATTGATATAATGCCAGGAACATTTGATGAAGGCATATCTACATTTCTACATTAGCCTACAGTTTTTCATCCGTTAATTTCGAATCATATCATACATTTTAAATTCGTGCACACACCTAGGTTCAAGCGGGCGAAGTTGCAGATAAAAGCTAGGTATGCATATAAAGGTACAATTACCTAAAAGAAATGATGTTTCTTAACTTGTTAACAATTTCCTACTCACTTGCCACTAAATCGGAATGCAAAGGACTAATAATAGAAAATATTTGAGCTTTTGTAAAGACGGACATAGAGAAACGAAATTTAAACATTGTTTTATTTTCGTACAATATTAAGGAAGTGGTGAAAATAATATTGTTGTCCATTGATGTTCCTTATTAATGTTGGAAAATGAGATCAAAGCTGGTAAGTGGTTATAATTACATAATCGTATGGTGGCTACTATACAGTTCATGAAACGGTCCCCTGGTATCTATACAATATGGTATCGACGTATATTTTTAGGTATTTAACTATCATTCATGAATCAATATTTTTTCGAAACATTTTTTAATGTTTTCAAAAATTAGGCTGAAATGCTATGCAATTCTTATGCATACATTGTTAACTTCATAAAAGATGACTCGCTATTGTAACAGGAGTAGCATTTATTTGATACACGTACACCAATTGTTTCAGCAACTTTTTGGAGCATATTCCAGGTCGTCGTTATTTTGCGACGTTAGTCTGGCTTTCTGGCTTTGCTTAGATGATCAGATAACTTGGAATTTGTTTTAATGATTCAACAGTTTGACGTTTGATGAAAGCACTTATATCAGTGATGGTTCTTAGGCAGTCCTCCTCATTTAGACGAACTCCTACAAGGAATTATGGCAGTTGACTCTTAACTGATGTTTATTACAGAGAATCTTAATACTGTATAATTTAATTTCAATTGCGATGGAGCACACGCAGTGTTCCTACTCACCACTTACCTACTTTATCCCCCCAGTGTCATTTGGTAAATTTATTATCATTTTGCCTTGGTAATTTATTCTATTCCCATACTCCCTCAGGTACAAAAGAAACTTTCCCATTTGCTTTCGCCTGCATTCAAGTGCCATCTTTGGTCATGGTCATCTCTCCCATTCCGTGTATTACTCCTAATCTTTCTACCAATATCCATCCATGCTCATGGCGAAAATAAGAATTTTTACTGCAACTATCAGTTATCGATTTTAGCAAAGTGATTTTGTCAGTAAAACTTAATTTTGTGAACCGCAGACTTGGATTCAGTTTTGCTTGAAGTTACTTATATGGGCGTAAATACGGGCCCTAGTCATTAACCAGCATTTTTTACCTGTCTTTCCGAATAAGTATATTTATTTTTGTGACACATTCCGTTGAAATTTCGTAGAATTAGGTGACTGCATATCTATGAAACCTCGTAAGCTGCATAAGGAATCGTCTGAAAAGTTCTCCCTTTCGACTTTAGATTATTCAGTTCATTATTCTCTGTTGCTATGATAAATGTATTTAAAGGATATCGTAAGAAATTTGTATTTCTTTGAAGAGAGTGATGAGCACAAAAATTCGTTAAATTTCGTGTTTTGCAGTTTGCTAATAAAATCGCCATTTATAGACGAAGCCCAGAATTTTTCAAGCCACACTCATATGGTAGCTATTAAGACTTGTGTAAATTCACGCCACTGTATATAAATTGATTTCAGCTGCATTGATTCCGCTACAGGAAAGCGATATTGTGTGTTTCATTTTGTAGCCTTGTTAATTCAAGTGTGTAAATCTAGTCGTGTAACTGAAGACTAGTTACACGTTTCCGAAAGTCGTCAAAGCTGAAGTGTGATATTCGCAGAAACCAATCTCTATCAACTCTGGTTTACGGCTGACAGCGTATAACTCAATTTTCTCCCGCGCAACGTTAATGTGGTAAACATCGATCCAATGTTTGAAACGATTTGGTCGATTTTTCGTTAGGTTTCTCCCTGCATGCTGCTTTTGCTGGGCTGATTAAAACACCGTCACATCTAGAAGTAGCGTTGCCAGGTGTCCCGATTTGCGCGGGACGTCCCGATTTTCGGGGTCTGGGGATGCGTCCCGATTTTTGAACCAAGTGATAAAAAGTTATCATTCATTGCAAAAAATGAAATCGCGTGTCATAAGTCGAGACGCATCGTTCCCAACCAGCAGCCCACTGGCCACCAGAGACAACTGGCCACTGCTAACCTTGAGCATGGTAATAGTTCACTAAACTAATTAATAGAGCGCTAGCGTCGATGGTAGATTCATAGGTCTCCAAGCTGTTATCCTTTCCACCGTTAAACACGCCGTTTCGCTATTGTTGTGTCTGTATCGTAATACATTGTTGTGTATACCCCAGCGCTCTTGCTGACCCGTTCTCTCTTGCCACGCATTCACATGGTCGAAGCTCTCGCTCTTGCTTGCTGGAGATGCGATCGCGCTTTTAACTCATTTATTCAGTGGTTGAGTTCGCTTGAGTTTCGTACATATTGCAGTTTCAACTAGTCACGGTACGGGATATAAACGTTTCTTTGTAGGTAAGTGTTAGAAAGAACTATTTATACAGTAAATTCATCCACATATACTAAGTTTGTTTATGTGCTTTTAAGGTTTCACCTTACTCGTGGTAACTTGAAGTTTAGTATTCGGGTAGAGAGTTTATTATCTTTGGTTTAGTAATTTTTATATAGTTGCGCGCTTTTACTTAATTTAATTAAAGACTGAATAAGTTTTATGGTTTTTCGACGAAGTTATAATAATAATCTGACGAACGGCAGGAAAGGGGGGAAAAAGTGTGAATCTAATTGAATTGCAGAGGTCAGAAAAGGCATCAGTCACCTTTTATTACTTTTACAGGGGAGACATAAAACAGCTTATACTTCTTCCAAAAACGGGAATAAGCAAGTTACTGGCATACATAGAAAGAGATGCACGCAATGGACAATTTGAAACCCTAAACGTAATTTTTAGTGGAAAGTTTATGAATTTATACAAATTTAAAATTTTGAATTTGTACTATTTTGACAGTCAGTAGTTGTAAAATAGGAAATGATCACTGAAAAATCCAACCAAACTAATAGTGGTACTTATTTGGTGGAATACACATATGAATTATTATAACATCAGATTATTAGAAATTATGAAGAATTATGGCATATAGTTACACAAATGGTAATCTTTAAAAAAACAGAAATTATCACAACATTAAAAAAGAAAAGAATAAAATCGCAGGAATTCAGCAGCTTGCCAATTATTTCTAAACATGAAATTATTTGAAAACTAAAATGAGTCGCCTTCCTCATCAGAGCTTTATTGTAGGTGGCCCTGAGTTGTTGGCTACTGCAAAAATTTGCTGATGATGCCAGGTGTTTTCCTTTCATGTAGAGCTTGGTTTGTCTTATGTTGGCCACCTTGCTATACTTTATGGAAATTTTATCACAGGCAACTGTCTTACTTGTGTGTTTGGTTTTAAAAAAATTAAAAAAAAAATTCAAGCCTCCTATGAAAGTGTTGGCACCAATTGAGCATTTTGTGTTCGAAGAGTAGTGGAAAGCCAAGTATGAGGATGGCTGTAAAGCATTTTTCTGCTCCTTAGGTGTTTTCTTTCCACATGATTCAGTCGACAAAGACGATTTCTTGAAATAAGAGCTCTACCATCTCTTGACATCTAAAACTTTGTCTGTATCCAAAGCCATTACTCGGAATACACTTTTCGCCGAAAGAATAATATCCTTATATTGATTTTGAATATAAATGCGCTCTTTTATTTTTGTCAAAAATAAAAGAGCGCATTTATATTCAAAATCAATTTTTGAGTATGCGATCATTAGGGAAGTAAGAGTATCTCTGTATAACGTAATAGTGGTATATTTCGGCAAAACGTTCTGTAGCTGTCAAAGTGAGTAAAAACAGTATTACTGAATGGTTTTTATTTTGGCTAGGGCACCTGTCTGGGAAAATTTACAGTTGTTAGACAGTAGAAGGGATATATTTATCAATGATTTCAAAAGCATAGAACAAACTTCAATTGTACCTTTCTTCGCCATGTCTTCATAGTAGATGAAAAACGTAGATAACCGGGATGTGAAGTTAAAAATGCCAAAACAATTCACCCACAGCTGGTGAAAGTAGAACATATCTTGTACAGTAATATACTGAAGGGGGGGGGGGGTTTGCATGAAATCAAAATTATTCCCCACGACATGATCTAGATATTTGCACATTTGAGTTACGAGTTTAATCTGGGAATCAGGGCTGGCGTTAGGATTCTCGGGCCCCGGGTAAGCGATCTTAGGCCCCCTATCCCCGCCCCAAGATATTTTTACTTTACACTTTGGATTTTTTTGATTCAGAACTTTTTAATACAAAATTTTTCAAAATTATTAGTGCAGATTTTAAAATTTGTGTTTGGTTTCTATTTATTTAGGCACTCAGGCCGGCGGGCCCCGGGTACTTTTGCCCCGCTTAACCCCCCCTAACGCCGGCCCTGCTGGCAATAAAATTTTTGGTCTTACCTCTGTGAATCGTGAGTTCTGCAGCAACAACTCTTTTTGCAGAATCGCAGAATGAAGAATCACTTTTAATATTAATGCCTAATTACTAACATGTTACACAAGTATCAACTTCAGGGCGTCCGAATCTCAAGGAAAAGTTTTCATTAAAAACCTCAGATAAAACTTATACTTGACATTAACGTCAGGATGCTGTTTTTTGAATAGGTTATACATTTTCTTCACATCAAGCGGAGCACCTAAATAGCTTTTTTCCTTCCTGAAAAAACGCGTCTGGCGTTGTTTGAGGGACTGGATTTATCCCTTTTGATCGGATTGTCATAAACATTCTCCATCACCATCTACTTTGCCAGATTTTCCTATCGTTTTGAAGAAAAACACTAAAAAACTTTTAAAAAAATAAAAAAATGATTGTGTAAATATTTCTATAGAGGGATGAATGAGTAGAGCGGGTGCAATTTTGTAAAATAAATGTTAACATTGTTTTTACATCTTTTTTAAAAACACATGTTCTCAAAAATCTGTCGAGATCAGATAAAAACTAGATTTCTGTGTCGCCACACTAACTTTAAAATTTTAAATTTCAAGTTCTGATTTCTTTGTCATCATTTGTTTGATCGGAATCGGTCCAACGCTGTTTGACAGGAAATGTTCTGGGCTTTCAGATATCACTATCCACTTTGACCGATTTCCGCAACGTTTTACAGCAAAAACTGGATAGTTTCACGTGTCAATTTCCCTTTAAGGAAGATGATGCAGGAGATGAAGCGGGTTTTTGTAAACCACATTTAGCCAATTTTCTCTTTGTTTTAAGGTATACGTGTGTAAAGTTTCGCCGATACTGTGGATATGTATAAAGAACATTTGAAAAAATTAGGGGGGGGGGTGAAGGGGGATGATAGGATGTATTTTTGTAAACCAAAAATGGGCAGTATTTTTTTTCTTTGTTTTAAAGTACACGTGTGCAAAGTTTTATCGAAATTGGATGAAAGCTATGGATTTGTATCAAGAAAATTTGCAAAAATTAACGGGGAAAGTAATGGGGATAGGAGCTGAGTTTTTGCAAACAAATGTAGACAGTATTGTTCTCTATTTTTTTCAACATACACGTGTTCAATGTTTCATCGAGATCGAATAAAAATTGCGAGCATGTATGTCGCCGCAAAAACTTTAAAGCAATTTTTAAAGTTCTAGTTCAAATTTCTCGTTAATACTTCTCCAATAGGAATCAATCCAGAGCCAATAAACAGGAAATTTTATGAGCTTTCAGAATATCACCATCCACTTTAGCCGATCTTCCTACTGTTTTCGAGATATTTGCAAAAAAACTGTAAATTTACTTGAATTAGGGTGGCGGGGAGGAGGGAGTGAGTTTTTTTAAAAAAATTGTTTATTGTCAGATACCTTCATAAGTGCGCATACAACAACTCACGTAATTTTAATCGTAATCGGGTGAGTTGTGTAGGAATGTATAGAAGAGAAACAAACTAACATTTATTTTTACACGTTAAATGAATCGATGTGCTTGTCAATTATCCCCCAAACAGAAAGTGAATTAACATTACCACAGGGACAATTGATACCAATAATGTCCTTTCGAATTTCACCTCGTAGAAGCAAATGGGAGAGGCATCGTATTCTTTTATCAGATATTTCATGCATAAGGGAGTGGGAAAATTTTCTTTTGTTGGTAAGGGTGTCAGGGATTGGATCAAATTGCCAAGTGAAGTGACGAATAATTTACTAAAAACTCTTAAGGAATTTAAAATTAAAATTTGTAAATCGGAAAAGGGAGGGATTTAACACTATAATTATATATAGAAAAAATAAAAGGGGTAATTAGATGACTAGGAGAATTGCCGCCGGAGCGTTAGCTCCATCGCAATTAAAATTATTAATCACAATAGTCCCATGCAAGCCATCAAAAGCTTTTCGGCATACTCTCGTACGTTGTCTATCTGCTGACACAATAATGAAATCTCCTTGCTCTGGGACATTCTTTTAGTTGTATGAGCTGTTGGTAAGTAAACGTCTTGCAGAGCCTTGCTGTCAAAGCACCTCATCAATGATCTCACTGTTGCTCCGTGAAACACGAATAGCATTTCCATGGGCATCTGTTACAGCAATACGAAAATAATCATTCCATAGTAAGTTTCAGCTTGCTAGGAGGTACAGAAAATGGTGTTGACAGCAAATAACGTTATCTAATAGGTAATACAAGATTTTTTAAATAATAATTTACAGTATACTATTATGATTGTAATAATATTGCATTTTATAAGTACTACTAATACTTAGCATACAATGTTATCACTTCATAATGAAACTTATAAGTTACTAATAGTGACAACTTTAATTCGTTAGTATTATGACACTAACAAGGTTATTACTTTTTACAAGAAAAAAAATTAAATCAAAAAAGTGAAAAATTAACAGACTTACAATCAGGGGGCCTGTTTGTAATTTTGATATTAAATATCCCTTCCAATTCACAAATTATAATCTAGTCGTTCCCAACCGGGCGCGGCACCGACCAATGGTGGGCGTTAAAGAGGTAAGAGTGGGCGTTTTTGCTCCAAGGTGAATTTAGAGGCCGTTTAGGACCAATCACCGCTCCGTGCTTTCCAGTAACATATCTGACTCATTTGATTTTTCTACGCACAATAGGGATACTTTCTTGACTGAATACTCACACCTTTCTGGACACACGGATATATCAATATCAAAATAATCGAGTTTTGCAAAAAAGAGAATAAGGTTGACACATGCGATTTCTGACCTCAGCGATTCATTTGTATTGTGTGCCAATTTGATATGTACCTACGTGTGTTGGTGCTAGGTAATTTTTTGTTTTCAGAATTCCATCAAAATGAGCGATTCGGACATCAATCCCATTTCAAAAACAGATGTTGCCACGAGTACTCCGAGAAAGAAAAAACAACGGAGAATGTGTTCTTTTCTTGATATTTGGATAAAAAGTTATTCATTTATCAAACCAGCCTTAAACAGCAGATTTAAAGCATATTGCACATTGTGTCAAAAACAGTTCAGCATATCTCATGGTGGCAAAAATGATATAGAAAAACACCAGAAATGTAACGAACACAAGAAAAAAGAAAGGAGTGCCAGTTTAACAACATCATTGAAAATATTTTTGAACACTGATCAAATGAGCACCCAGGAAGAAAAAGTGATAGCTGCTGAAGTCACAAAGACATACCACTCGGTCAAGCATACCTTGTCATTCAATTCACTCGATTGTGAATCAAAACTCGATCGTACTTTGTATAACGATTCGAAAATTGCCGAGAAATTATCACTTGGAAGAACAAAGGCCAGTGGGATTGCACATAATGTTTTGGGTCCGGCATCTACTCAAGAAGCGATCGAAGCTCTCCAAAACGATACATTTTATAGTATTGCTACAGACGCCTCCAATCATGGTGGAATAAAAATTTTTCCACTGATGGTAAGATTTTACAGCCCAGCTACAAATTTAAAAACTTGCGTACTTGATTTTTATGAAGACGCGAATGAAACTGCGTCAGCCATGTATAAAAATATAGTGAGACGGCTGAAGGAGCACAATATTGACACTAAAAATCTAACTAGTTACTGTGCAGACAACGCAAATGTGAACTTTGGGTGTCGCAATTCAGTTTTTCAGTTACTACGCGATGATAATGGCAAAATTTTGTCAGTGGGATGTCCTGCACACATTTTGCATAACAGTGTAAAGCATGCTTTGGGTTTGAGTAAATTTGACTTGGAGAATTTTATCCTGAAGCTGCATAGTCATTTCTCATACTATGCAAAACGAGTTCAAGCTTTAAAAGACTTTTATGAGACGCATGAATCTGAATTTGCTCCAGTATTGCGACATGTAAAAACGCGATGGTTGTCACTTCTCCCCGCTGTTGAACGTGCTATGAAATCATTCGACACCCTGAAAGATTACTTTATTTCTATGGGAGAAAACGAATGTCCTACTGCGCTCTGGATATTCTTTAATTCTGAAGAAACAGAACCTTACCTGGCTTTCTTCCAAAATGCACTGAAGGTCCTACAAGATGCCGTATTGAGTCTTGAAAACGAAACATTGCTCTGTTTCGAAGGTTACGATATAATGGTCAGACTCGCTAAGAAATTGAAACAGAGGATTGAAGATGAATTTGTTGGCTTCACGTGCGGCAATTTATTCAAAAAGTTGCCGGATGAAACAGTTTCAAAAATGAAAACAGATTGCTGTGCTTGGTACAGAAATGTTTTAAATTACATAGAAACCAAATACGAATTCAGTGAAAACAAATTCGACATATTCAAGCCACTTTCTTTGCAAGATGACTCTTTCACTTACGCATCAATGGTTAATATAATTGAAAAACTAAAAATAGACGCGTTTTTTGAAATGGATGAGCTTTATGAGGAAGTTTGTAATGTGAAAGACGTAGTGAAGGCAGCAGTGCAGAATAAAGACTTAACGCCGCTACAGAAATGGCACAACATATTTCAGAATCAAGATCTCGTCAATCTGCAAAAACTATTTGCTTTCATGGCATCAATACCGGTTTCAAACGCGGCAGCTGAAAGGATATTTTCCCAGACTAATATAATTTGGTCTGACAGACGAAACCGATTATCACTGGAACATGTCAAAGCAGAAATACAAATTAAAACCAACTTCAGTTTGTCGTGTATCGAATTTTATAACTACGTTGTAAAAAACAAAGCTATGTTAAAAGCAGTAAAATCCAACGCAAAATACAATTTTAATAAAAAATAAATATACTTAAGTATAACATAAATAATTACCTAAAATTAAACTATAGATTATACTGTTTTGCATTATATTTTGTTAATTGTGCTAGTCAACAATTCTATTATTATAAAGTTTAGTATTAACGTTCGTAAGTTCCTATCATATGATAGACAGATCTTTATAGAAATTTCTTCTGTTCTGTCTAAATTATAAAAATAAACTAGAATTACCTTAAAAAAACTTTTTTTTTGGCTGTCCCGATTTGTAACCCTGAATCCCGATTTTTTTGGTCTTCTGTCCCGATTTTTAGCAAACCGGACCTGGCAACACTATTTGTAAGCTACGGGTGTTTATTGAAAAGAAGAGAGAACATGTTGGAAAATAACGGTTTGTAAATTAAATGTTTTATTTCTTTTTTCAATGACACCTTGCAGAAGAAAATGTATAATTTAAAAATGAGTTAAATACGCTCATTGAGGATTCTGTATCCCGATTATGCATTAAACTTAATATACTAAAAACATTCTCTTGCTAAATCTTCTTTTAAAAATTTCAGTAGCAAGTGACTTTTAAATTTAATTCATTTTTCGTGTTGCGAAATTGGCTGTGGTATGTATAAACAAAACACACACAAAACAGTTGAAAATGTTATAGTGAATCTTGTAAAATATTTTTTATTTTTTTAAAAAAAAAAGAAAGAATTTCCATCACATACGAGGACCGCCCTGAAGTAATACCCCTTTGCGCCACGCACAGCGCTGGTGTCTCGTATAGTCATCACTCCAGGTCAACTAGTTTCAGTCGACTTTCTACTTACCCCGTGCGAATTTATGTTCTGCCATTTTTTCATTTTTCTATGACTGTTTGATTTTTTTTCTAGGACCGTTTAGAAAGCCTCCAATTGTGAAGTGATAGAGGAAAGGAACCAAATTCGGATCTCAGGTTGGTTTTTTGCCTGTTTCGCCTCTGATTTAAGTTAATTTTATTTTAACTTTGATAGAGTACTTTCTTTGGTATGTTTTGAATAGCCTGCATGACAGAAGTTAGTAAATATCTGAATAATCTCCAAATACATTTTTCGTAAAGGTTGCAAAAACAGTCTCTGAGAAAAAGGTAGCCAAAGTTAAGCCTTTTAAAAAATATACAGAAAATTACCAGAAAAGTCCATAAAAATTAAAAAGAATATAGGAAGGTTATTTTTTTTTTTATTGATCATGTGGTATAAACATTTTAGCTTATTTGATATACATAATATTTTATGTATAAGAAAAAGTGATAAGTTTCTATGCTAATAAGTTCTTTCACTAAAGACAAAAATTGCCACTTTTCTCACAAAGGTTCCTGTTTTTTTTTTTGGCTATATGAAACAGCATTTAAAATCATTTTAACAAATTGGTGAAATTTTAATGTGAATATTAATGCTGGAGGGGGGGTGACTTAGGGAACGCCGAGAGGGTCTAGTACTTAGGACCTCTTCTACTTGGCAGTTCCAGACATTTAAAAGTATGTTGGGTGAACATCAAAGTAAACAAATGATGCAGTGAATCAGAATAGCATCTTCCAAAGACATTGCAGTTAACAGATTGTTTCTTTCTCCCTTGGAACTCTATAAAATCTATATTTAATGCACCTCTGCAATAACTTTCACTCTTACTGAAAGCACTATTAATATAACTGACAGGATACTTCTCTGCCCCAGCCCTGTAAACTTCAAAACCCACTATTTATTTTGATACCTACATGTTTAAATATATGCTAAGAGAATGCAGTAGCATCCAAGCGAAATAAGGTTGAGGTCTGATTTAGGGATCTGTGTTCGGATTTGGTTAATTTCCTCTGTCTGTTATTATACACAGACCATGTGATATTCACCGTCAAATCAAAGGGTTAAGACACTGCAATGGATGAATCATCTGTTCAGCGATGGTGCCAAAGTTTTAACTCGGCGAGACCATGAGCGAACAGGGCTTCTGACGGTCATTACTCATTACAAACGACCTTCTGAGTTCAGAAAATTCATAAAGAACGAGCAGTTGGCAATTTTCACATGTTTCATCATTTGTGCAAGATCGCATCTGTCACTACGGTAGTGGCAGGTCAGGGGTTTTTCAGAGGAATATGAGGCAGGGATGAAATACACGGTATGACAAGTAATAAACGACACATATCACGCCAACTTGCAAGTATGTATGTAAGTGTAGGTATATTTAATACATTAATGAAATGTTATAAATTCCAATAATAATGGCAAAGTTTTGGAACAAGGAATAAAGCGGGCCACTTGAAACATGATGACAAGCAGAAGAGATTAACAAGAGAGTTGTATTGGAAGCGGCAAAAGCTGAGATGCAGAGGATGTTATGTTAAATAACTGGACTTGCCGGAAAGGGGAACTGTGTAAACACTGTTACGGCTACCACTAAGGAGAGAGATATAGTTCTATAAAAGATAAGCTGAGTATGTGAAGCTGCAAAGTGAATGGGTATTCAAGTGAAATTTGGAGTGAAGAATATTGGTCAAACAATTGGCAACGAGAGAAAGAAAGGCGAAATTTAATTTTTATTTTCAGGTTAAAGGAAGTACTATTAATATAACATATGACAGAAGAGTCGACACTAGACGTCGTCAAATGAATAATAAGGATGCTTAAAGCAATCTCTTTGCTAGGAGGAACCACAGAAATCTATAAAAAGTAACGTAAACTATTGTATATCTAACGAAAGACGGTTTGGAGTAATAATTTATGCGAGGTGAACCAAGTAAATAAAAGCTTAGAAAGGTAAAAAGACTTCTATCATTTTTTGCGTCATAAAGTGTTTGTATTATGATTGCGTCGTAGTGCGAGATATGTTTATTGTATCATGTTTATTCTTTTTTTTAATCTTTCTGGTTGTTTTTTAATTATGAAATTTGTATTACTTATTGGACCACCCTCATATATATTATGATTTATGAAATTATTTGTAGAATAACATATCTGATTTTTTGTAGAGTAAATATTGTAGTGGGTGCCTTAGTGGGCAAACTACGTTACAATTATTTTTCATACCTTTATGATTAATAATTGTGGATTTTTAATTTTAATTTTTATGAAGGAGTGAAAATTTATTAATTTTCGCAAGAATCTCGACGTTAGTTGGAATTTAGGAAAAATTGTCACATTATGACATTTATTTTCATATCACTGGCGATTACAAGTCTGAGCGAATTTACCGTTAACATTAACACAAATTGGCAAAATCATAAAAGCAACGTTCAGAGGTACAATTAACCGTCATGAGCAAGCAAACAATTGTATATTTACTTTTAAATATATCTCAGAATCAAAATGCAAGAAATAATGACAACTGGAAACAATGAAAAATAGAAGTTATGACGACCTCAGACAAAGGCATCATAATACTGTGACTTTACAGTTAAAAAGACAATCATGGGCGCCACGAATGAACAATATATCATTCGAAAATAACTAGTTCTGGCAAATTATGCCGCTAGCTCAGGGGTTTTTACAATTACAAAGTGAGAACATGGATCTATCCTCTCAAAGTCGTTTACGGGTTCTGTTTCACGGAATGCACAATCAGATGGCTTGGTCGTAATAAGTTACCATTGTAGTTCTGCGTCTGATGTCTGCGGTGACTGGAGCGGACCCACGATATGTGAGACTATCTCACAAGGCAGCTATAGGCATCTCTGGTCTGACAATGCGCGTCATCGCATTACCGGCCATGTTGCCGTGATAAGCTTGCTCCATCAAGCCGGCAGCAGCAGTTGGCGAAAGAAGTCAACTTTCCAAGTCAACCTCAGACTAGACTCGCATAGCTTGGACTCGAAGATCGAATTGCAGCTCGTCGCTCTTCTCTCTCGCGAGGAAACTTCTCACTCCGCCCCTTGTAGTCTCGAAGCTCATATATAACAGAAATTCCCAGGATTTTAAGTTATACGCTCATTTGGATTGGATCTTCAGGTCGGCACCTAATGTCACGTGACATCCCCGATATGTGATTTGCCCAGCGTATCTAACAGAGGTCGGACATATTCGGCTAAGTTCGCCGGGGTGAGAGCACATTCGGGTGTCGGGCGGCATGCTTTTCCCGCCAGGTGAGTGACTCTGTTGACCACCCATCCCCAGGGAGCAGAGTGTGTGGTCCGGCAAACCCCAAATCCGCGACTTCTTGTCGCCATAGTTCGGGAAGACCAGATTAGCTTCAAGCCTACATAGCTCAATAATTCTTTAATATTCGCTTTACAAAGATATACTCTATGTTCACCATTTCATTACAGTCCTCACTTGGAATCTTGCGTACTTTATAAAATTACAACAAAAATCTATTTAGGTGGTCGCCCAAGATTTATGTAAATTACTCTAACATTATGACATATATAATAAAAAATGCACCTTGTAACGTGGCGACAGCGCGTCATGTTACAATATCTAATAAAGAGTCAAATTTCTTTAAATTATTTATATGTCTTTTTTGTTAAGAAAACCACTATGTATAGAACGGTCGCTATATTTATCCTGTAAAGTTTAGGAAATTACAAATAACTCTAAATTATGAAACAATTTATGAACTTACAATTTCAGAATAAAAAAAAGGAAACACTACTTTCACCAAAAAAAAACTCTTACAAATTATGGGATATAAAGAAGAATCCAAACATATTCGCAGTTGGTGGGATGCTACTTTTCATCGGAATCTATTATCTGAAGAAATTTTCCTTCAATACCCTCCTCCCTCCCCCCCCCCCCCCCCACACTAAACCACCTATAATTATTCTGAAATTAACTATTTTTTCCATAATCAACGTTACAATAGTGTTTGGTGCAAAAATACCTAAAATAGCGCACAATTATATGTTTCTAAGTTAATGGTTTGTTAACGATTTCAGAAGTTATGAGGCTACATCAGACTGGCAAACCAATGATTCCATAAAGGCTGTGTCATACGTAAATAAAACCTAAGACTAAATGTAAGCATTGATGTGGACATATGGAAAAATTATAAATAAGCATTAGACCCGAGGGAGAACGTAAATTTCTGTAACGTCAATGTGTTTACAAAACTGTGTCTCCAAACTACTAAAAAAAGACATTTTCCCCGCGCTGTTCATAAAAGCGTCTTTATATCTCATATTCTTTTCACTAAATAAGTATTAATTCTGTTGAGACAGTAATACCACGGTCCTCGAACTCGTCCACAACGAAGCTTGGAACAGAACGGAGACTTTGAACACGAAATTGTGTTTCTCAGCTGCCAAAATAATCCCAGTTTGTTTTCTCGTTATTTATCGACTGCCCTTCTCTCCACTTAGACTTATACTTCCTATGACTGGCCTGGGCTTTCTCGCATCGCTGTACTATACAAGCTGAAAGCCATCAAGTAAATAGTCTTTTTGTCTTCATGTTACTTCACAGCCTTCAGAAAAAATGCCTCAGTGCTTTAGTGAACTAGGGTCTGGTTTAGAAGTCTGTGACGAGGTTCACTCAGCCTCGTTTAATACAGGTCAGCATCAATAAATTCAAGAATGCTTTGCAGCTGTGTTCCTCTCTCATAACAAAGGCCCTACTCGCACTTAATAAAAGTATAGAAGCGTAATCGGCATATCATACCAATGTTAAAAATTCGAGAAATTATAAAATAATTTTCTGTTTGTGTATATAGTTCAAAATAATAAAATGTGAAAAATTCAGTTATACAAAAGTTATATAAAACGTGTAAAAGTAAACCCCAACTTTGAAAGGCTATATTTACAAAACGGAAAAAAATATCTTGGTTTCCTAATCACTTCGAAAATAATATCGTAAATTTATAAATACCATCAATTCATAAATTATGATAATAGTTTCAATGTAAATAACGTTTGACAGTGAAAATAAGGAAGGATAAAGAACGTAAAACCATCATCCACCACAGATGAATGTAAGAGGGCCACTACGAACAAATAAACACGAATACACTTTAAAGCCTTACTCATATATAGAGGTGAGACATATGGCAATACACACTAAGAGTCATCAGCTGATTTGCTTTAGGGAGGCCACCGGTACAAATACCGTTTCATCCATACAAATTTCGATTTTACGTGGTTTCCCCAAATCACTCAAAGCGAATGCCGGGCCGAATTCCTTCCCGTTCATTGCCCTCAGTCCTTTCCCTCCTCTAATGAATTTGACGTGGACGAGGCTTAAAGTCCTAAGTAAAATGAAAGCACTGCCCATTGTACTGAAGAGCTGAAAGATACCAGACAATTCATGAACTATATTTAGGCATGCAGAAACAACAATTAAAATTACATGTTCTTTCATCATGCTGCCTTAAAATATTAATAATTCGTACTATAAATGAAAGAATGTAAAATGCAGTAATCCGCATATTTTTAGGGATGTATGCATTCTTTTCTCCCACATAATACTGATGCTTGAAGCCGGCTTGGAGGACGTAAGCTACCATTCGTGCCTGGGTTTCAAGAAGACAATGAGCGATCTGGTGACTCAGTGCTTAAGGAGTCTGACTGGTGATTGGAAGGTCCCCGGTTCAAATCCCTGTCTCAGCGGGGATTTTCATAGGCCCTTAACTCGACCTTCACCTCAGACACAGCTTGCTGTGTAATGTGAAGTACTCCAGAACGCTTCCGTGGTTCGGATTCCACGTTAAACTGTAGGTCCCCTGTACCCGGCAGGATTGCCGGATTAGGTTAAGGTGACTACGACAGGGACGGAATGTGCAGCCAATAGAAACCCTGTCTCCAAGTCATTACGACCACACGGAATTATTATTATACGACAACAACGGATTGATCCTCGCTCCGGCCATCAAGATTTGGATATTTCCTTGTTTCCTGAAATCGCCTCAGGCGAATACGGGGATGATTCCTTCACATAGGCCATTACCGGTTCCCTATCCGATCCTTTTCTACAATGCTCTCCCTGGTATGATAACCTCGTCGTACATGAGCCTTAAAGCCTTGAAAATAAAAGAAACAAAAAAGGACTGAACCCGTTGAAAATTCAGAAAGTCTTGTAATTTGCTGCAGAGATACAGGGGGAGGACAAAATAATACGAACACCTGTGAAATAATGTAAAATCTTTATTAATATGGGGTTGAACCACCCTTTGACTGAAGTACAGATTTAATGCGACGCGGGATAGATACATAAAGGTCATGGACAATATTTAAAGATATATTAAGCCATTCCTCCTGCACCCCCATGCTTCAAAGTCGGCAAGATGCATTCAGGATTAAACGCTTCTCTGGGCGTTCTCCAGACATAAACGCGTCCGGTCGTCTGAAAAAGGGTGAATTACGATTAATCTGACCATATTACCTGTTGCCACTGCTGTGGGAACCAGCCTTTGTGATCTCTGCACCACTGGCGTCGCTTGAAAGCATTAGTTGCTGTCACCAAGGGTTGCCGCTCTGCCATAAATATTAGCAGCATGAAGTTCCCTTTTGACAGTTTCTGTTGAAACGGGGTCCTGGAGATGACTGTTCATTTTGGATGTTATCTCGGATAACGATTGCTTGTGCTTTCGGGCTACTATGTGCTTCAAGACCCGTCTATCCCTATCAGTAAGCTTTGACTTTCGGCTACTGTTGTGCTTTGAAGACGCCATCTTACAGTCCTTCGTGTAAACTGTCATAACGGCTGATACCGTACTCCTTGCAAACCCCAAAAATTTTGATGTTTCCGTAACCGATGCTCCACTTAAACGCGCTCCGACAATCATTCCTCTTTGGAATTCTGACAGGTCTGACATTTCAACTTAACGCAGACAGTTCGATAAACGCATGCAACGCAGGTGACTGCTGTTGAGAGACTGATACCTTCCTCTTCGCGCTCACTAGGTGGCAACTTCTGTTGCAGGTGGCGCGGCTGTACTGCAGGTATGAAATACGTCATACTTTTTCACAGGTGATCGTATTATTTTGTCCTCCATCAGTACTTCTTCAACACTCAACAAGTAAAATAAGTTACTTTTAATATACGCTTCAAATGTATTCTGCAATGTGCAGTGTAAAAAGTAACAGAAGGGATATTAAATAATGTGTAAGCTTCTGTGTTGGCATTAAGCAGTGTAACCTGTATGAATTCCATGTTTGCCGCCTTGAGAGAAGTCCTTATTCAGATTAATTTAGCGACGTAACAATATGCAAACTACAGAAAATTTGAAGACTGGTATATTACTCGTCGTCGCATTAAATTTTAGCAGAGCACGAGCTAGAAGTTAAACGAAGTGGCGGCCTGGAATGATTCATTCCGTAATGGAGTTAGGCCTCTGCCCCGGATCCTGTCGTAACCACGCAACTTGAGTCGCGGGTCTGAGTCCTTCATTTCATCGTCGTCTAAATGGAAAAACAGTAATTCATCACCACGAAGTTGTAAATACCACCACACATTTTATCTTATGGATAATGTGGACTAATCGACTTGTGTACAATTTCAAATATCTCCTTTCTTTTACGAAAAAATTAGTGGGAATTTAGAATATTGTTATACCTGTGATTTTCGTTGACTGAGCGTTATTTATCTAAATTAAACTAGAATAACAACATTTTCTTTGACTGAGAGGACACAACACGAAACACAAAACGATTCATAAATGATTACTGTAAAACATGTCCCATTTGATTTTATTACCGAAGTATAGAAGTATCTGTTCAAAAGATCGTCAGACAGGTTTCTGATAAAGGAAATGTTGGGAGTTCTGTCGTTCCAAGCGTAATAACAACACCTATTCGTCATATCCCTTCAGTTTTAAGAACTAATAATAGCCGAGTTTGGCTGCTTGTGATTAGCTTGAAATTCCGTTTCAATGATGTGTCATGCAACTTGATATATATACTACAGAGAATTAGAATTTAAATAATATTTTTATCCAAAAGTTCTTATCGCATTTTAAAATTTATTAAGCCAGTGTTTTAGTTTCGTAAAAAATGTCCTCGGTAGTTGCAAAATTCATATAGTGCTCACCCCTCCCCCTTTTTTTTATGAAGAAGGGACACACCATTCGCTGAAAACTTTTATAAAGTTCAGTCAAATAATGAAATCTTTAACGTCCCAAAATGTTTGACGTGTAATGACAAGTCGTCTTGCCCTGGACATCAACTAATTCTAAAAATGCTGATGTTTCTTAGTAGAAAATGAAATAATCACATACAAAAGACTTTATTCAGAAGTGGATATGATTCATTAGTACCCAGAAACGCAAAAAAAAACCTCGCTTACTAAATATTGTCTGTACCTACTTGTTCTTACAGAGAAAGCAAGAAAATAATTATGGTCATGTTGTTTAAAAATAAAACATCCTAAAATATACGTACATATTCCTGCCGTTGTGGCGCACTAACGCTGAGGATCGGGGAGGTACAACGGAACCGGGCACTATCCAAGGCCGCGTGTACTTTTCTAGGCGGTTTTCCGCAATCATCTAGGTGAATGCTGGGACGGTTCAAATCTCCGCCTCATAAACTACACACTTCACAAACAAAACATTACACTAATCAGACAGTTCACACAGATTTACACGTTTCCCAGACAGATGGCACCACAAGACTTTCCTCCAATATATATAAGGTGCGCCGGGCCTAACTAGCTCGGTTAGACTTCGGGCAGGAACTCAGTCCCTCTTCCCCCCCCCCCATGATTCACACTGTCCACCTGTATAAATAGGTGGCCAGTGTCCACGTGGTCCTTGGTGGCCGAATCTCAGAGAGAGAGAAACTGGGTTATAGAATCGACTTGAAATGGAAGTCTTCATAATGGCGTGTATTGTATTCAACGTGATGTACCTACGTACATCTTTCCTCCACGGATGTACTGTAGTTGCTTGTAAGGACACGCATAAATTTTAGGTTTCCTTTGGCTGTATAAAAATGTATGTTGTTTGTGCCCGGAGCATGCAATGCTGCTCTCAGCTGACATTAATAACAGAAATTCATGTCAACTGGGTGCTCCAAGCGAAAATTTGACAAATGATGTGCGATGAATAGCGAGGCTGGTGGTTTGCAGTAGGATGAAAGAAAAACCTGCCCATATGAAGCAATTGTTTGTTTGTCAAATGAAACATGTAGATACCAAAACACTTACAACTTGTTGCGAAACAATCAGAAATGATGAGATGTTTCCGGGAGAGAAACAAAACTATTTGAACAGCTCCTTACTCCAGGAAACACACGCAGTTTATTAATATCCCTGTGAAATGTGGTGCTGCTACCTAGTGGTAATGTGATCACTCCTTATTGACGCCAGCGCAGCCTAACAGCTTGACTCTGAACTATCGCATACCCATGACCTTCATTGTTCATAATTTTGCAATTTACGGGCTGAATTCACAAAAATTATTTTCTTTTTTTAATGTTGTTACCAAAGCAGAGACCTTACTTTATTAAATGATACTTCATTTATCGATTTTGGTTAAATCCTATGGAAGAAAGATCACTCGCCACAGAAAAAAACACCTTTTAGACGATCCTTAGAAACATTATAACTGCCCCCGAACTATTGGGACATTATTCTTTAATTAAGAACGTTGATTTCTCAGAATCTTATTTTATCCAGTGCGATATAACGATTCAGGGTCCAACAACTTCTGTCTCTTGTGTAATCAGGTCTCAATGACAGGATAGATAAGAGCAGGTAAATTAGATACCACAGTGATTTCTGTATGAAATCTTCATTTCCTGGTGCCGTTAGCGACTGGAATGTGCAGATATAGATTTGGCGCAAAGCACCTTCTGCCAATCACAGTTTTCTGTAGTTGTAGATTACGGGTGAAGTTTGTTTATTTTTTTATTTTATTTTTACTTATTGCTTTACGCCTAGTTGACGGCTAAGGTCATTAGAGGCGGGATGGGACTGGGAACAAGGAACGGGCTAATTTGGATGGTATAACTTTCTTTATAGAAGGTGATTTTATCTCTGCCATTATATAATTATTAAATTGTGTATTTTCGGTACAATTTAGTGGTATAATGTACTATACCCTATTGACGGCACTGCTATGACATGAATGATTGACCATATCGTACTCAGTAGTATGCCGTTGCCGCTGATGGAATTACCTTAAATACCAACCACTCCGGAAATATCACATTTTGGGTACATTTATTTCACCACCAGGGCTAGAAGCAGCTAACCTCGTTCTGAGCGCTGTGACCATAGTGTGGGCTTATTCCATATTGTAACAATAAGTTTGCAGTATGTCGTAAGACACGTTTGTTAACAAAGACAAATAATCAGCAACTTTTCATGAAATTTAATGTTTATTGTTGTTTTGCAGGAAGCATCGCTATCTTTGGTCAAGAACTGAAACTTTTTATACCAGCTTCTTAGTGTTTCTCGTATTATGGTTTAAACTTGTATTCATTCAATTATGACACTTACTTAACTTATTAAGATGTGGGAAAATCTCAAGATAGCAATCCATTTTCAATTCATAGCTCTTTATTTCTCTCAAACTAGCGGTCTGGTGTCTCGGTGGTTAAGGCGTCTTCCTGGAGGTCGAAAGGTCCCCAGTTCGAATCCGTGTCTCGGCGAGGATTTTCAAAGGCCCTTAACTCGACCTTTGGCACAGCTTACTGTGTAATATAAAGTACGCCAAAAAGCTTCCGTGATGCCGATTACACATTAAACTGTAGGTTGTCTATACCCGGTACGATTACCGGATTAGTTTAAGGCAGCTACGATAGGGGTGGAAATCGTAGCCAGCAAAAACCCTGTTAGCAGGTCATTACGACCACACCAAGAGCCTCACATTTACCTCAAGCTAATAGGATTCATGTGAGTAATAACAGGATACGGCAAGCTTAGTAAAACTCGACTCCTTGTATACGATCTTGTCTCCTTTAACGAGTTGCTGAGATTGATGGTCTTAGATGCCAGTTGCGTCATTGTCCTTTTATTTTGACCTCGGATCTCTGTCGATGGGACTGGAGATTGAGTGAACTCCTCAATAGCAGCACAGCGGTGTTCAGCAATGGCAAAACAAAGGAAGTACACTACATTTACATTCTAATTTGAATTTAGAGTCTAATCCGCTACTATAATGAATGATTGTGTAGATGGCTTACAGTGAGAAATTAGGTTGTTTGCTCGTGAAAGAATGTTATGTAATATGATTAAAACGGGAGAATAATGTGAACAACTACAGGGGAATCTAGAAAGGATATCTACGCGGGGTAGGTCAACATAGGATGAATCACCAATGGCTTGAGGAGTCAGCATATTAGGTATGCAATTTAAAAAATAAAGCTTCTTTATGATTGTAGGGTGGGCGAGGAATTGCTTGTTGTAGACCGAAAGTATAAATATCGTAGTATAACGATTGATAGTAAACTCGATTGGGCAGATCACAATAGGCCGGCTATAGAGAGAGATTTCAAAATCCTTATTTTACTGGAGAGGATGATGAGTGGATGCACCACGGAAATGAGGGAACTGGGTTACAAATCCTTGGTCGGACCACTGCTTGAATACGGCGGTGTGGTATGGGAACTAAAGTATGGGTATCAAATACAGGAGCTGGAAAGGGTGAATTTCAGTGGAAATTACCGCAAAACACAATCAGTAACTGATGTGATGAAAGATCAGGGTTGGGAGTCACTGCAAGACCGGAGGCAGGTGAAGACAATGCTGTGAGTGTGTAAGTATAACAGTGGCGATGATTCTTGGGTGGATATTGGTAGGAGAATTAAAAGTAGTACTTGGAGGGGAAGAGATGACCATGAAAACAAGGTGGTACTGTACTTGAGTTCAGGTGTAAGGGAGTAGGAATATTTTCTTTTGTAGATAAGGGAAATGCTGAACGATCTACCAGAACCGTTGAAAGAATTAAACTGGTACGGTGCATGATAGTGTTAGGGAATATGACACTGGGGCATATGCTCCACCGCAATTAAATTTAGAAACAAATATATCGAATTCGTCTACAACAGAAAGATCTTTTTCTCAGATAATATATAAGCTACCGAAAAGAAGGTACTGTACAAGCACACTGGAGGAAGATTATTGAAAATACTAGTATCTTAATTACTTTTTTAGCCTACTATTTTGATCATTTCAAAACTTTTTGATTCTCATAGTTTAGATGGCTTAGCAACAAACAGAGCTATGAGAGGTGTGACACACAAGTACCAATTTCGACAGTAAAGATGTCAATGCAGCAACATTTCGGAGATGAATAACTAAAGATGTTTGGCTGAGGTTCTCGTTTTCAGTGTATGGTATGAGAATTTGTGACAGAAGTGCGGAGTCGAAATCTGACTAAGGTTATACAAAAGAAGTTAGGAATACGTGATTGCATTCGTAAGGGCCTTGTACTATCGCCGTTGCCTTCTCACATCCCTGCTTCATACAAAACAATCCCATAAAATGCAATGGTCTATTGAGTGACAATACCCGCTCACTACTTCGAAAGGGGCATAACATTCAGTTTGATTCCGATAGTCTGATTGAATCGCCACTCTGTGAAACAAACATAGAACCACGTCACTCACGCAAATTGAGAGTGCAACTGGGTCGCTAACCTATAAAGTGTTGCAGTATCTGACAGCTCTGTTTGAAGCCAATATCAGAAACTATTCTACATCTACACATTACATCAACAGCTGTTTGTTAAACCCTATAATCTAAAGACGAGTCTTCAATGGCCAACTGTACATTACTAGGTGTTTATTTTAATACTCGAGTAGTGATGCTTGGAAGGCAATCGCCTGTATTAAGAAACAATACCTAACCCCACCCAGTGTATTTTTGTGAAACTTTTGATGAACGGAACGAAAATCGAATACGACTCTGCTCACCAGAAAGGCTCGGCAAATTAATTAACCGAAGCCACAAGTAATGCATTTTAAATACTACGCAAATCATAGAAGATTTTAGATAGTGTTCACTTTATCTGTGCTATAGCTGCCGGGGGGGGGGGACGTGTACTGCTCAGTTGCCTGTTGATTTATCTAGCTCTAACTAAAGTTTGTTCGAGGACATCAGAAAAATAGATTATACTTTTTCTGTTTCTGGCTTTACGCCTAGTCAACGTAGAGATCATTAGAGGCGGGAAAGGGCTGGGGTTAAGGAAGGACAAGGAATTCAGGCCACTGTCTTTTTGAAGGAACCATCTCGGCAATCACCTCGAGTGATGTGGGAAAACCATGGAAACCCGAATACGGATTTCCGGACCGGAATTCGAACCAGCATCCTTCCAAATACGAGGCCAGAGCGTTACCGCTCACCCACCACACTTTACAGATTACCCCACATTGATTTCATTCGATGTAGATAACACTGTAATAAAATAGAATGACAAGTAAATGTGATTATGTTATGTCGCTTCATAGTAATTTATCACGTGAAATTCGTGTTTTTACCTTATTAGAAAATACGACTTTCACCGAAAGAAAATGCTGAAAAATGCGTTTCAGAAATACAAATAAAAAGCTTAACATTGAAAGTGAGTTTGGGTTTTCTGCATTCGTTATCCTCATCGTTGACGCAGGATCTATTGTTACCTCGTATTCTGAATGAATCATAACAATCATCATACAAAAAACCTAACGTAATGCAGTCACAATCTGAAAATGTTTCTACAAAGCAAGGAATAAAAGGATTTGTGCAAACTAAGAGGCTGCTTATTTTAAAATAGAGGTAAAGGGAAGTACATTTAACCAAAAAAACAAATAAATAGGATTATTAAAAATTATAAAAGTAATATCGCTTAAAGAAAACGTTATTAAAGAAAGGGAGATTTTGTTTGTAAATACTGTTTCAGTTACAGGGCAATAAATTTTAAAGGCGAAACTTGTAAAAAATAAGGGATAAAGAAGAAGAAAGACGAAATGAAAGCTACAATAGGAGAAGAATATACGATTAAACAGAGGGAAAACTATTAAACGGCAAGGTCATATCCCGCTATTGTGGCTCAGTGCGCTGAGGCGGGTGGTACAACGGGGCCAGGCACAGGCCCAGATACCTGCGTACTCGACATTCTGACTGCCATCAAGGCAAATGCCGGGACGCTCTCCAATCTCTGCATCATAAATCACACATTTCACAAACAAAAAATAATCTTACCACACACAGAATACAGATACACATTTCGCTTCCTCCATTAATGCGTAGTAGGACCTGGCAGTAGGTATAAAATGCTTGACGTCAACAAGGGCATACAGCTGTAAAATAAAACAAAACGCCAGTGAGGAATAAAAATTCATCAATGGCAGCTAACCAATATTAATGTTGGGAAAAAATGTTGAAGAAACAGAGGAAGTAAATTTAATATCCCGTTGAGAGAGAGAGAGATACAAACGAGTGATATTACATTTAACGAGTATCGTGACATAACAAGATGGTAAATGGAATTATTGCAATGAAAGATCAAAGCAAATCCATAGAAAATTTAGTCCTGTCGAATTAATTTTTGACAACTTCTTGTTGTATAAATTATTCCGGATGTAGAATATTACACAGAAATCGGCATGGAGAATGCGAAGGCAGGAATCATCTGGAAGAAATAGACAAAACATTCTACTAGTTGAAACGTGGATTGTAAAATGATTGAAAAGACAGACGGAGAGTGGTGGGTGAGCGGTTAATGCTCTGGCCTCGCATTCCCGTCCAGGCATCCAGATTTTGGTTTTCCATGATTTCCCCAATCACTCCATTTTTTTTTTTTATCTGCTTATCTGCTTAACGTCTCTCTAACAGCGAGGCGGGAAAGGATGGGGGGCAAGGAATGGGAATGAATTCGGCCATGGCCTTTTGAAGGAAGCATCCCGGCATTTACCTGGAGTGATTTGGGAAACCATGGAAAACAAAAATCTGGATGCCCGGACGGGGATTGGAACCACCGTCCTCCCGAATGCGAGGCCAGAACGCTAGCCGTTACACCACCATACTCGGTCCAAATCACTCCAGGCGAATGCCGGGATGCTTCCTTCAAAAGGCAATGGCCGAATTCCTTCCCGTTCCGTGTCCCCAATCCCATCCCGCCTCTAATGACCTCGACGTCGACGAGGCGTAAAACCATAAGTAAAAAAAAAAAAAAAAAAAAAAAAAAAAAGATTGAGATTAGTGAATTTAACGAGGAAGATGAGAGATCACTGGATTTATTGAAGTTAGAGGCAAATATATTATTAGGTCTGGGAAATAAATAATGATTGACAGATAAGGTTGCTATCTTTGTATTTATAATGAACTAGTATTTGCCGGCAGCTTAGACCTCATATACGTAGGTATGTGAACGAATGATTGTAAATGTTCTGATTTTCGAGAAGCAATATTACCAGAGACTGTTTTTTTCCCTTAATGCCACCTGGACCAGAATGAGAAATAAATGTATTACAGTATAAGACACGATGAATTAATTTTTTAGTAATTTGTAACTTACCCGAAGTAGTAAAAAGAATCTATATGTCTTGCAAGAAGTTTTCGTATATCGATGGTTCCTCCAGGCCGGTGAAAGAATTGGTTTACTTTTTCCATGAGTTTTAACGTACTGTATTTCAGAAAGCTGTAAAGATAGTAAATGAATCTACGCAATCGAAAGCAATATTAACAGAATGCATAAAGTGGAGTACTTATCCTTTTTGTAGTGTGACCTTTGATGGGTACCTGTTAAGGTTAAGAAAGGAGTATTTACTTTTGATGTAGTGTGACCTTTGTCACCTGTCTACTCAGGTTAATAATGGATTACCATTTATTGCTCCGTCCACCGCTCTCGCAGAGTAATAAGACATCGCAGTTTTTAAGTTAGATCCTATGTTTTAAAACTGTGAAAACCACATCTAAATCGGTTCGATAATTTTTTGTGTGGTACCTTTGAAAACATTCCTAGGTAACATCCGTTTACAGATTTGCGAGTATATATGTAGTAAGAAGATAACACGAAACTGGGCTAGTTACAATGAACAGATTATTGACATAACTATATTGATCTCTATAAGAGGTAACCTGCACTCACTTCTTTATTACTAGCTAGCTTCACAAGAAGCAGATGATGAAATATTGCGACGTTAAAGCACTGTTCAAGTGCATGTAAGATGAGAAAAATTTAATGATCAATGGTGGTTAGAATGGTGTACAAACAATTAGAACAGAAGGAAATACTCTATACCCTGTTCACTTCGACTGGCGGCCCAAGGTCATGTTCCCTCACCTCACCACCCCCTCCATTCCCATATCTCAGAACTAAACATATAGGCGAGAGGAAATTTCCTCTTCGCATATAGGGGTAAGGGCAGCAGAATGGGGATGTAGCAGACTGGCCTTCACGCGCCTCTGTTAGCTGAACGCAATAGAATTTTATTGCTTCATAATTTCAGAAATAAATAAAAGAGGAACTATTTTTCTATGAACGCATTACCCGGGTCTGGGCGTAGGCAGTTACCGCGGGAGATGTTTAGCCTCCACTGGGAAGATGAACACAAGTGTTTTCACAGTGTGACAGTGTTCGTAGGTATTAATTGAGTGTGGATGATTGTGATAGTGTGAGTGTTGTGGGTGAGAGATGAAGGGAGATGGTGAAACCTGTTGCCAGCCCATTCGGGCCTACTCTTCCGAAAGACACCCAGGAGTCACCAAGCTTAACGACGCCATCCAGAGGACGAATCACTATCAACAGCGTCTGATGCCATCTTTCCTTACGCACTGCGGAGAATTTTGGGACTTAACCCAGAACGCACTATCTCGTGATTATGAATTGTGCACCGCTAACTCTTTTGCACTGTCGGGATAGTCCTGATGATAATTCCTTCCACCACCAGAATTCGAACCAGCTAACACCTTGTCAGCGCCGGACACCATCACGGTGCTGCAACCAACTGAGCCAACGGGAAATACACTGTCATGGTAATAATGTAATTACATCTGGTTTTTATGATATGGTGACACAGTTTCATACCGGCAGCGCGATCAGTATCTATTGTAGCCGCTTCTCCTAACCTGGAAATTCTACAGGATATAAGAAACCTACCGTTTAACGTGGGATTCGAATCACGGAAGCGTGCTTCCGTAATTAGCATACGCGAAGCAAGCTTTACCAGACTAGGCTGGGTACTTTTCGATCCCCAATCAGACGCCTTTGCCAATGAGCTCTCAGACGACTCACTATCATAATAAGCACACTTGGGGGAAGAATAGAAACATGAAGCAGAATCGGCAATATATTAAATTATTAAATCGTCATTAAACAGAGCATCTAAATCAAAATTTTGCTGTGGTAAGCATACCCAAGAGTTGAAATCCATGTTTTTTTTTGCCAGTAGATTTCTATAGGGTTCGGCCGCCTAGTGGCAGAGTTTTGAATGCTCACGTTTACCATTTTTGCCATGAGCTGACATGTTGCCATCTGTTTGTGAAACGTTTACTTAGTGTTTTGTATGGTAAGTGTATATTTTGTTTGCGAAATGTGTAATCTTCGAGGCGATGATTAGGGACCGGGCTTAGATATTTACCAGAATTCGTCAAAGAACACAATCAACACCGTCAGTGCGCTGGACTGGGATTCGCGGTGTACCTCCCCATACCAGTGTTGTGGCGCTTTACACTGTGGGGATGAAGGATTAGCTGGGGAAGAATGGAATAAAGGACTACGTCGAACCAGTCTAGAGACTGATCAAAAAATTGAAATAAAATTATATCTGTCAAAGCATAATTGTAAACTGACTGCCACGTGCAAACATACCCTCATGGGAAAGAAGGCTTCGCCGTAGAACTATACATTATTCAATGTGTAATTTGTGACCTAATAATTTTTTCACTTCCCAAGAGTAGCTGTGGGAGGGGCAGAATGAGATTGACATAGACACCTTCCCTCTTTACCTTAGCTTACCCTCCTCCCCAACAAGCATGGTGGATGAGCGTTAACGCTCTGGCCTCGTATTCGGGAGGACGCGGGTTAGAATCCCCGTCCGGCCATCCAGATTTTGGTTTTCCACGGTTTCCCTAAATCACGCCAGGCGAGTGCTGGGTGGTTCTTTTGAATGACAATGGCCGAATTCAAATTCCTTGCCACTAGTTCTTTGCCGCCCCTATAGATCTAATGTCGACAGAGCGTAAAGCCAAAAAAAAAAAAAAAAAAAAAAAAAAAAAATGGCAGTCAATGGGGACTGCCGACAGAAGAGAAAACTTAAAATTAAGAATATCATGAGCTCAAGACGTCATACTCATAGCTACAGACATACTTTTAACGTTAGCATGTCGGTGATGCGAGCTCATAAGATTTTACTCGTTCAAAAATCGCCCAACGCGCCTGAAGAAGTTTTCACTTAAAAAAAAAAGCTGCTATGAAAAATTTGTGAAACTAAGATCATTCGCCCAAAATCCCTTGAGCTCGTAGCTAAATTCACCTTCTTTATTAAGTCTGGTGATCCCCTTGTGTAGCGAAAATCTGTGGTCATTGAATTTCTCCAGCTATTTCTGCCGTAACGAGCGGACATGTTCTCAAAACATTCGGTTGTTTTGTGTGTTTAGTTAAGAGGGTTATAATTAGTGTTCCACATCAGTCAAGCGTGGTGTACAGTGCGATGTGTGTTTGGGATGCCAACATCAAAAGAAACTGGTGGTAAACCCTGGCGGCTACCGCGCCAAGCTGCGTACGTCATCTGTAAACAATGTCGCCAACTTATCCGACGTCGCGCCGGCAGTGTCTGCAGCGGAGGTGACCGCGTGGAATACATAATCTCACTTTGGAGTAAATGAAAGTCTAGGCGTCAGAATACGTTGCATTTTACTCGTATAATTGAAGCACACGATAGACCAGAACTACTTTTATCCGCGTAAATTTTTTTGGTCTTAGGTAATGTAAATCTACAATAAAGCCAACACAGTTGACGAAAGGACACTGTAAACATGATGTAAACATTCGTATCCAAACTCTTGTAGTGTTCATTTTATTTGCCTAGGGATCATATCAACCTGTCCACTTCTCACTTGATTATTGCAGTTTTCGTGTGATAAAACTTTTATTTTGACTCTTTACTCAATTTTAAGAGCAAATCTAAGAAAAACAGAATATCTTTCATGCTTATTAGACCAGCATGTACGGTAAATCTTGTATCGTAAGCTTCGACAGAACCAAAGGAAAAAAGAAGAAGAGAATAATCCTTGATCAACGAGCGAAAGAAAATTGAGTGCGATGTTTTGACGTGGTATCAACTGTTTTAAGTCCATGTATGATTATTTCAATGTGTCTACCCAAATCATATAAAAAAAACAACAACAACAACACACACACACACACACACACACACACAACAACAACAACAACAACAACAACAACTGCCTGATAGATGAAGGCATTGCATATTGAGGACGAGAAGATTAAGAAAATATTTTCTGAACCGACTTTTCGGCGAGTTAATCAACTAGGCTCTGTCGTTTACAGCCCGCGTACTCATTTATAATAGTATATATAAGGAAAAAGAGGACTGTTGCTTTAAAAAAGCTACAAATAAGACGTCGGTGGCTGAAATCAAAAGACTGAGACATCCAAGGACAGTCTATAGGTACTACAATCAGTGACAACAAAGGAAAACGAAATAGCTGCATATGCACCACATTAGAGTTAAACGAAGAGAAAAATTTTATTCTCATAATAACCCTCGCGGTTATAATCACTGTGAAGGTGGTTATTTATACCTGTCGATCTTAATTACTGTGGAATATTTTGATAAGCAGTAAGTATCCAGAAGGACGACAACTGCAGTTGTAAGAAATTCCTACTCATTGCATACCAGTGTATCTTCCCTACGATTTAAGGCATAGTTACTAAACTCTTAACATACCTGACTGAAATGCTGAAATTCTCACAAATTGTAATTTAATACAAAAGAAATCAGAAAGCTTTTCAGAGAAATGACGCTTATGGATTGTGTTTAGTGACGATATTAATGAGAGAATATTTAACAGTTTCATTTTTAGCTTATGGCTTTATGCCTCGTCGAGGTAATTAGAGGTGAGATGGGACTGGAGACAAGGAACAGGAAGGAATTCGGCTATGGCCTTTTTAAAGGAAGCATCCCGACATTCGCTTGGAGTGATTTGGGGAAACCATGGAAAACCCAAATATGGATGATCGGACGGGGATTCGAACCGGTGTCTTCCCGAATGCGAGGCTAGAACGTTAACCGTTCACCCACCACGCTCAATTTAACAGTATTATCATTCCGAACAAGCATTATGTACTTATGTGGCCAATTATGTCTGTAATCTGCCGTTTGAAATAAAATGGTTTTGTATCAGTCGCAGTGGTTAAAAATATTCATGACCCGACAACCTTTGACTGAGTCCTAAGATCTACCTTGCAGTGCAGGTCTATGATTTTGCTGTTGTTTTCCCCCTAGAATCGACTAAGAATCTTTGACTGGAGCCCAAGAATGAGCTTGCAGTGCAGGGCTTTGTTGTTATTGTTGTTTTCTCCCCTAGAATGGCCCAAAAATCTTTGACCAAAGCCGTAGAATTACACTGCAGTGCAGGGCTTTGTTATTTTGTTGTTATCGTTGTTTTCTTCGCTACAATCTTTGACTGAAGCCCTAGAACAACTTTGCAGCGCCGGGCTTTCTTGTTATTGCTATATCCTGCCCTAGAATGATACAACAAAGCCCTAGAATTACATTGCAGTGCAGGGCATTGTTGTTATTGTTGTTTTCTCCCCTAGAATGGCGCTACAATCTTTGACCGAAGCCCTAGAATTACATTGCAGTGCAGGGCTTTGTTATTTTGTAGTTATCGTTGTTTTCTTCGCTAGCATGGCCCTACAATCTTTGACTGAAGCCCTAGAACTACCTTGCAGCGCCGGGCTTTGTTGTTATTGCTATATTCTCCCCTAGAATGGCACGACAAAGCCCTAGAATTACATTGCAGTGCAGGTCTTTGATGTTTTGCTGTTTGTTGTTATTGTTGTTTTATCCCCTAGAATGGCCCAACAATCTTTGACTGAAGCCCAAGAACTACATTGCATCGCAGGACTTTGTTGTTATTGCTATATTCTCCCCTAGAACGGCACGACAAAGCCCTAGAATTACATTGCAGTGCAGGGCTTTGTTCTTTTGTTGTTTATTGTTATTGTTGTATTCTCCCCTAGAATGGCCCAAAAATCTTAGACCAAAGCCCTAGAATTACACTGCAATGCAGGGCTTTGTTATTTTGTTGTTATCGTTGTTTTCTTCGCTACAATCTTTGACTGAAGCCCTAGAACAACTTTGCAGCGCCGGGCTTTCTTGTTATTGCTATATCCTGCCCTAGAATGATACAACAAAGCCCTAGAATTACATTGCAGTGCAGGGCTTTGTTGTTATTGTTGTTTTCTCCCATAGAATGGCGCGACAATCTTTGACCGAAGCCCTAGAATTGCATTGCAGTGAAAGGCTTTGTTATTTTGCAGTTATCGTTGTTTTCTTCGCTAGCATGGCCCTACAGTCTTTGACTGAATCCCTAGAACTACCTTGCAGCGCCGGGCTTTGTTGTTATTGCTATATTCTCCCCTAGAATCGCACGACAAAGCCCTAGAATTATATTGCAGTGCAGGGCTTTGTTCTTTTGTTGTTTGTTGTTATTGTTGTTTTATCCCCTAGAATGACCCAACAATCTTTGACTGAAGCCCAAGAACTACATTGAATCGCAGGAATTTGTTGTTATTGCTATATTCTCCCCTAGAACGGCACCACAAAGCCCTAGAATTACATTGCAGAGCAGGACTTTGTTGTTTTGTTGTTATTGTTGTTTCCTCCCCTAGAATGGCGCGACAATCTTTGACCGAAGCATTAGAATTACATTGCAGTGCAGGGCTTTGTTGTTTTGTTGTTATCGTTGTTTTCTTCGCTAGCATGTCCCTACAATCTTTGAATGAAGCCCTAGAACTACCTTGCAACGCAGGACTTGTTGTTATTGCTGTATTCTCCCCTAGAATTTCGTTGTTTTGTTGTTAGTGGTGGGTACCTTGCAGCGCAGCGCGAGCAGCGGGAAGGCGACGAGCAGGTCCCCGACGCCGTGAGCTCTCCACGCGGTGAGCGGCGGCGTCAGCAGCAGGTGCAGGTGGTGTCGCCGCAGGTGGGTCACGTGCTTCACCTCCTCGGCCAGGTCCTCCAGCAAGCTCGACGCTGTGGGAGGATCAGCGGACAACACTTTCTCTTTCTGCTGTCTTCATTAGATCTAAAGTTAACATAACTTGACCTGCCAAGTATCTGTGTATGACTGTTCACTGAAGATTTTTTTTTTTTTGTACAAAATATAACCCTGTATCCTGATCGGTAATGAATACTTTCAGAATTTTGCAGTTAAATATAATAGAAGACGAAGTCGGAATGCAAACTTCCCACGAATCTTCATCCCTACATCGAGCAGTGACTGAAAAAAAAAAAGAAGAATAAGGAATCAATGTTTCTACAAAGTGTTTCTCAACAACGACCTTCGCCACCCTTGTGATGTGTGTGATCGATTTTATTGAGAGAAAAACCTAAGCTCGCCAACCAAAGCTCACATCAGTGGTTTGTAGTGTATCGCAGAAAAAAGCAGTGTCGCAATGTGTCGGAATTTGCAGACAACTGGTCACGCGTGATTGTCACACCCACGTGTCAAACGATTTAATCGCCTTCTTCAGCAAAATTAAGGTGACCGTAAAAAAGGGAAAATACAAACTACAGGCATTTCCACGAGTCCCAGCATGCCACCATAATGAATCGAAAATTGCATGTTTGTCGAGAGCTGAAGTATGAACCTAAACACACAAACTCTGATTCAGCTATAGGGAGGCTTGCACAGCACGGAAAGAAAATCGTTTGTGGATTTTATAAAACCCAAATTCAATTGGGATTACATGTGATTGCCACATACAACTTTCGGCATACGTGAATAGATCTCAGATTCACTGAAACATATCTGTAGAGGATTCACCATATATAAGTACAGGTGAAACACTATTGTCGTGAGAATGAAAAACTGATAATATTGATATTATGTGGTATTGCTTATTAAATTTGTACCTGATTGTGATAAATTTGACATACACATAACATACTTTTGCGTTTTCAGTATACTGACCGTAAATATATGATTAATATTATGTCATTACTTTATACAGTATTCGATAGTCTAGGTACTTAGTTCTTTGTTCCAAAATTCGATTAATGTAGATTTTTAAAATAGTTGTTTTGTCTCCAGTGATAATGAAAACATAATTTCAAAATTCGGTTAGTATTGCATCTGTATTTTCCTCAGCTGGTGTCTAATACCAGAAACAACACAGTCTACCATCAGCACTGTGATATACTGGTTTTGTGGAAGTAACCAATTATTTAAAAACAAGCTGAAAATTAAAAAGGTAGTCCGTATAATCAATTCTTAAAAGTTTAGAACATGTCGCTGGAGGTTTCTATTTTAATGACTAAACTCTTTTAATTTCAACAGTCTTTTATTTCTGTAATATCTCCGTTATACTGTGGGGCATATTAATTATTTTTTTAAAAAAATAATTGACCTTTTTTGGTTTATGGCCTTGCGCTTTGTCTACGTCTAGTTCGTTAGAGGCGGGAAAGGACTGGGGACTAGGAAAGGGGAGGAATTCGGGCATGGGCTTTCATAAACAACCCCGGTATTCACCTGGAGTGATTTCGGGAAACGATGGAAAATCGATATCTGGATGGCCGGACGGGAATTCGAACCAGCGTCCTCCCGAATGCGAGGCCAAAGCGTTAACCGCTCACTTAACACACTCTGTGCTCATTGTTCTAGGATGACGAATCTTTTTTCTTGTTAATATTTTCACAAGACAATATTTTAATATACCTAGCAAATACCAATTTAATAAAGTAAATGGAATATTTTTTCTATAGAAAATACAATAAACAATCTAGCATTGTCAAGTGCGATTTACTCTCGCGCTCTAAGGCTTCCGCATGCAGATTGTGTACTAAACTGAATAAATTAAAATAAAATTTTAAGAAATGTAATATCACCAAGAAGTTATTTTTAAAAGTACTTCTTTGTACGATCTGTGAAATTATCTTTCAAATGGTGTAATTATTTGCTATGTTGAACTGTCTGGAGGTTGTGCGCCTTCGTGACAACTTCGCGTGTTCCGACGCCAAACAGTGTGAGCGCCAGCGCTGCCTCTCGCCAAAATAACTTCCCAACTTTTAGAAACCGGTGCCGTGCTTTTGTTTGGTTGGCTGTTGCTTTACAGACGCAGAGAGCGCAATTCGTTATCTCCCGTGTACTACTCTTGCCACATTCGAAAACGTTATGTAATTTTTTATAGCATAAAATAAATTACCGTACCCGTAGTTGTAGAAAATCAGGTAAATCGTTTTTATAAGACTGAAGCGAGTGTGGCTGAGCAGTGATGCTGAAGCCTGGCATTAGGATCAAGATTTCGGTTTTCTATGGTTTACCGAAATCACTCCTGGAGGAGGCCGTGACGTCTCCTTCCAAAGACCATTACCGAATTCCTTACCGTTTCTTTGCCACCTCTAATGACCTCAATGTCAACGAGGCATAAAGTCCTAAAGAAAACCATTGCAAGGAACAGCCCATGCGCTAACCTCTATGCTAAAAAATATAAACGCGTATGGCATTGTTGGCCGGGAGATCTTGGAAGATTGTTCGGCCGCCGCGTGACAGAGTTGTGTCAAGGTTTTCCTGCACGGTAAAGAGAACCTACAACTGCACGGAGCGTCCCAGAGCACTTCTCATGAGCAAACTAATGCTTTGCCAGAGGTGAATGTCAGTTTTGAGGCCCGTAAAATATCCATCCGAGACTAGGATTCAAACCGAGGTTCTTCTGTTCCCCAGTCACGCGCCATAACCAAATGGTCTACCAGTCCGCTCGTTATGCCAACAAAAACGGTAACCAAGAGGTTACTAAGAGGATAATTCAAGCATAAGTTGAATTAAGTTCGTAATGAAGTAAACAATTTCCGAAGATGGCAGCGTTGCAAGATAGAAGGAACAAATCTAATTGTTCACCAAATTCCTGAAGTGTTATTTATTTGGCAGGTATGAGTAATATACTTGGTATACGTAGTATGCAGAAGTCTGGAATGAGGTATTCTTACCAAATGTATTGAAAAAAATAACTGAAACCACATAAAATTTGCGGAAGAACCTAAAAGACGTTTGCTGGTTAAATGTTCTCAGACGTGAATGTTTATAAATAGAATGTAGCTTTTATCGTGACAGAGGACATGTTTAAGATGAACCATCGATAGCAGAAAGCATTTTGCTCTCGAGATAAAACGTAAGGGAGTGTCCATAAACAACGTAGTTCCATTTTGGCCTCTTGTGAAACCCCCTCCCCCCTCCCCCCATGTAAGCCGACGTGGATTTTCCTTCACCCTCCACCCCTCCTACCCTCCCTCCCACGTGGCCCGTAGCTTTCTTCCTTGTCGGTTCCAGGAAACATTTTCTACTGTTTTCTCTTGCCAGACTGTCGTTAACTACATACGGAGATAATTAAATGACGGAAATAAATATGCACATGCTGCTGTGTATTCTGTACCTTATTTTAACTGTGACAAAATAAGATGAATAAAAAGCTATGTGGCTTGGCTCGGAACATCCTACCTTCCCCCCCCCCCCCCACCCTACGTATCCAAGCACAGCTTTACAGCCAACCCCTTCCTACCCCCCTTTTAAGACCAAGCCACGTAGCCCCCTAAGCTATGTAAAAGAGACAAACTATATTTAGATATAATGTTTTGTAAATTACGTACTTATTGTTATTTTTTGAATAAATCATAATTTACGCTTGAACAACATTACTAAATGTATACCAATGGTAAATGTCTCCACTAAACTGCAAGTCGTTGCTTTTTTTTTTTTTTTTTTTTTTTTCCCCTGCCAGTGCTAACTGTTAATAAGGTCTCCGCAAAAGTATTTTTGTTTTACCATTCTTTTAATCGTTCAATGTTAACTTAGCCTGAGATAATATTTGAGAGGGCGAGTTCTGTTTAGGTTGGCGACACTGAAAACAAATGTAGAGATCCTCTGGTTCTTGGTTCTCTGATTCGTACGAGTACATGGACAGGGAGAACTAAAAATGATCTGGAAGCGAGTTGTAGCAACTAGAGATGATCATATTGGACATTCTATAGTGAAATGGTATTAATATATAAGTTTTGGAAACTGTAACATGTGAGGAGGGAGACGAACCAGACTTCGATAGAAATAATGAACGTTAACGTTGTGTAGGCTGTATTATAGTGACAGAATTAAAATGTTCATTTAAGTAATTGGTTACGAGGTGAAAAATGATAGAATATACAAGAAAATGGAATGCTATTTAGAAGGAGACAGAAACCAGAGTAGTGAGAATCTTGTCTTTAGTTTTGTTTTCCCATTGTGAAAGTATTGCTTTATTAAACCGAAGATATTAGTTTTATTTGCGAGTGACAGTCGGAATAAATATTATTGTGTGATAAAACATAAACAGAAGTGCGATAGTCGTATCCCTAATTTGCAACCTCCTTTTATTTAAGGAAAAAACATGGAATGTTACGTTAAGGTAACCTCACAAAAATGAGGCTTTCTCAGTGCACCCTAGACAGGAAATTCATCTCACCGAACGTGTTGAGTGAGCTTTAATGTACTGGCCTCGCGTTCGGGAGGACACAGGTTCGAATCCCTGTCCAGCTATCCAAATTTGGGCTTTCCATGGTTTCCCCAAATCACTCCAGCCGAATTCCGGAATGTTTCCTTTAAAATGTCATGACCGAATTCCTTCCCGATCATTGTTCCCAGTCCTTTCCAGCCTCTAATGACCTTGACGTTGACAGGGCGTAAAGCCACAAGCAATAAAAAATTTTATGCACGTTTTATATTCAGTTTAACATATATTCGCAACATTTTTACCTTTTTTTTTTTAGGGAAGAATGATATCGGATGAAGGAAAATGCATTTCTTAACGATCCAAACTGGAAAAACAATAAGTTCAATCTGATTCTACAGTTAGCAGTCAACTTTTACTGTAGAACACAATTTTACGACATAGTTTCTCTGGAATTAACAATCAAAATTACTCGAAATGGTTGGAAATCAACCTAAAAATCTTGCAAAAACAATGTGCCAAAATTATCTAAGTTTTGTTAGTAATATACGGCTTATAGACGTTAATATCCGTGATAATATTAGTAATAGCATATAGTAACTGTTACCACTTCTATAGTTTCTAGAGCCTCTTCTTATCTTTTATCTAGTTGCATTTTTCTTTTTTCCCCTACGAGTTCCAAATAAATTATTGTTTTCAGGAAAAAGTTTTTAAGTTTTCGATACTTCCCTTAATATATTTGATTACATTCTGCAGCTGCGTCAAATTTCAGTTCTATATGTAGTTACATGCGTACAGATCCTTCGATTAATGATTTTCCTACCCCCTTCCGGTTTTAAGGCTGATCGAAGTCGGAGTGATTGCAGCCCTAACAGAAATGGGAACAAGGAACGAAAAGAATATCGGCCCTGTCTTTTTGAAGGAACCACTCCGGCGTTCGCTTGGAGTGATTTCGTGAAACATTAATTGATCACCCGCCAATCTCGGTGTCATGAATGAACATTTGTTTACCAGAATGAAGTGCTCTCACTTGCGGCTGCGTGAACTACATTGTTCTAAGAAACATTCCGAGGGTGAATCTAATACGGTCTCGCGCGATAACTTATCTGTATCTCGTTCAGCGGTATGTCTAAGTGTAACCAACGCAGCCAAACTGTGCCGCCAGGAGACATACTTGGGTGTACCACGAACTCCTTTGGCAACCCCAATAACAGACATTAAACGTCTGACACATTTTCAGAGAGATTTAGAGACTCACTTCTGTTTCCTTATTCACTAGGAATCTGAATGTGAATAATAGTAAGGCTCCGAGCATGACGGGTACGGAATTTCGGATAACGAAGGTTCGATCCCTTGTACATACATCCACATTTCGGTTTTCCACGAAATCACTTCAAGCAAATGCCGGGATAGTTCCTGCAAAAGGCCATGATCGAATTGCTTGTCTTTTTTGTCCCCAACCATCTCCCAGATCTAATGACATCGACGTCGACAAGCCAAAAAGCCCAATTTGTGAGAAAAAATGGTTAAGTATGTAATTTCAGTAGTTGAAAATACACTGTTCCTCCACGGAATAAGGGGTAACTTTAAATCTTCTCCAGAAATAATATAATGAAATTGAAATTTACGATGTATTTCAGGCGGACTCAATGAAGAAATTTGGGAAATGGCCTATGATGGATAAAAAGGACATGGAAAATGTATTGTAAGGGGCCTATTTGCGTCGTCCTGAGATTTTTGGGAGTTTTCTCTAAATGAAATACAATAATTTTATTTTTAGAGTAGGTTATGTCGTATTAAATTTGAAGTAAGACGAATCAAAAGTTGATTCACTTGCTTTATAGAGTGTAACATAGTTAAACATTGCGGGAGAGAGAGAGAGAGAGAGAGAGAGAGAGAGAGAGAGAGAGAGAGAGAGAGAGAGAGAGAGAGAGAGAGTTCCCAACCAACTGTCAGTCTTTGAGGTCTGCCGACAAAAGTAAAAACTTAAAACTATGAATATCATACACGCAACGCGTCATATCTATAGCTACAGATATACTAAATAATAATAATTCCGTGTGGTCGTAATGACCTGGTGACAGGGTTTCTATTGGCTGCGCTTTCCGTCCCTGTCTTACCTGCCTTAACCTAACCCTGTAGTGCTACCAGGTACAAGTGGACCTACAGTTTAACGTCGAATCCGAACCGCGTGAGCATTATGACGTACTTCACATTACACAGCAAGCTATGCCAAATGTGAAGGTCATACTAATGGACGACGAAAATCTGCGCCGAGACAGGGATGCGAACGGGGGACCTTTGGTTCCCCAGTCAGACACCGTAACCACTGAGCCACCTGATTATTAATTTTCTTACAAAATAAAAGGTGAAGTCATCGGAAATTTATAAAAGACAGTTTGGTGAGAAAATGCTGTCATAATCCGCCTCATAGTTGAGGTGACTAATATACTGTGACGGTGTCTAAAATTCGACTCGGCAATAGATTTGCTCGGGCTCCGGTGGTCCAATAAATTTTCGCCATACGAGACTTTGCAGCTGGGTAACGGATATTGTGTAAGGGATGACGGTTTATTGTATTTTCGGTGCCGTGGGTATGTGCTAAAGATACTCAATATTGTTCAGGATGATTCGCCATCGGATGGGACATAACATCCTTATTTTACTTCGGAATAATAGGATCGGATTTCACCTTCTCCCATTATTCTTTTATATAATTACGACAAAGAACAACCAGGGCTGGCGTAAGGGAGAGGTAAGCGGGGCAAAAGTACCCCGGGCCCGTGCCCCCGAAAGAGGGCCCTCTGTCCAGGGTGCCCAGCTAAACAGAAATTAAACAAGAAAAAAAACTTTTCATAAAAGATGGTATTTGATTCTTTTGGATTAAAATTTTCTGACTGTATCCATAAATCAATGTTTAAAGTAAAAAAAAAAAAATATCCATGTGGGGGGGGGGGGAGGAAACGAGAACACTTACCCGGGGCCCGAGAATCCTAGCGCCGGCACTGAGAACAACACATAACCCTTAACAATAGTTATCACAGTCATCTGCACCTACAGTATACAAGAATACTTAAACATGTGAAGGAAAGGGACAGGGCACCCTACTTGTGTATTCAGCTCAATTTAGAAATATTGCGACACCAGATCCACTAACTAGAATGAAATGACTGCTGTATCAAGTAACCTATTCGGAGGCATCCCTCCATGGCAACTCTGGAAATTTAACGTTGACGGTTCCCTTGCCTTTCATAGTATGGAATTGTCCTTAAAGGTGGCTTCCTACCGCTCGTGCATTTGCCTGTCAGGACGGCCCAGCCATCAATAGCGGGCCGTGGGAAGGGAGCTTCTACTGCTCGCAGGAATGGCGCGCCTCTACACGTCGCCCAGTCGGTAAACATCAAACGCCCGGGTAGTTAAAACGACACAAGGCAACGTAGTTGGGAGATAGCTGCTAGGTGGCGCGTGCGGATCTGTACAATTCGGCTGCATGGTGCGGCATATAAAGCCACGGGTCGTGGGAAGACACCATAAGTGTTACTGCTTATGTGAGCGTTCTGGTGGCTCAGTGGTTACGGCGTCTTACTGGAGATCGAAAGGTCCCCTGTTCGAATCCCTGTCTTACCTGGGATGTTCAAAGGACCTATACCCGACTTTATTGCGCAATGGGAAGTACGCCAAAACGTTTCCCTGGTTTGGATTCGATGTTAAACTGTAGGCCCCTATACCCGGTAGGATTACCGGTTAGGTTAAGGTAGCTACGATAGGGGCGGACAGCGCAGTCAATAAAAACCCTGTCACCAGGTCATTACAACCACACGAACGTTTACTGTTTATGTGGATGATTATGATGTGTATGTTCGGAACTGAACGACGGAAATGGGTAGGAAGTGGAACGCTATGGCCGCCTATTCAGGCGTACTTTTGAAAAACTCCCCAGAGATCACCAAGTTTAACGCCCCCATCCGACGGACGAATCATCAGCAATAGTGTCGTATGCCCTCTCTCCATATGCAATGCGGCGAGGTGTGGGATGTAACCCAGGACTTTGGTACATTTGTTGATCCTACCCTGCAGGTTAAGTCCCAAGTGATGAAAATTTCTTCCTTCCCCGGGACTCGAACCCGCTGACTCCGTGTCAACTGTGGGTCACAATTACTGTGCAGCAACGACTTTAGCCATCGGAAGAGGTAACTTTGACTTTGTTATCGCTTATGGTTTTACACCTCGTCGATGTCGATTAGAGGCGAGAAAGGGTAGGGTACAAGGAACAGGAAGAAATTGGACCATGGCAATTTGAAGGATCTATCCCGGCATTCAGCAGGAGTGATTTCGGGAAATCATAGGAAACGGAAATCTGGGTGGCCGGACCGAGATTCAAACCCGCGTCCTTCAGAATGGGAGACCAGAGCGTTACTGCTCACTCACCACGCAAAGATAGTCTTGGATGAACCGCAATCTTGAAGTTAGGAAACACCAAAAGTGTGAAAAAAAATTCTGTTAGGAAATATGTATGTATGTATGCTCGTTTAAGCCAACTAGCACCACGTTAGACCTGTACACATCCGCGTTACGATTAGGGATGTTAGCCTTAGAGGGGACTTGCAATTTAACGTGAAATCCTAATCCCGGAAGCGGTCTAGCGTACATCACATTACGCAGCAAGCTATGTCAGAGGCGAAGGTAAAATAAAAATTGCTTTTTAGTCAATAATAACGAAGACGTGAATGTCTGTCGCAGGATGGAGCAGCCTCGGGTTTCAGAAGTCACGTGTTCACATTTTCTGGTGCCTTCCAGTCCGTTTCTTTGATCTGGGAGCCCATTTATTTGCGCACGTTCCGGTCCACCATTTCGCCACACAGCTGCTTCAGAAAGGGCGTTCCACATTTGACTTACTGGAAACGTGAAAGACTCGCACGTGTAAAGGAACTGCCTCTAACGACACGAGCCACGTTTTGCGGTTGGAGAGAGAGAGAGAATTGGTGGTAGTCACAGCTTGCTCAGCTATATTGATTCTAATCCTCAAACCTGACAAAAGAAATTAATTACAGAGTCCTATTAGCTGTTTAGATATGCTCGAAGATAGATAATTAAAGATATTGGCGTATGTTCCATGTTTAGCCTGAAAACATATAAGGTTTTACAGTATTTCAGTATCACTAAAACTGAATTTGTTTACCTACTCCGTTGCTAGGGTTGAGCTTTTTCTAAACTAATAAATGTGCTTAATAAATTCAATATATTACATTATTTAATATATTAAATCGTTCCTATCTTTCTGATGAAAGTTTTCAGAGGCAAATTTCCCTATATAGAAGACAAAATGTATCCAAATAGACGTAAGAAATAGGTGAGACATAAAATTTTGAAGATTCTGGAGGACGTGGGTTCAAATACCCATTCGGCCTTCCAGATTTGGGATTTCCATGGTTTTCCCTAAATCATTCCAGGCGAATGCTGGGATGGTTCCTTCAAAGGGCCATGGCCGAATTCCTTCCCGTTACTTGTCCCCAGTCCTTTCCCGCCTCTAATAACCTCGACGTCGATGGGGCGTAAAGTCAAAGAAAGAAAAAAATTGAATATGTAGGCATGGCAATCGCATCATGATAAAAGAATCTGTTTATTTACAACTATGTAGTCCTCGAAGAGCTAAGATATTTTAGAGGTTTTGTATTGGATAATAGGCGCTGCACTCATTTGACAACAGGATTAAAAGCAAAAGTAAAAGCTAATCCCAACCATGGAAGCTGTCTGGCATACATCATATCACACAGCAAGCTGTGTCAGAGGTGAAGGTCGAGTGAAAATCCCCGCTGAGGCAACAACTCGTTCTGGGACCTTTTTTTCCCCCAATCAGCCACCAGACCACTCATATAAAAGCAACCCATGTTTAATTCTGACCGATAGTTAGTTGGTAGAGATGCATACTACCAAAGAACTGTATCTTAGCTTTTTTGTCCATAACATTTTTGATAATTTGTACCGAACGATGAACAAATGATACATACAATTAATTTGTCGGTGTTCATAGTCTTTTGTGAGTATATTTTATACACAAATATTAATTAGTCATCCATAAGCTAGACGAGACTAGCACCTGGGACTTAATGGATTGTGGTTCGCACCAGCGGGCTTAGTTTCCATAGATAGTGTAAACAACTAATACGAAAATTATGTTGGAGGTTCCCATCAGTTTAAATATAATTTACCAGGTGTTTTTCGTTTCTTTTTTTACATTTTAAAAAGCCCAGAAGCACAAGTAACGCGTTTATTTTTAATTTTCTGCAATGGTTAATACACTGTCCGACAAGAAAAGTGAAGCACCCATGAGGGGTCGGGGAATGAAATAAAACTTCACCGGCTGCGAGGGTATGTGATGTTATTTCATTCATTGTAAAATTGAGTACGAACACACTTATCAGTATGACGTTAGAATCCCTTCTAACCTGAATGATGCACTAATTCGGTTGGGAATGGTGTCATAAAATCATTGTATCTTGTCCTGAGGCAAGCTGGTCCACAACTGTTGTAACTGGTCGTTGATATACTGCATGCTGCCACTGGGACGGAGTTGACGTCTGAGCTGGAACCTCACAAGATCTACCGGGGACTGGTCTGGGGATCTTGCTGGCCACGGGAGTACCTCAACATCATGCCGACAGTTCACAGAGACACGTGCCGTGTGTTGACTTGCGTTGTCATGATGAAAAATAGCACCACGATACTGAGGTAACACTTCAGAACGCAAGATATACGTGACTTATCGTTGTGCCGTCAGAAATTCCTCAATCACTACCAACCGCGATCTGAAGCCATACCCGATGGCTCAGCATACCATGACGCCAGGAGTAACACCGCTGTCTCTCTTAAAAAATATTGGAAGAATGTGACTTTTCTCAAGGTCGCCACCATACTCGCCGACGATGGTCATGCGAGGTAGTGCAATTAATTGCTGAGGACAATGCGACGCCATCAGCAATCCATGCTTCCCGGTCACGGCACGACTGGAAACGCAGCCATTTGTGCTGTGGTGTTAGCAGCAGCTCACGCATTGGACGGTAACTCCTTAGTCCGGTTGCTGCTAATCTCCTACCAATTGTGCATGATCACAAAGAATGTTGCAGGGAATCCAGTACTGGTGCAGATGTGAAGGTACTACGATGTGCTTGGTTCACAATGCGGTGATCCTCCCTTGTGGTGGTTAGACGTGATCGACCGGAACCTTGTCGACGAGTATACCTGACTTTACACTCCGTTGCAGCCCATCATCAATCCACTATCACATCCGAACGGACCATAAATCTGGATATGGCATTCGACCAGCCCGCCAAATGGACATCCACAATGAGACCCCTTCAAACTTAACTCTGTCACGTGGCGATAAAGCTGTCTCACACGAGTACGCGGCATCTCCGTGTCCTCCACAGTGATCACTCATTTGATGTACCCTACCACACCTGACAACAACACTTAACACGGACAATTCTAATGACGTTCTGTCACAGAAATTTGCAACTGTAATCATTTGCACGCCCGCCGATGGTGTCTATGTGTACGCAGTTACATTGACATCTGACATGTCTTCAGGGGGCTTCAATTTTTAGTCGACTTGTATATATTATATTGTAGAACAATTTGGTAATAGGACAGCAGAGTGGACAACGCACGAGTATAACTGCAATATGTGCAGCTCCAGCTCAGTCTAAGGAAAAGATGCGTGAAAAAACATTCGGCAAGTTGTGGAATTCTGTGGCAGCATTCCAAATATTTGTTCTCCTTCATAAATATTGAAGAGTATTGCGAAAATAATTTTCTAATAGCAATTAAAACTATCATTTCAGAAATATTACTCTTAATATATTTTATATATCATGCAACAAAAATCCTGAAACGGTTCTTTTGAAAAAGAGGAAAAAAACAACTCGTAGAAAGAAGATTAAAATTAACAAAAAATTTGTGAATTCTAACGTGTTACAACTCAGTCACAAGCACTTAATAGATATTCTGAACAAACTGCAGTTTATTGCATCTGCAAATATTTATTGGTCTGCTACATTTCTCAGAAACAAAAATCTGGTACTTCAATTGTTTGATGAGCCGTACAAACTTATCTGTAACTTGCATCCCAATATACACAGCCAGATCACTATTCGTGAATTACAGCTGTAACTTGCTCATATATCACTGACAACGCGACTTCGCGTTGAATGTGTGTGTGTGTTCTTTTTTTTTTTTTTTTTAATCTTGAATGCCGACCTAGCGTGTTTGGTGAGCAGTAAAGCTCTGGCCTTGCATTCGGGAATACGCAGGTTTGAATCCCCGTCCGGCCATGTAAATTTGGGTTTTCATGGTTTCCCAGACGAATGCCGGGATGGTTCCATCAAAAGGCGATGGCCGAATTCTTTCCCCTTCCTTGCCCTCATTCCTTTTGCGCCTCCAATGACCTCGAGGCGTAAAACCAGAAAAAAAATTCAATCTTCTCGCCACTACCATCAATGTCTAGAAATTATTCAATTCAATTAGTAAGATACACATATTAAGGTCTCTGCCATTAACGTCAAGAAGCCGTTCAATTCAGTTAGTAAATACCTTTTGACGTATGCTTAAATACATATATAATTGCGCGTGGGAGGACGAAAAGCTATGCATATCCACCTGGCAAGAAATCGGAAGTTATTTTCAGTCAGTGCGTGGAAGAGAACTTTAAGTGCTGGACGTTACTTTTTCCAAAAAAAAAAAAATAAATAAAAAAGCTCTTAATTCATTTACTTTGAAGATAATGTAGGGTAGATATACGTGCCAAATAATATTTTTTTTGCCAGAAGGGAAATTATGAATCTGAGTCGATGGAATAGAGTTTCATCCCAAGCGGCTGGACCACATCGAAAATATTCCACGATTCATGAAATGGGATGTCATCATCTCATTAAACTCGCACGTATTCATTGTATTGAATTTTTAGACTATGTTATAGATGTTGCAAACACTTTATTTTCTAACATCTGATTTCTGTGTGATTCTCATATAGTTAAAAACTATTCGCATTTTCATACACTGTTGGTAAACTGCTGCGTGGAATACCATATGGAATCTTACAAATAGCATTGTGACCAACAGATATCGTTATAGTTTATTTAGTCATCTTACGTAACTGAATAAAAAATGCGGTGTAAATAGTTGAATTGGAAAACCAATAAAAATTTTGAACAAATATTTCTCAGGATATTAGCCGACTAAATTCGGTTATAAAACACGAAACGTTGGCTTTTATAAATCTCTGTCTCCAGTGTCAAGACTGAATTATTAACACGAAAAATACGATTTTACAAGGATTCCCGTAACCACTCCAGGCAAATTCCGTGATGGTTCCTTCAAAAATCATGGCCGAACTCTTTCCATTTCTTGCTCCACAATCCTCTCGTGGCACTATACCTTGTTCACTACTAACTGGCGACTGAAGATCATATTCCTCCGGTTCCAGTCCTCATCTCATTCCTACCTCTCCAAGCTACCCACTGTGTCCAGGTGGCTGACTGGCAAATTTCCCTTTCGCATGTAGAGGTAAGGGTAGCAGAGTGTGGATAGAGCAGACTGACCTTGAACCGCCTCTGTTAACCGAATGGGCTATAAATGACCTCGTTGTACACGAGCCGTGAAAATCCAACGAAAAACACGAAAATAACATGCGCAGAAGAATGTTAAACCAATTCCCATGCAGAAAATGGTATTTCTTCAGGCTCAATGAAAGACCAGGTTGAATTATGATTTGTCACAGCTTCTTAAAAAGAAACAGGTGAACTAGTAATACAGAAGTAATGACTGCTAGGAAGGAGACGTGAGTACTAGTCTTAAAATGTACCAATAAACGGAAAAATTTAGTTAGATATAGAAACAGAGGGTCGTTTTATGATAAAGGAATTTCATGAAATCTTTTAATTACTGTAAAAGATATCGTGTCAGCATTAGCTACTACTGTTCGCCAAAAAGAAAGTATAACTTCCACTAAACTGGTTTGAAAATCCCAGTTTTTTTCCTGCTTTCCTTGGCGTACGCTCTAGAAAATAATAATAATATTAAAATTTCATAAAAATAAAATTAAATACAATATGATTTCATATCCAGACAGCGGAATGCGTTACCGCTCATCCAATTAGCTCATTCATGTGTTCTTATGAGGCAGTCAGTGACCTTACCCTAGCCAAAGTTCATCAAAAATCACCCTTATCTCCAAATTCTGAACGAGCAATAATATCGTTCTTAGGGTAAGGTTATGATACGATGATACACGTGCACATTAAATTGTACTCTGGGTGAGGATCAGCCGAGGACTGGTTCATTAGGTTACTCAAAAAGATTCAGCTAAGGATCAAGATATGTAACCTTTAACACAGAGCATCGTAATGAAGATGTTTTGCCACAAATGGCTACTCTAAGACAGGCCTTGATATATACAACAATAAATGAACAACTGTAAGCCAGTTTGGTTAGATTGGAATATACTTTTAAAAAAGCAATACCTCTTAGATATGAATGCGATTTGAAGTATTGATTTTAACTTCTGACCACTTCTTTGCAACCATAGTAAATGACAAAGTGTAGATGAATCAAAAATTGTAAAACACGAAAAATATTTAGGTTCTGTACACGATGAGAAAAGAAGCTCTATAGCTGTCACATGCCTCTAAATAAATTTCAGGATTCAAATTTGCACATGATAAGTATTTCGTTGACCGAAAAACGAATATCGTTTTAAAAATCTTGTAAAATTATTTTGTATATGGGGTTTTATAAAAATAAAGGGAATTAAAAGAAGGACTAAATTTTTTAAAAAATTTTATTTCACTTTAAAATGAAGACGCCAGTAGCCAACTTTAGCTACAGATTCTGTTGGCGGCGAACAAATATGGATCATATCCCGTAACTAAACAAAAACTACTAAAAAGCATTAATTCTAGTACTGTTTGTAAGCTGCGACCAAAACACTAAAGTTTTTTTTTAGAATATTTTGCCATAAATTAACGTTATTTAGAGAAACTGCCCTTAATTTCTAGTGTATCGCATACCAATGCACCTACAATAAATGTGATTGCTAGTGAACGAGCGGCAACGCGTCGCGGGGATGGAGAGTCGGTGGGGGAGGGGGGGGGGGCGTACGCAAGCGACTGCCACCTTATCTACCACTGTGAGCCCTATTGCGGGATGCTCGACGTTTTTAAATGTATGTAAAACAGAGAGAATATATTTCAGGTGTTTGAGTGGGTTCACAGGAAGCCACAAACAAGACACTTTATGACTTCCTTCCTCGCAGACTGCATGAGCAAACATCCGCCGTGAGGTTGAGCACTCCGGTGCAGTTAACACAACACAACTGTTTCCTTACTGTAGCGACGTCCTTGAAAGGAATCGCAGGAGGAGTCATTGTTCCCCTGCTTGACTGCAGACAGTTCACAGACTACTCCGGCCATCGCATTCTGGAGGACGTGGGTTCATAGCCACTTCCGACCACCCAAATTTCGGTATTTCATGGTTTCACTAAATCATATCAGGCGAATACTTGGACTATTTCTTCAAAGAAAGGGCACGGCCGAATTCCTTCCCGTTGTCTATCGCTATTACCTTCCCGTCTCTAATGATCTCGATGTCGATGAGATGTAAAATCATAAGTAAAAAAAAAAAAAAAAGTGAGGGCAGACAACTGCCACGCTTATCAGTTACATTTGTTTTTATTTATTACTCTTGTTCCGTAGATCCCTGCTAAGGAAGGACCTCAAGGATAAGAAACATGTCATGGTTAATGTATATACAGTCAAGATGAATAATAATAGTAGCATAAGATAATCATAGAAAAAATATTGAGTTTTTTTTTTTTTTTTTTAAGTCTTCTGCGAGAAGTACAATATCAGATTATTCTGATATAGAAAAAGAGTATCTACAGTAATTTATGCGCAAACGTAATCATACACAGGTAATTCATTCTTTACTTCTGTTCTAAGGCTTGATTTACGAATTACAATATTAAATTGTTTTCGCTGATGTACCGCCTAATTTCGTTTTCTAAGCATAACGCTTCGACCATTTACTCCGCGGATTTGTTCAATGATGGTGTAGCTAGGAAGCGAAATTTGGCGGTGGACTCGCGAACATTTCTAAGCAATTACACGCCGAGAACGTATCCGTTTAGGCCGATTCACAATAAAGATCAAGATACGGTCATGTTAGATCAGCTCATGATCCAGGATCTCGCCAGTAGCAGTCACACTCGCGGTCAGGTCATACCATAGTTTTTAAGAAATAAATAAAAAAACACAGCTTTATAAATTGTTTTTTATTATATAAATCTTACAGTTTTTGCGTTCAGTTTAAGAAAATGGTTGATTCTACAATTAATTGAATTCTCAATATTTTCGATATTAATGATATAAAATAATCAACTTTTTGTGGTAATTCTAGTTGTTTCACAATTTTGTGCAATTTTATAATATTTATTGGCTTACTTTGTAGGAGTTTTTTTGATATCTTTATCGATAGTGTATTTTTGTGAGATGAATGGCAATATTTTTTTTTTTTTATGAGTGAAATCATACAATTCACACATATCCCGAACAACCTCTATGCTACGTTCGTCGTTCATTTGATTTGACTCGTTCAAATTATCGGATCGATCAGTTCAAGTCAGAAGCGCTCTGGTGTCGACCGTTGTTGATAGGTCGACCTGCCTTGCGAACCGAGCAGGTGAGAATGCTCTCCTTGGATTACGTGTATAGCGATTTTGATCTTTGCCCTGACCTGACTCGATCTCTAGTGTGAACCGGGCATTATTATCTGAATGTTTGTTCAGTCGGTAATATCAAACACGAAGTAAGTTTTAAGCCAAAGATAGCGGTGTAACACATAATCTCAATGAAATGATTGTTCGAATTTGTTGGCCAAGTCTAATGGACCCTGAAATTCTGTAAGATCAGGGTTCGTTTCTCCGACAGGCCATTCATGTTTCGATTTCGAAATCACACCAGAAAGCCTATGATTCATTCGCTTAGTTGCCTTTGAGTTCTCTCTAAGTTATAGTTTGCCTTGTACGAAGCGTAAGGCTCATTTTTTTTTCTACAAAATTATTCGTATTTTTTAGCCAAAAAGCATTTTTTTTTAAATCTATTGAGGCTTATTGATAATTAATCTAGCTAGAAACATGTCTTACAACAGCTCCATTAGGTATTTTGGAAGGAGGGATGCTTGTAGGCATAACCAAATACAAAACGGATAAATACTCCATCACTTACCATAGCAGAAAATGCGACTGTGATGTAACAAATACAGATCATTAGCATACAGCTTTTGGGCAGTGTCTTTCATTGGTTTCAACTATCTAAACACTTTCATCGGACATAAAAGCAATCGTGAAAAATTCTATTATAATTTACTTTGCTTATTTCACTGTCATGGCGTCCTTCTATGGTAAGTGACATTAACACAACATTTTTCTCTTATAGTTTTACGGTTCGTCGACTTCGAGGCCTTTATAGGCAGGAAATGATCGTGGACAAGAAACGGGAAGCAAATGAGCCAAGGCCTTTTGAAGAAACCATCACAGTATTAGCCTACAGTGGTTTCGGAAAACCATGGAAAACTGAAATATGGATGGCCGGAAGGGAACCGAACCTGCGTTCTCCCGAGTACGCCACATACACGCGTGGATCGAAGGCAGTAAATTGATTTGTTTTTAATAAAACCGTCCGGATACGATGTTGATATGGAACAAACCCAATTCGTAATAAATATTTGGTTTAAGACAGAAACCTCCACTGACATTGCCTTAATGAACACTAAACGCTTATGCTAATTATTTAGTTTAAACGAAGATAGGATCCCAGATTCTCATTGTTATGGAATAAGCAAGGAACCGAAAAATGTCACAAACATTTTAATCGCATGAATTTACACCAAACTTAAGTCAAATTATTTTTGTATAAGAAAATTTATATTGCAAATTTAAAGCCACATGGCAGTATGAAACACAAATTATGATTGGGTAAACAGACTCAGGAAAAGCTATATTGCCGCTTTTAGCCAGAATTCAACTTCCTGGGAAAGAAGCACAAAGTTTCCGCGAAGACTTTGCGTAAATGAACGATGCTACAAGTTTTAAATAAAAGGTGCCAGTCTAAAATTAAAGTTGAAAGTCAGTTATAAGTTACGTGATGGAAAAACATGGCTTCGAATCGCTTTAAATAATGAAAAATTAACCATCTGCTTTCAGGAGACAACTTCGGCAGTTAGGCGATCGATTGAAACAGCAGCGGCTGTCATTTTTTTCCATATCGCATTAACGGAAATGATTTCGGAAAAGCATGGAAAAACAAAATATGGATGGTCGGACGGGGATTCTAACCAGTGCCCTACCAAACAGCTCTTACTCGAATTGAACAATAACGGTTATGACAAAAAGGAAAAAATTCTAAATTTACAGTTTTTCTCGATTTTATTTCCGTGTGTATTTGTAAGTATCAAATATTATTTTTACAAATTTGTATGGCACCGAATGTCAGAATCCATTAGAAAAATGACAGATTTAATTAAAATTATTTAACAGAATTAGTAATTAGACCTACGGAATTATTAACCGACTCCCAAAATGATAACGTGGGGCTTGAATAGAACGTAATTATCTTATTTTCATTTTAAATTAGTCTGATACAAATTAAATGAAGGCAGTCTATCATTGTTTTAGTATAAGGGTTGTCAGATTCCTGGAAACAGTTGAAACTAAGATATAGAAGAGACATGACATATGGAAATAAATTCATGCGACGGGTATGTCACATTATTTCTAAATGCACATTTCAGTGAACGGGTCATTTCTGCCGCTTGGCGCATTGAAATAACACAACGGATCGTCCGGCCGTATATTGTATTACATTCATAGGAATAATGCATGAGCGAGCTCGTTAACTCGTCCAACACTGACTCGCAATAAAAAATACGACATTTTTCTGTTTTCGTACGCTTCCTTTTCTTTAAGAGATGCCATGCTACCAGATTTTCCTGAAAAATAACTCGTGGTTTTCCAGTAGTTCAACTATATATATATTACGCGATTTTTAATTGAGTACGGGTTTCGTCATTATTAAGATATCAGAGAGGATCAATATTTTCAATGTGTGTGTGAACACAAACACATTAAAACCCCGCATCTCAGTACGAGACTGCTTAGTGTGCCAAAAACATTCCGTGTGGTGCGTTTGGCAGACAGTATTACTTTAACAATTTTTACAGGTAAAAATATTATATTGATGGCTGACCTTCCTCAACGTACAAGCAGAGACAGTTCAAAAATACGTAAGAATTATCTTACGACTGTTCTACGGACCATGCAACGTCGGTTAAGTGAGCCAAACATTTTGTTCTCTACCAATACAAGGGGTACTTGATGATTTTAGCAGACACTTAGAATTTATAGAGTACCACAAACATCGAGTTGTCCATAAATGAGGTCTTCAGTACGAGGTATTATTAAATCATCATCGACCCCAGAACCCTACCTGAGAATATACTCAGAATCTTTAACACTTTCGTATATAAGATACCATGATTTGGGAGCCATGATCGCAAAGGTAGCTTTTAGGGAGCGTCCGTAAACCACGTAGCTCCATTTTGGCCTCCAGTACATAGCTCCCCCCCTCTACCTCCCTCTCTCTACCTCCCCCCTCGCCCCCTCTCCTCCCCCTCCACGTAGCACGTAGCTTTTTCCCCCTATTGATTCCAGAAGACATTCTGTACTGTTTTCTCTTGTCAGATTATCGTAAATTCAAACGGAGATAATTAAATGACGGAAATAAATATTTACTGAACCTTATTTTAACTGTGACAAATAATATGAATGAAAAGCTACGTGCCTGGCTCGGAAACCACCCCCTTCCCACACGTAGCCCAAGGTAGCTTTCCACCCAACCCTTCCCCCCCGCCCCATAGACCGAGCTACGTAGTTTATGGACGCTCCCTTACTAGGCGAATTGCAAAAAGTCATGAGATGCATCCATATATCGCGTGCGATTCCTTTTTTCCCGCATTGTTACCGTGGAAAAGTTCATCGTTATTTAGGAACATGGATATGAATTGTTGGAAATGGTCTCCAAGTAGCTGAATATAAACATTTTCAATCAATGGTCGGTTCACTCAGTCCGGAGGTGCCAGTCCACAGCCACTATACCAGGGTGGTGCCACGACCAGCTTGCACAGTGCCTTCCTGACAACCTGGCTCCATGGTATAGTGGTGTCTGCACCACACTCGAACCCTACAATCAGTTCTCACCAACTGGAAACGTGAGTCATCCACCCACGCAGTCATCCAGGGTCCAACCGTGGTTTTGTAGGCCACGCCATGCAGCCGAATTGTACGAATCAGCACGCGACACAGACTAGCCCTCGCCACCTCCCCACCACATTGCCTAGTGTTGTTTACGCTAACCGGGCGTTTGATGTTTACCGGCTGGGCGACGGATAGGGGCGCGCCATCCCTACCTGTAGAGGCGGCTCCCTTCCCACGGTCCACTGGTGATAGCTGGACCGGCGCGGCCGACAAATGCACAGGCCGTGGGAAGCCAAATTTATATTCGCGAGCCCAGACGAGGCGCTGCAACCGATGCCGTTTTGTTAGCAGAGGCACTCATGTTGGTCTTCTGCTGCCATATCCCATCAACTCCAAATATCGCCCCACGTCCGACATTGAGTGTTGCTGTTCTTTGATACAGTCTTGCCTTTCTGTCATAACAGTCACCTCGATTGAGATGTAGATGGTATCGGTCTTAAGTAAATGTGGTCAGCCAATGCGTTGTGTACGGCATGAGGTATTTTGCCGGTAATAACAAATTTACGGTACACTCTGACGATGTGGATCGAGGAATGTCGAATTCACGAACAATTTACGAAATGGAATGCCTCACGAGTCTAGGGCCATCTAACATTCCGCTTTCAAAGTCTGTTAATTCATATATAGTGGCCATAATCTCGTCAGGAAACCTATCACATAACTCACGAGAGCACAAATGAAAGTCCCGACACAGCACGCCACATTTATACGATTCTTCCACTGTGCTATCACCAACTGGATATTTTCATCATCCTGTAGCATGACGTTCGGCACTTGCTTGTATAATATCTGTCATGCTGTGCTAAGGGCTAAGATGAAACATCTTTTAAAGGACACAGGAACTCTAAATTATTTATGTGTTTTACCGTAAGGCAGTTAAAAGACAGGGAATTTAGCCATACCACTCTCGGTTTCTAGTAGGAGTATTGCAAACAGATCCACCGAGCGTGGCGGTGTAACGGTTAGCGTTCTCGCCTCGCATTCGGGAGGACGGCGGTTCGAATCCCCGTCCGGGCATCCAGATTTGGGTTTTCCATGGTTTCCCAAATCACTCCAGGCAAATGCCGGGATGCTTCCTTCAAAAGGCCATTGCCGAATTCCTTCCCATTCCTTGCCCCTCGTTCTTTCCCTTCTCTAGAGACCTCGCTGTTGAGAGACGTAAAGCAGTAAAAAAAAACAAAAAAAAAAACAGATCCGTCATTTTCAATTCTTCTAGTTCTGAGCCATAACGAAATTTCCAATGGAATTTCGGAGTCTCTCACCAAAAAGGAAACACTATTACCTCCCTTTTAAAATCTTTCTCATTACATTGACCAGCTGTCGAGCTGATTTATTTAAAGGAACTCACAAAATCACAGATTCATTCCAACGCGAGAAACATCACCATCCCAGACATTTAAGGGAATGGCAATTTTAGCATGGAATTTCTAATAGCGTCAAATCACCGGAGGAATTTTTGTACATGTGGTGATACGAAACTTAAAAACAAATTGAGGATAAAAATGAATTGCTTCAGCCAGAAGGGAACGTTGAATTAATATCTGTTTGTGCGTTAATATTACGTAGTCAAAAACAACATAGAATAAATGAATCAACAACTTTACGATTGTGGAACTTAACACCTTAAAAATTTCTACCAGTAAGAAATAAATTTTTGATTTGGGTTTTAACCCCTGGAAATCTACATTATTTTGGGAGAGACCGGTTGTTGCGATGACAATGTTAGACTTGCGGTCAGGACCGCCAACCAGATCTGGTTCTGTCCAGTTGATCCGAATTATTAATTTATTGATCTTTTTTTTTTTTTTAAAAATATTTGTCGATTCATTGCCATTCCTCTCTAACAATCAACCGACCCCTTCAGCGACGAATCGTACATCCAAGTACGGAAAATGTACTGTATAGGAAAAACAATGGTTGAAACAATTTTAATGTAGTATTGCAATTCCGTGTTTGTTTAAATGTAAACACAAATTCTCTGGACAATTATGGATTTTAATGTGTTACTGTACATAGCATAAGTAATTTTTTTTAGCATTCTAAGAATCCAGAGTAATTAAGTGTATCGAGAAAAAGTTAGTGTCTTTTCTTCTTGCAGCTTAAAAACGTTAACATAAAAAAGATGTTTAGTAAATATGCGTTATTTTTTCACTCTCAGATTTTTAATGGTGTAAATATTTTTATGAATGTTGTTCTTCGGAATTCACGTACAGAATGTAAGATAATAAATGAAAGCGGACACTGGCAATAGTGTAAAGTTAATAGTTAAGTAAATGAACGAATCTGCATTAAGTGTAGCTTGAGGTAAAGAGCAAGTGCAGTGTTGGTTCGTTCACCCGCTGCTCGGCGGGTCCATTGTAAGTCATCCTTGGACGCTGCGAATACACTAGTATTTTTAACCGGCTGGTGGCTGCGTCCATCCCACGCAGCTGTTTTCAGTTGGTGTTTGCAAGCGCGTTAGCAAGCTAATTGTAATCACTGAACTTCTTGTGGACCATCTGCAGCGTAGTTAAAAGCGACACCAATTAAGTTTTACGACGCCCAACGCAATCTCGCCAATTTTCTACACATCCGGCAAATGATGAAGTTCTGAAACGTGGCCAAGTTCCTAAGAACCTTCACACGTATGCCACAATCATTTTCAACACTAATTCCGCTCTTCAGTATTCATTATATACGAAAGTAAAAAAGGTGATTAAAGGCTGACAAACTGTTTTCTAGTTGCGCAGCATCAAAGAAAGTAAATGATATTAAGCATGAGTATTTATAAGACCATCCGTAAAGCAAGTGGAAGTTTCTGAAATGTGTTGCAACAAATGAAGACTGAAGATTAAGTGACGAATGAAATCTACACTAGAATTAGAAATGTGAAAGCAGCTCTGTCTGTATGTTACGTTTTCCCGACCAAACTGCTCTTGATGAAATTGAAGTAATACTATGTATGGTTAGGAAGGATTTACTATAATTTTTTCCGGGATAAATGACATAATTTTCATAAAACTAAACGAATGGTGAAAGACTTTTTTTAAGGCTTTACGCCTCGTCGACGTAGAGGTCATTGGAGACGGGATGGTACTGGGGTCAAGGAACGGGAAGAAATTTGGCCATAGTCTTTTGAAGGAAGCATTCCGGCATTCGCCCGGAGTGATTTGGGTAAACCATGTAAAACCCAAATCTGGATGCCCGGACGGGGATTCGAACCGGCGTCCTCCCGAATGCGAGGCCAGAGCGTTATCGCTCACCCACCACGATCAGTGGATGAACGATAGTTTTTTTTTCAACTGCTTTACGTCTCTTTTTAACATCGAGGTCTTTAGAGACGGGAAAGGATGGGGGGCAAGGATGGGGGCAAGGAATGGGAAGGAATTCGGCCATGGCCTTTTGAAGGAAGCATCCCGACATTTGCCTGGAGTGATTTGGGGAAACCATGGAAAACCCAAATCTGGATGCTCGGACGGGGATTCGAACCGCCGTCCTCCCGAATGCGAGGCGAGAACGGATGAACGATAGATTGTAAGCTGTCCGGTGACGGTGTGTTATTTAGAGGAGGTCAGCCAAAATTTTCCTCTTTCAACAAATGCAAGCCTTTAGTTCGAACAGTAAAATTGAGAGGTATTTCGGCATAGTCTGGTAATGAAAAACTCAACGTTCTGGTAGAGATATTGTTGATTTTAATTAATATAATTCACTGACAAAACTTTTAAGACACTTATGTTACATTGAAACATTGATAACAATTACGTAATAATATGATTAAAATGTTTATAAAACTGTGTATAGAAACTTTTTACGCAGATGCGTCACTGATGATGCCTCGATGAGAGGTGAAACGCGTACGACGCAGCAATAAATAAATTAAACAGTTGCATTGGCGTTATTTTTCAACTAGTAATTAACTAAGCAACTGCGGAAACATGGACTGCAACAACATTACATTAAATTGACTAATCTGAAGAAGAACAAAAATCTCTTGGCCGTTACTGATGAGAAACTGATCCCTAGTCAGCCATGGGGGTTTAGTACGCTGGCTGCACACCGGTTCGAGTCCGGTTGCGGGCATGGAAGGTTTTAATTTTGTTTCTTGTTTAGTCGAAGAATTGCATTGTAAAAATTCGCGCATGTGTTCGAAGAATCACAATAACACTGGAACTGAATGTGTGACCTAGTAGCTTAATACAATACCTTTTTAGAATAAGCCATGCATAGGTTCTAATTTGTATCAAGTAGTTTGGAAGTGTGAAGGAGAACAATGTCCTTAAATATGAATTATACGTGTTTGGCCACTTTTCCGCTTTAAGCGTAGATAATATCAGTTTTGGTTCTATAATAACAGCTGATGTTGTGTTTTATTGTTATAGTTTAATGTTATATCCTGTTCACTCCCAACTGACGGCTCAAGGTCATGTTACCCTGGCCCCGCTCCTCACTTCACCACCCCCTCCCTCCTACCTCTTCGAGCTGTCCGCTGTGTCCTAGAAGGGAATGGCTAATCTCCCCTTCGCATTTAGGGGAAAGGCAGCAGAGTGGGGATACAGCAGACTGACCTTGAGCACCTCCTTAACTGATCGGGGGCAGCGTATAGCGAGTGACAGAGATTCTTATTATACCAAGACAACTGGCAGAGGCTCTTCGCAGGAAGAAAACTATAACCATGTTTTGGGAATGGTCACGGGTGTAGTTCCCAGTTGACAGACAGCTTCAGTTTGGTAAACATCTATCTATCCAGACCCTGAGTTTTTCGGTCATATGGTTCATGAAGTGATTTGTTTATTGAGTATGATATTTACTAGCCCTCGTAAATATTAACTGCATTTCACAGATTCTAAAAGTAAGGGGGGAAAATGAGTTTTTTAGGGTCACAGGACATTCATTTTTATTATATTTAATCTTGAAACAGTAACATAAAATTGCGTGCCAGGAGTTACTAAATCAGTAAAAATGCTGTTGATGGTTGGTGTATTCCAATGACCGGTTGCTAGAAAAAGACGAACGTATTATTCGGCATAATTTTCTACCTCCTACTCTCATTAGTGGCAGTTATTAGAGGAGAATATTTCAAGTATTATTTCACTTAACTCTCGTTACTAATATCATCGGATTATGCATCCCAATTTTCATATCATAATTACCAGGCATGGTGGATGAGCAGTTATGCTTGGGCCTGGCATTCGGGTGGACGCCGGTTCAAATCCACGTCAGGCCATCCATATTTCTGGTTTTTTCCCCCAAAATCTCTCCTGGCGAATACTGGGATGGTTCCTTAAAAAGGCCATGGCCTTATTCCTTCCCGTTCCTTGATCCCACCCCACCCTCGGTCCTCCCTTGGCTCTTATTGACCTCGACGTCGATGAGCCGTAAAGCCCAAACCAAAAAAAGACTTCTTATTTTATTTCATATTAGAAACCGTTGTTGGTATATGAATATTGTATAAATCAGAGAAACAGTGGAAATTCAATAACATACACAGATCTGTAACACCTGTTGTAAACTGGGATAGTAAAGTCGACCACAGACTGGTGGCATGTACACAACTCACAAGCAAACCCAGTCTCAAAGGGTTGCGGCATCATGCTGCGCCAACACCTTCATGTTATCTAGCGAAAAGCTTATATTTCTTACCTTTCCATGTGAAATCTTTGAAGCTGAACTTGGTTAATGTATAGCCTGTAAGGAACAGTGAATATGTGTTGACAGCATAAGAGAGACTATGACGCTGTTTTTTTTTTTTTTCTTCTTCGAAAATGTCTGCGACAAGTTTTGTGCGTAAGGGTTTTTCCTTTCAGTTTTTCGGCAAAGGTTGGTTTAAATCTGCACAAATCTAAGCTTCTTTTTCCTGTCGTATTACATTTATAACACATTTTCTGTGTATATTGCTCACAGTTTTAGTTCTTTCTTATGATTCTTTTGTTCATTTACTGCTCTGAATGCTGTATAATGCCTTTTGTTTAAAAGAAATATCAGCTGTTTATTTATTAAATCGATAAGTGCCAAAACAAATATATCAATAGAATAGTATTCGAAATGCATTCGAATGAATGAAGGTAACACAGACAAGAAACAAATGCATTAAACACTGAATTTATTAATGAAGCCCTCAATTACACAATAACACGAAATGCGAAATTAATTCTGTAAATGATTTGGGTATTGGCTCAAAAATTATTTTCTTCCTGTGTTTTTCGTCATGCTGCACTCATATGCAATAATTTTTGCATTATCATTCATATCCAGTAACTACATTTTGACATTTTGTCTCTCTCACCGGCTTTTACAATAGGTTAGCCCTGTCGAAGTGCATTTTTCTGCAAACATAGCATTATGTACTTTTTCAGTTGGTTTATTTGCATTAATTAAGTGGCTGAGAATTGCTGCCGACATATCTGATCCATTTCATTTTTCTCTCTCAAGACTTTTAACGGACATTTTTCTTACGTTCATACATAACTAATTTTCTGCATATTATGCCACCGAATTCAGCATGCATAAGATTATAATACCATGAGATGTATATGTAATACGCAGAAAGTTTCTCTCGTGTTGTTAAATCATTCCACTGTATTGCAAATTTAAGTAGGTGCATTTAGCAATGTAATATTCACGCTACTCATTTTAATGTATTTTTATAGGGTTTTTTTTTGGGGAGGGGGGAGAAAATTCTTGCAAGCGGTTCCTTTTGCGGATAGATTGCAGTTTAATACGAGGGGCATTCAGTTTTAAATTATAATTTCAACTTAAAATAAATAGTTATCAAAGTTGGTAATACTGAATAACGCACGGGAACAACTACTAACCAGACGTTGTAACAAATGCCTAGTGTTATCTGTGTGATAGGTATGTGTCAAGTACAAGCTCATTCATTCATGGAGCAATACATAATTATTAAATTTGTTTCAAAATAAAATGTGAAATCGTAAGAAATTACTGAAAGGTTTGAAAGTCAATTTAGTGAACGATCGTTGTCGAACACAAGTTGAAGGAAAGATTTCTAAAATGGAATGTATAAACTAGCCGTAAGATGGCGCCAGAGCAATGCAGATTAGGATAATATATTGAAACAGCAGCAGGGAAATTATTAGTTTTATTGTAATTAAAATCTGAATGCCACTCGCATTTCCCACGTAGTTTTTTACCATTCTTATTGAATGTTCTGAGAATCAGGGACTGAAATTATTAGGTTGAAACTTGTGGTGAGAGCATTGGCATCACCAGTCTCAAATAACTAATGAAATAATGTTACAAATTTTAAAGTACAACTTCTATAATTTCAAGCACTGTGTTGAGATAGTTAGAGGGGTAATTTATTATAGCACTTAAGTTCTGCGCTACATACAGGTATATCTTAGGAGGGACAATTCAAAGAAATCTTAAAAAAATAGCTTAGTCCACGTCCCGTTGGTCGGTTGGGTACTGAGCTAGTATGTCAGAGGTAGGACGGCCTGTGTCTTTCCTGCAGGGTTTACAGTGTAACGTGGAACGTTCCACATAAACAAAGCCAGCTGCCAGATATAATGATCATACTAAGGGCCTTTAAATATTCCAACTGCTATCGGGAATGAAACAGGTGGCTTTCAATTTTCGAGGCAATAGCTAGATGATCACTTTAAAAGGGTTCTATTTCTCTCCGGTGAAATACTATACAAACGAATACTCAGATAGGTTACAATCTAAGCGCAACAATGAGGGATTACAGTAAGATAACAATATATAACATTTTTGCGATTAGAAAAGTGATCGAAAAAATGAGATCAAGGAACTGAATATAAAATATAGTTCCAATAAATGATTTCTTTAAGAGATTATAAGGTGATATTATTTAGAATATTTGCTGGCAGCAAGAAAACTGGTAAGAACTGAGACAGTGGGATAGTGTTGACTCTTGTGACTGTTCAAATATTATTTAAATGAAGTGCATAATGAATAGTAATACAACTGTGGAAAAATGGGTATCGTAATAGAAATACTATGGTATACTGTATTTCTTATTGCCAGTGATAGCCGGTGATGGCTATGATATACAGTTATCTATGAAAAAACCTTGGGGATGCCTATGACAGTTAACGTAAATGTTTGAATTACACAATATTTAGTGGTTGGAGACTAATTAAGATTTGAAGATTAAGGGGCCACTTGTACTGAGGTTCCAGAAATACGAAAACATAGGGGTGATAATTTCAGGAGAAGGCTCTAGTAAAATGATCGTGCGTGATGGGTGAGCGGTAACGCTCTGGCTTCACATTCGGGAGGAAGTGGGCTCGAATCCCCGTTCGCCCATCCAGATTTGGGTTTTCCATGGTTTCACAAAATCACTCCAGGTGAATGCCGGGATGGTTCCTTCAAAAGGCCATGGCCGAATTTCTTCCTGGTTCTTGCTCCGAGTCCTTTCTCGCCTCTAATGACCTTGAGGTAGGTAAAAAAATCCAGTAAAAATTAAATTTAAGTAAATAAGTTAAATTCGGTTTTAAGGGCAAAGGGAGTTTATAGAATCATTGAAGAACAAAAGGTAAAGTAATCGTACATATATTGTAATAGACGGCGGGAACATGGCAAATGGCAGAGATGAGCAAAGTTCTGGTGTTGTAAAATTAGAGTGTATAAGAAGGAGCTGCAGAATATCAAGACTGCAGATAATCACAAATGAGGTGTTGAAGCAAAGAATGACACTGGGTCTAGAAATTACTGAAGAAATCGAAATGAGACGATTGAAGTGGTAGGGTGATGTGCAAAGCAAAGACGGTGAAATTAGTTACGAGAGTCTCTTAGAAAAGCAACCAATTTATAGAAGAAAGTAAGATAAACCATTGAAGGAAAGGATGAGTTGGTTTGTCAGGGATACAGGAATATAGCAAAAGATGAAGAGATTGAAAATTTTGGGAAAGAGACTGCGAGGAACTACCAAAACTACTGAAGGCAAAACGCAAAAAATTAAAACAAGAATTCAAGGTGCGAGATGACCCTTGCGTAATTTGATCTTGTTACAGTAATGACTTTGTGACTATTCTCTGTTCACCCTCAACTGGCGGTTCGAGATAATGCTATTCCTGCCACGCTCTTCACTTCACCACACACCCGTTGCCTACCCCTCCGAGCAGACCGCTGTGTCCAGGAATGCGTGTAGCAATTTTGTCAGCGGACGCACTTTCCCCTTCGCATGCACGGGTAAGGGCTGATGAATAGGGACAGAATAGAGTGACCTTGAGCCGCCTCTGTTAACTAAATGCATTATAGTATTGTCATGTTATATAGCGGACTCATACCCCTCTAGTTCCGTTCGCCGTTGTCACCCGAGCCGCTAGTGCAATTGTTCAATTCAAATCAAAGGTATTATAGATAGTATCAATCCCATCCATTAAGATTCAATGCCCTTAGAAATAGGAACACCTGCATACAAATAATATTAATGTATCGCAAAATATAAACCTTTATTTGTTTTTACCGCAACTTATAAATATTTGTAGTATTTGTTATTTAAACACAGGACATGGTCAGTATAGGAAAAAAATTAGGTTGATAGGCTTGAAATGATCTAAAATTGACGTCATTATTTTGCAATGAAAAACATAGCAAAAAATGTGTTGTTTCTCTTCTTGACGTGCGATAAATATGTACCCCACACGCTGGGGTGGAAAATCACCTCCCGACACCTCTTTATTTGGATGTAACCTTCTGCAATATAAATTTATAAGATTTTAAAAACCACAGACAATAATAGCACTCAGATTCCCTTTGGCTAAGAAACTGCAAAAATAAAAGGGTTTTACTAATTTCTTTAACAACTTAGCAAGGTATTTGAATAAATATAATGTTCTCGGGTGACTAGCCGAGTGAACAAGGGGTTTACACGCGATATTTCGGCGATCGAATCTCTATCGTCATCATCTGGTGAAGTGCCTGATGCAGCGGAAGGTTGGGACCTTAATAGTCTGAGAGGTAGACGTGATCGCTGCTGATTGGCTAGCTTGGGCAACGCGTGGGCGCGGGAGTGGGGGGAGAAGTAGCCTCGGTAACCCCCTAATATATTTGAATATTCCTTTTTTTCCTTTTTTTGTTAAATTTCAGTTGTACAACGCCTCGTCGACGGCGAGGTCGTTAGAGGCAGGTTAAAGTCCCAGACGCGTAGTACAAAATGAAACACAAGAAATACCATACACATTTTATCCTTTAGAACTAGTGACACGATAACTCCCACCACAAGCTTTGGCATAAATAATACATCAAAGTAGTGGCCACGGACTGAAAGGAGATTCTGTGGGCTAAAGTAATGGGGGATGATTTGGTGAGACCCCGTACCTTGCAGCGCTCCCGCATCATCCGGAAGCCGAAGCAGGTGTCTCCGGTGCCGAGGGAGAGGTCCAGAGATCGCAGCTGCGGATGTATCAGCATGTGCAGGTGCTTCTTGTGCAGCACGTGTTCCTCAGAGATGGCCGCCAGCAGATCCTCCAGGATATCGCCCGCTACAACAATACCCCCTCCTAACTCCGGAACGTACACAAAACATTAACAAAAAGTTCTCGAGCTTCCAGCTCTCGCAACGCGTCACAATCTTAGAAACTTTCGAAGATCCTGTTCTGTGTATTCATTCTCGACCAAATGAATTAAACACCAAGCCGGCAACGTCACTGTTATGCTTTGTGTAGTCATTTTTTTTTAACTTGGCCGGTGACGTCATACCCATTATTGAACCTTCTTGGTAGGCTGCTTTTAAAATTCTAAGTGCTCGATCCTAGCGCTACGGAAAGTTTCAGTAATGGAGATATCGCCTACTCACGACTTTACAATCACGGTGTCGGCTTGCAATGTAATTCAAAGGGTTTTAATGTATCGATAAAGTACCGATATATCCCGTTTTAACATTCGGATATTGGTACGCGAAAAGAATGCAGACTGAAGGTGGCTTCCCATGGCCTATGCATTTAGCGGCCGCGCGGGACGAGCACCCAACAACGGGCGGTGGGAAGGGAGTACCCGTCACCCAGTCGGTAAACATCAAAGGCCCGGGTATCTGAAACGACACTAGGCGACGTGATTTGGAGCTGGCTGCGAGGTAGCGAGGGCTAGCCTGTGGCGCGTGCTGATCCGTACAATTCGGCTGCATGGTGCGGCCTACAAAACCAGGGGCCGTGGGAAGCCACCATGAGAGGCGGCAGGTGCAGCTGGCCACCAGACACATGGAAACAATAGATAAGCTACGGACCTGCTGCGAAATTCGCATACCGAGGGCCCAGCCGAAAGCGGAGGGGATAATTTTCACAAAGCTTCGCATGTACGCTTAGAGATGTTGTCAGGAACTAGGAGCGACACGGTCACGTGTTTGGGACAGCTAGTGGAACGGGGGGGGAGGGGGGATAGTGCTAACCAATAAATGTTCAGCATGTTTGTGGAGTGTTTGATTTACATTTTATGTGGGACGGAGGGGAGATGCAGTCGATCTTCGCCGATTGAAGACGTTTTGTTCTGGGGCCGTTGTGCGTGCCAGGTGAGAATGTGGTCTCCTATAATGCTGGATCGGATTCAAGTGTAATCGAAGTGTATACGACCATCAATCACATATGTGACGCGTTTGAGAGAATATTTTATTCGCCAATAACTTGCCACCGTAGTTGAGTTGCAACCATCTCGTCACTGCTACGGTAATGATATGCAAATATAAGTAAACTGGTTACCGCAAACCATAGTGTTCAATGCCCAGGACAGACCCGAGAACTCATGCTCCAGACGGTTGGTTAACGGATGTACAATTTGCCTCGAGAACTTTTGAACTCATGTTGTTGACAATAAAATAAATGATAAAGTACCGAGAACGTTTTTCAAGAGAATCTATATTAAAGAGATCCAAGGTTTGTTGACAAATCTGCTAAGAGTTTATGTTAGTTAAATTTCTTTGTTTTTGTGATAGTTAAAACTGCTGAAGTTTGTTTAAGTGTAGATGTAGGGGTGTTCATACTTTATGAAAAAAAAATCTGCTTCCTCTCGTAATTAATTAACTGAATAATTATACGCCTTTAATAATGATTTCTGCAAAGTACTGATTTTATTGATATCAAAATTAAGTACAAAGAAGGTACACCTAAGGGTGGAAAACATGTAATTCCAGAAAGTCTTTGTAAAAAGGAACTACTGGGTGATTTTTCAGTATCTGTTGATTATTTAGAGACCTTGCACCATAGGTAAGTAGTAGTGGTGGGATATGCTGTACACTCTTCAGCTGGAGGGAATGAGAGGCAGCATTTACAGAAAACGTTGTGACACTGGTGCCATTGTGAAATGATTGCAGCGTACAGGGTATAATATAGACCTAAAAATTGAGGAGAAGGAGTCGATTGTAGGAGAAGTTCAAGTCAGTCACTGAAAGAAAAGTTAAACGATAGTTATTTTACAGAAAAGAGTCTAACGACAAGCTTTTATGCGTAACAGTCATATTTGTTGACTGCCATGCTGAGAATTTGTGCATAGGGGGCTCGGCCGTATGTTAAGTAGTTATGATGTATTACTATACTGTATCGCGCTTAGGGGACAGGTGAGCGACAGTTTAAGTGACAAATTTAAGGGGTTGAAGAAGAGTTATTTAAGTCAGTTTTAAGAAGAGTACTTGTAACTACAAGGAAACATTAGGGACATAGAAGTAGATTAGGTTTTGCGAGCTAAGCCTAGAAAAAATTCTGTCGTAGCAATAGCAAGTTTAAAAAAATATTTAAATTGTTTCTTTTCTTAGTTTGGTGCAATTTGAAATTTTTATTGCGAATGACATTTAAATTGATGATAAACGGCATTTAATAAACAGTAAGGAACTTTTATTGTTTAAAGCGCTAGTACGAGGACATTTTTCGGGCAACTTAGTAATCTGAAACGTTGCACAACAAAGTGTAAATGTGACTGAAGCCTGCTGCCCAGAGAGTTCAATTTATTTTTCATTATTCCGTAACAAACTGTACTGTCAAAACGTCCCTGGACTGTGTCACGTTGGCGCAGCCGGAAGCTCGAAAACATTTTTACTAATACGAAACTCCGTGAAACCTAACACTTTCTTTTTATTTACAAAAAATATAAATAATCGCCCTTGCGAAAAAGACCGAGAAATAAATTAAACAATGCAGAGATGAAGTTTGAGGGGAGAGCACGTAATGATACAATAGTTTCTCATATATCTTAATGTTGTTTCAAATTAGTTAAATGAATCGTATGAGTAAACCACATACTGTTTTACAAAAGTTCCAGTAGAATAAATGGTTGAAAATAAAGCCACAGATTATTTACTATTTCTTTTAATATTCGGTGCGGTCATCTTTAAGATTTATAATTATTAGTTTGTTTCTGAACAGTTTTTAAGGATGTTCAGCCCGATAGTTTCTTGTGCGCACAAAGCTTCAATATATGCCTCCGCAGTCTTCAATAGGTGAAGCAGTAGAACGAAATAAATTCTACAGGATTCTGATGTTGTTGAAACTTCCTTTTTTTGTCTCTGACTTTACGCTTCGTCGACGTCGATGTTATTAGAGGCGGGAAAGGACTGGGGCAAGGAATGGGAAAGAATTCAACCATGGCATTTTGAAGGAACCATCCCGGCATTTGCCCGGAGTTATTTAAGGAAAGCATGGAAAACCCACTTCTGCATGGTCAGACGGGGATTCGAACCAACGTCCTTCCGAATGCGAAGCCATTGAAACATTACCTGTAGAAGAAATTATTTGACTGAGCTCCCGTCAAAACTAAGCAGTACGCCGGGGAAGACTCATTAGTTTGTTGGTATGTCTTTCGACACTGTGATCATCGTATACGCAGCTCATCTATTCTTAACGTGTCCGTTAGCTCTATATCCCCGTCCGGGCATCCAGATTTGGGTTTTCCATGATTTCCCCAAATCACGCCAGGCAAATGCCGGGATGCTTCCTTCAAAAGGCCATGGCCGAATTCATTCCAGTTCCTTGCCCCCAGTCCTCCGAGCCTCTAATGACCTCGACGTCGACGAGGCGTAAAGCCATAAGCAAACAAAAAAAAACCATACTACTCTACGCGTCTTTTGGCATGGAGTCCGGTCTTTTGGGCAATCTGGCAAATTTTGCGATCTCTGCACTATGTAACGTAACACACTTAGTTATCGGTTTAGCTGTGCTCCTTGGTAAATTTTCGGTGGTGTTTATGATAACACGAAGTTTGACTAAAGAAGGTTATAACTATAACAGCTGGCTTAATTCGTATCTTGTAATACAATGTTTCCAGTAAGCTAATTTGAAGGAGAAGAAAGATTTTATGAACTAACTAATTTAGCAGTTAATCCACCTTATGACGTCATATTATCAGAAGCGTCTCTCATCAGCATATTGCAAAGAAAACGAAAATGATTTGAAAAACTGGAAAATGAATGAATTAAAAATCCCTGACCTGCAGCTGCACTGGTTCAATGTGACATTAAGACATGTCACTAATGCCATAAGCGAATCAACACACGCTCCGATGTCATACTAGTGTTGACAGTAAACAGTCTCTCGTGTTGGTTTGGAAGGTGTACATAAATTCAGACATTCCTTCAGAGAGGATTCCCAGCAGTTAAATGCACCCTGATCCACTATTAGGGATGTTTATCGTCAGAAAAATAAAAACTTCAGACAAGTTCACTGCGGTAGCATCTAACAAATATGCGGCAATCTTCGTATGGAAACGGGATTCGTCCGAGAACACTACATGTTGCCACTCAGCACGCCAGTGACGGCGTTTACGTGCCCATTGCAGTCTGAGGCGTTGATGGTTTCTGGTCAATGGTTGACGACGCAATGCGATGCTTGCCACCAGTCTAGCCCTCAGCAGACCGCGTCGAACAGTCGACGCAGACATGTTCACACCCGTTGCAGTTCTCCAACGTCGAATCAACGCAGTGGACGAAGTTGGTTTGTCGGTTACGGCTAAGCGGATAAGATGGCTGTCATTCCAGGCGGTGATCACATTTTGTGTTCCAGTACCCGCTGGTCGCTGTGTACTAATCTCCTGTATCAATTTGTTCAAAGTACGCATCACTGTCGTAGCAACATGCTCTGTATGAGCCGCAATGTCACGGTTGGACAAATCTGCTTCCCAGAGACCACTCATTCCCCCACGTTCGAACTCATTCACATGCTGATATTGCACCCTTTGACGTCGACGAGATATATCGGAACTTCTCGCACGTTTCCATTTCGTTTGACTACAGCGCACCTACGGAGTGTGGCGTAACACTGACCCGTCCGGTCACACAAAAGATGGCGCTGCTAGGTCTACGTGCACGCCACCTCTCTGCAATCTTAATCACTTATTATGGTTCACTATCCTACACATCCTCCAATTTTTGAGTGATTCAGACCATATTGAGTGTTCCAATTTTTACAAACAGAAGTGTACATTTATTTCGTACTTAACAGTCTGGTTAATTCAACATCCTTCTATGGCACCGCATTTCAAGTGTTTCAGTTTCTCTAATTTCACTTTTCGAAACTTTACTTCCATAAACGCTGTGCTCTGTTCATGCAATTTCAGAAACGTCTTTCTGAACACTAGGTCAAAATTTGAAATAGGAATATTTTCCATTCTCAACAAGGCTTTTTTAGCTAATGTTATTCTGCTTTTAACAACACTCCTGTTTAGACTTTATGACGACAATTACCTGATATGTGGTAGAAAGAAGAAAAATAGGCTCCAATTAGATAATGCGTCTCAAAAATACAACCACGATTCGACAATTTATTAAAAAATAAACAGGCACAGCATTCTCACTGAAAATTTTATATTTTTATTGTATTTCCCTACAATCCTTACTTTTTACATTTAAAAACCGCAATCAGGATTGCCTGTACGTGGGGACCAGGACTTCACCTGGTCCCGTTGTACCTCGCCGATCGCACTCAACCACACTGGCGGGTAGGTTAGTGATTTATTATTATGTATTGTATTTATAATTCATCTAATCTATAACTAGTAACTCTTCAGAATAATACTGTCGAAGAATAATCCAGAAAATCTCAGTAGAAGTCGTAATAATCTAGAAACTATTGTAGCACGCGAGAACCTGTGTGGCAGTCACTGTAAGTTCATCGAAAGAGATCTAAACGTGTAGATCGTGATGCTACAATTAACAGATCACAGAATGTATTATTCAACTACTGCAAAATAGTACAGAAAAAGGAAGCTTACTCATGTCACTTGTAAATATGTGGGCGTGACTTGAGATCAGACACGGTTGCCTCTACCACACAAAGGTAGCTGCGAACTCGAAATAGTACTGCAAGCGAAGTAGATCAGTATACATTGGCTGTTTACCACGGACAGAAATAACATCCGCCACATTGAATAAACACTCGTCTCAACGCGCACTGTCGACGTGCAAACACAAGCGGATTGTCCACGCTCCGAGGCTTCTGCTTTGATTGGCGGTCCGCATGCAGGTTACAAATATTTCTGTCTCTTGCCGAAGTCCCTCAACTCAGGCAAAATATGGGAATTCAAGCTGCAGTTTGTTGAATCACTACATCCTGCTGTTTACTTTTATTTATTCTCTGACTGTAAAATGTACTATTAATACAGAAAAAAACCAATAAAACTCTGACTGTTGGACTTATGCAATGTTTAGTAATAATTTCCCAGGAGCGTAAATACCAAATAACCAGTTTTTTAGCTACCGTAATAATTTTGTTTAATTGGCTTTTGGCGATGGCGTCAAATGGCGGATTAATTGTATTCCAGATTCTGCATAGTATAGACAACACAATAAAAACGAAACAGTTAAAATCATACTTGCCGAAGGTCGGAGTCGAACCGGTGTCTTCTGAAACACGAAACACTCTCGGTTCTTTTTATATTTTTTTTAACTCATTGCTTTACGCCTCGTCGACGGCTAGGGTCATTAGAGGCAGGATGGGACTGGGGACAAGGAACAGGAAAGAATTCGGCCATGGCCTTTTTGAAGAAAGCATCCCGGCATTCGCCTGGAGTGATTTGGGGAAACCATTGAAAACCCAAATCTGGATGCCCCGGACGGGGATTTAAGCCCGCGTCCTCCAGAATGCGAGGTCAGAACGTTAACCGTTCACCCACCACGCTCGGTCCCCTGTCGTTATCTCGGGAAACCATGGAAGACCAAAATCTGGATGGCTGGGTGCGGATTCGAACCCACGACCTCCTGAATGCTGGGCCCGAGCGTTACTGCTGACTGACCTGTATCGATATCTGCTTGCGAATCGAGTAATTTGTGAGGTAAAGAGCGTTGTTTGGGAAATACCTATTTCTTTGGACCTGAAACAGCGCAGGGTCCAATATCCATATGGATGATTACGAAAAACTGTTTAAAACCACTGTCAGGACATTTGATACGCATATGGTAGTATACCATGCTCACGCTCATTTGGCAGCTCAATATCATGTTCCTCTTGTTCCGCTTCACACCTCATATCGCTTTTGTTGTCAACTCAGCCTTATAGACCGCTGTATCCATGCAAACGTTCAGCAAATTTGTCAGCAGGGATTCTTTACCCTTCGCATGTAGGGGTAAGGACAGCGGAGTGTGACAGAGCAGAATGACCTTGAACCGCCTCTGTTAAATAAACGCTGGCAGTGGTATTCAAGTTTAGGATGGACGTGGCTTAAAGCAAACATATAGAACGTGTTCAGAGTTTCACTAATAAATCAAAATACCTCACCGATTACTCTGATCAGACCGAACGTGATTGATGAGCGATAACGCTGTGGCATATCGTTCGGCAAGACGCAGATTCAAATACCAGTCCTGCCAACCAGATTTCGGTTTTCCATTGGTCTCCAACATCATTCTAGATTAATGCTGAGATGGATCCTTCAAAGGTCGAAATCCTTATCGTTCCTTGTCCACAATCCTTTTCCGCCTCTAGTGTCCTTTACGTTGACGGGGCGGAAAGCTGGAAGGATCTGCTCTCTTACGTGAATGGTGTTTACTTATGAAAGTTCCTAAACAAAGTGAATTATAATTTAATTATAAACACTATACACATTAAAGAAATAATGTAGCAGTATGTTTTACTTTTCTGGTATTGGCTGCAAAAAATTGTTAAATCCTAAACCTCGTTAAATGAAGGAATGGTTGGAACTGGTAACAGCAACTGGGATAATTGTCTTTTCTGAATGCTGCATGTTTATTTGAAACCGAGACTGGTGGGTGAGCGGCAAGGTATGGGCCTACAGTCAGGTCCCCGCTTTGATTCTCGGTTCTACAATTCATATTCCGATTTTCAATTTTTCTCCGAAATCACTACAGGCGAATTACACGATGATTTCTTTGTAGAAAGCGATGGCTGAATTCCTTCCCATTGCTATTGAGGAGCTAATGTGCTTGACGTCGACAAGCTGTGAAACCTTATTGAAATAAAAAACGTTATTTTTACTTGCCGTTTATGTGTGTAGGCATTATACCAGGTTCTGTAAAATAACTTGACAAATAACGTCATGTTTGTGTTTACTATCATTCAATAAACAGTAGCTACCACTTGTAGGACTGAATGTCATTAGGTGAATATGAAATGCAGGACAGATAAATGAAGTACGGAGAGAATTAACAAGTGAACCCATTGAAAATACTATTGATAAACAAAGAATTAAAATTGCTTTTAAAAGGTATCGGATGCAAACAGATGTTCTCAGATGTTTATGACACTTAAAACCAAGTCGTGAGCATTGGCAGAGGTCAGTGAACTGTCAACTTCAGTTTGTGCCTTTTTTTTCGTACTACTTATAATGGACGGATGGTCCCCGTAGGTTTTGGCCGCATAGTGGCAGAGTTCTGAATGTTCCTATCTTCCGTGAGCACTATCAGAACAGAGGAGCTGAAGTGTCTCCATCTGTTTGTGAAAGTTGGAACCTATATTCCGTATGATAATTGTTTATTTCTGTTAGTGGACATGTGTAATCTTTGAGGGGGAGATTAGGGACTATCCCAGCTATTGCCTAGGTGATTACGAAAAATCAGGCTGGCTGTTATGCCAGGCGTGTTTCACCTCCCTAGTCCAGTGTGGTTGTGTTTTAACGTGTACGGACACACTGTGCAAAACGTAAGCGAAAAAAGGAGAACTTCCCAGTGCTAACCTAACACTGTGTTCCAGGTTCCAGGCACTTGCACCTCCCCGTATCCAGTATGGAAGCACTTTTAAAAACTCTATCAGACTGCCTGATTGTTTATTTAACAGAAAATCGCGTTATAAGAGGAGGTTTTATATCCACATAATAGGGGAAACTAAAACTGAAATGCGAAAGTGTTTTAAACATGTCAGTTAGAAGGATCTGTATATTTTCAGTTTTAAAACCATTTTTATGCAGTAAAAAACGGTGTAGAACAGATATGTTGACCCTCTTTTAACGTTCTAAGGTCTGAGACAATAGAAGATGTTCCCCATTCAGCGAAAAGAATCCTTTCATTGGCATCACAAAGGATATTTTTGTGGAGCATTAGCATATCAACTGTACGTTCATAACAAGGGTAATGAAAAAAGAGATTGCACTGTGTTTCCTTCGCTCAGAATATTACGGTTGCTTCAAAACTGCTCGCATTGAGAAGACTAAACGTTGTTTCACGCTAATGATCTGATATGTGAATCTGTAAAAACAATTTTGCTTTAGGCAAACCATAATTTAGTATTACACATTACATTAGTAACAACGAAACGGTATAAGAATGATGTCCTCCTCCACGTTGCATTTAAATAAAACTTTATCGGGAAACCAGCAGTCCATTGATAAAACACGATTAGGTGCTCTGTCGCCATTATCTAGTGACTGTCACGTGATAATGGTTACAGAGACTTCAATCGCCGAAAGTCTTTTTTTATCAACGGACTCACTCTGCTAGTTTACCGATAAAGTTTTATTCAATGAATCGAATCGTTATACTCTCATGGGTCCATCGATCTAAAATATCAATAGCAGAAAATACATGTAGCGAAAGCAGCTAGTGAAATGTAAAATTATATTCCCATTTACATCCACCCTGGAGATTCGTATCCGACACCATGCCAGGTTACTATGTCCTTCAATTTACGTAAGGCCATTATTGAAAGATTTTGTTGAGTTTTCAATGATCTGATATTACGGCAGCATGGAAATAACAGTACCGTAAATAAATACTTACGTCTAAAAGTTTGTATCTTGCGATTACCTTGTCACAAAATAATAACATTTTATTTAAAGTTTCCTAATTCAGATTCAATTGCGTCCTAATGTACCTGAAATAAATTTGACTGAAGCTAGGCGATAGGTTTAGCAGTCCTAGCGCTAACACGGTGCGACGTTGGAGGGTGTCTGCTGCCTAACCTGCATATATGTCAGGCATTGATTTTTGTACGAAGTGACAGGCATCTTACTTACCACACGGGAGATACTGTATGTGTTGGGTCAGTGGTTTAATTAGTGGTACGCGTACTGCCAGGGATACGTGAGGTTTCTTCAAAGGATACGCGCCCTAATCTCTTGGTTAAGGTAATCACTAAGAAAAGCTGAAAAAAACTCAGACTATCACCAAAATATAAGACAGTAAAACTGTATATGTGTATGTGAATTATGTTACTGTAATGAATTTCGAAAAACTGGTTTCATTTTTTTAATTTATAATTTCAGCTACAAAGGGTACGCGAGGTTAAGCCCTTTCTTGTAGTGTTACTCGGGAAAAGTTAATTGGGAACCGCTATGTTAGGTCATTACAGCACAGAGGACCGACTTGCCCTTGTCCGGTTACACAGGGTATTTTGTCTGTTTTCCTAAGGTATTGTGTGAAACTACTTTATTCAAAAAAATTATTAATGAAAAACTATTTAATGAAAACTAATTAATGAAATTACTCAAAAAGTGGCTGGTGCTCCTTTGTAGCTTTCAAATATAATTTATTTGGAAAATATATTAAAACAAGTATTTTACATACTGTTTTTTTAATGCATTGGTGCATCTATCCGATAGCTTCCGTATTCTCGCGGAAAACTGTGACTGTGACTGAGCTAGAGCGTACAACACGCGTATGTCACCTAACGTGGTATGAAAGATAACAAACGAAAGAAGACAATTTCTTATGTTTTCCGAATAATCCACTCCTGTACAAACAAGAGCAGTGGCAGATGTACTCGGACGTGCGGCGACCATACTCTTTCGCATAGTGTCACAAGAGATCGCCATCTCTTTCAGGCTTTGTCGGTAAGCCCTCTAACTTTCGGTAATGGTAATTTTTGCTTTTTGGATTCACCAAGATCTTCTAGCTCTCCTGTATGCATTTTCGATACTTTTCAACGCGTTTAAATCCATATACCGTATCATTTTGTGGAAAAACAATTTTCAGAAATTCAATTGCGATCATTCAATATTATTAACAATATTATTGCTGTTACTATACACTACGCAGATAGCAGTCAGTAAGAAGATTTCAACTAGACCTTGCTTGAGGTCCTAGTACATCAGAGCCCTGCACTGAGTGATGCAGTAGCGCGCTCATGTTCTTTCGTCTGTCGAAGCGCGTATCTTATTTCATTTAGAAGATATTGCAACGTCAAACGTTATATGAAAACGTAGCGCTCGATTGTCTGGTCGCGGGAGGGATGACGTCTTTCCGCGTTCGATGTTTTCGGAATCCAGTATGCTCTAGAAATATTCCTGCCCATATTTCAAAGATTTACTCGATTTATAGGCACTTTTTTTTACGGTGTTTCCTCAACCAACCCCGCTAGCATACATGATAGATCAGTCACCGATTAAAATCCAGCCACGGAAATTAATTAAATGTTGCGTTCGTCCTGTGTCATTCATAATGTTCCCTACAGTGGGGGGAGGGAGGGGGCAATCTCACCAAACTGTGACTTTTAAGTCTACTGCAGAGGTTCCCAACCTTTGTTGACCTACAGATACTTTTTTTTTTTTTTTTAAATTACCTACAAACCGTTTTTAGAAAAATGTTACTCGAAACCCCCTTTTCAGAAAAAAAGAAATACACACCGACCTCCCTTCTTGCAAAAAATAATATAACCCATAGTGCTCTATCTTTTTTGCCTTGTAAACAACTTTTTGAAACAATTATTCAATGAAGCCCCTCTTAGGGAAGTTGAGAACCAAGGACAGATTTCTAAATTTACATTATTAAAAAATATTAACAACACTGGTTTATTGTTCACAGTCTGATTTACAAATACGTATTACGAAACATATTATTAATTACACAAGTGTAATGACATTAATTTTTCTATATTTGGTGCCTTAGTTGTCATCAGACATCTAAAATATCCATGTTGCACTATCGACAATTTGTTTCGTTTCTTTCCTTATAAATCTCCTAATACTCTAAATCGTCTTTTGGCTACACATGATCATGTGAATGCAATTCAAAACTTCTTGATGAAGCTCTTCAAGCTGGAACGTATTGGGTGGCGGTTTCCTGGAGCACTTCAAAGCCCACCGGTGGGCGATACTGTCCCCCTAGATAACCACTGGTCTATAGTTATCAGCTAAGTGAATACAAAAACTGTGTCCAGTTCCCGCTAAAAAAATCCGTTGATAAGAAATAAAATTACGTAACTCACACGGTTCGCAACTAGATGTCAGCACGTGGTTTGATCCTCCATACATATTGACGCTAAGCCTCAGTCCAATGGTTTGATGGACTCAAGAGTAGAAAGGAGACCACTGAAAACGTAATAAAGGAAAACAAAATAAAAAACAAACATTTTTTGTGTTTTTTTTTTGTTTTTTAAAAAAAGCTGTTTAAATGATTGCTTTGAAAATTTACAGTTGCGGTTTGAATTACAATGTGGAATGGAACTGTTATGAACTTTTTACACTGACCTTCACATCTGCGTAAATTAAAGCATTTTTCATTTGAAGCGCGCTTGGAAGAAGCTCCGTGGTTCAGATTCCACGTTAAACAACATGACCAGCAACGACAGAGGTGAAATGGGTGTTGCCTTTCAACGCTGTCACCAGGTCGTAATATCACACCGTAACAGCAAAATGAACTTTTTATGCCCGCATATGAAACAGTACAACTCAAGTTTTCATACAAATCGGTAGAAAAAAAGGAGAAAGTTATCTCTAGAGAGTCTCACATTCACTGTAGTATGAAACACAGTGTTAGCAATCGCCACAGTAGTTAGCGACTACGAACTGTGATGCTGTTACTATCCAGACTATTTGCTACTGCAACAGTTAAGAATAAATAGTTATTCAAACCGTTGCGTAGGCCGCAACATGATTCTCATGTGTGAACTGCAAGCCGAATATTGGCTGGGTCCCGCAGGAGTGTTGATATGTATACTGTGTTATGTATATGTTGATAAAACAAAGAAGATGATGAAATCCATTTCTGGCACATTTAAGCACAATCATAATTAGGATGCCTTCAGCCAAAAACAGAATAAGGAACACCCTTTAGTTAAGAATCGTAATCCTGTAAAGAAACTAAAGGGATATTCTTCAAAGTGAAAAATAAATACTTGACAAGTTTACTCCTCATTAAACGATACGGCTTTATACTCTGCGTATTCTCAGGTTTGCCGCAAATAAATACAATAATTTACAACACATGTGGGTCTTCAGACACAATGCATAAATAGTCACAGATAATTCAGGAACGATGCGTCAGACCACTAAACTGAACACATAGCGTTATTTCACCATGTTCCTTTATTCTGTGTAACAGAAATATTAATACTTCCAATTAATCATGATGTGTCTTACTGTCTTTTGTTTACTTCTAGATTTTTCAGATACTTTAACCTTTAATTTTTTTAACTGTTTTACGTCTCTCAACAGCGAGGTCTTTAGAGACGGGAAAGGATGGGGGCAAGGAAGGGAAGGAATTCGGCCATGGCCTTTTTTAAGGAAGCATCCCGGCATTTGCCTGGAGTGATTTGGGGAACCATGGAAAACCCAAATCTGGATGCCCGGACGGGGATTCAAAACGCCGTCCTCCCGAATGCGAGGCCAGAACGCTATCCGTTACACCACCACGCTCGGTTTTAACCTTTAAAGTCTGTAGTATAAATACTACTAATATTTTCAATAAAAATTATACTTCACTAGTATTATAGCTAATATGTTAAAAAAGATAAAAATAAAAAACATGGAATGCTAAAACAAAAGGCATTATTCGAAAATTTTAATTGAAACTTGTTCCTTTAAACGAAAGCTGATACATCCAGAATAGTAAATGAAGAAAAACAGTAACACACAACCCATGAATCACATATGTAGAGTTTTCTATTCCTTACTGAAATAATCATTTCAAAACATTGTTTTAAATTCATTTACTGTGTGGAGTAAGTTGCAGGTATCTAAAAGCTGCGGAGTTTTTAATTATCTGCACTGAGAATTTGAAAGAATACAGAAATTTTTCTAAAAACGAATCGAGAGGTCCGAAGAAGAGTTTTAAACGCGAGTCTTACCAAATGTCAATTGAAGCAATATTTCTTTACGGGCCGTGGAATTAAGAGAGGTGTCATAAACAGAACGTACATGTTCCGTTGCAAAGATTATCCGTGTTTGGAATTTAGTTCATTCATGTGTGCGGCATCTGTCTGATATTTTCTACCAGTTAGTAACGTGAAGTAACTGGTGTCCTGGCTCTCTGTCTGACTTACTTCGTTATGTACAAAGTGTCAAAAAGTCATGCGGAGTTGTATAATCCACAAACAGCGTGCAGCCTGCAACACAATATCTTAATCAACTGAAGTGCTGCTTAGGGACACATTATGATTATTCGCAATAAAAACTTTTATGTGCTAGCCTGTCTATTCATGAGTTACGACGTGCAACATAAAAGTTTCGTTTGTATTACTGAGGAAACCCTATAGTGAAGCAACGTTCTAACACTGCATTAAAAATATATAGTTTTTGAGTCCATATTGCTCTATTAAATTAATTTCTCTTGATTTTTTGTTTGTTTGTTTGTTTTTTTGTTTTTTGTTTGTTTGTTTGTTTGTGACGCCAACTGAATGCGTATATCATTCATTATAGCCAAGTATGTATTGATTCATTCAGTGTATATTATTCCTAATTATCGTTGGCACAGATTTACGAACACTAGACAAACACAACAATTAACTAAAAATTAACGCCCATGCCCGAAGCTGGACACAAACCGATGATCCTTGCAACTCTAATCCTTAGGTTGCTGGGGTTGACCTGTACTTCAATTATTTCTAAATTAAAGTTGACCACCAAAGAAAAATGACATGGCCCGATTCAGATGGCCGCGATAAAATTTCTGCAGACAGTTCCAGAGGAATAGTTCAAGGATCGCCTCGAACAATAGTTTCCGGCGATGTATTGAGAAACAAGAAGACTATTTTGAATAATCAACAACTGAAAGAAAACACAAAACTGTCTATGTTTTCTTGAATCGGTGACATTGTACACTTGTGCCTCAAAGCGAACTGTAGCTTGGCAGTGATTTTTTAATTATTATGGCTTTGCGGCTCATCAACATCGAGCTAATTAAAACAGGGAGAGAATTTGGAACAAGGAACGGCGAGGAATTCTGAGATAGCCTTTAGAAGGAACCATCCCGCTATTCACCTGCAGTGATTTGGGAACCATGAAAATGTAAATGTAGATTACCAGTTGGGTGTCGAACCCGGGTTCACCCAAATGCAAAGCCCGATCGTTATCGCTCACCCACCGAGTTCCATATTTCCCGAAAAAGCGAAGGATCCAATATAACTTTTTTTTTTGAAAAAAAATCAAAGCTTTTTATATGGTGTTAATTCTGTGAATACTTTCAATGTAAACTCCGTACAAGAAATTTACATGAGATGTTCTCTACATGTTATGAATTAAAAAAAAGCCTATAACATTAATCGCCCCGCATGACAAAAATGTTATGGATTACGGATGAAGAGTGTGTAGTAACGAATTATAAGTTATTGCTCAGGGGACGTCCATTAATAACGTGAGCTCGAAATAGGGGAGGGCGTTCCGGCAAAATCTCACCAAGGAAGAGGAGTATCGGTAAAACTCCTTTTAATTTAAGATTCCTGCCCTCACTTAAAAAAAAAAAAAAAAAAAAAAAAAAATGGGTCACCACCTCTTCAAATACAATCTCATGTTAGGGAGGATCCAAATTTTAACAGAATTGCCTCACGTAATTAATGGACGCCCCCTTATGAAGATTGTTAATCTAACTGGCATTGAACTAACAAACACTTCACTGCATTATGAAAGTAAAGTAAATTTGTTTGTCCTTAAGACTTGGTCACAGAGTTTCTAATAGCCGCACATTCCGCCTCTGTCGTGGGTGGACGTACAGCTGAAAGTGGCATCCAAACCACGGAACACGTACATCCTTGCGCGCCTCTGATGAGCAAAGCTCTGCGAGAGGTAACCGAATTCCAGGGAGTTCTTTAATCACAGAACTTCCAGACCACACATTGTATTATGAAAGAAGTCATTACTTTTTACATTTACATTTGTACGTAGCTTAACAGATTCATAGCTGAACACAATGCCATGAATGGCGGTTCTGCACTACTTCGGATGACCATCGTCGGCGAGTATGGCGGTGACCTGGGGAAGGTCCCATTCTTCCAGTGTTCGGAGAGGCACAGCGTCATGGTGTGTGGAGCTGTCGGGTATGACTTCAGGTCACGGCTGGTAGTGGTTGAGGGAACTCTGACTGCACAACAGTACGTCACGGATATCCTGCGTCCTCATGTGTTACATCTCATGTGACAGCATTGTGGTGCCATTTTTCAACAGGACAATGCTCGTCCACACACGGCACGTGTCTCTGTGAACTGTCTGCGTGATGTTGAAGTACTCCCGTGACCAGCGAGATCCCCAGATCTCTCCCCGATAGAACATGTGTGGGTCTAGCTCAGACGACAGCTCCGTCCCAAGTATCAGTTACAACAGTTGTGGGCCATCTTGCCTCAGGAGAGGAAATAACGGCTTTTTGATACCCTTCCCAACAGAGTCGGTGATTTAATCCAGGCCAGATACTGGTACTCATAAGTGGGCTGATAATGCGAAGTTCTTTGTAAATTTGACTTGATATTGTAATCACTGGAATAACATCACATACCCTGAATTAACAAGGTACTTATTTTCTGATAAAATGTAGACAATGTTAAGGTATAAATGGCATGAAATATATTTGAATAGAAACTTAGATTAAGCATAAACAAAATATAAACAAATCATGAACTGCAGCAGAAGTGGATACAATACGGGAAGACTGAATAGCAAAACTTTAATAGACTCCAAACCAAAGTTGGTTACAAAAGCACGAAAAACAGCTGTTTCGCGGTACAAAATGAACTTGAAGAAGTGGGGCTACATTGCTGGTGAAGAATTACAGCAACCATCTTTTCCGGAATATGGAATACTATACCTAGTTCACTCTGACTGGCGGCTCAAGGTCATCTTCTCCTTGCTCCGCATCTAACCTCACAACCCCATATCTTCCTACCTCTCCAAGCTGAACGCTTTGTCCAGGCATCCGGGCAGTAAATTTCTCCTTCGCATTTAGGAGTAAGCACAGCGGAGTGGGGATAAAACACACTGACCTTGAGACGCCTCTGTTAATCAAACGCGCTAAAACTGAACAGAGCACATTAGACGATTTGTTCACCGCAAACGAGAAGGTCATACCGGCTGCTAAGCACTGGTGCTCACATTAAATATGATTATACAATGATGTAATTATCTATTTGTTAATTAATTCATCTTTCATCGCTTTTGTGCAATATTTTCAGTTTTAATAGTTTTTTCTTCTTAAAACAAACTTTGCAAGTTATGTCCTGGAAATATAAAGAAAAATACGCTCTAGAAGGAAAGTAGTAACTATTAGTATTAAAAAGATTAAGTCTCAAAAAGTAGATTCTAAAACTAAGAAGTGAAGTACTGTAGTGTTCAAGGGAAGCTTGGAGAGTATAGCGTAATTTTAATTAATTCTTGTGTTCATAATGTGTTGTACATATAGTGCTAAACAATTGTAAATTTTTATACACTCGCTGAAAAAAAAAACACATTTACAAAAAGCAATATTCCTACCATGGGTTAATGTTTTTATTTTCTTGTTGTTTTTTAGTATCTTTTAAATAGAATAATTTAAGGAGAAGAATACAGTCGTTTGAAAAGGATTCTTTAGCTGACGACAAATTAAGTAGGAAATTAACACAATTTGGAAATGATGGGTGAAGAAAAGAATATTTAGAAGTGTAAAAAAGGGAAGAAATAGTACAGTGGATCACATTCTAGGGCATATATGTTTAGTTATTTTATTAGTACCGCCTACATTTGAGAAGATGAAATGCAAAGGAGGATTAACATTACTTTATGTGAAGTAGAAGCTCGGAAAACTTAGGCGCCACAAAACAGAAGAAGTGGAGGGTTGAATCGAACCATTAAAAGAGGCAGATAAAGAAATAGGTGGAGAGAAAAGTTGTTGAAATCATGCAGTAGCATTCCTGGATTGTGTACCTTCTCAATATTGAGTTTCTAGCCAAAAATAAAGTTGACGGTAAAGATTACTTCAAACTTTGATGCTACAACCATTCTACTTGTAGGCCGTCATGTTTTTTAGGCTTCTCCTGAATCAAATATTGATGACGCTAGTGCCATTAGTTCTTTTCATTGCAAGCCCAAGAATACTTGCCGCTGTAACGTTTAAAATGGATCCCAACAATTACTGGAAGGACAGCGAATAGTACTGGATAACTGTTTTTATTGTGGTTCATACGTCTTGCAACTAAATGAATTGCTTCTTATAGCTGATCCGTTTCGTCTTTATTTAAGACGTGTGTAGTGTCCTAGCTAACATGTATACGTTGGTAGTCATTCATTTGTGGTGTTAAGAAAATTAGGTTAACGTATCTTAACTGCTTACAGTGCTTGTAGATTCGAACGTGTTGTATAACAGCTTTATATTCTACTGTAATATTCTAATTTGCTTAATAAACGGACGATTCATAATGAGAATATACTATTACATCATACATTTCAGTATAAACGTAATTTGTCACTATTGTATACAATTGTATTTTTAAACTACTCGAAGCCAAACAGTTTGTGTTCCCAAATTGTGTCTTGTGTGATTGCTTTGGGTATTAATTATCAGCTGTGTTTGAAAGTTGAGTATGTTTTTTATTTATCTTAATGTGTCCTGATCAACGTTTGGTTTTTGAAATGTATGTATTCCTTCATAATAGTTTTCCTCTTATTCTTTTTTTCTTATTTCCGTTATTCTTTTGGTTGCTAATTTTTAATATTTGTGTGTCTATTTGTATTTTAATGCGTGTATTGTTGTGTTGTAGTCTTCAAATGTTCCTTATAACCAGTTGCGAATTTTCTTGCTGTTTTTCCTGTTATGCTGTATTATACTGTTGGATAGCTAACCAGTATATTATAGATTGGTGGTATTCTTTTACTATAGTGGCAGTCACGAAATTAGTCCTGTGAAGGTCACGGAGTATCCGAACAGTGTTGCAAATCAGCAAAAAAATCAACTTTCAGTAATGAGTGCGAAAAAATTTCTAAAACATAATACTTAACATGCGGGACAAGGTGATGTGCTTTTTAATTCCAAATATTTGTGTGACTGTTTTTAAAAAAATAGTAATGTGTTTCCATGAAAATTAGAAATCAAAATACTTTTTCACTTCAACCGACAGAAAAAGCAATAAAAATAATAAGTAATAACTCAAAAAAATTATGCGCCTTCCTGAAAGTTAACAGACTCATACCGAATACATTCTATTCATTAAATAGGGAAGCATGTGAATAAAAAATAAAAAAATGTTACACGATGCGCTTAGTTGTTTCGGCTGTGTAATGTAAAATGTTGTCGCTGACTAACTTACGTTTTATTTGTTTACGTAAAAACTTCCAGCGAGAAAGTTTCTAAGAAAATACTGAAATTAATTCTGGTAGCAGGCAAAGCCTCTTCAGACAACCCCTTTTGGATTGTTTCACAGTTTATATTTGCGCGAATGATTGCGCGCAGCGCATGCCGCAGTGCCGGCTGGTCGGTCGGTTCGTTTACGACTGAGAAACATATTTCCTGTCCTCCACAGAAAAGATATTTTCAGCTTCTGTAAGAATTATTATTGTCATTGTACACAATGGCCCATACATGACAAATTTCGCGAGAAATCTTCAAAAGCAAAGACAAAACGAAAATTAATTTATAAAATGTAAGGGATCGATTATACATAGAAATGACTGCCACAAATACCTCCATGTCAGTGTTTGTAATTTAGCGAAGTATTTTTTATTTTTTTATTTTTTGCGTATTAGTTATTGGTAATATTCCTTTAAAATACTTTAAAATATCTGCTACAATGATTTTAATTAGGTTTCCAATGCCCAGGCGGCCTGCAGGTTCGCGAATATTACTTCTGTCTGTTAATACACTAATTGCATGATTATGTTCCTGAACATCACCACCATTAACATTACTCGAATAGGCCTTAAACTAAGGAAATAAAGCGACCGCGTGTAAAGATACGCATGGACGACCGGCAAAAGCTAATGTGGCAATGTCGCCGGCCCAACCAAGGGACAGAGGGTTGGTGCGGGCAGGGGAGGCAGTGGAGACTACGTGACCTTGGCAGGCCTAATTCCATGACGCCGACTATAGTGCATTATTGGCACGTTGTTTTGTGACTTGTTCCATCTGAATACGTATATTGAAAAGTGATTGGTCTTGAGTAACTGATAGTAACGACATTTACTGTGTAGAAAAACTCCTGCCTGAATTTTGGTATCAGGAAATTTACTCTGATTCCTTATCTTACCCCGAATTAAACAGTTCAATATTCAGTCACCTTGTCATCTCGTATCCCACGTGCTTTGGGTAATGCCCCAATTATTTCTATTTACATATTGGCGAGCAGACATTACAGCAAGATCCACCGTTAACTTTAGACTATGATCAACAATGGATATCATCGCTCTCGTTATTAAGGTACTAAAGAAGAAGTCATATTCACTAATGCCTCAAACACTTCAAAGTTTAAACCGTTTCAATTTTGCGTTGGTAGAATTTTCTCTGGGAACTCATCCTGCGATTCCTGTTCTTAGTTTGCCTAATTAAACATTTTCGATTTATTTTTGATCCATGTTGAAACGGTAAAAACAAATGGTAGTGTACAGAAATTACGACTGAATACATTCCCTAACATATTTCTTTTAATTTAACGTTCAGTTTCCAATAATATATACGGGAAGCACATAAATAAACAGGTAGTAATTACGGGAGTTGCTATGAGTTAGAGCAGTACGTAATGGCTAACTTAAGAACCGCAAATATAAACACACCTGTCAGCTGATGACTTTCCTAAGCTTACATAAGTATCAACACTCTGCGTGCGGGGAATGGAAACTTTATCTTCAAAACAAGGGAGCGTCCATAAACTACGTGGCTCGCTCTAAAAAGGGGAGGGGTTGGCTAGAAAGTTACGGTGCGCTACGTGGGGGGGGGGGAGAGGGGTTGTTTTCGAGCCAGGCCACGTAGCTTTCGATTCATATTATTTTTCACAGTTAAAATGAGGTTCAGAACATACAACAACATGTGAATATTTATTTCCTTCATTTAATTATCTCCGTATGTAATTTACAATAGACTGACAAGAGAAAACAGTACAAATTGTCTTCTGGAATCAAAAGGAAAAAAGCTACGTGCTACGTATGGGGGATGGGCAGGGGGTAGTAGAGGCAAAAGCCAAGTTGGGCTACGTGAGGAGGAGGGGGATCCACAGGAGGCCAAAATGGAGCTACGTGGTTTATGGACGCTCCCCAAGCAGTAAAAATTGTCCCCACTTGCTACCAAAAAGTATGAGCAAATATTTTTGATAGAGTTGTTTGAGTATTGCTTCAACAGAATAAAATATCTTTTCACGTTATTGTTTTAGGCCTGTCAGTCATTTAGATTATTTTTATAAACTATCTTCAATTTTGTAGGGAAAGTGAACCCTGTGCTTGTCGCTCTGCTGTCTCTTGTCGGTCAGTCCGACTGACAGAGCGTGGTGGCTGAGAGGTAACGCTCTGGCCTCGCATTCGAATCCCCGTCCGGCCAGCCAGATTTCGGTTTTCTATGATTCCCAAAAATCATTTCATGTGATTGCTGGGATGTTTCCTTCAAAAGACCATGACCGAATCCCTTCTTCTTTCTTGTCCCCAATGTTTTCTCGCCTCTAATAATCTCGATATCGACGAGATGTAAAACCAAAAAACCTATCTGTGACAGGGTTCTAACACGTAAACAAAACATGCTTCAGAATTCAAATTTTCGCATATATATAGTTGATACCAAAATTGTATTCAAAATTTGGTAAAATAACTGATCACTGGGTGGGTTCCGTGGAAATAAAAAGGATTGAAAACACATTTTCTTCCACCCCAGCGTGTGGTGCAGAGATGTTTGGAGTTAATAAAATAGATGTCTATGATATTTTCCCATTTATTTTTTTGTTCACTGAAAAATAAAAACGTGTGTGACGGGTGACGTGGTCAATTTTAGAGTTACGTACGCAATTCCGACCTATTGCTAACGCTCCATTGTCTTACGCCTGTCACAGGACCTTGGGAATAAGTGTGAGACCCCAAATTTGCTCATTTTACGTATTTCGTTGAGCCAAAACCGAACATCGTATATAATAAACCTGTCCTACCTCTGACACAGTGACTTAGTATGCCTCCTTCGGGAGGGTACAACCATCCTTACTGCCTTACTGTACTAAGTTTTTCAAAAAATTATATTATAGGGGAGGGGGGGGGAGTACTTAGAAATACAATTCTACCCTAGCGTGTTGGGTGTTGATGCTTAAAGCTCCTCAAATATATTTTTTCAGTTTATTTCCAATAAAATAAAGACACGAGTGACCATTAAAGCTGTCAATTTTGGATCTTTTTTTTTAGCGCGAATATATCAAATCTGTATTTCAAATTTGTCTATAATATCGATTTTAACCTATACGTAAACGAAAACATTAAAATCAGTTATATATAACATAATTTGTAACTTGTGAGCAAAATAAACAAATTGTTTAGTTGGAGTTGAGCTGAGTAGCTCTCAGACACATTCTCAAACAATACATATCAGTGATTAAGGGCTTTAGAAAACGTGCTGCGACAGTACACTCAATGTTTAGCATAGCTCCAAAAGGAGACGATTCCGCCCTCTTAGCATCGGCCGACAGAAAACTACAAAGTTTGTTCACACTATAGATCTAGTCAAGCCAGAGCAGATCAAAATCACTATCCACGTGATCCAACGAGAGCATTCTCACTGCGCGGTCCGGTCAGGTCAGGGCAAGGAAGGTCAAACTAAAGATCACGTCGTCGCCGATTAACAACGGTCAAGACCTGAGCTGACCGCTAGTGTGCAAGGGCAACTGTCAGGTCAGATCAGATTAACATGGACGACGAACGTCTCAGAGCTTTCAGTTTTGTATGGTTCTACTGATGAAAATATTGCTATTTATGGCACAAAACTACACTATGGATAGAGATCGTTAAAAAAAATCTAGGATGTAAGCAAATAAAAATGCACAATATTAGGAAACCAGTAGAATTATCGCAAAAAGATGATTATGTTATATTATTATACAGGGTGATTATAATTAAAGTTTCAAAACGCTCTAAAAAACAAACCACTTGTTAGAATGACGTCAAAATTGAACGACGTATTTATTATTGAAGAAGGGGTAAAGAACATGAACGGTGATTCTGCACCAGTAGCTCTGCAGAAGTTCAGGACCATCAAGGGTATGATAAAAGGCGTTGGACCGATAACTGTCATGGGTCGGGTGAAAATGATGAATAAATTCGAAAATTCAGGTTCGTTTGATGTGCCGTCTGGTAGAGGAAGGAAAAGATGTGATTCGGCGGTAGTTGAAGAAGTGGCCACAGGAGTTCAGGAAGCGTTGAGTGGTGGTGTGCAACCATGCAGTGCACGGAGAATTGCCCGAACATTGGACAGGCCTGTGAGCATGGTGCATAACATTCTACGAAACATCCTGCAATGCTATCCGTACAAAATTTGCCACGTGTAGGAGTTGTTTCCTTCTGACCTGTCAGCAAGAGAGGGTTTTGCTTTGGAATTTCTTGCTCGCATGGAAATGGACAATGATTGGCCGTGGAAAATTCTGTGGACAGACGAAGCCCATTTCCATCTGACGGGATGTGTTTTACGATTTGTCAATTGTAGGCGAAATTCTGATGCTTACAGCGCCATCTGTCGCTAAAATTTGGAACTTTTTATTTTGTTCATGTTCTTTCCCCCTTCTTGAATAATACGCCGTTCAATTTTGATGTCATTCTAATCAGTGGTTCGTTTTTTAGGGCGTTTTGAACCTTAAACTTTAATTATAATCACCCTGTATATGAATATCATTCATGAAGAAAGTATTGAGCATTAGATTCATGGTCTTTTGTTAAGAATCAATTGTTTTGATAAACTGAACTGCAAGGTTTAAACAATAATGGGTCAACAATATGATTTTACCTGACCTGACTTGACCGCTAGTGTGATTGCTAATGGCGAAATACTAGATCGTGAGAGTGAACCAGCATTCAGGCTGTCAAAACCGTCTAGAGTTCCGCAATTAGATGAAGGCTTGTTGTACATGTGGCTCAGGCAAGCGTTCTCTGTTCTTGCATGACAACGCGAGAGGGTGACTTCCTTCCAAGCTACGGGGTACGAGGTTTACTACAGGGACTTCCGCTCACCCATCGAGATCATCACTCCTGCTGTCACCCTCTTCCGGGATGAACGCCGAGTAAAGAAGTTGGAATATTATACACTTCACACATTAACATACAAAAAGACACGCAAGTGTTAAAATAGCAACCCAATGAATAAGTTAGCACCGGGGCCGACCGACGCTATCAACGCCGTCGATACGAGACTCATTACTGGCCATTACTACCTCGACTTACCCAACAGTGACGAGACAGCTTTGTCTTCTAGACAGTCTACCGGTGGCTGCGGTGCTATACAGTCAAATTCAAGTATTCCATCACACCCCAAGACGCATCGCGTAGCCTACGTCACCACACCACGCCGCCGCATCCAATTACGCATTCACAATCACTGCTAAGTGTACACGCTGAATCGGCCATTTTGAGATGATAAGAATTTAATCACAGCGCACCGAGGGTCGTGGATAAGGGGTAACGTTCTGGTCTCGCATTCGGTAGGACGCGGGTTCGAATCCCCGTCCGGGACCTCCAGATTTGGATTTTCCATGGTTTCCTCAAATCAGGCGATGCCGGGAAGCTTAAAAAATCACAGCGTTGCATAGCGAGTTATATGTGTTCTCCGACAGTCACATTAGGCATCACTGAGTTAGCGAAGCCGTGGCATTATTGAACTTTAAACACTCTAATCTCAGTTGTTTTCCTTTGTATTTCATTTAACTCGTGCGCCGTGTTTATGCTCACATGTTTGATGCGTTGATAAGTACTTTGTTATGGCACCCACATTGTTCCTGTAATCAATGATTTACTTAGGCACCATATGTACTTATTAAATTGTGCTTTAACAGCATATTCGTTATTAATAAGAACCCGTACCTATATTCAATATAAAAATATTTAGCCTATTGCGTTTCTCGAACGTACATTTTCGTGTTCACAGTCATTGTTACCGATCGTGGTGGGTGAGCGGTTACCCTCTGGCCTCGCATTCGGAAGGACGTGGGTTTGAGTCCCCGTTCGGGTATCCATATTGGGGTTTTCCACGGTTTCCACAAGACACTCCAGGTAAATTCTGGAATGCTTCCTTCAAAAGGTCATCGCCGAATTCCTTCCCGTTCCTTGTCCGCATTCTATCCCGCCTCTAACGACTTCGACGTCGACGAGGCGTAAAACCATAAAGAAAAAAAGGTAGTCATCGTCGAATTTAAGTCTCAAAAAAAGAAACCTAAAACGCTACAACTAGCTCCGGCAAGAGTGAAACATTACACAGTTACTTTACCGTGTGTTAACATGATTTTATTTAAAAGTATTTAATTTGCATTTCAATCTATATTTTTACTTATGGCTTTACGCCTCGTCGACGTCAATGTCATTAGAGGCGGGCTGGGACTGTGGACAAGGAACGGGAAGGAATTCGGCAATGGCCTTTTGAAGGAAGCATCCCTGCATTGCCTGGAGTTATTTGGGGAAACCATGGAAAGCCCGGACGGGGATTCGAACCGTGTCCACTCGAATGCGAGGCCAGAAAGTTAACCAATCGCCCACCACGCTCAGTGCATTGCATTCGAAAGGTGATTGCAACTGAAGGTCAGCATTGTCAGTGCGCGGCGCTGGAGTCGACTACTAACCAGAAAATGTATCAGGCATATATTTTTGTGCCAAGCAACTGTCGTCTGACATACGACATGCGAGACATGTATATAATCATTATTCGGAACGCTAAAAAAGCTGTTTCCTAGGAACTAGAAGTTTGTCCCCAATATCGACCGTATCCTGCATTTAAATCTCAAATACTAAAAACACTTACTTCTAACGAACTTGGAAAGTTTTTGGCAAAAACACAAAAAAAATTTATTTTCGGTTTACTTTTTGTATCTTTTTTTTGCATAAAAGTTTCTTTTATCAGTATGTTCTGCGTAATTATTCATGTCTTACAAAATTGTTTATCAAAAATTTACAGGCATTTATAACCTTCATGGCCAGGTAGGTCAGACAAATTATAAAAGGCCCGAATTATTATTGAAAGAATCCTTTATCACGGTAAAAGTAACAATCAAACCGAACGGATATCTCTGTAACTCTTTGCAGGAAATGTAAATCAGAAATTAATAAAGTTTCTACATTGCAGATCACAACATATTTTCCAACGTGAGCTACGGTACTATAATTATCAAATGCAGCAGATTTGTTGTCACGTCATGCCTGGACTCCGTCACTAATGTATTCGGTAGCACGCGGCATCATGATTTCGATTTTCCATGGTACCTTCAAAAGGCTATGACCGGAATTCCATCCGTTCTTCCGATTCTAATGACCTCGACGTAGATAAGGTGAAAAGACTGAAGCAAAAAAAATAAAAAATAAAAAAAAATCACCATATGTGTGATCTATCTGGCCTGGTAACATATTGGTTTGTGTTACAGGAAAGGGACGATCCTAATCCTGTTGAAACAAAATTTCTTTACTAAGGTTTGATAGTGAGAAAACAATTGGTTCCACGTGTTGAAGTATGGAGTGATCACCAAGTTACCGTACTATCTTCATAAATGCTTTCTCATATCATAATTCCTGGGAAATCGAAGCAAAGGATGAAGCACCAGGATTCCTGAATACAACCGTCACTGATATCGATGAAGAATGTTTTTTCACCTGCAATGACAGACTTCTACTCAAACATCCAATAAACTCGTGTGAATCACCTCTGAAGTTAAATGTCATATTAGATAGGCATGAGCCGCAAATACACCACAGGACACGTTGACCAAAAGCTGCTGTCAAATAAACGATTCATCATAGTTCTTCTGTTGACTCCGTGCTTCGTATAGAAGCCTTTCTACTCCTCGAACGTTTCCTAGGGGCCTACATGACGGGGTCGTTAATATTCTGGCAGTGATGGTTTTCCTGAACTACTATTGCCAACCCACATACACTTTAGATACACATCGATCAGTTCTTACCGCAATCACACGAAATGAAGTTCGAACCAATGCACGTGTCTGAAAGAGATTTCGAGTGGGTATTAACCTTGACACTCCTCAGGCATCCTCGGAGCTGTGACAGTATAACAACCTAACAGGTGTCAGTGCAATACCTCATGCAGCGTAGAGTCGTGCATAATATCCAGTTACTTAGCATAACTCCTTGTCAGTTTTTTGATTTGAAAAATTTCACCATCACAAACTCAGAAAGCGGTACGTCTAAAACATAAGTCGTGTCCAGCTACTCGTCCTCAGCAGTATTAGCATATTATCTTTATTTAAAATGACATTTCTAAGTAAGCTTATGAATATTAATTCAGGGTTCTTCCTCACGAATGTTTTCTCTTGAGTAATTTTTATTTATTTATTTAAAGTATATTTGACCTGACATAATATGTTATATTATGTCAGTTAGCAATGTAATACAGCAGTTTTTATGATTATGATATCTAATTCAAGTCTGTAAGGTTAAAATCTACCAAGACACACCAAGCATTTAATAGATAAATTATATTTTCGTGCTCATGTGATACAAATAAATCGTATTAAGTTGATGCCACAGTTTTGGTTTGTATTTTTATCTTCCATACTCGTCTGTGAATCTTTTCCAACATGTCACAGTGCTTGATATATATATTTGTTTGTCTGAAAATGTATGCAAATGCAGCTGCTGAGAAGAGCAAGTGAAATATTCGTCTGGCTATGGGCGAGATAATAACCAGTTTCCTCTAGTTGATTTAGAAGGCTCAGTAAGCAATTTCTGGAGGATAGAATGAGGTTTTTCCTTTTTTTTTTTTTTTTTTTTTAACTACCAATGCCACCTGCTCAGTATCTATTCATAACATTAAAGATGCTAGGAAATTCACCGTAAAGCTTATTTTGTTTCCATTAATCATATCAGTACTCCAGTCAGTTGGCATAATGTCCTCCTGAATCATTATTGACTTACGAGTTTATCATGTAGTGCACGTGATATAATGGAAATGACAATAAAACAAGGAATTAATGTCCAAAATATCAAAAATAATTCCTTTGACACATAATACACTGATTAGAAATTCTATACTTTAAAGAACAGTTAATACTATCTACTGTATTTTGCCGTTACTGGGGCAACCAAATTGGTTTTTTCTATTTGTGTAAAAATGTTTGGTACCTACTGCTGACTAACGTTGATCAAAAGAATTTGATCATTCAAAATATACCCAGTTACGTAATCAATTATGATTTTTCCTGCTACACAGTCTTTTGAAGGACATGGAATAATATACCTGCACACAATATTAACTTGGGAAGCAAGTTCGTCTGCAATTTTTCTGTGTTTAGGGATATCTACAACACAAGGTACACGTTCACTTAAATTTATATACGTGTGCCTAGATGTGTGCTTGCATTATGTAGCCATTTACCTACATATAAATACTTAAAATATTGGCATAATTGTATGATGAGTACCATATATCAATGAAACAAATGCTTTTTCCGGTTTGTAACATGGTTCATTTTATACTTCCTGAGAAATGAATTTTGCTTGGTGACAGCTTACACGAAGTATTTGGCAAAAAACATTAAATTTTCACCATGGAATAAAATTGACGTTTTTTTATATTTGAAAGTGTTTTTGTTCCCAATATCATACATATATTTCCAATGTACAGGTCAATAATTCAACCATATAGAAATGCTTTAGTTCTTTTATTACTCTCTACAGACTTACATAAATTAACCATTTAATATTATGACCAACAGAGTGACCTTAACTGATTTTTTACCATTAGAGACAGTTATTGAAATTAGCCATTACAACACTGTGACTTCGTGAAAACACTGAAATTACTTGGTTAAGTAATGGTTAAAACGATCGCTAGTTCTCAAGGCGAACTGGGATGGCAAGCTGTTGATAAGGCCAATTTTTCTGATTAAAAACCAAGCATTTTAAGAAATGTTACTAATAGAAAAAAATCATTACACTATTTAAAAAGCTACCTAGCCCGTAAACGATATTTTATGTGCATCGTAAGAAAAGATTCGTGAAACCTATAGTCTAAAAAATACGAAAAGTCTACGAAACAAAGTCCACAGAATTAACAAGTTTAAGATGTCTGTAATAGTAAAGCATGATTTATTTCTACAACCCAGTCAGTGTGATACGGAAGAATAAATTTTATAAAGGCAAATGTATTCAGTGTCAGTTGTAAATTGTCATAAACAAGTATAAATTGTCTTGCGCCATAGAAAATACAATTTACGTAACGAACACGTTTCCTTCATGCGTTACTATAAGCTAAAGCCAGTAGAAGTTTTTTCTAGTAGAAATGTCATATTAATAAAGTGATTAGTTCGTTATAGGTTTAATGTTTACTTCAGATTTCTTACAAAAGTTATCATTGATCTAATGAAAAAAGTAATATTATGAATGCTACAGTGTTCAGACAATACTAAAGACAGTATTAATAAGACAACTTTTATAACCTTGAACCTGAAGTGCCATGTAACAATTTAAAAAAAAACAAAAAAAACAAAAAAAACTGAATTGCAAAACGAAACCTTCATCACCACGTCTGAAAAAGAATCCAAACACACACGAAGTGCAAGCCTTTTGTATGGGGCCTGAAACATCTTGGATAGCATGGAAAGCAAGTTATCAGGTGATACATACAGATGCTGGAAAATGCTGCACATTATATTTCCAATGACAGCACTCAGTCAAATATTTAATATAGGTAGTGGTTAATCTGCTACTTTGATCATAATCACTTTTATGGACGTCTGTCTTCTGCGCCACTGTACACTTACGAATATCCACAAAATACTGATACGACAACTTTGTGTTTCTACGTTTTTTTTATTATGGGTTCACGCCTCGTTGACATCGAGGTTGTTAGAAGGGAGAAAGGACTGTGATCAAAGGACGGGAAGTAATTCGGTCATGGCTTTTTGAAGTAACAATTCCGGTATTCTCCGGTAGTGAGTTCGGGAAACCAACGAAAGAATGAATATGTATGGCTGGAAGGGGACTCGAATCCACCTCCTCCAGAATACCAGATCCGAGAATTACCGCTCACCCATCAGAATCGGCATTTTCTTCTAAGAAAATGCCCTTTTGTTGCTTACGGCTTTGTTTCGTCGATGTCAAGATCATTAGAAGTGAGAAAGGAGTTGGAGCAACGAACGCGAAGGAATTCGGCCATGGCCTTTTTGAAGAAACAGGAATTCGAGGGCCATTAGCTCACCATGCTGGGTGAAGATTGACTATCGGAATAAGTTATAAGGATGACAGTTTAGAATGCTGCGTAGTTATTTGACACCTGTCCTTCCGTTCAGGTTACATATATCTTTGTTTTAAAGATGTTTTGAAAAAATTTAATATTTTATAAAATATGGTGTTGGGAAGACGTAATGAATGTATAGCGTAAAAGCATAAAAATTAAAGAATATGATTTCCAAAAAGTTTTAGGGAATATCTACAGCTGCATATATTATGATCACAAAGAAGTTTCTCCTGTGACATATGCTACAAGAATACGTCTCAGTTGTACTGATTGCCTAATTGGCTGGTGGTCTTCGTTCCAGAAGAAAAACTACGTGAAGAATCCTGGTTAGTGCATGCAGTATTACAGTCTTAAAGTCGGTCTTTGTAGGTATAATCTTGAGACTGTGGTGCATCTAAACAGACTATCCGGCATATTGTCACCGATTGTACCCGTGTTCGCTGGATGACTTTGCTAAAGACTCTACAGGTGTTAAAGAGTGGTTGGACAATTTGGCCTTAAATCTGTAAAGTTTTGTTTGTTTCGATTGTTCTAGTATGGAAAATTGTTATTTATTGCCTTGTGTTGTATATTTGTCTACTTTGTAATGAGCTAAAGTTTCAGATTCGTGCATCTGTTTACAGGGAGCCGCATGTTAGTGCTGAGGAACTGTATAGTCAGGCACCTATCATCAAAGGTGACATGTTTTCTTTCGTAACCTTCCTCGTAGGGGTAAATATGTTTATCGAAGATAATGGAAGAAATTATTCTTGATCTAACTAACGATAATATTTTCATAGATAATTGTAGACTGTTGAAGTTATCTGCGCCCAAGAATAAAGGATAGGCAGCCGGAGAAATATCACGATCTGTAAAGAAAATCTTTCTGAATTGGAAAGATTGAAGACGGTCATTTGATCGGTCCGCTATTCCCCATGTTTCTTTTAATGGCTTTAGACCTCGTCGACGTCAAGGTCATTAGAGGCGGGAAAGGAATGGATACAAGGAACTGGTAGGAGTTCGGCCATGGCCTTTTGAAGGAAGAATCCCGACATTCGCCTGTAGTGATTTGTAGAACCATGGAAAACCCAAATCTATATGCCCGGACGGGGATTCGAACCGGCGTCCTCCCCAATGCGAGGCCAGATCGTTAACCGCTCAGCCATAACGTTCGATTTCCACATGTTAATATACACTGCACGTTGTAAAACGTAACTCACCACCATATCTCCTCATTTATTAAAGTTATTCCGTGAAATATTTTCATCAAGCATCATTTAATAACTCATTGCTTTCGTTCATCTGTTGACAACGTCTTTCTAACACATTTCAAATGGTTCAAATCTCCTTTTCCAGGTAATACAAAAAGTTTTAACTTCACTTACATAAAGCGTTGCCATCTGTGAGTACAGTTTTAGAAATCTCTTTATGTGTTTTTTGGTCAATGTTTGGCATTTAAACCTTTATCCTTTTCAATAATGGTTTTTTTGTTTATGTTTCCTTTGGCCATCTGTTGTAATTTTACAAGTATTCTGATATCTCATCTACTGGATTTGGTCATATTTCTATATTCAGTGTTTACCTTTTTCAACCCCTGAACCAGTAAAATGACAAAAATAATTCTATGTACCAATGCGACTAATTTTTTACCTACGTGATAAAGAATGGTCAGTTATTAACATTGGTACATGTTGTAATGTGCAATTATAACACAATAAATCTAAAAGTATGTTTCTAATTCCTACCAAACACAGTTATGAATTACATACTGAACAACTCTTAGTATTACTAACCAAATGAATAATAATGTTACGTCTTCGCAGTCCACAGGTTGAGAAAAACCTCTGTATCGTTATAATTTAGGCTAAACTTCACGACATGCCACACTACGTTATTTTGATTTTGTTACATACATATGAATTCTGAGTTTCCTTTCACTTTTGAAAAAGTTACACATTAGTTTCACTTAACATATACCGGTGTAAAAGCATTACCCGTATAAAACTCGTCACCTAAACTGGATTATGGAGGAGTTGAGAGTAAAGTGCTTTTATCGATTACTGTTGCTGTAAATGATGAGTTCACATATTGTTTATTATATTTATTGTGTTATTTTAAATTCTGGAGGGCAAAATGGATGATCATTAATGTTTTGATATTTGACTTGAAGAAATAATTGCAAGATCGCGTCATGCCGCTGCATTTTTGTTCCATTGCCCAGGCACCCACAGGTCTCAAAATGGCCCACTCAGAACAAACGACTGGGGGAGGGGGGGGGGGGCGTTGTTTATTTATGAAACTGGCGTCGTAGTCAAGGTTCTGTTCCGGGCGCAAATATTTTTTATTTTGCTTTGTCGTAATGACTGCAGCCCTCATATTATGGAAATTTAATGCACTAAGAATTTTTTTATTTACCCTAGTTGCATCACAATACGATTACTTCGCGTTCCGGAGTGAGAAAGATCTAGTGTTCCACTCCATATTGCTGTTGGTTACGTAACAATTATGAGGCAAATTTTGGTACTGCAAACACAGTTTGACATTTTGTTGACAAGAATGATATTCTTGTATGCAGTCGTCACTGTGTGCTTCCCGCATTGGACTATACAGTCACTTCCGGACCCAAAGGTGAAGAGTCGTTCTCTTGGAAAGACCAACCTAATCCATTACGAGTGTTCGCTATGATATATTGTATTCAGTCTGCTGCACTGGAGAACCTTTCGAAGATAAACTTCCATCCTAATTGAAGATTCATATCCTTGTGTCCAGATAACTTTAGTTCTGAAAATGGTCAGTTAGTAACAAAGGATTGGTAAGCTCGTAATTTATTTAAGAAAAAGTTGTTAAAATCGAAAGTTTTGGTTACTGGACTTACACCAGAACAGCCAGCAAAATTTTGAATGGAATAAAAGACAATTGTCCCAGAGGAAGAATGCCATCCATTCCTCTGAAACCCCATAATCTCCCACTTAAGTTTTGTGTAACCATTGGGTATTATATGTATGATACCCCGGGGCGCCTCATTTATACTGTTTAAGACCCTGGCTGCAGCAACTATGTGTCGCGATACTCACGCAGGTTCTGGAAGGGTCCGGCGACGTTGAGGTATGCCTCTGACTGGATCATTTCGCTCATCTCCTTGCTGGAGCGAACCCCGTAGCAGAGCAGCTCGAAGTGGCTGGCGATGGTCGACATCGCTGCGCGTCGAAGCGCAGGCGGCTGGTGTCGAAGAGGCATGGCTGCCGACTGAAGCTCTGGCCGCAAGCCACAAGCCACGCTGGTCTATTCTTAAAAGAGGTGCGCAAGCGCCAGGCTGCGCTCTGGCCATATCAGGCTGTTACTACTGTAATAACATAACCTTATAAAACTGTGCACGATATACGTCCGGGATGACTGGATGGAAAGGTTGTGATCCGGTGAGTTTGATGATCAGTATTTTTGCTTGGGTCTTCTTGGCGCCTCGTTGACGGTGAGATCATTAGAAGCGAATTAGGACTGCGGGCGAGGAATTCGGCCATGGACTTTTGAAGGAACCATCCAGGAATTAGCATGTACTGAGTTCAGGAAACTAAGAGAAAAGGAAATCTGGAAGGACAGATGGGAATACGAACCAACACCCTCCGGAATGCGAGGCTCCATTATTACCACTCACCCACCGGGCTTGATTTGACGAAAATATTCGAACCTGTGTCCTCCAGAAAGCGATGCCGGAACGTTACTGCTCACTCACTACGTTCGGTACCTGTGATGTTATCTCATGGAAGTGGTACTCCAGCTACATTCACCATCATACAACCACGGAAATTGAGACTCTTCAGAATTACCCGCACTTGTCGTAGGAATATATCCACCACTGCAGCAGCGATAATGAGGTATGGCACGCTTCGCCACCCTATAAGAGTGCTCACGGGGAGCAACGTGGAGGAGGCGCCTGAACGAAGACCCTCCAAAACCTGGCCGCATAGCAAACCACTCTACTATTCCCGCCAACTCCTGTTCCCACCTGCGCCCCCTTACGGAGACGCTTGACTGGGCACGTTTCTAGCATACAATCCCCGCAACCAGGCGACGAATCGAGGTTCCTGTGTGCTCGTTCAAGCTTTTAACAGCGTCATAGTAGCGTACGATCACGCCGCAGCAGTCCGAAGGTCACCGCAGCGTTCCAAGGCGATGCTGTCCCAACAAGGTCATATGTTAGGGCCCATGCGCTGCACCACCCCCACTATTTGATCAGCGGGAGAGGTGGTTGTGAAGAATTACTAATTAGCGGCTAATTAGCGGATCATGTACCACAGTTCTAATAAAACACTCAACAGAGCATGCAGAGTAGCGTACAATACTGTTGATGGTGATTCGTTAATTGGATTGGGGATGTAAAACATTGCGGTTCCTCGAATTCCTTCGGAAGATCAGGCCGCTTGGTTTCGCTTTCTCCTCTCTATCATCCTACATACGGAACATTCTTCGCCATCATCTACACATTTATAGGAACACTTATTAGACAGATGGAGGAAGGAACTGAACATTTTACTTCGGTCTGCAACAAAGGATAGTTCCCCTTCGTAGTAGCACTATGTTCAAATTGGGTGATACACATCTCTCTTAATTCATATTATCACTAGATTAGTATAGGCTACATACGAATTCGGATCCACTGCCATATTTCTTATAAACAAATCATTTCCAATGGTCTCTTCGTCCAACATGACATATTTAACAGTGATATGCACAGTCAAAATGCGGACAAATAGTCATATACCAAGATGTCGTACTGTAGTAATTCCCAGTACAGAGGAGATGGGCAGTTTTAATTCAATTTTTTTTAAACAGAATTAAAAATAGCAGAGTCTCACTTCGAACCATATAGTTTCTTATTTGTTTATTTATTTTTTTACTGTATATGCAGCCATTGCTAAAAAACTATGCTATAGATTCGAGTGAATATTTTCTTAGAAGAAATTATCGCTTTTTAATTTCATCACAATCGGTCAAGTACTTTTTAAAATACAAATTAAAATCAGAACCAGAAAATAAAATAATTTTTATTTAAATACGCCGATTTGCCGAAGAATTTTTAGTTGAAAGGTGTTGCTCTAAGAATGGTCTCAACTGGTCCAGTACTTCTAGTAAATTCAAGGAAAAAATTATAATTTTTATGCATGTACACCAATTATTCCGTAAGTACTTTGACAATCTGCGTGAATCTTGTTCCATTTTTTTGTAGTTCCAACAAAAATAAAAATGTTAATGCTTATAAACGCTCACCAATGGTCTGGTAACGGAATGGCTATGGCACTTGACTTCCAAATTTGATTTTCTGTAGGCATGAGTACTTATACGAATCCAGCTCTCCAGGGATTAAACGGTTGAAATTTTTGCTCATAAGCAACATCTCTTGATTCGTTATGTTGATTACTTGCACTTGTGGACCACTCCACATCCAGAATGGTGGCTCTTTAACTGCGCAACGACACTGGTGGGTGCTACCATGCCTCAAAACCTTTCCTGTCGTAGTGAGAAGATGAGCCAACTAGCTGAGTTTTACACATTAGATTCTTCATAAAGCCATGTTTTTTTTTTTCCAGCGCAATCATCGTCTTAGAATTACATAATACTGGAGCACACAATAAGATCCACAACTCTAAAGCAGAATGGTTTCTTTTTATTTTTAAAATGGAAATAATTCTCACGATTTTCCAGTCGGCTGGTACCTTTTCAACTTTTAACGATACATTTCAGTCAGAAAGAGTTATATTTCGTTTGCATACTCTGGAAATACGCTTGCCGGGATAACATAGAGAAGACTCGGCGCGTTTCCCTGTCTCATGGCCTGAGAATGCGTCGACATCATGGCCATTAACGAAATTTTCGAATCTCAAGTTATTATAAGATGCCTGCATAGTTTACTTCCGACGGTTGCATTTCTAACTCTCCCTGACGTAGATAAACCGGTTTGGAAGTACAGTAGTAATTAGTAAATTTGGCGGCAAGCATATTAGAATTTTCTAATTTCATATCCACTGAGAATTAATGATTGATATGGTTGGCATTGCAAATGACCTTTTTTTCGGGTTTTCTGCAACGCTTTTGGAAAGCGAATTCCGACCGAAACCTTTAAATGCCTCATCCAGCACATTTTTCCTTCGTTTTTTTAACTCAAGCAAAATTTCAAGGCTCCTATTGTCTCTTGTTCTTCTTGAACTTTTTTTTTTTTTTTTTTTTTTTTTTTTTTTTTTGAGCAGTGTTTTTACTTAAGTTGAGTAACTCAGTGGATCTTCCGATTTGGTATATCACTATTGACCCATTTCTTGATTATACTTCTAAATCGCTGCTACATTTCTTCAGTAATGTCTCGTGTTACTTGGAATAATTTAACGGACTACACTCCTTTTTCTCGCGAGTGATTAGGTAATGGAATAGTAAAGATTTATCGAGCAAGAAAACAGGAGTAGGTCTTGAAATACCGCACCGGTCGTCCTGATCTGGGTTCCATGGTTTTCCCAGGTGAATGCCTGTATGGTTCCTTAAGATAGCCCATGGGCGCTTCCTGTCATTAGGATAAGTGAAACGCACCCTCCACCACCCACTTTGTAGAGAAGCACGGAGCAATAGTAATAGTAAATTGCTCTTCAGAAACATTTTAAATGTTTCTTTCGGAGATTTTCCAAATGCTCCAAAGATCCTTTCCTTTTTTAATTTTAAGATTGTAACTATGGTTATTCCTCCTGTGGTTGAAGGTTTTTCGATTAAACCTAACTTATATGCAACCAGATCTAATAGTTTTTAATAACAGTTAGGACACCATGTTGGTTCAGTAACCAACTTTTTTATATAGTTTTAAATCTCGTTGAGGTTATTAGAGGGGGGGGGGGGAAAAGAACTGCAAACAAGGAACGGGAAGCAATATGGCCATTGCATTTTGAAGGAACCACAATGTCATTGGCGTGATATCTGAAAACCATCGTCAAGTGAATATATACTGATTTGAAATACACCTGCGTTTTACGTTATCTACAACTAATTTTACTTTTATTGTATCCACATTATTTCTGTTTACATTATATATTATTTTTCCGTCTACATATTTTCGAACTGGCTTCTTTAAAATCTTGAACATCTTTTGTCATCTAACATGATGAAAAGCCTTGTCTAATTCCACAAATGCTATAAAAGTATCTTATTTCCTTGATCTGTCCTTTCAGTATTAATCTAAATGCCATGATTTCTTCTCTTACACTTCGGCTTTTCATAAAACACAGAATGGCACCCAGCTAATATCTCTTCCACTTTCGTGTATTATTCTAGACAGTAGCTTCGAAGCACGTGTTGTTAGACTTAATCTGAAATAATTTTAACATCTGTCTTCTTGTCCTTTCTTTATGAATGTAAACAGTATCCTTTTATTAAAATCCGTTGGAATCTCTCCTGATTCGCAACTTTTCGATATCATTTCAAATTTTCTATAGATTTCAGCAGTTCTGCAGGAATAAAGTCAATTCCTACTGACGTATTTGAGCTAAAATTCTTAAAGTGGGATCTGAGAGAAGTACCGTTGATTCACGGTGGAAATTTTAATCCCATCATTCTTATCAGGTTTTTGCGTGAAAATATAAATTTGATTAACGTTAAAGGTTGAAACGAATCTAGAAAAATATACGGAGTAGAAAGTGATTCTAGATCTCAAGGATTCCTGGATAAATTAGTATCAAAGTCGTTCTTTGCGTACTTCAATTACTACATAACCGTCTTATCAGTTTTAGACAATAGTTAAAAAAATAATTAATAGATATCTACAGAAAAATGCCAATAAATAACTTTAAATTATAATGCGTTAATTCATACTCAAATAAAAGTTCTTATATAATTTAGCCCATAACATGCCTTTCTTACACAGAAAAAAATTATGCTGAATAGAATTCCAACAAAAGGTATTGGAAGAGTCCGGTGGATGATCTCTAACTCTTGGCCTGGCTTTAGGGAAGACGCGGGTTCAAGTCCCCGTTCGACCATTCAGATTGTTTCCCGAAACCATTCCATTTCAATGCTGGGATGGCTCCTTCAAATAGGCCATGGCTGAGTTACTTCCTGTTCCTTGCCCCTTCCATCCTCTCCCGACTCTAATGACCTAGACGTCGACGAGGCTCAAAGCCTAAAGGAAACAGATATGGTCACTCCAGCGTTCAGGTAATAAGTTGTACGTCGTAACTCTCTTGTTTTTCTTCTTCAAGAGCATATTGCAGTGATATTAGACAATAACATAGAAGTTGGTATTGAGACGGTTTCAGCGATCTAACAATATTCAGGTGGAGTGCAGTTTCTGAGGAAAGAGAATCTGAAAGCCTGTTTCTGTGTCATGTTTGAGTCACGTTGAATAACGCCTCACGTGGAAGGGAATGTTGTCCCGCCCCGATTCTAATATAAAAAAGACGGAGGAAAAAGAAGGAATGCGGTTTATGCATTCTATCAGTGTTGTGGTACTGAAGAGAATCTCTGTACGCTTACAAGGCGAAAGAGGGCAATAAGAGTCGGGAGGATTCCTCGCAAGCTGTGTCCACCATGCATGACAGTATCGAGAATTTGCAAGAATTTTATATCGGAAGGGCATTGGAATGCTGGGAATTGAGGAAGACGCCAAAGCAATAACAAGAGTAGTGTGATAAACAATTTTCTTGCAGCTTCTGTGCACAAACATCAGGCTGATAGAATTCGTCTGTGTGGTCGAAGTTATTACTTACATCGCCCAGGATTCTGTATATCAGTTATGTACTTGAAAAAAAAAAAAAAATGCTTTACGTCTCTCAACAGCGGGGTCTTTAGATACGGGAAAGGATGGGGGCAAGGAATGGGAAAGAATTCGGCCATGGCCTTTTTAAGGAAGCATCCCGGAATTTGCCTGGAGTGATTTGGGAAACCATGGAAAACCCAAATCTGAATGCCCGGACGGGGATTCGAACCGCCGTCCTCTCGCATGCGAGGCCAGAACGCGGTTATGCACTATTTAAGCGAAAATCTAAAACTATATTTCTGCATAGACGAAGGAACATCTGTGTTTTCTTATTTGTGATCTTCGGCTTATGCGCAGCGTCGTCACTCTGGCCTATTTACATCAGAAATTTTGCGAAGATTGACACGATGAACCCCTACATTACAGTTTTTTTACTACTTTAAAGAATATTACAATGCATGCAGATCAGGGTATGCCATGGAAATTATTAAAACTGCTGTGTTCATGCGCAAATATAGTCCCAGAAACACCATAAGAATCAGGGAGTTTGGCTCGTAAATATGGGGCGAAGAATTCTTAGGTGAAACACAAGTAGTCCATCACTGACAGACTCGTCTCTAGGACTCGGCGTATATCTCCTCTATGACAAAGGGTGCAATGTGAAATAACAGAGTTTTAACATAGTTAATCAGCATGAAGCTACGTGACATTGGTACTTGAGTAAGACATAACGGTACAAGAATAATGGCTGTGCGGACGCTGGGAACTGGGAGTGTGTTCCGCTTGACACACAAGCAGTCACGGTAGTTCAATGTCGTTTCACGTATTAGAGAAAATACGGAAATGTAACAGGTGTGGCATTGTGTGCCACCAAATTGATATCAGTTTTCCTCACAGAAGACTGATTTCAGGCACTACACTAAAAGACATGTTATTATTATTTATTTATTTCAGAAGAGTCCGCACTGAATTAGACAGCAGTCATTACCTCGTACATCTGAAACGGTATCGTCCTAAGCTCCTCCATCAATGATATTGCTTGAAACTAAAATTCAGGTGTTAAGTGTGTGACAGACTGAGTACAGTTCACTGCTTAGGCTACTAAAAACTAAGTGATAGCTAAGCAGGTTAATCAGAGAGGCAGATTTATTTTTTTTTTTTCGTGAAAGCGTTCCTGATTCTACATTCCAAGAATGAATCTGTCCGGTCACCTGTTGCCGAGGATGTTTCATCCTTTTATTTTTTACTCTTTTTCCATAGATCCCTGCTAAGAAAGGACCTCTAGAATGTATAACATGTCATCGTTAATATAGTGACAACATTGTGAAAACTATTATATGTTAAAAAAATTAAACATTAAGAGAATATTAGATAAATTTTAATTCTTTTACGTAAATTCTTGGATGAAGCACAATAGTTATAACCCTTATCTGTGGAATATGTGCACTATCTGATCAAAAATAGCCGCACGGCACTACGTAATGCGGAACTGAACGCTAGATGTCGCGATGGGACGCGAAGGAACAACTAAAACTAAACCAAGACCAAACAAACCTCATTGAATGATGTACAGGCACCATCGAGCATTGTGGATGACGGCGTAAGAAATCGAAAAAAATGAGCAGATGGAATTACTCGCGCTACCAACATTCAGCCAACAAAATGATTGTGCGTCAGGACTTTTTTTCTTATTACTTCACGCCTCTTTGACGCACAGAAAGGAATTTGGTCATGGTCTTTTGAAGGAACCATCCCGACATCCCACCTGGAGTGATCTGGGGAAACCATGGAAAACCAAGTCGAGCTACCGCTTATAAACTAAACATTTCTGTAGCCAATGCTAGGCGAGGCTTGAGGTGGTGTAAGTAGCAACGCCTTCGTACAGTGGATGACTAGAAACGAGTAATCTGGAGTGATATACCCAGTTGCAATCCGATGAAAGGGACTGGACTTGGAGAATGACTGGAGAACATTGCCTGCCATCATGTGCAGTGCCAACACTGAAGTATGGAGTAGTTGGAGTTATGGTATGGGACTGTTTTTCGTTGTTAGGCTGTAATCCAATTATTGCGATTAAGAAAACTCTAAATGCGAAAGTGTACGAACACATTTTGAACCATTATGTACTGAGTACGTTAGCGAACCAATTCGGAATTGATGATTGTTTTTATCAGCATGACAATGCACCTTGTCATAAAGCTGCATCTGTGAGGCAATGGTTTGTGAACATAACTTTTCTGACGTGGACGTCCTGCCCAAAGTCCCAAACTCAACCCAACGGATCATCTTTGGGATGACAGAACGTCGACTTCGTTGTAGATTCCAGCGACCAGCATCACTACGGTCTCTGGTTTCAGCTCTAGAGGAAGAATGAGCTGGTATTTCTCCAAAGACACTCATACAGCTCATTGAAAGTCTCCCCAGCAGTGCTAAAGCCGTCATAAAGGCAAAGGGCGCATCCAAGCCATAATAATGTCCAGTAATAGATAACGTGATACAGGTAAGGTCTAAGTGCAGTTTTTGATAGGTATCCGGATACTTTTGATCAGACATATCGTCTAGGATATGGTGACGCTACAATTGTCCGAATCAACAGTCTTTACAACGATCAATGGCTTCGCGTATAACCAGATTGTGATCGCAGCCTTTTCAATACGATCCTAAAACGTCAAATGTTTTGGCAAGATACTAATCCTTCACAGGTTATCATAATTCTTCCACTGTTCTGCATATTTTATACCAATAATGTGTGTTAATAAATTAATATATGTCGTTTTATAAAAACAAGCATATATCGCTAACTTTTAGCTGGTGAAGCCTAAATATCGAATGAATGAATAATTGTTCAAAGAAAAAAAAAAATAATAAGAAGGAACAGTAACACTTCAGATGCAGATACAATTACATAGAACAGATTTCTCAATCAAACGCTGTATCAGCAACAGTAATTTCTTCATAGGGACTGTGATATACACATAGATACGCCAACGTTATAATTTTTACGTTACTCTATAGATGGATTCATTTTTATGTTTCTCAGTTATTCTTTTCTGATGTGGCTTTTTACGACCGGGAGTTCTCCATGGGTTTCGGCCGCTTGAACGCATATTCTGTATTATAAGGTTTTTTTTTGTGAAATGTGTAATTTTCGAGGTGGAGATATGAGGCCTTTACCTCATTTGCGTAGGTAATAACGGGAAACTACCGTAATCAGGTGCCGGGAGTTTTACCTACGCCCAGTGCAGGGTGGTGCAGCTTTAACGCGCGTCGACACACGGTTGGGTACGATTCTTAATAAAACATTATAATTGGTAGGCACATCCATATCATCTCATTGGTTTAACTTACTGGTAAACAAAATTAAATAAAGTTTAGAGAAATTCATAAAAACAAAGATGAAACGCAATAAAGAAGATTAGTAATGCCATTTTTCCTCACGAAAATAGGCTGAACGTTTCAATGTATTAGTATTCTGATAACATTTAACAGTATAATTAGTAATTACAAATAGTTCATAAAATGACGAGCAACGTTTTCAGAGCTTTCTTTATGATATGATCTTTTAAACAGAGTTTTAACCGACTTCAAAAAAGGAGGAGGTCCTCAATTCGTCTGTATAGCTGTAACGCAGCTTTGCTCAAGATTCGTCTGTATTGTTTTGTATGTATTTTCAGCGATATCTTCGCCAATTTTGAATCGATTTAAATGGAATTTTTGTTAGTGAATAGGGTATACCTCCAAAGTAGTCCCATATGAATTTCATTGAGAAACCACCCATTCTACCCTCTTACACCTCTTAATTTTTATACAAACCCACATTTTTTTATCCAATTTCGTTGGAACTTTGGACATGTATAGTCAAAAAGAAAGAGAAAAATAGTGTCAACTTAAGGTTTGAAAAAAACTGAACCCCTCTCCCCCTATCGACCGCCTTAATTTTTGCAAATTTCTTTATACAAAGCCACAGTCGTCATATTTAACTGATCTCCATTAAAGTTGGCATATACATGTAATTTTTTATGGAGACCAAAAATAAACAAAATAAAAAAATACCCTTTACACCCCCTAATTTTATAGAAATCTACATTTTTTTTCTTATTTTGATTGAACTTCGCACATGAATACTTTAAAACAAAGAGAAAAATCCTGTCAGCATTTGGACTTCCAAATCTCAACCCCTCTCCATCCTTCCACCCCCTTAATTTTTGTCAATGTTCTTCATAAAAAGCTACAGTCGACATCGTTTGACCGATTATCATCAATGTTGACATATACATGTAATTTTTCAAGGAGAAGGTTTCTGACCAAAAAAATTAATAATAAATCCTTCCCTCTCCCCCTTTACGCCCCCTAATTTTTGTACAAACCCACATATTTTATCTAATTTCGATGTAACTTTGGACATTACAGTCAAAAATAAAGAGAAAAATACTGTCAAATTTGGTTTGAAAAAACTGAAGCCCTCTCCCCCTATCCACCCCCTTAATTTTTGCTAAAGTTCTTTATACAAAGCTACAGTCGACGCCATTTAACGGATCTCCATTAAAGTTTGCATATACATGTAATTTTTTATGGAGATGGTTTCTGACCAAAAAAATAAAATAAAAAACCACCCCATGCCCCCTTTATACCCCTTAATTTTATAGAAACCTACATTTCATATCTGATTTTGATTGAACTTTGCACATGTATACTTTAAAACAAAGAGAAAAATCCTGTCAACATTTGGTTTTCCAAAGCTCAACCCCTCTCCCTCCTTCAACCCACTTAATTTTTGTCAATGTCTTTATAAAAAGCTACAGTCGCCACCGTTTGACCGATTAACATGAAAGTTGGTGCTTATATGTATTTTTTCACGAAGAAGGGTTCTGACCAAAAAATCCCAAAACCACCCCCTCTCCCCATTAAACCGCATAATTTTTATACAAACCAACAGTTTTTATCCGATTTAGATGGAACTTAGCAAAATTTTACTATAAAATAAAGAGAAAAATAATGACAACTTTTGGTTTGCAAAAACTGAACTCCTCTCCCCGTTTCCACCCCCTTGATTTTTGTCAATTTTCTTTTTAAAAAGCTACAGTCGACACCATTTGACCGATCTTTATGAAAGTTGGCACATGTATGTATTTTTTTATGGATAAGATTTCTGGCCATAAAATTACCCTAGCTCACCTTGTACATCCCTTAATTTTTGTACAAACCCACATTTTAATTCGATTCGGAAAAACATCGGTGGATATCTTAAAACAAACAGAAAAAGTAATCTTCACATAACATTCACAAAAACGCATACCCTACCCCCCTTCCTACCCATTTAATTACTGTCAATGTTCTTTATATAAAGCTACCGTTTCTATCTGATTTTGAAGGAAGCTTCAAAACAAACAGAAAAATACTGTCTACATTTGGTTTCGAGAAGCCAAATCTCTCTCCCCCTATCCACCCCCTTAATTTACACAAACCTACAGTTCCTGTCCGATTCTGAAGGAAATTTGTACACGTATACTTTAAAACATACGGAACAATTGTGTTTAAATTTGGTTGCAAAGCGCAACCCCTCTTCCCTTCTACCCCCACCCCTCCTTATTTCCAATGTTCTTTATAGATACCCACAGTTTTTATCAGATTTCGATGGAACACTGCACATTTATACTTATAAACAAAACCCAACCGCTCACTCCCTTACCCCACTTAATTTTTGCAAATATTCTTTACACAAAGCTACAGTTTTTATTTGGTTTCCATGGAACTTTTGCACATGTATACTTTAAAACAAAGAGAAAAATACTGTCCACACTAGCTTACAAAAACCAAACTACTCTTCGTCTCTGCACCCGTTAATTGTTTTATATATATATAAATATTTTATCTGAAATCAATAGAAATTTACACACGTTTACTTTAAATCGATCAGAAAAGGCAGTCTACATTTGGTATACAAAAGCCCAATCCCTCTTCCCTTTTACACCCACCCATTTTAATTTCCAATGTTCTTTACAAAAATCCACAGTTTTAAATCCCGTCAAAATCAATTAAGCTATCTTTAAGCCATGGCAGACTATTTATAAAATAAATGTGTCCTAATGTCTCAACATGTACTTCAGGTTTCAGCTTGGACCCCAAGCTTCCACGTTGTGAAAACCAATTAAAAATCTATATATTCTGTGTGCTGCCGGTACAAAAAGATATATTCCAGAGACAGATTTGTGTATGTGGTATGTATTAATGCCCAGATGTTATATGTTTCGATTATCGAGCAGCAGCTTTGATAGATGTTATGATTAGATCGAAAAACAGCCTGGACCAAAATGTAAACTGACATTCGATAACACAACATCCAATTCACCCCGTTCTGGAAGTTGTTGGGATATATAAAGACAGATATTTTTTTTGAAAGCAAGCGCTTTAACCACTGAGCTATCAGAAATATCACAAAATGAGAACTGCTGCGTCGTATTTAAAATAAAAAACTATATTACCACTTAAAATTTAAAAATAAAATAATTGTTTGAAAAAACATAAAAACCGCCTTCAAAAAAGCACACTAAAATTTTTAAAATAACTTTATACCTTGCTTAGAAGAAATAAAATCTAAATGGACAATATTTTACATTACTGTTACTGAAATTTTTACATTAATTAGTTATTTTTGGAGTCGGTGCCAGCCAAAGCAAGAAAAACAAAAAGATAAAAACAATAACGAATAACAATAATACATAAAAAAATCATGTTACTACTTACCTACAATTAATGCTAGAAACATGTTTCAACAAAACTGAAACATACAGATGATACGCAGATATTATACTAACTGTAAAGTATTTACTGCATGATGCAGTCCACCAACTGACACTGTAGTGCCAGAGATATACCAACGAGGCCGAGCCACAGATTATTAAAATTTAATTTGTTTCCCTAAGCCGTCTCCCGCAATAACACTATCTGCCTCACGACATGCTGTAAAATATTTGGATTTTTTGTTCGTACTCCCCGTTCCACCTCGAACAGCAAATAAAGTTCAGTAATTCGAATTTCGCGATGTGACAGCTGACACCGACTCCAAAAATAACTAGTTAATGTAAAAATTTCAATAACAGTAATGTAAAATATTGTCCATTTAGATTTACTTTCTCCTAAGAAAGATATAAAGTTATTTTAAAATATTTAGTGCGACTTTTTTGAAGGCGGTTTTTATGTTTTTTTAAACAATTATTTTATTTCAATAATGAAATTGTTAAATGTTCAATTTTTTATTACGGACAAACAGTTTACAGCGAGAAAATTTCAGTGGTGTTAACTGATTTTAAGATTTAACAATACCTACGAAAAGTAAAATACATGCCTGAAATTCTGATTTTACGGAAAGAATAAATTTTTAACGACAAAATGTTTGGAATTTTAATCTGACAGCCGTTCATTTACATTTAATGGAAAACTAAAACGTTTTAATACTCCTAGTAACTATGGTGATTTAATGCAATCAGTTTAAATCTAAATACTTCAAAATTATAGCTAAAATTTTTGTAGGATGGATTTAATTATTCTCATTTTCTCATATTTAAGATAAATTATTTCCATTATACTGAATTATATCGGGAAGGAGAGCTATTTCTAAGTTCCAGCCTCTCACATACAGCCGAAAACAGAGGTCGATAACCTTGCAAACTGTGAATCAACAAAAACGATAAATTATGACACTAATGGTAGGACTCCACACCAAGAACCTGGTTTGACAGAGGATGAGAGGTTGGCATCGCAGTTTGCCCAGTGATCATGATTGTCCAGTTTTGAATGTAGTGTTATATGAAGTTAATAAAGCGCTCGCCAAGAGTTACTCGTTCGTAGTTGGTGCTCATTATAATCGCTGATTTGGCAGTTCTCGCATGTTCATGCTTGCTTTTGTTGCAGTGAATCCAGGTCTCATCCATATTCACAATCTGACGCATAAAAAAGATTTTTTTTATTTATTTCAGTGATTTTTCTACATTTCATATGATCACCTCTCGTATTTCAAACGCTGTATCTGTCTCTCTTTTTTTCTTTTTATTTGTAATTTCATGGTATTCCCTTTCGTCTGGCCTCTCTCCCTTGTTTATCGAGGTGGAAATCAATGTTATGCCTGTCAGAAAGAAATAGGCAATTTTCAAGATTACCATTACAAATCTTGACCGATTTCGCATTCACAAATTTGAGCCCCACTTTGTACAATGCTTTTTGCATACAAATCTTCGTGCGAAATTTGTTCATTGCGTTCTTTTGAATTACCTTTTGTCTCCGCAATCTCAACCAATTTAATATGACTGTCATCTAATTTTGTATGATGAAATTTTTCAGTGGATTCTGCACCATCTTCCTTTAGGTGGTGGAATTCGATGGTCACAGAACCATTTTTAAATAGAGCAACTATTTTTTTTAAAGAAATTTCTGTAATTGAAGTAGTATGAACCCAATAAATTTGGGATGTGTTGAAATTTCTTTTACAAGGAATATTAGAATTTTTTACTTTTATACATTTTAAGTAGTACGCACACCACTTCAGTTTCTGAAGGCTTTATTAATTAAAGTGTTAAACTGAATGACTTGAAATGCGTAAGACAGACGAACAAACCCAAGGAAAAAATAAAAATATTGCCGACAACATCGCCATTTGTGGTCTGGAACTTTTCATACTATACTCGTATAAAGTTCAAATAAGTATTATTTTGAATCTTTATTTTAACCTTGTTAGTAAAAATACTTAAAAATAGGTGATCTATTGAGGATTACTCGTATACATATTAACTTTTCATAAAATGGATTACATTTACTACATTGTATATCAAAATTCTTCCCTTATAATTTGAATATCTGTTGTAATTATAGTTGTAGTGAGGAAAAACAGACTTCGGCGTTAGCAGTCGAGGTTCCTTGAAGCGGGGTTTATGCTTTGCTAGAGGATGTTAAACATGGAAATAGGTCTTTAATGTTTCGAGTTACGTCAGTTTCCGTCTAAGCACTTCAAACAAACATTTATTTGCGTCCTTTGCTTGGTGAGGACGGTTCCCAGAATATGCCTCGGCTCAGTGCCATGTACTTGCCTCTCTAGAGCAGCTGCAACACGATCGGTGCTGTGCTCAAACGCACACCAACAAACTTTTACTACCTTTAATCTAGCTTCGCCTCTAATCTCCCTTGTTGTAAACATGACATTAAGCCAAGCTAAAATATTATGTCTCTTCGTCAATTTTGAATGTTAAATAATTTATTGTTTTAATGTTCGTTTCACTGGATGTTTATTTCTAGATTTTACGGTTTCTTACCAGAAGACTCGTCTACTAGGTAAAGTAAAAGGAAAATGGAGAGAATATTAAAGCTAAGTGCAAATACGCTACTTAACTGGCTGCGTTTCTGAAATTGACAGTTCTTTCAAGCACGCTTCCTATTCGACACAAAAGAATAACTCTTCTGAAGCCGAAAACGTCGTGTTTTGTGAAGAAAACACATTTTCGAAATTGAAATTTCTGCAGTGCCTGGTGCTAGTAGTATTTGTTAGTGCGATTGGAAGTGTGCTTGCTTACAAGCCAGAAGTTCATCGGTTCGGTCTCTGGCATGATCAGTTTCTTTCTTCAATAAAGTATTAAATAATCGTGTTATGCAAAAACAAAATACTTGACTTACCGGAGAACAGTGTATGATTCTGCAATAAATCTTCTATTAAGATCTCTCTAACACAAAGAAGTTCACTCAATAAATGATCCCTGACTGATAATCTTGCTGTGCAAGACTGTAAAATAATTAAGGCTTAAAAATATTTATGTATGAACAAGTATTGTTTCTAAGATTCACATTGGTTTTGAATATCATTACAAGTTTTGTTAGTAACAATACAATCGGATAAAGGTATCTATTTTAGTTTATTTATTCCATCATTGAAAAAAAAATAGTATTGCTGCCAACGGACATACCTGAGATTGCGCTAACAAACACAACTTTATACGAATTGCACATTTCCGGTACTACTGACGTATGTGGAAACCATAGTTTGGAAAACCTCACAAAATACGGCGTGTTTAGTAACAACACTTCACAGGAGTTATACACTGAAGTGCCAAAAGGAAGAAGCAAATTTCCAGATGGCAGTAGCATCGCGAAAGAAATATATAAATGTGCTTTACAGTGTCGGGGCTTTCATTTGAGCTCTCTTGAGTTGTGTGAAAGGTTTTCTGACGTCGTTATGCCCGCACGACATGAATTAAACACTTTGGACGCGCAATGGTAGTTGGCTCTAGACACTGGGGCATTCCATTTCACCGAGCTTGGTGGGTGAGTGGTTAACGCTCTGGCCACGCATTCGGGAGGAAGGCGGTTTGAATCCCCGCCCGGGCATCCAGGTTTGGGTTTTCCATGGTTTCCCCAATCACTCCAGGCGAATGCCGGGATGCTTCCTTCAAAAGGCCATGGCCGAATTATTTCCCGTTCCTTGTTCCCAGTCCCATCTCGCCTCTAATGACTTCGACGTCGACGAGGCGTAAATCCATAAGTGAAAAAAAAGCATTCAGTTTCGGAAATTATTCGTGAATTCAACATTCTTCACGGTGTCAAGACTCTGCTGTGAGTATGTAATGTCTGGCATTACCTCCCGCCATGGACAACGCAGTGGAGACCACGACAACGTAATGACCGTGACCAGCGACGTCTGCGTGGAGGTGTTACAGTTCACATACAGGCAGCACTGCGTCAGTTGGTAAGAAGTGATTGTATGATTCTAGTGTGGCGCAGAACCCACGAGGCCAAGTACCCATGTTGTTGGAAGGCACTGTGTTCTTGGAGTTAGTTATTTTGGTCACAGAATTTATGTTTGCTAGATTCAAAATTAATGGCTCCATACCGGCATGGGATGTGTTTTCATAGCATGGACTGGAACCTCTGGTGAAACTGAATCGACTGTTGATTGTAAACGTTATGTTCAGCTACTTGGAGACCATATCCCATGCCTTTTGGCACTTCTGTGTATTTTAGTGTTGTAGACTGACCATGCTTAAAATTATTAAAATTTCGAAGCACCGACCTCTTTAGCAGAGGCGTTTTACCGTGATACGTTTGTTATTGTTGATTCACAGGAGGTAAATTTTTGCTTTGTTCAACGAGTTAGTTATTTTGGTCATAGAATTTATATTTGCTAGATTCAGAATTCATGAAAACGTAGCTATGGAGGAGAAGTTTTTCCAGCTGCTGATTTATCATCAACAATAGATTGTTTCAGAACTTAATACAATTGTTTCCTTCTATTAAACACTTTTTTCCGCTGTATTTAAATTGTAAGTATGAGGCCCAAACAGACATATAAGAAAATTTTGTTATGGCAGTAGCGTATAGTTGGTACAAATTCGTAGGCACGATTTACCCTATACACTTGTTTATACAATTGTTTGCTTACTTCCTATCATGTTGAATAAACAGTAAGTTAATTCTCTCATTGAGCAATACATTATTAAGTTAGTAGGTAAATGAAGATGTTAAACCAACAGAAAGTTAGTGTACATACTTTTGAAATATTAAATGTAGAAGTGGCGTTAGCTCTTTTTTTATGTTTGGACGTTAGTTAGGAAACTCTCACACGCCCGTTGACCCAGAACGAGTATCACGTAGGATACAAATTCACATCTTCTTAAGCGCTTTGGATCATTTCTCCTATTTTCCATACTTATCATAATGTGGAAATTATTTGTTTGCACCTCTCAAAACAGATGTTATGGAAATAAATATTCCAAGAGTGAAGACATACAACAGTTCCTACGTAATTGGCTACATAGATCAACAACAATTTTTCACGAAAAAGGAATTTTAAACTGCCATTGCGATGGGAAAAAAATGAAAAAAAAAAGAATAAAAAGCAGAGGTTGGGAGGAAAATTAGAATTATATTCGTTTTCCACTATATCATTCATTTAGTTTCCGTGTCCAGAAATGCACTTAACTTCTTCATACCACTATATTAAAACCGTGAAGATTATTATTATTATTTTGTGAGGAAAAAAAATCTCATTTAAATTTGACAGACCGACGTATATGTTGGGAAATAGTGACAACCTACCGCTTCTTCTGTTGAGTTCAAAATTATTTTTATATTCATAACGCATTTACCATCGAGAGTCATGAAATTTTCTGACGAATAATATATACGAATTTTTACTAAAAATTATGTGCTGAATTATCAAAATTGTAAAATTTTCTTATTTTGCAGAAATCATTAACTTCAGAAATATTACTGTAGTTTTCCTGAAAACTTTAGCAGGATACATATTGCTGTATTTTTAAAAAGAATTTCCAGATCAGTAGTTTTCGAAATAAAGGGGGAGGGATGTTCCTTTTATAAACTTTTTATGCCAAAGTTTGCACAAAACGTGGTATAAAAATGAAAATCCAAATTTTTTTCCAATTAGCAGCTTTCATTTGATACCCATGGAGATTCACCCCTATAATTTTATTTCCTATTCGGCCATCAAGGACAACGTCGATACCGGCCACTGCAGGTGGACTGTGTGAATCATGAGAGGAAAGGTACGAACTGAATTCCAACCTGAAGTCCAATCGAGCCTGTGAGGCCAGGAGTATCTAATCAATTAGAGAAAAGTCTTGTATTGTCATCTGTCCGCGAAACGTGTAAGTTTGTGTATTTTGTATGTTAAGTGTATTTTATTTTTGTGAAATGTTTAGTTCATGACTTGGAGATTGGGAACCGTCCCAGTGTAGGACTAGATGCTTGAGGGAAAGCGCCTAAAAACCGCAATCAGGAGGAGTGGTACGCGAGGGCTTGGGATTGTGCCCGGTCCCGTTGTACCTCCGCGATCCACTGTGAGGCGCCCAGCGCCCTGATCCATACTGGCTGGCTTCCTGTAATTATTATAACCACCAATGATTTTTCAATTTTTTTGTGATATTACAAATTTTTAAGTGAAAGAGTTCAAAATTTATGAGGGTGTGACACATAATGAACCGAGAAAATACTTAAGGGTTCCATTTGACACTCCGACGTTACGGAACTGCTATTAACAGGTCGTATAACTAGATTTTGCAATTAATATTTATGTTCAATTTCATATTATTATCATTGTACGCTAATCAGGCAGAACATTACGACCACCTACCAAATAGCCGGTATGTCCGCGTTTGGCACGGATAACAGTGGCGACGCGTCTTGGCATGGAAGCTATGAGGCCTTGGTAGGTCACTGGAGTGAGTTGGCACCACATCTGCACACACAAGTCACCTAATTCCCGTACATTCCGGGGAGGGGGGCGATGAACTCTGAAGCCACGTTCAATCACATCACAGATGTGTTCGATAGGGTTCAGATCTGGTGAGTTGGAGGGGGGAGGGAGGCAGCACATGAATTGCAACTCGCTACTGTGTTCCACGAACCACTCCATCGCACTCTTGGACTTGTGACATGGCGCATTATCTTGTTGAAAAGTGCGACTGTCGTTGGGAAACATGGTCGTCATGAAGGGCTCCACTGGACCCTTGAATGCCTACGTGAATGTTCCCCAGAGGATAATTGAGCCGCCGCCAGCTTGCCTCCGTCCCGCAGTACAGGTGTCAAGAAACTGTTTCCCATGAAAACGACGGATTCACACCCTCCTATCGGCATGATGAAGAAGGTATCGGGATTCATCAGACCATGCAACGCTATTCCACTGAGCCAACGTATAGTGACGATGGTCACGTGCCCATTTCAGTCGTAGTTGTCGATGTTGTGGTGGTAACATTGGAACATGCATGGGTCGTCGGCTGCGGAGGCCCATCATTAGGAGTGGTCGATGCAATGTGTGTTCAGACACACTTGTACTCTGCCCAGCATTAAAGTCTGATGTTAGTTCCGCCACAGTTCACCACCTGTCCTGTTTTACCAGTCTGCCCAGCCTACGACGTCCGACATATGTAATGAGGGGTGGCCGCCCAGCCCCTCGACGTTTGGACGTGGGTTTACCTTGGTTTCGCCACTTGTTGAAGTCACCACAGCACTCCTCGAACACCCGACAAGTCATGCAGTTTCCTAAATGCTCGTGCCGAGCTCCAGGCCTTCAAAATCTGCCCTCGGTCAAACTCAGATAGATCGTGCGTATTACCCATTCTAAACACGGATAGCACGCTTACTAATACTACATGCACCGTGCGTTTATATGTCTAGCAGTCATACCTCGTCAGGTGACTCTGCTATCGCCTGGACGGGTTTATATCAATAGTAGGTAGGTAGTCATGAGTTTCTTGGTGATCAGTGTAATTCTTATTAATTATACTCATTATTTATTATGATTTATTTATGCATAAATACCTTTGGGAGCCGGCGCTAATGCATACGCACTATTGAGAATTTTGTGATTTATACCAGAACTTTGACGCATAATCTGGTGATTAGTAATCTGGCACAACTACCTCCCACATTCCGCTGTTCCCAGTTGTGAAAATTCCCTCGACCATCCAGACTGAAAGCAGTTAACCCGGTTGCAGTCGTACTGCCGTAACGACTTGAGCCAACGCCTGTATTTCTGGAAGGAATTCAGTCTCGCGTGTGGGCCTGCAACAGTCTACTCGCTCACTTTAACTTCGGGTAAAGTGTACGGATGCAAACGATGTTCCTTTCCCTATACGAAATGTTAAAAGTTATTACATATAAAAATTTCGCTGCAGATCATAAAATTTAAAATTTGCTTTTAATGTTTTGGTACGTAGGGAAGATTTCCAATTTTATTTTAATGCAGGTGATTAGTTCCTTGGCACCAATTTAAAATGGCGTCTATGAATAAAGAAATCATAATAAAAAAAATAAGAGGTATCAGAAAATGATAATATTGATACTACATTGAAAATATATAGCAATTTAATAGTCTAGTTAACAAATATATTTAGAGGAATGCATCATAAAAATTATTTCTTTATAGTAGTGGTTTTGTAAGTAGATTCTTGCGTAGTTTTTTAATTCGGTAATGTTTTGATAATTTTTTTATTATTTCACAGAGAGACAGAATTGTTCCATCGTTTTCACACAATTAGATTTTACATTTGTGGCTTTACTGCTCACTCAACGATGAGTTTCTTAGAGTCGGCAGAGAATTGGAGGTTTGGAATGGAAAGGAATCGCTCTGTAGACGGTATGAAGGACACTTCCCGGAATTTTCGTGGAGTGATTTAGGGAAACTATAAAAAACTGAAATACGAATAGACAGAGCGGCGGTCGAAACCACGTCCTCTCGGTGCCAGGACCGAAACTTAACAATTCACCCACCAGTTTAATAGAGACATACCATATTCAATATATAATAGGCAACTAAAACGTGTAAACTACTGTTTGTGGAAATTGCTGCTCCAAGAAGGAGACATGTGACTACAATGAAGTTTATTCTGCAGATTAAGGATATGGCAATATAAAAATCGTTAGAACTACAGACCTATACATGCACTGTGACCGTACTGGGCTGCAATCTAGACGTCGTTGCATGAACTCAAAGAGAGCCTGGATACGCTGCTGGGAAACACATTGTCAAGCGAGATGTGGGCGCTTCCAAGATGCAAATGACTGTGGTTGCAAGAGGAACAGAACGAACAAGTTGCCGAGCATCCGTATTCAAAACATGCTCGATGGGTGACATTTCAGGAGAACGTGCAGGCCAGGGAAGCTATGGTACCCGATGAACACTTGCAGAGTACTCGCCACGTGTTGTCAGGCACTGTCCTGCTGAGATGTGGCGTGTGAAGCTGCCTTGAGGTGGGCAGTGCCTCGAGCTCCAAAACATCCCTGATATATCGATTGCTATTTAGATTGCCCTCAATAATTTGGAGTCGAGATCGCATGCTATAGGCAGTGGTGCCCCAAACCATTACATTTGGCGTTTTTCCACTAGGGCACTATGCCCGATTACGTTCACCACAATAGCAACTAAAATGTACGTGGCCATCACTGTAGGACAAGTTGAAGCGGGATTTGTCCATAAACACCACATTTGCAATTCAGAACGCCAGTGACGGTGGTCATATTCCTATTGCAGTATGATGGTGGTTTCTGACCAATCGTATGTTGACACCAGTTCAGCCCTCAGCAGTCGACGTCGAACCGTCGAAGCAGACCCGTTACAGTGCTCCGACATCACGTCGACACTTTGGACGAAGCTGTTCTGTCTGTTATGGCGATGTGGATACGATGGTGGCCATCGCACGCTGTGGTCACATTGTGTGGGGCAGTACCCGCTCCTCGTTGTTGTAATATACCCTCAGATACGTCTGAAAGCTTAGCTTTATTTAGTCAGTTTCAGACGGGGGTGTCAAAACTCAACAAGCCATTGTTGACAGTGCGGAGCCGATGACTAAGTTACCTGCGCAAACAGGCGGGATGAAGGACTTATTGCTGGCAATAAGGTTGAAAGCTTAGGGCATTGGCAAAGTATGGAGATTGGATATATGCCTATAGACGCCCTCCTGTTATAGTAGAAAACTGCCGAACGAGAGAAACGGGGCTTGCGCGCTTTCCGGGAAAATGGCGATTGATGGAACACCTACTTGGGAGCCCAGCGAAACAAAGATTTTGTTAAAAAAATTTATAGACTATAAATTGCGTGTTTCATGAGGTGCATGAATTGGAAACCGAGAAGTCCCCGCCAAGGCTCACTTGCTTCGTTCAACCCTAGTCAATGCCTGAGATTTCAATCGTGCTCTAAAATGGATCCTATTCACTGAATGCTTCAGTTTGGAACTTTCATGAAAACTACCAATACTTTCAGATCTGTTAAATAAATTTGTCAATTTTATTATTATCCTTTTCGGTATGTCAGTGTGTCATTCGACTATATAAAGATGTGTACTTTATGGTTAACTACAAAATTACAATTGCTTTGCTGAAAAGTACAGGGTGGTTCAAAATTATTGTCGGGGTTTCAAAAAATTCCTACACTTAGCACAATTGAGATACGAATTTGAATCTTATTTTGATGTGTAGAGAAACTCATCAAGTTTTTTACATCCATTAATATGTGCGCCCTGTGTCACTCTGCACACATCTATGCGATAGTTCATTTCATCCCACACGCGACGCAGCATGTCATCAGAAATGTTTAGAAAGGCGGCCCTGATCCGTTCTCTCAGTTGCGGGATAGTCGCAGGTAGAGGAGGAAGATAAACTTGATCCTTGACGTAACCCCACAGAAAAAAATCACATGGGGTTAAATCTGGTGAACGAAGTGGCCAAGCCATGAGCATTTGGTTAATGTCGGCTCCGCGTCCTATCCATCGCTGCGGCAATTGTCCGTTGAGAAATGAGGTGGAGCACCATCTTGTTGGAATATGAAATCATCCACCTCTTTCAGCTGAGGCAGCAACCACTCAGAGACCATATCGAGGTAAGTTAGTCCTGTTACTGTCTGTTTATTGAAGAAGAACGGGCCGTATACTTTCGCCTTGGAAACAGCAGCGAACACACACACACTTTTGGAGAAACACGCCGGTGTTCAATGAAAGCACTGGGATTTTCTGTCCCCCAAATCCGCACATTATGCTTGTTAACTTTCCCGCACAAGTGAAAGTTCGCTTCATCACTAAAAATGAGTTTTTTACAAAACCCATCTTCTTCCATTTTTTTCTTGCATATGGTCGTCAGGTGTTAAAGCCTGAAGCAGCCCTAGGCGATAAGCTTTCATTTTTAGGCGTTTTCGTAGCACGCGCCAAACTGTGGTTTGCGGAATTTTCAGTTCTCTGCTGCCTCTTCTTGTCGATTTCCGCGGGCTACGTTGATAAGCTTCTCTGACGCCGTTAACGTCGACTTCCGACACAGAAGGACGCCCACTGCTTTTCCCTTTGAATAAGCAGCCCTTCTCCACGAACTGCGCAAACCACCTCCGAATGGAATTGTCTGAAGGTGCATCCTTCATAAAATTTTTTCGAAAGTGCCGATGGACAACAGTAACTGACTGACACACGTGAAAATCTATAGTGCAAAAAGCCTTCTCTATAGCTTTAGCTGCCATATTGCAAACACTGACATCTGGCGGAACAAAACGTAACTACAAGATTAGCGGCTGCTACAAAACAAAACTTTGAGAGTTTGTCTATTCATCCATGTAAAGATAATATTTGTATGTTTAGTACACAGCCGGTAAAAAATTCGTGAAACCCCGACAATCATTTTGATACATCAGTGAATCTGAAACTGTCCATATCCACTTATAAAAATATTTTGAGAGATTAAAAAAAATATCTTACTATTGAATATTTGGAACAGTACCAGATTGTTTGGTTTACAAAAGTAAAGAAAAAGTTAAATAATTGTTAATTATGTAATTTATAAATATGTTATTCAACTGCTTACTAATTTCATGCTGATTTTTAAATAAAATATATAAAAATTACTATTTTTGTATTATATAATGTTGCATATTTTGATACTTTCTGACACTTTTCATGCATATTTTAAGCATTTTTCATGCATATTTCTAGCTTTTTGTGTTGCATATAATCCGGTCTCTATTAATCACTTATTATAGTTCCACTGTTCTACACATGCCCCGATTTTGGAGGGATTCACACCATTAGTTCCAGGTATTGCAATTTTCACACAGTAGTGTACTGTAGTGGAAACGCACAAGTTTCACTATTTGAAACATCTTAGATATTTTGGTTTAAGTTGAATGGTTGCTTGATTTTACACTACCTGCCAAATATTTATTGGGCACCTGTTAACAAGGCTTGATCGGTGTTTGTCATCCAGTTAGAATCTCGTAGGCCACCTCTCGGACCGAGCGTGGTGGTGTAACGGTTAGCGTTCTCACCTCGCATCCGGGAGGACGCCGGTACGAATCCCCGTCCGGGCATCCAGATTTGGGTTTTCCATTGTTTCCCAAATCACTCCAGGCAAATTCCAGGATGCTTCATTCAAAAGGCCATGGCCGAATTCCTTCCCATTCATTGCCCCCCATCCTTTCGCATCTCTAAAGACCTCGCTGTTAAGAGACAGCAGTTATATATATATATATATATATATATAAAAACTCTCGCGGCTGTAACAGCAGCGAATCTGTTTGACATACGCTCTACGAATGTTTATAGGGCATCCGTCGCCATTATCTTGCAATTCCTTGAGTTTAGCAATAGATTTTGACCGTTCCTAATGAGGCCTCACCCGGCGTCCCAGAGATATTCTATAAGTTTGATTTCGCGGTTCTGGAATAACCAGTCCAACCGGGGAATATTATTATCCGCGCAGCACTGCATTATAACCCTTGAATCGTGGCGCGTGGCATTGTTATCCTGGAAGTAACGCGGGTATATTCCGTAAAACACACCACAATTTTGGTAGCATTTCACAATCCAGAATGTTACAATAGGTCACACAAGTAAACTGACGTACTGAATCGCCAATCTTCCCATGTGCTTAGTTACTTTTTGGAAGATAGTATAATTCAAAATATAAATTACTTGTTTCATGTGCAGAAACAGATTTGGTCCTGAATATTTAGGTCATGTAATAATCCACACGTAGTCATTATTGGAAGATACTGTTTGTTATAAGCATTTAAAAGTTATACAATGGAAAATGCACCAAACTGTGTGGTTAAAACCTTTTATAGTTCTGAAAGTAACACTGAGCAGTAGAACATCTCTACGTCTAGACGGCCAGCCTGTACCGGTGACACTGTAATCTTGATTAGGGCTGTCGGGTCTGCAGAAGAACGACTCCTTAATTTGGCAGGCTTGCCAACTGTGCTGCACGAAACGCGTAGACTACTGGGTGCTCTACGACTATAGGAAATAACAGAAACGAAAGCTATTGCTCGTGCACAACAACGTGCATCTCATGGATAAAATTGGTATTTTACTAAGTTGATGGGTTACACCATTCTACACGTTTACACTGCCATTATTTCCTCACAAACTATTACATAATATTTGCAATGCAGAACACTGAGCCATATTTCATGGCTTCCACAGTTTTCGTCTTTCACCATAATTGAATTTTCTTTTAGGTTTATTTTTCTAGTTTAGTATATTTATATAAACTTCATTTTTTAGGTACATCTTTTTATAGGTACTGAATTTTCAATCATGAATAAATTGTCTCGAATTTAGGTTTTCTTAGAGATCGATATGTTCTGCGATCTATATGTTTAATTCCTGGAAGTGGGTGGGTGTAAATGGTTGAAAAATAAAATAATGTAACCAAATTTCAATGGCGATTGGCGAGGCATATTAGGAAGTCACTGGCCGAAATTGCATTTGTTGTATCTGATAGAGGTAATGAGATATGTTTTAAAGTTGAAATAAAAAAAAATATGCTCAAACTTTCTGCAGATAAAAATAAATAGAAATATCTGATACAGCGGGGATTTAAACCCGGTTTGGAAAATTTGGGATCGTACAGCTTACCGCATACACCACACTAACTCTCAAATTAAAAGACATGTTTTTCTTTTTCTTTTTTAGTAGGCGCATTTGAAGAAACGACGGTGCCACAGACATATCATTATCAGCCTGTTCAATTATTAAATGATGTGGCCTTTTAAAGTAATGAGTTCCGGTAGACATTTGGCCTTCGAAATATATTCAGGAGTTTGAAATCCGTTTTTAAAATGTCTGATGGTCTCCTTTGATGGCTTTAAAAGGATCGTAATTGCTTTGGATTAAGCTGCATTAAGAAATTATTTGAAAAATATACCTATTAAAGTTTTGTAAACTAAGTTATGATAAGTATTAGAATAGGTAACGAATTTTTATGTATTATAACAAATTTAACATAACATTAAACATTATATACTTAAAATTATCTTCACAATATGTACAACTAGTTGAAGATTATTTATGTCTTCTCATAGCTATACACTTTTTTCTCACATTCGCATCTCGTGGGATATACACTTTATCAGGTGCATTTCTTATCGTGATTTTGCACATAGGTACAATACAATATTCCTTCCATATCGAAATTAGTTAATAGTTATAAAACTTAAAATTTTGAGATAGAACACTCCACAAAATACAATACGCCAATGTTGTCTTGTATAATGACGTCACGGTACAGCACGCCAAACTGGCGACGTTTAAATAGTCGGAAGTGGAGTGCAGTTTTGAAATATTTTTTAAATGTTAAATTTTTCATCAATATTAATTTTTTTGCGGTTCTGTAACAATGTAAATAATTTATTTAAAATACAATAATAATATATGCATATATCCTTTTCTTTCACCCTTTAAATAACAAACGCACATAAAATGATATTACTGATATAGCTATTTACATCTGGAGTTTAAGCAATCGTAGGTGTGATGTTTTAATTTGGTTTCTTACTGTGCTAACACAAAAATCTTCAGCTGCTGAAGGGTAACGAGAGACCTGAATAACAAAAGAAAAAATATTTCTCACTATGCGTTTTCTCACAAAGATGCTTAAGTAATGGGAAAAATGAATAACTTGAAGCACGGATTGTTGGAACATCCACCCTACTCACCAGACTTGGCCCACTCTGAAATCCACTAATTTTCGGATCTAAAGAAATTCTTATTTTTCTTCACTTACAAGGATTAGACCCGTTCCGGCTTCAGGGATCATTGCCATCTCTTCCTTGGTCTACCACTACTTCTTATTCCTTTTGGTCTGTATATTGCCATTGACAATCGTGTATGACTCATTCTATACAGATGGTATCTCCAGTTATTCCTGTGTTCCTCTATCATGTCATATTTTCAACTCCTCTCTTATAGTATCATTTTTTTATTAGCTCTACCCTTGTACATCCCTTTACAGATCTTATGAACTCCATCTTCGCTGCTTGTATGCGGTTTTTGTTTCTTCTCTTCACTACCCATCAGTCATAGGAAAGCAAAGAAACTTCCATATCTTTATGAACTTTTACCGTTGTACTCGAATCTCTGCGCTTCCTATTTCCTAATGTTTTGGCTATCTTTTCACACATCATCTGGTACTTGGATCCTTTATTATCAATATAATTCAGGTGACGTCACAACTAAGGTAGTTATAGTTCGAAACTTGTTCATCAGTTCACCTTTTGCAACTACTTTTGCTCTAACAGAGTCTGGACAACAGAAAGCCATTTAAGGTAGTAAAACGTTTTAAGTCAAATGAATAGGTAACAGTTGCTGTAGATGAGTATTTTTCAGCCCCACCACAATCTTACTTCCGGGATGGAATTGTCTCATTGGAAAAACTTTTGATAAAGTACATTGTACTAAAGGCGGACTACGAAAAAAAATAAATGCATTTGTGAACTAAAAAATACCCCTTTCAGTACCAATCGGAGAATTTTTTTTTTACGTTATCCTCGTGGGACTTATATAAATTGAGTAACACGGATACCAAAGGTGTTTACTTGTGATATTACAGATGTACTCTTTCCAGGTAGGCCACATGTTTGCATTGAGAAAATGACAGCAACGCATCTCCGTGGCCATGGCAACGTGTTCACATTCATGTGATGAAGTTGGCGGTACAATGTCCCACTTGTGAAAAGCCAAGAGTCGTCCTTTAGGCGGCCCAACTTTAGTTCGGCATTCTGTTTGGCCTGCAGCGTTAAACATTTCGCATACCAGATATAATTATCGATTTTTGTAAGAAGCTTGCTGGATTTGCATATAATGGTAAAGGCGAATGAGTTTGTTATTATTGGCCAGAGAATTCTAAGGACTGTAGCTATACAGGCAACAGAATTTCATTTGGACGAACAATTTTCCTGCGACGTAGCCATCTAGCACAGCCCGGTAATCCCAAAGGGTACAGCTGAACTACACTAAGTATACTTCGCAAGGGAAAATTACTTGTTAATGAAATCAGAAAAAGTCAGCTTAAACCGGAGTCCTTTTGATTACCATTCAGGCACCTTACCAATAAGCCACGAGACCAATCCGTACTCAATTTAACAAGTTGTTACGAAGTTACTGAAGAGCATTCGGAATGCCAAACCTGACTCTTAAACAAGCATTTATGCCTCTTTCGCATTTTATCTCTGTTACTTTAGCACGTCTTACGAATTAACAAAAATAAAAAATGGAATATAACTAATTAATTTATTTTTTTAGCATGGGGCACTCTGTGCTGAAGAAAACTAATTAGTCAAAATGTGCTTACAAACTATGAAACGAATTTGATCAGGCTTTTGCCGCATATTCAGCAGACAGAACAAGCTCTGGGAAAAATCCCTGGACGAGGTTGGAAATTCAGCAACAAAACAAAAGACAAAGTGAAACGGTAATTACATCTGCATAACATGACACCTAAAAAATGTACAAAATCATACTAAATGAGGTGTCGACCTTAAAAATAGGGGTCGCCTAAGACCCAACGAAATCAAAATCCTTGCTGCTGATCTTGCTGTTAAACGAATTTGAAAACGAGGAATGTGTAAAAAAACGGATTCCGCGCCGTTGGCTCAGCTGGTTGCGGCACATTGGTGGTGTCCGGCGCCGATAGGGGGTTAGCTGGTTGTGTCACAGTGGTGGTGTCCGGCGCTGTAACGGGGTTAGTTGGTTGCGTCACAGTGGTGGTGTCCGGCGCCAACACGGGGAGAGCTGGTTGCGGCACAGTGGTGGTGTCCGCCGCCAACACGGGGTTAGCTGGTTGCGTCACAGTGGTGGTGTCCGGCGCAGTCACGGGGTTAGCTGGTTGCGTCACAGTGGTGGGGTCCGGCGCCGACACGGGGTTAGCAGGTTGCCTCACAGTGGTGGTGTCCGGCGCCGACAAGGAGCTAGCTGGTTGCGTCACAGTGATGGTATCCGGCGCTGTCACTGGGTTAGCTGGTTGCGTCACAGTGGTAGTGTCTGGCGCCGACACGGGGCTAGCTGGTTCCGTCACAGTGGTGGTGTCCGGCGATGACCCAGGGCTAGCTGGTTGCGTCACAGTGGTGGTGTCCGGCGACGACCCGGGGATAGCTGGTTGCGTCACAGTGGTGGAGTCCGGCTCCAACACGGGGATAGCTGGTTGCGGCACAGTGGTGGTGTCCGGCGCTGTCACGGGGTTAGCTGGTTGCATCACATTCGTGGTGTCCGGCGCTTTACGAGGCTACCTGGTTGCTTCACAGTGGTGGTGTCCGGCCTTGTCACGGGGTTAGCTGGTTGCGTCACAGTGGTGGTGTCCGGCGCCGACACGGGGTTAGCAGGTTTCGTCATAGTCGGGGTGTCCGGCTCTGTCACGGGGTTAGCTGGTTGCGTCTTAGTGGTGGTGTCCGGCGCTGTCACGGAGTTAGGTGGATGCGTCACAGTGGTGGTGTCCGGCGCCGACACGGGGCTAGCTGGTTGCGTCATAGTGGTGGTGTCCGGCTCCGATAAGGAGCTAGCTGGTTGCGACACAGTGGTGGTATCCGGCGCTGTCACTGGGTTAGCCGGTTGCGTCAGGTTGAGTGAGGGGCATATGGCACAGTTGATAGTAATTCGCCTGACGGATGGAGACGTTAAGCTTGGAGCCACCCTGGATGACTTTCGGAAGAGTAGGCCACAGTGGCCCGGGTTTCACCCTCTTCTTTCTTTCAGAAACAACATTCTACACTGAATACACACACGGTCAATCATCCACACTTACAACCACTATCACATAGGGGAAAGCAACTGGAAACCTCCACAGATCATCTTCCCAGACGTTACCATCGAGGGGGGAACTTCCCAAAACACGGACAAAGTATTTATAGAAAAAGAAGTATAGAAGCCAGCAGGGTATGAATATCAACGCACTGAGATTGGTGGTTGAGCAGTAACGCTCGGACCTGGCTTTCGGGAGGGCGCGGATTCAAATCACCGTCTGTCCATCTAGATTTCGATTCTCTATGGTTTCCTGAACTGACTCCAGGCATAGTTGCTTCAGCAGTCCATGACGAAGCTTCTGTCTGTTCCTTGGCCCCGGCTCTAATCACTTCGACGCTGATGAGTCGTATTACCTGATGTTAAAAAAAAAACATTGTTATAGAACAGGTAAGTAGACGGAAAATGTAAGAAATAGAGCTGATGAACTGGTTATAATAGTGAAGTATGTAACAACCATATTCGTGGAGATCTCAGGAATTTTTCGAATTGTATGCCGCACGCTCTAATACCTTAAGGGAAATAAAATGTCCTACTAACATATGTGAAACACATTGAGATTATTGTAAAAATTTGTTCGTCGAGCTGAGATGTCCGCGTAAGGCTATCAAAGAAAGAAAAAGCTCGACACTTGCTGTCCATAGAGTTCTATTTATGCCGCGGTATTCAGGGATATAACCTTCGAGATGACTACAGGACACATGGAAGGATTAGAATGGCTTCTGGCCCGCTTGTTTTCGGAGACAGCTTGCTGATATTAATTAAGGCACGCTCAAGTCTGGAAATTGAGACCAGATGCAATTACGCAATAGCGCAAGTTAATAACCTGGAGCTCAGCTGTGAATCTCAACCCCCGCCTCACAAAACGTTCATGATACTTCGTAGAGATCCTGCCGTAAAAGTAAAAAATATATGTAGTTATCAGAAGAACTTTAATATATCAATACTTAGGTATCAACCTTTTACGAGTGTCGAAAGACAGTAGCGCGCAAGTAGCGTTATTATGTGTAAGAACCTAAAAAATGCTAATCATGTTGATGAGTATGTGGCAAGAAGATCTCAGCCCCCAGCCTCAGTAATAACAAGGTATCATGACGCCATACTAGACTCTATTGTGGGCTATAAACAGAGTATCTGGTTGACCAAATTATAAGTTAAATCACGCTAGGCACTAAAAAAATTGTAAAAATTAATCCTAATACGCCTGGCGTATGTAAAATCAGCAACAGACGCTCTGATAGTGCTGATATGGATGTCGCTACTAGACCTAGAAATAAGAAGAAGAGGAGGGGAAATGTATTAGTTTTTTTATTGTCCATCTATCAGGGCTGAAAGTTGGTGACCAATCAAGTAAGAGGCAGCACAATCAATGATCTATGATGGACCGAGCGTGGTGAGTGAACGGTTAATGTTCTGGTCTCCCATTCGGAAGGACGTCGGTTCGAATCCCCGTCCGGACATCCAAATTTGGGTTTTCCATTGTTTCCTCAAATCAGTCCAGGCGAATGCCGGGATGCTTCTTTTAAAAAAGGAGATGGCCGAATTCCTTCCCGTTCCTTGTCCCCATCCTTTCCCGCATCTAATGAACACGACGTCGATGAAGTGTAAAGCCATAAGCAAAAAAAGTAGACATCGAGGTTATTATAAGCGGGGAAGGAATGGCGACAAGGAACGGGAAGAAATTTGGCCATGATCGTTTGAAGCAATCATGCCGTCATTTGCATGGATTGATTTCGGGAAACTATGAAAAACCAAAATCTGGATGGCCTGGCGGAGATTCAAATCGCGACTTCCCGAATGACCCGACCGTTTAGAAATCGGGCATCCGTGGTTCCTTCAAACAAAAATCCTCAAATTGTTGAAATGTAATCTTCACGGGTTTACACACCGTTATTGTTATTCTTTCAGGTTTCAACGTTAGAAATTTCGGACATCACATATGCAAGGAACATAACTAACTGGTTTTAAACACGATTCGAAGTAATCTTTAACAACACAGGGAAAATAGTTAGAATGGGTTGGGTAAATCCTGCTACGGTATAGTGTGAAATGGAAAAATAACTGATAAAGTGGTGGAACAGGTGAAGGAAACACGTCGCACCAAGAAATACCGTACGCTGACTGCTGAAGTCATTTCAATCAGGAACTCATAGCTAAGTGTTACTAAAAATGGAAGAAAAAAGTAGTACGATGCAATGCATCAGTAAATTCCAGTTGAAGCAAGATACGAAAAATCTGTTACCGGTTATCTCGCATAACGAGTATTTCGAGTATTCGTGTATTAAATTAAATTTAAAATAATTCTTACGAGTGATTTTTATATAGAGTTCGTTATTCGTTTTGCGAAATTGTTTTTCAAACGGTATATCCAACAAAACACAAAAAAATAGTTGAATAAAATGATGGGTCTCAGAACAATTTATTTTTAAAGCATTTGCATGACATATTTATTTTCTGTCTCATGAAACTCTCTACTGAATATGTTTTTAAATTATTTATTCAAGAATCAGAATTTTTAGAATTACTCATATTGCTAACCTGCGGAAACTATTCACTGCAGATAGATGGTTGTAGTTTTCCTAAATAACTTTCGTATCAGTATTCTCGGAAACATAAGGGGATTAAAAAAAAAATCCCGGACAACTCAAGCTATGAAAGAAAAATTTTCTGAGACACTGGGTTGTTAGCTTCTACTTGATACCCATGAAAATAGTATCAAAAATTGTCCTTCAAACTCCCACTATAACTGTTATAGTAATTTTTCTAAATTTCAGGGTGGAATTGTGTTTGGAGTAGTAAGAATAAAAAGTAGTGCACAGTTACGAATTTTTAAGCTGAATATTTCAGTGATTATGAAGCAGTGAAAGCCGGTGACCGAGAGTCCTCAATGAAGGAGAATTGTTTTTTGTCAGTATATGATACAGTGCTACCGAGTCTGGTGGGTGAGCAGTAACACTTGGGCCTGGCATTCTGGAGGACGCAGGTTCAAATCTCCGCTCGGAAATTCAGATTTCTGGTTTACGTGGTTTCCCAAAATCACTCCAGGTGAATACCGGGATGGTCCCTCTAGTTTTCTCCCCCATTTAATGACCTCGATGACAACAAGCCGCAAACCCCGAAAAAAAAGAATATTCTGCTCCTTCTGATGATGCAGTAACGGTTACGCTGCAAGAACAACAATTCCTAAAAGTCGGATAAAATTCTCCTACTACGCAGAATATAAATATATACCACAATTAGGATGAGTTCGTTAATTCAGTTAAATGTTAACAAAAAATAAGTTCGTCCGCAACCCGATGATTAGTGGGATCTTCCCGAAGGAGGCACACTAAGCCATTGTGTCAGGGGTATGACGGCCAGATCCTTTCCTCTGGGACCTACAGTTTTACATGAAATACGAACTACGGAACGTCCTGGCGCAGCTCAGATGATCCAACAACTCTCCTAAAAATTTCCTGCACCACCAGGATTTGAACCCTTGTACGGACGCTGAAATTTTGAAAGCAAGCGCTTCAACTACTTTTTTTAAACATTTGCTTTTGGCCATGTCAGCTTGCTCCAAGTGTATCTTTGTTTCTTTAAGTGTATGTGTACTATATCGTCGTCATTATATTTAGTCTCCAGTGCGGACAAGACAGACACAACACTTAATTAAAACCACCGATGCCCTCGGCCGGACTGGAAACGGTGACCCTTATAAGGTGAGGCCAGTTCGCTAAGCCCTACGCTACGAGGCCCGGACCGAGCGGGGCGGTGTAACGGTTAGCGTTCTCGCCTCGCATTCGGGAGGACGGCGGTTCGAATCCCCGTCCGGGCATCCAGATTTGGGTTTTCCATGGTTTCCCCAAATCACTCCAGGTGAATGCCGGGATGCTTCCTTCAAAAAGGCCATGGCCGAATTCCTTCCCATTCCTTGCCCCCATCCTTACCCCCCATCCTTTCCTGTCTCTAAAGACCTCGATGTTAAAAAGAAACGTAAAGCAGTTACAAAAAAAAAAAAAATCGAGGCCCGGCAAATCCTCTGAGCTACCAGGCCGCTGGTGTTAGAAATCAAGTAATACTCCATACGTGACTTCGTTGTACCGCCGAAACGCAATAGAATGTAACAATAGAGGTGTATACAATACTTAGATAAATGCAATTCTCGGGAATTATTTCTACAGATTTATACATTTAATCTGATTCATATCTACTCACTTGGTGGCATGTCGGTCATTTTTAATCAGCATAAAAGCATTTTTGCGCCACCACGAACGGCAAAACAATATTGGAAAGCCGCCGTGTGTGAATTTACGGCGGTTGATTTCCTTTAAAGTTGATAAATGCAGATTGTTTCTAATAGAGATGTATTTCATGCGTCCGACATCATGTCGTCAATTATTGGCACGTATAGTTGACTGCGTATCAAATAATGAATTTCAGTTGTTTCCGCCCAACCTGGAAGCTCTCGTCCTTCTTTAAGAAATGACTCTTTTTCTTCATTTTTCATAATGAAACTGAAGAGTGATATCGATTGCGGCAACCAATAATTATCCTCATTCACTGTAACACAGACTGTTACAGTACATTGTGTAACGTGATAGACCGTTTGTTACTCCTACGGTTTTCATGAAGCTGGTCTGAAAATTTCTCGGGCTTTACCACAGATTGCACATTATTCTACCTACAGTACTTTATAATTTCGTCGGCTCACTCCGTCCGCAGCCACCGGCTGGAGCTCCGCAAGCCTGCGCAGATGACGCCAAATGTGAGACGATGAAATTATAAGACATAGTTTAGTCTCTTAGCTTTCATTAATTTTACTTTCCCTAGCATTCCAATTTATATTAAATACCTCAACTTAGTTAAAAACATATTGTAAAGCTTTACGGCTAAAAAAAAATGGAATAAAATTGAATATTACGATTCAATGAAATCCTTCTCGTCGCTTCCATTTCTCAATAGCTATTGTCACGACGCTAGGCCATCTTTAGATATTTCGTTATTTACGTTGGACATAAAACTCAAGGTACAGTACAACAGACGTGTGGTTAAGGCTATGGAAAGTAACACGTAGGTGATTTCTTATTACGTTTTATTTGATTTCTACGTTGGGTGTGCATGTTTACTGTAGCTCGTTTACTTCATTATGCTCTTTGTATATTTCTCTATTGTAATTTTTATCTATTTATCAATCTAACGGGATTGTTAGTAATGTTAATTATAATCGTGGAGCTATTCTAGATCCGTGACCTTACCCAACACATGGACAAGGGTTTACACTAGTGTGGTAATAAATTTGCAGGCTGTTACAAGAAATTTATGTTTACCCCGTTGGCAACGATGCCATATTAGTTTTTGTATAGTGCTGATTTATGACAAATGATGCAACAGAAAAAATTAACGACTCTGATTCGCGTACGGAAAAACTAATTATTACTGAACTATTATTTATATTTTTTACTACAATAACATAAAATACTTTTAGTTGGTACAACTTTTAGAAAGCATAATAATGGCTTTTGTTTTATTATACATAATACCTTTAGAAATTTGACTTCTGCCGTGTGGTCCGAGCTCAAACTTTCAGTATGTTTAATGGTTTAATTATTTGGTACGGCACAAGTCTACAAAGACAGTCATTCAATATATGATTATACGTAGGATTAGAAACGTAATTATTTATAGGAATGTAAAACACACATAATTCATTTGAAATAAGACAGAGGTGATACTCAGAACTGATACTGAGATCTTGCAACCATTTTCAGTTGCTTCATGAAGCTGCTGGATAGTTCCGCTATATCTTCTAAAAGGGTACTATATAGTGGAGTGGTAGATTTTTTTTCTGTTGATTTCCACAGTCACAAGATGGTTTCCCTATTATTTCAATCTTTTGCATCCAGTAGTTGCATTTGTCATGGCGACATCTAGATTTCCCTGGGTAGCTTGCATCCAGCAGGTTATCTTGGCTCATAGCAAATTCGTCAGTGTTTGACTTTATCAGCTCAACTCGCCACACTCCGTTAATGTCGATCTGATTTTGTACCAGCATCTCACCAAACTCCTGTTTTGGATTTCTTGATTTTACGTAACTAGTTTTGAGCTTGGCGTGTGTAGTCCAATGTACAAGCTGTAAGACACCGTGGAATCTATCTGGCATTGAGGGTTCCATTCTTATTTATTCATATTTTTAAATTATTCTTTAGTTAGTTAATTGTAGCATTCAGTTACTTGTATTTTATTTTCTAGAGTTTCAATTTTCTGAAATTTTATAAGAAATTGCTGAACGGATTTTGAGCTTTTGTATATATATTTTTAAATATTACAATAATTACTTACAAAGAAACTTACAAAATGAGTCTAACAATTAAACTGATTCTTTGTAGCCTCCTCTCTGCTCACTGTTGGTACTTTTACAAGTGTTTTCGTGGTAGACATTGTAGAAGCACTTGAAATACATTGTCGATGAGCGTCATGCACAATTTATAAATCCATGTCGTCCACATTTGCAAACTATCCTTGAGATATTCCACGGGAAGCAGACTTCATTGAGATTCTTGAATATATGGTAATACTGTTAATACCAATTGGTAGTGAAGCAATAAATGATTTTGATCATGTCTTCACATGAAGCTATTTCCCGTTTCTGTTGCAACTTTACTTAACACGTCTTCTCATTTACTGTCGTGTACACTGATAGTCATTATGATACATGCAGAAATGGCAAACAAATTTGATATAGGCTAATAATTTGAAACAACAACAAGGTTGGGTATATTAGTAGCCTCACAAGGTGAATGGCCTATTGGTTCCCAATTTAATACTCAAAACACTTAAAACACAAAAAACGACAGAAAACACGTTTCTTTGTTCACATATACCCAATTTCCATCCCGTCTCTGCTTTGCATAGAAAATGTTTATTTAGTTATCGTAATTAGTATCGCTGATTAGTTGAACGTTTTAGTATGTTAAATTGAAATGGAAGCAATATATTCAGCAACTTAAAAACCATAATTCTGCGACAAGGATAAAAGCTGACATAGAAATAATGAAGCTGGTAAATGTAGTGTATTTTCACTGCCTGGCATCTAATTATGGGGAAACTGTTCACAAGCACAGAAGGTATTTAAATCACAAAAACATGTTTTAAGAGTTATTTGCGGAGGAAGCCCACAGACATACTGCAGACATGCGTTTAGAAATCTAGGCGTACTTACAATGCCAGCGTAGTATATATACCTGTACTCCCTACTATCGTTTTAGTGAAAAATCCCGAGCACGTCAATCTTAATGCTGACATGCATAGCTCTAATACTAAGAATAAATATAACATTCACAAAAATTGCAAGTCATTGTCAATTGTACAGAAAGGGGTAACATTCACTGGAGCTTGTTTATTAAATGTCCTACTACAGGAAATAAAATGTTATTTGCGAGAACCTAAGAACTTTAAACTCAAATTGAAAGAGTTTTTGCTTCAGAACCCAGTTTACTCTGTGAAAGATTTTTTTATTAGAATTTGGTAACTAAGGATGACTGAGAAAATACTATATGTTTGGTGTATGTTAATGTGACAAAATTGTTAACATCACTAATATGGTGTATGGTTTTTCTTTGCGTGAAAATGCAGCTTTAGTTTATCTGGAAATTACATGTAATAACTAGGGTTCGGTTCTTTATTACAAGTCTTATTTTATTCCTGCCTACTTTTTGATCTGTAATGCTGAATTATACTCTGATTGAACGTTTCTAGCAGTATTTAAATGTATTTTATACAGCTTATAAATGAATATTAACGCCATTTTCCTAGTTTTGGTCATATCACGATAATATTTGTGGTCATAAGGTCATATTTTGAGGAAAAATCTGGTAATTTTTTAACAGTACCGAGAATTTGCTATAGGTTACAGATGAGAAGAAATTAAGATAATTATTCACAGAAATGTACTTCTATTATACATTGGAGGAAAAACAAAATTAATTGTCACTGAATTTGTTATACATTATTGTCACTCTCTAAACATTAATATTCCGCCCTCCTTTTAATCTCTACAATGCAGCAGCAGCATGCCCGTTTCCAGACGCATTATTGAATGTCTCACTGTCGCCAATACTTTTGAAAATAATCCTCAGTCAGTGTTAAATCTGCAGTGGATCAATGAGTACCACCACGCCGAAAACAAAATATATAATAGATTCCAATTTCTAAAATTAAAAATCTAGTAATCTATTCTTTTACAGAAACATGAAAAAATTTAAAAAATAATTTCCCAATAGTGCAGTAAGTGCACGGAAGCGAATTATGCTGTCTACACGAAAGAGACACTACTACATAAAATAAATGATGTATAATTGAGCATGTTTTGATGTATAGTAAATTTAAATGTTGGTAATATATAGTCATTTTTAGGTCATATTTACCCCTTTTTATGGCCATATTTGTATGAATATTTCTCTATTTTTTTGGTCATAAAGATCCAAACCCTAACAATAACTAATTAGGGGTGATATGGATTTGCAGTTAACAATGGAACAATTAGTAGCTCGCAGTGTTATTGGTTACTTAATAATACTCCCCAGGGACTTTTTTTTAAACTGCTTAACGTCTCTTAACAGCGAGGTGTTTAGAGATGGAAAAGGATGGGGGGGGGGGGGGCAAGGAATGGGAAGGAATTCGGCCATGGCCTTTTTTGAAGGAAGCATCCCGGCATTTGCCTGGAGTGATTTGGCACCCCAGGGACTGTTCTTACACGGGATAAAAGTGAACATGTCTAGTGTAATCTAATCTAATGTTTAAGGGAATTAGATGCTGGACATTTTCAATAAGTGTTTACGAATGTTGTGCGTAGGCCACATTGCCTGGCTTATTTACTTTGGCAGCCGTCATTTCGTCCGTCGCCGCTGGCACGACCTCAGATTCTATTTGCGAGTCTTGTTTAGGTGCAGCTTTGCGTAGGTGGTTGTGTTGTGTTTCCATTTAACTAGCACCGGTTCATTTCCCGGGCCGGTCGTTTAGCTTACGGTTTCCTGGAATCACTCCAGGAGAACCCCAGTCTGATTTCTCTGTATGTGCTGTGGCCGCATTCCGATCCGTATCTTGGAAACCTCAAAATTCCCTCTTATTTTGATCCTGTCATTAATGAGGTATAAAAACACAAACTGAAAAAACGTTTAGAGTAGTATGCAGAGCTCGTTCATATTATTATTACTTATTAAACTTTCTTTTCTTATGGCTTCGAGCCTGGTTGACGTAGAGGTCATCAGGGACGCGAAAGGACTGGGAGCAAGAAACGGGAAGGAATTCAGCAATTACATTTTCAAGGATTTATGCCGGCATTCGCCTGCTCTGATTTGGGGAAACCATAGAAAACCCAAATCCGGTTGGCCGTATGGGGATTCAAACCCGCGTACTTCCGAATTCGAGGTCAGACCATTACCGCTACCCACCACGCTCGCTAAACATGAGCTGATGAGACCTCGTAGTCAGCAAGCCTGCATTAGTGGCGGACTGGTGGACTCCCGCTTCACAGAAGGAACCTATTAAGCCGTGTTCCCACGACGTCTTGTAACGAAGGCGGGACGGGACGGGACGGGACGAATACTCAACAACACGCCATGGGAACGGGGCCGCCTCTGCTAGCGGGGACGAGACGCAGCGACCCATTCTATGTCGGTAAACATCAGAGGCGTGTGTAGCGGTGCGGTGTTGCCATCGGTTTGCAGCAGCGGTGCGCACCCCTTCTGTTGCCGTACAGTGCTCTGTGCCAAACGACACTAGGAAACGTGGTGGGGAGGTGGTGGTGAGGTAAGCGAGGGCTAACCTGCGGCGCGCGCTCGTCCCTACACTTCGGCTAATGAGGTCCCGTCCCGTTCCGCCTTCGTTACAAGACGTCGTGGGAACGCGGCTTTAGAAGGGGGAGGGGGAGAGCTTAAGCGTTGTCATCTGTCTGCAATTACTGTAACTAATGTTCTCTTTGACACATATATTTTTGTTTGTGAAATGTGTAATGCGTCCATGCGTTCGCCTAGGTGAGTGTGGAAAACCGCCTGAAACCTGCGATCAGGACTGGCCGTACATGGGGTCCTGGTCTCGTTGTACCTCCCACAGACTATTGCTCGCTGGTATAACTCTGAAGAATGGCGATTCTCTCTAATTATTAGTTTGTTTCGTGAATGTAAATTTAGCAGTCATGCTTAAGACTGATTTGTTGTACTGTAACATTGCCTTTGTAAGTCTTTCTTCTCTTTGTCGCCGTTAACGTTCAGTATTTATCTTTCACTACATTTCTTGTGTGTGTGTGTGTGTGTGTGTGTGTGTGTGTGTGTGCCATTGTGTATGTTTGTTTTACAAAGAGAGGAGGAGGTTCTGTTTCGTAACGGCTGAACATATTTAAATTCGCCGCCACAATGTTTCAGGGATATACGAGGGTTGATCGGAAACTAAGGTTAGTAGGCCGACATTCCTGGAGTGTCATCCGTTATAGAGAAATTAGTTATATGAAATACGTTTGGCGACTGCACAGAGTTTCAACCTTCCACCACCTTCAGCGCTAGTTGTAGGTAAACACAGGTGGTGATTCGTTTGGAAAACTGGTCTCGCGAAGAAATTATCCGATTTCTGCGGGCGAAACATTTAACCATGGCTGAAGTTCTGGTAGTAGTTTACGTAGAGGCTGTAATGTCAGCGTATTGCAGAATGGTGTCGAAATTTTGCGACCTCATACAGCCTAGCGCTGTTGAAGCGATTTCACTGGGATCCCATCCACCACCCTCCCTATAGCGTGAACCTCGCATTTTTTCTCACCTAGGAGGCCGACTATTCGCTTCAGATGAGGAGGCACAACACTTCCCGACATGCTAGGATAAGATTTTCACCAGGAGGGCACATTCATACTCATCCCACGAAGCGACAAGTGCCTAAAACGATATGTAGACTTTCTGAAAATAATCCACCGAGTATTGTGGGTGAGTGGTAACGCTCTGGCCTCGCATTTGGAAGGACTCTGGTTCGAATCCCCGTCTGGACATCCAGATTTGGGTTTTCCACGGTTTCCCCAAATCAATCCAGGCGAATTACGGGATGCTTCCTTCAAAAGGGCATGGCCGAATTCCTTCCCGTTCTTTGCCCCCAGTCCTTCCCACCCGTCATTGCCTCGACGTCGACGAGACGTAAAATCATAAACAAAAAGAAAATAGCCTAATGTATTTATTATTGACTGACTGTATGTATCACTGCAGACTTTGTAACCTTAGTCACTGCCGGCCTCGGTAGCGTAGGGGCTAGAGTACTGGCCCCGCGTGCTGAAGGTCACCGTATCGAGTCCGGTGGAGGGCATGGGTGTTTAAGAGGCTGTAAAAAAAAAAAAAAAAAAAAAAAAAAAAAAAAAACTTATTTTCTGATCATCCCTCTTATAAAGCGTCCAGGCCATCCTGAATGCGGTTTCCCACAGTCACCTACGCGAATATTGGGAACATCCCCAGCTTCTCCCTCACAAATTACGCATTTCACAAACGAGAATATACTTACACACACAAAATGGCAACACTTGGCTCCCACCATTAGAACAGGATCGGCAATCCGCCATTAAGGCAGACAAGGTGAATCAAGCTTAAAATATCTAAAATTTCATGAGATTTGCTTGACTCTAAAGGAGCCACATCATTAGTGACTGAAGTCAACCCCATCCAAAAGGGGGGGGGGGGGGAAAGAAACATTGGCAGTCACTGGGGACTGCAGAAAGAAGTGAAAACTTAAAACTATGAATATCATTCGCGCAGCACGTCTTACTTATAGCTGCATAGATGCTTAATAATAATAATAATTTCGTGTGGATTTAATGACCTGGTGAGAGGATTTATCCGAAATCCGACACTTCCCTGGAAGATGGAGCCAGAGGCATGCTCCGAAACGTCGCCTTGTACTTTTACTGATGCGCTATCCCGATGGAAAGCTCGAGAGGATTTTACGCATCGAATACTTTATTTTAAAGTATTGTCGGGTATACCAGTGATGGTTTGCACATTTCCATTTAATTCAGTTATTGCTATCTGTTAATTGGGTTCAAATATTGTATTTATTTGTATTAGAGTTTAAAATCATTTATGTGTTGTTTTGAGTTGAGTTAATAACATTTAGATAGTTTTAAATTATTTCACGCAATGGTTTATTATTTGTTTTGATCTTCGGCCACTGTTTGGTTTTCTGAAATGTTCACAGATAATATAAACATAGCGCCCGTTGATGGCGCTGTTTGTAACAGTCTGTTTACGATCTGCGTGTCGGAAAGGAAGTGCTTTGTGAATGCTACGGGTCATCACTTATGAAAACAATGTAAATTTAATTAACTGTCAAATTGCTAATTTACTAAAGAAAATCTGTGACTCAAGAGTTTCAATTTAAAAGTAAACCTTGATGGGAGCATAAACTAGTTGGTGGCTGGAAAGATCTGCAGCCATCAATGAGAGGTATTTATTTTTTATTTTCTGACTATACGTTGTCAAGTACATTGTTACGTAAGTAGGCTCGTGGTTTCGACAAAAATATTCAGTTAACTGTTTATATAATTAATAGAGCTGATTTGTTATTTTAATATGTTTTTACATTCCTAAAGTAGATTTCCATTTCTTTCTTCTGTTAGTTAAAAATTACTATCTACAACCTACACCCCTACTCCCCAAATAAACCACAAATTATTTACATACATGCCTTCCAAATTCAAAAACAAATGATCTACCTACATAAGATTATAGTCCACATATAAATTCTTACCAACAAAAGGCTGATTGTGTGTAGCACTGCAGAACTTAACACTATTTCGCTGATACCGCGTGTTGTCTCTGCTGATACGCAGACCTTCCAGAGCCGTCTGTCAGCTTCCCGGCCTTCTCCAGGATAGTCCTGGGATTAAACCAACCTAACGTCACAAGTATCCTCCTGGAAGCAAAGCAGGCTTTTGTTTGACAGTTGGCGAAAACGCTTTTGGTTTCCGGAGGCACTGCAATGCGGGAATAAATTCGGTTTCATTATATCAGCCTTCTTCCTAATGTGTATGTAGTCCAGTCATGGGTTGTGCTTAAAACATCCAATCAGCGTTGTAGAGGTTCTCCCACTACTGCTTTTCTTTCCATATCCCGTTGCCAGAGCCCTGAGACCCAGCTTACTATTAAGTATATTGTTACCGAGCGTGGTGGGTTAGCGGTAACGTTTTGGCCTCGCATTCGAAGGACGCGGGTTCGAATCTCCGTCCGGCCATCCAGGTTTCGTCAAATCAGGGATGGTTTCTTCAAAAAAGGCATTGGTCGAATTCCTTCTCGTTCCTTGCCTCCAGTCCTTTCCCACCTCAATGACCACGTCGTCGACGCCATTAGTAAAAATAATATATTGTTGTGGGAGAAAGATAAACATTGATGTGTATTTTTCGTATGAATGAGCATTGTTTTGATGGTTCAGAACGATTTAAATAAAGGGTAATATGATTAAACATCAGTGTAATGTTTGAAATCTTAATTAAAAGACTGTTATTGTGAATGTTGTTCAAGACATAGTGTTTTGAGTACGATTTTCGGCTATTTGAAATTGTTTAATTTTGTCATTTTTATGTTTAAATGACTATAAATATTTTCTGTTTTCATTTTAAAATGTTTTTTTCATGACAATAAGTAATTTTGTATATTTTGTAATTGTTTTCGTACCAATTTTATTGTTCGAGTAATTAATGTCTGAATTTTGAGGAGGTACTGTCGGATTCTTTAATGTGTTCCAGAATATTTTGTACTGCCTGTTTAAGCTCTCGAGATTGCGAGCAGGTGAGATGGCTGGGAGCGGTGCTGTTATATTAGTAATGCGCTTAAAATCTTTTAAGAAATTCTGATGCCTTGTTCGTGCATGTGCTTATGAGTAGTTTGGTGTCACAAAAAAGGAATGTTTTCAAGGGTGTCGTTATTCCAGCAACGACCTTATCATTGAGAAGTTAGAGAAGTTGAGTATTATACTTTGGTGACCTGATATAAACCTGTAAAACTACGAGCTGAGTAATTGTAATGATCTACAACAGCTAAGTACCGAGGACTTAGGACTGCGCTACCTGCTCGCGTCGTATTTCACCCTCTTCGCACGTGCGCTGATGTTAGATAGCAGCTACATTTATTTTATACCAGGGAACATATACTGCAGTTTGAGAGTTACATCTTCAACCACTTGCGGCAGCACTTGTTTATCTGTGCGGCTTAGCGTCCAGTCCACCAGCCGGGGCATTAAGGACGCTGCGAGGGCTGCTGTCTGCTTCAATGGTTCTGTTTATGTAACTCCTAAGGCGGAACGTGGGGAATATCTCAGAATTGGCCTGAGTTACAACGGAAAAACGTCAAAAAACGTAATTAGGATGGTCGATGCGCCGGGATTAAGATTCGAACCCTTGACCTATCTACCTCTGATCAGAAAATAACGGCCATACCATCTTGTAAGTATGTATAAAATATTTTGGTGCGGTCTGATAGCTCAGTGGTTCCAGGTCCGGTCACGCGTTCAATTCCCGTTAAGAGCAGAAAATTTTAAGAGATACTTTTGATTATATGAGCTATGCCCGGGCGTTTCGTGGTTCGGATTCCACGTTTAACTGCAGGTCCCAGAGGAAAAGAACTGGCAGTCCAACCATTAACACAATGGCTTAGCATGCTTCCTTTGGTAAGATCCAACCAACAATCGGGTTTTGGGGTAACAATGGGAGTCCACCAATTGTAAAATTCAGATTAGATTCATACTGTGTGTTATAAAAGCTCGTGGCCAGAAGTGTAATGCAAGTAAACAGTAACGGCGAAGAGACGGATGTTACTGCATTACCACATTACACCTCTGTGCATGATCATTTATAACATACAATATGAACTGAATCTGTGTTTTACAATTGACAGCCTCTCCTTGAAAGTATTTTACTTTGCGATTTTGGAACGATATTAACAGGTAAACAATGATGATTTGAAGAGACGGGTTAAGATTATTCCTGGGTCTGAGCTTACGGGGGAGCGAGGTGTGTTGTGGACAAGCCATAGTAAAAAACCCGTATGGTCGCTATGACTTGGTGTAAGATTTTGTACTGGCTGCGTATTCCACCCCTGTCGTAGCCACCTTAACAAAACCCGGAAGTCCCGCCGGGTATACGGCCTTTCAGTTTAACGTGGAATCCGAAGCACGGAAGCGCTCTGGTGACAGTTATTAACATAAGCTCTTATGGAGTTAGGCTTTCACCAACATTTCAACATGGGCTATAACCAACATCAAAAAGAGATCATGATGAAATCTGTGGATCAGTCGCCATGTTTCTATTATTGGCGTACTTCGCATTACACTGTTCGTCCAGAACATTATGACTACCTACCTACAATCGATACAAACCGGTCCAGGCTATAGCACCGTCAGCTGACGAGGAATGACTGCTAATCAGACACACTTACGGTGCATGTAGTATCAGTGAGCGTGCTATCCGTGTTCAGAATGGGTAATGCGCGCGATCTATCTGAGTTTGACCGAGGGCATATTGTGATGGCCCGGAGGCTCGGCACGAGCATTTAGGGAACTGCACGACTTTTCGGGTGTTCGAGGAGTGCTGTGGTGAGTGTCTTCAACAAGTGGCGAAACCAAGATGAAACCACGTCCAAACGGCGAGGGCTTGGGCAGCCACAGATTACAGATGTCGGACGTCGTAGGCTGGGCAGACTTGTAAAACAGGTCAGGCGGTGAACTGTGGCGGAACTACCATCACCAATTTTGGGCAAAGTACAAGTTTGTCTGAACACACAGTGTACCGAATATTACTAACGATGGGCCTCCGCAGCCGACGACCCATGCATGTTCCAATGTTACCACCATGACATCGGCAACTACGACTGAAAAGGGCACGTGATCATCGTCACTGGACGTTGGCGCTGTGGAAGAGCGTTGCATGGTCTGATGAATACCGATACCTTCTTCATCATGCCGATAGGAAGGTACGAATCTGTCGATTTCCAGAGGAACAGCTTCTTGACACCTGTACTGCGGGGCGGAGACAAGCTGGCGGCGGCTCAATTATGTTCTGGAGAACATTCGCGTAGGCACCCATGGGTTGAGTGGAGCTCGTGCAAGGCACCATGACGGCCAATATGTATCGTACACTGGTTGCAGACCACGTACACCCCTTCATGGCGACCATGTTTCCCAACGCCAGCGGCACTTTTCAGCAAGATAATGCACCATGTCACAAGGACAGGAGTGTGATGGAGTGGTTCGAGGAACACATTGGCGAGTTGCAATTCGTGTGCTGACCCCCCAACTCGCCAGATCCGAACATCTGGGATGCGATTGAACGTGGCGTCGGAGCTCATCGCCTCCCTCCCCGGAACTTACGGTAATTAGGTGACTTATGTGTCCAGATGTGGTTCCAGCTCCCTCCAGCGACCTACAAGGCCTCATTGCTTCCATGGCAAGATGCGTTGTCGCTGTTATCCGTGCCAAAGGCAGACATACCTGCTTTTAGGAAGGTGGTCATAATATTTTGGCTGATTGGTGCAGATAGAAATTATTTGAATACTGTTCTAAATATTCTAAATATAATGAAAACTTGAATGAATTAATATATAAGGCAAAATCTCGTGATCTACTGACATTAAATCTTGGAATGATTAGAATATAATTTAGGTTGACCGAAAAGTTGATTGTGTTATTACGAGTAACAAGGTATTAAACGCCAGGTAGGGACGAGTGTAGATATTAAAGATTCAGAGGAGAATGGCCATCTATTGTCGTTGAAAATAAATATTTTGGAACCTTGATTCACTGTTCTGTCGAGTGATGATGGTCCTATGGCCATGCCTTAGCCAGTGTGCGTGGTTTCTACTGCATGCTGCACAACTCGGAAGTGTGCTAAGGTCTCGAAGCAATGGGGAGACAACGTGTTCTACATCGGGCCACTTTGCCATTGTTTTGCCGTAACATCTCCCCGAAGTAAATTTCGGTAATTTTGGTCTTCGCTGAAGTCTGTGGTTAGTTGGGTTGGCTTTTGGTATGGTGTTTGAATAGCGATCAAAAAAAAAAATCAACAATCTAATCCCTGATCACCTAGCGCTTTTACATGCTTTTAACCTGTCCGTTCTTGCTTTGAGTATTCGAAGTACTTTAAAACGCTTCCGATGTCCAAATAAAACCGCAGATCTTCTATGAACGGTGGGATCACGTGGTTAGATTAAACAGTGGGTTGTAGAAATCAAATACCCTTCGACGTATATACAAAGAAAATAGCAAAGAGAGTTTATTAATGTGAAGGCATATCTGTTCAGTATTTGATGTCAAAATGCAATCGTCTCAAATTCTTTATTTATCATTTACGATAACTGATTCAAAATTATTGTATGAAAATGCTGCATAGAGTTTTCCACAAGTAAATACATCATTTTTAAATATACTCGAGTTATTTGATGCGTTTGTCCCTGAGACGTATTGATAGTCATTGCAAATGCAACGTCCGCTGCTAATCCCTGAAGGTGTCGCTATCGGTGTGACTGTCGTGCGACGCTGGTTGCGTCTCGACTCTGCAGGCGCTGCGGTGAGAAAACTGTCTCTTGGACCCACTTCTGACTTAAATTTTAAACAAAAAACGTGTTTTAAGGTAAACTGTGTATGCTATGTCAGCGGTTGGTAAAAAATCCTATCCACTGAGCACTTATTCATCGTGGTGGACTTTATATTAGTTGACATAAAGCGATGTTGACATCAGATATTAAATAAGGCTAATAAATTATGGTAAAAACGGTTATGAAATGTTGTAGTTGAGCCTGGTATGTGAGCAGTTACATAAACCATTAGTCTGTTATTCAGTAGGACGTGGGTTCAACCATCCATATTTCAATTTTCATAGTTTCCCGATTCTCTTCTGGTGGATGACAAGTCGGTTCCCCGAAAAGGCCATGTTCAAGTTTCGTTCCATGTCCCCTGTCCCCATCTAGCTCTAATGACATCTATCACTATGGTGTGTCAGTGGTTAACGCCTCTGAATGGAGATCGAAAGGTCCTTGGTTCGAATCCCTGTTTCGGCTGGACTTTTCAAAGGTCCGTGACCCGACCTTCACCTCTGGCACAGTTTGCTGTGTAATGTGAAGGACGTCACACACTTCCGTGGTTGGAATTCCACGATGAGCAGCTTAGTTAGCTACAAGAGTCGCATTGCTCGGTGACTCGAAAATTCTGTCACTTGGCAGTCGAACAATCCTTCGGGATCTGCCGACCAACAATGCCATATATTTTTTATTTCTCTAATGACATCGATGTCGTAGACCTGGAAAGTCGTAGAAAGAAAAACACAGTTAAACAATGCGAACAGTGAAATAAATGTATTTTTTTTTACCCAAATCTGAACGACAGAGATGTGAAAAACAATGTGAAACAAGATGAGTCAGTTAAAAAAAATACTATAATAAAAATGGCGATTTCCCATCACATGCAATGTACCGAGGTTGAAAACAATATTAAAAACTAATTTTATAGGTTATTGGGCTTTTATAGGTTATTGACGTGGCGTTAACACTGGAAACAAAAATGTTCCGAAACTGATAAGATTCTTGAGCGCTTGCATCTTTATTTACAGGTGAAAAAGTTGAAAAACAAATCTTAGTTCATTACTTGAAATGTAAGCATCTGCAGCCAACATACTGGAGTAGCGATTTTTTTTTTTTTTTTTACTTCTCTGGATCCTCTGTGGAATATAATTTTATTAATTTTTTCATACGATATTCTATTCTGTGCAAATTTGATATATGAAACGTATTTCGTTTACGATTTAAAGGCTTGTAACAGACATACAGCGGAGGACTATGTTTTCCTTTAGGTTCAGAACACTAAGTATATATATATATATATATATATATATGTGTGTATAGGGTGTTACAAAAAGGTACGGCCAAACTTTCAGGAAACATTCCTCACACACAAACAAAGAAAATATGTTATGTGGACATGTGTCGGGAAACGTTTACTTTCCATGTTAGAGCTCATTTTAGTTTCGTTAGTATGTACTGTACTTCCTCGATTCACCGCCAGTTGGCCCAATTGCAGGAAGGTAGAGACTCTTCGTGCTCGTATTGTGGACGGCTGTGATACAATACGCCATTCTCCAGGGCTGCATCAGCGCATCAGGGATTCCATGCGACTGAGGGTGGATGCATGTATCCTCGCTAACGGAGGACATTTTGACATTTCCTGTAACAAAGTGTTTGAAGTCACGCTGGTACGTTCTATTGCTGTGTGTTTCCATTCCATGTTTAATGTGATTTGAAGAGAAGTAATAAAATGAGCTCTAACACGGAAAGTAAGCGTTTCCGGACACATGTCCACATAACATATTTTCTTTGTTTGTGTGTGAGGAATGTTTCCTGAAAGTTTGGCCGTACCTTTTTGTAACACCCTGTATAATACTAAGCGTTAATGCAAAGTAGACGAGGTTAGTCAGAAAGGATCTCGAACAACTAGAAATTGACCCCAACGAGATTTACAACAGGGATAACGGCAGAATGTTGATTAAAGCATTCGATACTCTCCAGTCGCCAACAGTCAAAACTCTGCGCCCCAGATCTGGGGTGAAATGGACCCAGGAAAGAAAAGACCACCACAGTGCAAGGATGAAGGAATACTGGGTTAAAGAAAGCTCGCCAGAGTTAAGAACCACGTGGTTCATGTTGGCCAAAAACGGTTAAAAAAGAAGATGAATAAGATATAAGACTCTTTTGCAGTGAATAATACACTAGGATCCGTGGAAAAAGGTAATATAGTCCGTAATGCATTAAACTGAATTGTAAGTTCATCACAACGACAAAGTAATTACAGCGTGTTCATTTAACAGAGGTGGCTCAAGGTCACTCTGCTCTACCCTAACTCCACTGCCCTTACCCCTCCATGCGAAGGGGAAAAGAGTACCCGCCGACATTGTTTCACCCATCTTCCTGGACACAACGGTCTGCTCGGAGGGGTGGGCAATGGGAAGTGGTGGTGAGGAGCGGAGCAAGGTTAATATGACCTTGAACCGCCAGTTGAGCGATAGGGTATAATTATGATTTTTTAGTCTACTGAAAAACATGTGTGAACGTGAAAGCCAAACATAACAGTATTTCCCTAAACATTACATACAAGAACAAACAATTCTGTTACTTAATTAACGTCATAGTAATTTGATATTTAATATTATATATCGGTTAATATTATGGGATCAACAGGAGATTAAAAAAAATCACTTAACTCGGGCAGAAGCTGAATTTCATATCATTTGTAAAATACTTTTCGGAACCACACTGCTAAGCCAGTTGTTGCTAGGGCGCTAATGACCCCGTCGTCGATGCGCCCTTAAGCCCTAATAACAACAACACCAACAACTTTTCGGAACTGGTGTTTTTGGGTTCTGTGAGAAATTTAATGCAACTGCTCCCTTCAGTTAAATGAGGTATGTGTGGGAGATTACATCATATTTGTTACTTCGATAATTACAACAGCGATTGTTTGGACGGAGAATGGGCAAATTAACAGATATATCCATTTCATTTCAGTCAAACGCTTTAATTGAATTCCAGCACACCGCTGCTGATTTAACAGGCAGCCAGTATTTTCGGGCCGTGCGGAGCATTGAATAAAGACACACCATTAAAATCAGCAATAGTTGTTAATGAGATTGTACAAACGTTATGGCACAATATCAGCTTTTTATGGCCGTAAGTGGTATTTGTCGGGATGCAGTTATCTAATATTCTGGTATACATGTAATTTATTTGAAGGCTCTAAACCGCAGGCTGATATGATTATTGCGTGAGGCAATTAAGTGAAATCCTATTTTCACTTGCAGAGTGTTTACGGAATTTATTGAGGTTCGCAAACATGTTCTTTGTCGAAAGTTGTGGAAGCTTCTTTCCCCGTGGTATCTAATGACCTACATAACATTTAGCTCAGCAAGCAATAAAAAGTCCATTAAGCGTGATTACTGTTGCGGGCTGACTGTTCCGCACACATATTGTGTGTTAAAATTAAATTCCTTAAAAATGTTTACTGTAAATACTTTTTTTAAAATGATTTGTAAATTGAGTTTATTATTCGTTTGGAGAAATTGTCTTTCAAATGGTAGCTGTATATAAATCAAACAAAATTTTTTAGTTGAAAGAATTATAGTTGTTACTATAAATCCGCCAGTGTGGCACAGCGTACTAGAACGTGGAGGTACAAAGGGACGGGGCACGGGCCCAGCGCCGCTTGTACTGACCATTCTGATCAAGGTTTTCAAGCGGTTTGATGCATTCATCCAGGCAAATGCTACGACGATCCCGAATCTCCGCCTCATAAACTAAACATTCCACAAGCAAAAATATGCTTATCATACAGAACACAAAAGGTTACACGTTTCGGAGACAGATGGCAACACACTCTCTTCCTGTAGATTAACAGGCCTGGTTAGACTTTGGGTAAAATCTCAGTTCCCGCTCCCCCCCCCCCCTATTGGTTCACACTGCACACCTAACGAGGCCCGTGTCCACGTGATAATTGGTGGGAGAGTCGGAGGGGAAGAAAAAAAAGAATTTTAAAATTTTTGGAAGAAAGGAATTTTACGTCATATTGATTATTCGATTCATGAAATTCTCTGTCGAAAAATTATATAGTGATGAGTAATATTTTTTGAAATATCATTATTGCCAGAATGATCTCTAGAAGTTTTCTTTGAGTTTTAGGATGTTACATATCGCTGAAAGAATTTGAAGTCAGTATTTTCCGTCATAAATGGGAGAAATAGATCTTTATGGTTTTTCGCCAAACACTTGTACAAATAAAAAAAAATATTTTAAGTTTCATCAGGTTCTCATTTTTCATTTGAAGCCCATGTTTATTATCTTCCCTTCCCCCCCCCCCCATTCCACTAAACCCCTTACAATTGTTTTTTGTCACACTATTTTTCCAAATTTTACGTAATAATAGTGTTTTTGGCAATACTAAAATACCGCACATTAAAAAAAAAATTAAGTTAAATATTTCAGAAATTATGCATCTGTGACAGGAGGAAAACAAGTTTTCCAATGAGGATTCTGTCTGCCATTCACAAGTACGGAATTTTAAACACAACACTTTTTTTTCGTTTACCAGTAAAATGGTATGTTGAAAAAATCAGGGTTACCGACATTAAATTTGTTTTCAATATTCTAGTTAGAGAATGCTTTCTTCATATTATTCCATTACCTTCGAATAGTTTATTAATCCACAGATATGGGCGCAAACAAGCACTATTAACAAAAAAAGGTATTACTTGAAACTGACTAAATTTGTGGACGTTCTATCTGTCCAAGCCACCTAATAAAAAGCAATAAATGCTAATATTTTATAAAGCTCTCCTGTACGCTGTATTTTAAATGGACAACACACTGGAATGTTGCACGCTGGAATATGCTGCTAGATTGTCGTTGAAATTAAGCTTAAGTTTTATTAGCACTGGAGGAACGCAGTTAACTGTAGTCAGGTTTTACTTTTGTGTTGTCTAGTTTGACGACAACATCCATTATCCGTGTGAGAGTGGAAGCTAGAAGCGGAAGATCCCCTCATGTCGACTGAACACCTTGTTTGAGAGAAGTGTCTCTCTCTCTGTCCTCTGAGGTGGTTGAGCGCCAGCTTTCATGGTTGGCGTGGGATCAACGAAGATTGGAAATCACGAGCGGAGTTTTGCAGACGTTGCCGATTGCCTGGAAAACAGCCTGAATCCCTGTAAACGATATTCCGGCAGTGAGATTGGGGCTCACTCGGTATTTTGAGGTTGAACATCGGCATTAAATGTGGGTCCATAGATATGTGAAAAGTGCTGTCCTGGGCTGATATGTGAAAGTTACTACTATGTTCGCAAACAGAGTGAATTATGTAAATATTACAATAAAATTGCATATATTTGCAGCCACTAATGATGCTATGTATCAGATAATTTTAAAAAATTTAAGAAACCACTGCGGATCAACAACCAAGTTATTCTTATTCTTTATATTGTAATTTAATCGTAACTACGTAAAAAAATAATTTAAGAATAAGAAATTTTTTACTTATCATGTAGTTTGAAAGCTGTAACTTCATTAATTAATTTTAATTAATTTTTTACATACTACATTGCATAATTCCATTCAAATTTTGATTATGATTTTCTTTCATTGTTATCTGAACTTCTTAGAGCAATGTCTTTTCCTATAGTTGTTTTCGTTGTTTTTAGGTTGTCGTTTCTGCAACGACATGGGTGCTTCTCGCAAATAGATTATTTAAATTTCTACTCCTTCGAATATAGCATGGCATAGTTGCATTTAGGTAATTGGAAAAAGCCTGTATGTAATTACGACATAACATAGCTCGTTTGTTTTCCGTTAGGTGATACCAGGATTCTTATATAATGGCTCTGTCATTATTATGAATTATACGATAGACATAGCTGTATAATAGCCAACATGTTGCAATATTCTTTTGCGTTGGATAATAGCTGAATCTTTTAGTGTAAATGTCGTGTCAGAAGTTCCATTAAGCACTCCTAATTTCCAACTCGTCCAGATTGAAATGAGAGTTACCTTGCAACCAATCAGCATTCATTTAGCACGGAAAGATGAGTCAGAAATATGGATCACGTTTGTTTGTTATATATCGGTTAACTATCAAATTCCAAGATATACATACATACGTACGTTCTTCCAAATAATCTTCCAGTTTATTGCTGGGTATTACCTTCTTATAATTGAACAATATCGACAACCCATTAGCAGAGCGTATATTTCTTTATTATGTGTTGAAGATATGTTTCGGATTCTATTGCATGTAATCGTCTTGGCTGCTGAACCACTATTGGTCAAGTGGCTTTCTACTTGCTCAGTCAGCATTGTATGATATTTTATAATTTTTACTCCTCTATTTCCCATAAACGAAAACCCACCAGTACGAACTGCATTATGGTGATATACCTCAGTTGTCATGTGATCTCCTTGGGCAACAAGAAAGAAACGAAATATGTGTTAAATTTTTTTGATGTTAAGAACGTATTTTAAATTCCTACTCCTGCGCCGGAGTCATAACATACCACAGATTCTGTCTGATTGTATGTTTTTAAATTGTGAAAACCCTATCAAAATCTGTTTGGTAGTTTTTGCGTGGCTGTGGAAAAAACACACAAGAGTTGATTTTTTTAAAATATATATACACAGATAGATAATTAGATTCAGTCGCATAGAATACTGTTGCATCGCAATATTTATTGCCTTACCCGGTTCTCGGCAGCTGCAGCTAAATCATAAAATAACTTCGACATTCCACCACTACATTTTGTATACGCAAAAGTGTGACTGTGTGAATAACAACATTATCATGTGGGTTGATCGTTAAAACATAAGTTCTGGCGTCGTAAAGGAAAAGATAATATAATAATGCAGACTAAAATGTTACGACAGAAAAACTATCTAAATTGTCCACTTGAATAACAAATTGAACCTCAAACAAAACATTTGTATAAACATCTTAAATAATGTGGCTAAACCAGTTGTTTTATGCCGATAATATTTCATTTTAACATTTAGCTGGAGTTTCAGTAAGGTTTTGAAATAATATCAGCACCTCTACTCCCGCCCCTCAATCTCTTCCTCTCTCTCTGGATGTGTGTGCGTGCATCAAAAATACGTGCTGTGATATCCTGGTAAAGGCCAATATTTTTTCTGTAAACAGTGGTCTTGTTGGATAAGGTATAAAAGCAAACTGATAGCCGAAAATTCTACAGAATTTTCTATATTAATTTTTGTGAGAAATAATGATGCCATGTTTTAATCTCAATAAAGAATATTTAGACTTCACTCCTAGAGTAACAGTGAAATCGAGAAAATTCCTGCATGGAGCAGTAATTAAATGTTTCTGCATTTTAGTGACGAACGAGGGATGGAATGTGTTCGGTGCTGTAAAAATTAGTCTTTAGGGAACATACCGCGAAAATGAGAGAATAAAACTGTGCACGCTACAAAATGCAGTTTTAATATCGTTTACTGACTGGATGTGAACCCTTTTAACGAAACACTTCTATTATAAACTGTAACGAATTCGTGTGATCTATACATTCTTCTTGTATGTATGCTGTACCCGTGTCAGAGTGTTTGCGGTTACCATGGTAACGTCCTGGGGAGATGTAAGCAGATGGTTTCTCCAGTGTGACAGTACTTGTAAGTGCGTGTGACTGTGATAGTGTGTGTGTTATTTGTGTTGTGGATGAGAGGTGAAAGAAGGGTTAAGTGAAACCCGGTGCCTGCCCATTAAGGCCTACTCTTCCGAAAGACACTAGGGTCGCCGAGCTTAAGGTCCCCATCCGACAGAGGAATCACCATCTACAGTGTCGTATGCCTTCACTCCGTATGCCCTGCGGAGAGGTTTGGGATTTAACTCAGGATTTTGGCACACAATCTGGTGATTATTAACTGTGCACCACCACCTCTCCTACCATGCCAGCCTAGTCCTGATGAAATCCCTCCGCCATCTTGAATCGGTCACAGGTTACTAAATGATCGAATCAGTAGAAGCATTATGAATACCAGCAATACAGTGACTTTGCAAAGGTGACAATACGCTGTTATTGAACAACTTATTATGAATGTAGCAAGTAGAATGTGTAATGCAAATTACATAGATGACCGAGCATGGTGGGTGAGCAGTAACGCTCTGGCCTCGCATTCGGGAGGACGTGGGTTCGAATCACTGTCCGGGCATCTAGATTTGGGTTTTCCATGGTTTCTTCAAATCCATCCATGTGAATGCTGTGATGCTTCCTTCAAAGACCATTGCTGAATTCCTTTCCGTTCCTTTGCCTCCATATTTTCCCGTCTCTAATGCAGTAAGGAATAAATATTACATAGATAGTAGTGTATCTTCGTGAGTTCCAAGACAAATTAAGTTATGAAAACACAATGTTTCGAGAGCTAGTTCTGCTGCTCCCATCAGCCTACTTCTAATCAGTGGAAAGCATGTTACACCTGTTGAAAACTGCGGAACTATGTGCTGATACGTTGTGTTTACACGATTCCATCCGGCTTGGAGATTACATCACATCATTGCACGAGGAATGTCTCCTTACATACATAAAACGTAAATAATACTAGCTAAAACCGACCACGTTGTCATATGTGCACATATTACCTTCGAAATCTGATGAAAGCTATAGATTTTGTATGTCGCCATAAAAACTTTAAAACAATTTTTAAATTTCAAACACAAATTTGTTGCTTAGCAATTGTCCGATCGGAGTCGGTCCATCGCCGTTTGACAGGAACCCTTATGGGCTCTCAGAATATCGCTGTCCATCGTTTTAGAAATATTTGCAAAAATCTGATTGGTTTCAAATGTAAAATGTATTTAAGTAAGGTGATGGGGGAGAGTGGGTGGGTTTTTGTAAACCGAATGTAGAAGGTTTTTTCCTTTGTTTTAAAGTATACGTGTGCAAAGTTCCATCAAAATCGGATAAAAACTGTAGCTTTGTGTAAAGAACATATGCAAAAATTAAATGGGGTAAAGGGGTAAGGGGTTGGGTTTTTTGTAAACAGAATGTAGACAGTATTTTTGTTTTTGTTTTAAAGTACACGTGTGCAGTGTTCCATCTGAACCTGATAAAATCTGTGGGTTTCTATAAACAACATTGTAAATTAAGAGGGGGTGTGAGTAAAGGGGAATAGGTGTTGGGCTTTTGCAAACCAAACGCAGCCAGTATTTTTCAGTTTGTTTTAAAATAAAATATGTGGGTTACTATAAAAATTAAGTGGCTTAAAGAAGGAGAGAGGGTAGTTTTAAAATTTTTGATTTTTAAAAACCTTCTTCGCGCTACCCACCACATTCTTCAAAAATTTCAAGTCACCAACTACTTTTTTAGTTTTGTGAGCACAAAAAAAGAAGGCTGAATTTTTATAAATAAATACAGTGCAACCTTAATATAACGTACCTCAATATAACGAATTCCTCGATTTAACAAATTCTTCGTAATCCCCTTGAATTGTCCATAAGAGTCAATATAAAATATACCTTTACATTGCGAACATTTTTTGCTAACATTTTTTGCGAACAACCTCTTTATAACGAATTTTCAACTATCAAGAAAAAGTATACATACCTCTAATTAACGAATTTTGTCAACCCAAAACCTTTATATAAAGTTCCCACCAATCGCGACATGTTTCGACACGGTTTTGTTCGTAAAACAATCATTGTTGTTTGATTGAAAGTAATGTAAACACTTCTGCTCGTCACTATTGTTAAAGATTTAAGTTAAAATGGCTCAGAAACGTAAAAGGTGTTCCTTATCGGTTGCAGAAAAGCGAAACATCATTAATTATGTTGACAAAAATCTTATGACGAAAAAATTAGACATAGCTAATAAGTTCGGGATTCCCGCAAGTACATTGGCTACAATTTTAAAATTTAAAGATAAGTTTTCAGAAGAAAGTGGTTTGCCTATAAACAGTAAAAGATTAAAATCATGCGAGTTCAAAGACGTAGAGGAATGTGTGTTGAAGAGGTTAAAACAGTGCCCAGACAAAAAAATCACAACCGGAGGCCCTATTCTTCAGGAAAAGGCTCAGCAGTTTGCAGTAGAATTGGGACATGAAAAGTTCCGTGCTAGCAACGGGTGGCTACAAAATTTCATAAAACGAAACGAGATTGTTTTTCGAAAAATATGCGGTGAAAGTGGTAGTGTTGATGAAAAAGTATCTGATGATTGGAAAAACAAACTGGCAGAGCTGACCACCGGATACGATCCCGAAGACATCTTTAACGCCGATGAAACTGGACTATTCTATAAATGTTTACCTGACAAAACCTTATCATTCAAAGGCGAAGAATGTAATGGCGGAAAAAACAGCAAACTTCGCTTAACAGTACTGCTGGGAACAAATTGTACTGGGACTTACAAACTTAAGCCACTCATCATCGGAAAATATCAAAAACCACGATGTTTTAAAAATGTCAATAATCTGCCAACAGATTACACGTCCAACCATCAGGCTTGGATGACTAGTGATGCATTTTGCAATTGGCTTAAAAGTCTGGATAAAGAGATGAAAAAAAACAAGAAAATTCTAATGTTCATCGATAATTGTACTGCACACGGAGAAATTCCTAACCTGGAAAATATAAAAATAAAGTACTTGCCTCCAAATACCACTTCAAAACTACAACCACTGGACCAAGGCATCATCCAAAGCTTCAAAATACATTATAGGAAGGAAGTTGTCAGACGATTTCTTGCTGATGTTGAACGTCAAACACCAACTACAATTGACGTTTTACAAGCCATGTGTATGATCGCCAAAGCTTGGAAGCTAGTCACTGAAAAGACCATTGCAAACTGCTTCAAGAAAAGTGAGTTTAAAGTAACATGCGAAGATGAGGAGGACGATTTACCAGTCGCAGAACTTGCTAGGACCTGGCAAAGAGTTCAAAAAGAATTGCACCTTCAAGAGACTGAGTTCGAAGACATCGTTACCTTTGATAATGATTTAGCCGTCTGTGGAGAACTAACTGATGCTGACATCGTCACATCTGTGTTGCCGGTTACTAATGCAGAAGCGGATGAAGACGAGGAAGAAGGGGGTGAAATTGATGAGCATAACTTCACAATAAAAGATGCTTATAATGCTTTACATATAATAAAATCTGTGTTTCTCAAAAAGGGAGGTTTGAGTGACGATGTAGTCAATTCCATCACGAAATTAGATTGCGCTTTGGATGTGATAACTCTTACCGGTGGTAAACAGACAACTATTTATGACTTTTTTTCTAATCAAGATGAACAAAATTGAGATTAAGCTACTATAACCACATTGTTGATTCTTTACCTTTAATTCGTGATTTTTGCTGTGCGAATCTTTGAAATTAACATTAAATTACCTACATAATGTATGTACCCACCAAGATATGTACCTACTTTTACGGATTTTACTGCATTCAATTTTGATTATTAATGTAAGAAAAAAATTTTGTTACCTACCTAATTGTTTTAAAATAGAAAATACATACAGTAATTTGATAAAAATGTGTTATCATTTATTAGTAGAAGTTGTTCGCTATAACAAGATAAGTACGTAATGTTGAGGTGAATATAACTATTTTTTACCTCTTTACAACGAATTTTAGACCAACCTAACCTCAACATAACAAACCTTAGTTCAACGAATTACTTGATATAACGAATATTTTCTTGTTCCCCTCCGATTTGTTATATCGAGGTTGCACTGTATTACGCATTTTTGCCACCCTCACCCACCCTCTTCCACACACCGCGAGCAAACTCCTTACAGCAGGAGACCAAGGGCTATATACCACCCCAACCACGAGTGGTTGACTGTCGGTGGTCATGGAGAAGAGAGTGTCTTTCCGTACACACACCTGCTTTATATATATATATCGTAATATGGTTGCAAGAAATTGAGTATGGTAATTACAGTAATACTGAAGCTACTTAAAATACTGAATTGTATAATTTTTGCAACAATCTATCAGAAATTGTTGAAACAAGGAAACAACCTGAGTTATGTTATAAAACATCTTATTCTGTTGTCTAGATTCTCATGACCGCGCCGTTAGCTCAGTTGGTTGCTGCTCTGACACGGGAATAGCCAGTTAGAATGCTAGTGGTGGAAGCAAGATTAGTGAGCTGGCTTGACGTTGGAGGGGTCTCCGGTTCGAGTCCGGGATAGGGCATGCCTGGTTTTAATTAAATCTTGTGTCTGTCCTGTCACTAGTTATCATCAATAATAACATCAAGAAGATTCTATGTACACACGTGAGTAGTAAAAGAAACACAGTTGCTGGGTGAATGGTTATAAGGCTGAATGCCAATAAAAAATAAAATAAAAATTTTCTGGACTTGATCGGCAGGGTAGGACAGATGGTGGTGCACACTTCCTAATTATAACATTGTGCAGCAAAGTCCTGCGTTAACTCCCAAACCTCTCTACAGTGTATATGGAACAAGGGCATACGTAGAGGTAAACATCTGCGGACACGGACAAGGACAAGGCGATCACAGAACAATAGGATTCTGAAGAGTTCGAGTTGAAAGATGGCTCAAGAAACATTTTATCAACACCTGGAATTTAGCCATGGTATGCTACAGATGACCACCGAAGGATACTTCAGCAGCGTTTTTTTTTTTTTTTGGAACCATCCCGGCGGCATTCGGCTGGAGTGATTTGGGGAAACCATGGAAAACCCAAATCTGGATGGCCTGACGGGGATTCGAACCCACGTCCTCCCGAATGCGTGGCCAGACCGTTACTCAGCAGCGGTTATATTGCTGGCAAATCGAGCTGCATATTCTACGGCGTATCAGCCACAATGGAAATAAGTTTCACAGTCATTGAGTATTGAGGAAATTCTCAGACTGTTAGTAAACTAAGGAGGATTGGCGTAGAACTTATTTTCCAGTTAGACTGAATTCTTGATAAATGGAGCTAATATAACATGCGTCCTCAAGAAAAATTATTTTTCAGTTCTACTGAACATCACTCAGTGTTGAGGTATTCTTTCTCACTGATTTTTATTCATCTTTAACTTTTCCGACATCTTCATCCACATTCATACCACCGAGCGTGGTGTGTAAGCTGTAACGCTCTGGCCTTGCATTCAGCAGGACGAGGGTTCGAATCCCCGTGTAGCCATCGAGATTTCGGTTTTACATAGTTTCCCAAAAACATTCCAGGCGAACGCTGATATAGTTCCTTCGAAAAGGCTATGGCCGAATTCTTTCCCGTCCCCAGTCCTTTCCCGCCTCTAACTAACTCGATGTTGACAAGGCGTAAAGCTATGAGAAAATAATTACATCCATACTCTGCAATTCACAAATATTGTGGGTGTCTGTCGGTGCTTTACACCAAATCTAATATTTATTCTGTGCATTCCAGTCCCACACAGAACGAGGGAAAAATCGTACATATAAGCATCAGAGTGGCATCTTATTTCTCTAATCTTATCTCTCCTGTCATAACGACCTAAATAGTTTAGTGGACAAAGTATTACATTGCATTCGTATATGAAAGAAGATATTCGCACATTAATCAATCCCAGCCGAATCTATGAATCAGTTCTGTGACGCTTTCGTAAATACTGTGGCAAGCATCACGAATCGAGCGGCTCTTCTCTGTACTTTCTCTATCGTGCGAACCAATGCCTTGCGATACAGATCCTAAGCTCCACAAGAATAATAAGAATGCAAGCTAATTTTGTACTCTATCTATTTTATTTGATCGTTACAATTGTTCAAAATGCGTATTATGAATCGAAATTTAGAATTATCTTCACCTACTGCGGAATTTATGTTTAGGTCCCATTTCAAGTTGCTTTGTACTACTACGTCCAAATACTTCCAGGAATCAGACATAACAATAACTGAACTGTTCACTTTGTAGTCGTGAACAAACTGATTATTTTTGTTAGTTATGCACGTTGTCTTGCACTTTTTACAAAGTTTCCATTCATTGCACCATTTAGAAATAACATCTAGATCGCGTTGAATTTCTAATCAATCATCAGAGCACCTTACTTTCCTGTAGATAATTGCATTATCAGCGAACAATCGCTAACTGCTTTAACATTGTCTTCGAGAACATTTATAAAAATTAAGAAAAGAAGTGGTCCTGTTACATTTCCTTGAGGAACGTCCCTCGTAACATCTAGATTAGAAGAAGCTTCCCTGTCAGCAATGATAAACTGCGCAGACCGATTAGAAAATCTCGTATCCATTCACAAATCTGATCCAATATTCCGTACGCTCGAATCTTCGCTAATAGGTGGCTTTGTGGCACAGTAGCGAAAGCTTTGGCAAAATTCGGGAAAATTGTCTCAACTCGTGAAAGTGCATTAATAAATTTCATTAAGTCATGCGAAAAAAGGCCAACTGGGTTTCACACGATCTGTTCTTAGGAAATCAATACTGTTTCTGTATATGCAATTTATTTTCGTCTAGAAACTTTATAATGTGAGAGGATATACCATACTCCAGAACTCTACTGCAAAGAGATGTTAGAGATATGGATCGATAATTCCTAGGATCCATCCGACCTCGCTTCTTGAGAATGGGCAATTTTCCAGTCGGAAGGTACTTTTTCTCTTAGAATTGGTTGTAGCTTTCAGTGAGTTACAATTTTGTAAACATCCCGGAGAATTCCAGGATTGTCCCCAAACTACTGCTTGGTGGTCATATAACTCGCAAACAAAATAACTCAACTGACATTAGCACTATACTTAGGCGATCCTCAGGCAGATGTTGACAGTCACTTCCTCCACCAAGCTACACCGCGTTTAACGACTTCAGCCGTCAACAGAACGTTATACTTCAAGTCTCCATCTTGAATCCAGAAATACATCAGCTGGCCTGTTTTTCGCTTAATAGAATGCAGGGACCAGAATTTAGATCCAGTAGATTTTCATTTGTCTCCTCTAAAGCATTTGAATTTGTTGATCATTTTGAATTCTTCTACTGAAGATGGGGTTAGTGATGATTAAATTTGAACATACAGAAATTCGTTAGAGCTCTTGGTTTTAGCGAGCCTTGTGAGAAAGCAGCAGAAGTTCGTGGGAACTCTTTGGAAGCCTTGATCTCGGCTTTTATTACAAATCGTGTTAAACTTGTGGAACGAGATTTAAAGCTCATGTTAAATGCTAAGAGAAAGAGTAGATATGAAATGCAAGTTTTGGACTTATTACAGCTAGTGAAAAAATGTTAACCACATTCTTTGAAATCGCAGGAACTGTGATACAGCTGAATTAGAAACTCGTGGCATGTGTATTATGGCAATTTCCAAAGAAGTGATTCATAAATAAAACAAAGAAGATGGAGAAAGATTTTTAATGACATTATACTCAGCTACAAGTAAATGAAATCAAAATTTTATTCCCAGACATGTTACGTTAAAAATTGGAACTAAAAGTCTGATGATATTGGGTGTGGCTAAAGGTTTTTCGCCAGTGAAATGAAAAAAGCTGTAAAAAAGCCGGATCTTTTTTTACAAAAGTAAAGTGGGAGAGGAGTATGAGTAGAGCAAAGTTTTCGAGAATGTTGTTTAGTGCAACGATGCCAACGTTTGTGTGGTCACAATATATAAATACCCAAAAGAAAATTAGGAAATATAATTTTCCAATATTTTCCCCTGCGGTCTGGTGGCTCAGTGGTTAAGGTGTTGGACTGCAGATCAAAAGTTCCACAGTTCGAATTCCGGTCTCGGCTCGTATTTTCGAAGGCCGTCAACCCGACCTTCACCTGTGGCACAGCTTGCTGTGAAGTAGGGATGTAACGGATATCCGCATCCGCAAGTGCGGAACTTTCGCGTGAAATCCTACATCCGCTTTCGCATCCACAATTTTTTAATGCGTATGTATTGCGGATGTTTTGTTTACATTGAAGTAAATATTATTCTTTTCTCTTTATTCGAGATTCAGCCCATCACCGCTTGTCTAACAACAAAAGTGGTTATTTTCTAACGATCTTGCAATAAAAGTAACAATGAACTAAACGGTGTTATTACCTAAGTGACGAATTTACAAGTTTGAACTTGCATGTAAAGATCGGGCTACAATGGACCGCACCGATCCCGCACTGTCACCGACCGACACTTTACTTATTGATGAACGAATGTAAGCTTTCTCGATGTGTCAGTTGTATAAAATCTTCTAAGGCTTTCCACCGAGGTAGCGCGTCAATGTAGGGCGACGTTTCGAAGCCTGCCTCCGGCTCCATCTTCCGGCGAAGTCGACTGAAGTCGATTGAAGTGAGTTCAAACGACACCGCACCGTGTATCGACCGTCATTAGTTTGGTTTAATTTTAGACAGTGTGGGCCGGTTTCGGGATGGTCTTTATGGAGAAGCATATACAAAGAATTCAGAAATTTCTGGTCCTTTACGACTAAATGTTGTTTTTGCGTTACTGATTGCTTTAGAAAAGTATCATTTTTTTCAGCCTCACTTTACGTTCATCAGATGTTCGTAAAATGTAGGTAAGAGTCATTGTATGTTCGTATTAACAAATCAAAGTTTTGCCAGACGTGAAAGTCAGTTTTAATACCTGTAAAAATTGCATCCGAGACCCGGATTTTGAACCGGTATCTTTCCATACCCGAATCACACGCCGCAAGCATCTGAATTTAGAAGTACTGAAAAATATGTATTCAATCATATAAAAGTACATTTGTGTTTTGGTATAACAGTAATAGATTATATAGAAAAAAATTACGTTTGATTTTACTATGTTTTGATATTTATTTATCATTACATCCAGATTTGTCTCTTGACTCAGATGGATACGGCGTACGATTGGAGAACTGAAGGTCCCTTGTTCAAATTCCTGTCTCAGCTGTAATTTTCTTGGGTGTTAAAATTGACAGTCACCTCTGGCAAAGCTTTGATTTGTTAATGCTAAGATGCTCCGTGTTTCGAATTTCACGTTAATATGTAGGTCTCCTTTTAAAAATAAGTGACAACGACAGAGGTGCACTGCGCGACTGATAAGGTGTTCTGTGACTGGAATTTTTAGATCACATGAAATTATTTAACAGAATATTTGCAGTCTGTATTTACATTAAAATGTATAATAATCTTATTATTTTTTGTTAAAAAAATATTGAGTGAATTGAAAGGAACCTAAACCAAAAGAAACATGATAAATGTTAAGTGAGTGACGCTTTGAGATCTCATTGCGACTATGTTGATATACACGAGAATTTTTCAATCCAGTACAGTCATGATTATTCGTCAAAACTGTGTTGGGATACTACTTTCGTGCATAAGAGATCAAACAGTGAGGTGATAACAGGAGTCAGGCAAAAAAAAAAAAAAAAAAAAAAAAAAAAAAAAAAAAAAAAAAAAAAAAAAAAAAAACACTAGGATTTTAACGAACTTTATTACTTTCGTAGATTATAAAATACGCATACGCAAAATAGTACAGTACTCTTCAATAAAGTACAGGTGGTAACCCTAGCTGCGATCCCCAAATCACTTTTAAGGTAATTTTTTAACATTAATTCCGTGAAACCACGAAGTGTATACGTTAAAGGAGACTGAAGACAGAGCAGGAATCCGTCCGTCACACGGACTTGCTAGCGACCACTGTTGATGCGAGGGGGGCGACCCGTCACTCATCCGAGTGTCGGTGCGGTGACGGTGCGGGCTCAGTGTGGTCTAGTGTGGCCCGGCCTTAAAGCGACCAATTCACGGTCCAGCTTATAGGACATCCGTGTAGAACTACCATAGGATGCGCTCACCCATTCACGCTACTCTCGATGTTCCAAGCAATCCATTCCACTCGTACTTTCTCGCGGCACACCATGTGTTCTTATCGCACACTCGTAGGCTATTTCCTCCGATAGCTTCCTCCAATATCTATAGCTTGTTTCCTCCACTAGCTTCTTCCAATATCTATAGCTTGTTGGACAGCAGGTACCCTTTTTGGTTTCCTGGGAGACCAACAACATCCAACATCTCCTATATGTATTCCTGTAAACGCTTTCACGGGCCATCAGGAGTTCTTTTATCGAAAATCGGATCTCGAAGGTCCTACAAGTTGTACTATGATTGCGCCACTAGAGCGTAGGAAGGTGTGTGGCGAGCACGGAACTGAGGCGGTAACGGCCTGGCCTCGCATTCGGGAGGACGCCGGTTCGAATCCCCGTCCGGGAATCCGGATTTGGGATTTCCATAGCTTCCCCAAATCACTCTAGGCGAATGCTCCCTTTAACAAACCATGGCCGAATTTCTTCCCGTTCCTAGCCCCGATCTTTTCACGCATCTAATGACTTCGACGACTACAACTCGTATTGTTATAAGACAAAAAAAAAAAAAAAAAAAAAAAAAAAAAAAAAGAAGCGAGTGCGGAAATGTGCGGTGGCGTGGCCTTGTGCTTGACTCTTGAATTAGTATAGCCACGAACTCCGCAAAGTTCATAGACAAAGACTGGTTTTTAGATAGGTGCGTAGTTACGTAAATAATTTAATTCACTTGTGAAATCATCCCACATTGTTTTTGTTGAAATATGAGGTAAAAATAAATCAATATGGCAGTATTATATGGAAATAGTAGTTAATTATGAATAAAAGATTGATTTTAAATTTATTTTTGATAAAATATTAAAATCTAAACAATTATTAATTTATTTTTCCACATCCGCATCCACTTTCGCAAAACATCCGCATCCGCGTGTGTCAGGCATTGAACATCCGCATCCGCTTCCGCAAAGATGACATCCGCAACAACGCTACAGTGTGAAGTACGCCGGAGCGCTTCCGTGGTTCGGATTCCACGTCAATCCGTAGGTCCCCTATACCCGGTGGGATTACCAGGTTAGGTTAGATAGCCACGATATGAAAAGCATGGCGTGGCGAATCGAAAACTCTGCCACCTAGCAATCGAACAATTCTTCCGGATATCCCGGTACCAATGCCATGCGATGATTTTATTTTATCCTTGTTAGAGCTCATCCGTTTAAGTTCAGATGCTTATTTGCTAACTGCGCTGCAGGAATTGACATTTTCTGTGACGTGGGCTCCATATCCACATAACTGTCGTTTGGCAAAATATCTCTTTCTTGTCCAATTGAAATTAAACTTACTCCTGTAACACAAAATGTAAATTCGTATAGTGTTATTGGCCGGGAGACTCTGAGAGGTTGTTTTACCACCTAGTGAGGCAGTTATAATTTGCCGCGCTATTAGCTCCTGTCATAGCTACCCTAACCTAACCCGCTAATTTTTTGAGCTAAAAGCGATCTACAATTTTCTGTTTGTTTTTGTGTGGTTTTTATGATTTTTATTTCCTATTACTTTGTTTTAAGTTTTGATTTGGCTTTTGTTTGTTTGTGTGTGTTTTTGTTAGTTTGTTTTTCTGTCAGAGGATCGTCGACAAAGAATTAGTGCCTTCAGGTCAAACTGGTGTTTAAACCCTTTACGGAGAAAGGACTCAGTAGCACTGTAGCAGGTAAGGAGGCATCCATTAATTACGTTAGGTTAGAATAAGGGGGGGGGGGGGGAGGGCAGGGATCCGGAAAAATCTCATCAAGGAGGATCGATCGAAATCTCACGTAATTTTTTTATTTTAAATTACCGGCCATCAAAGAACAGTAGAGCCAAAAACAGCAAAATTACAAGGTCAATCTCTCATTGGGGGGGAGGGGGGGGGTTTGAACAGATTTCGCCAAATATCACCAAAGGGTAGGGGGGTTCAAATTTCAGAAAAAACACTTTACGCAATTAAAGACCGCCCCTAAGGAACCAGATAATGAACACTTTGGAAAGCTGCTCCACACAACGCCTCATTAATCATGACAGTCTTCATCGATAAATTTTGCCAAAAAATCCCTTGGTCCTTCAGTCCGCCTATTTGTTGGATCCCAGAAACTGTGACTTCTGTTTATTCTTCTGGCTCAAAAATATTTGATGGGCAACATTTTGGTATTATGGGTAATATCCAGAAGAGCGTAACAGAACAGCTGAAAGGTATTAGGTATTACAGCGATGTTTCAAACAGTGAAATCAACGCCTGTATTAATGCGTAGCTACCCGGCGGATCTACTTTGAAGGGGATAACTTTTATTTAAAAAAATAAAATCTGTTTCATTAATTTTCTGCTGCGGTATCAAATACAGCAGTAGGAGGGAGTGCAAAAGGGAGCAGCGAAATATGTTTATGGAAATTACTGCAGGACCCAGTCAATAACTGATATGATGAAGGAGCTGGATTGGGGGTCATTGGAAGAAAGGAGGAAGGTGAAGAGAGTGTGCAAGGCGTATACTGATGATGGGGCTTGGAATTCTATCGGTCGAAGAATTAGGCGTAGTGCATGGAAGGGAAAAGACGAAAATGGCCATGATCATAAGCTAGCGCGCTATTTCAGACACAAGGATGTGGGAAAGTATTCTTTTGTATGTAATAGAATCAGAGATTGGAATAAATTACAGAGGGAAGTGATTAATCATTTACCAAAAACGCTGAAAGAATTTAAAATAAAATTCTTAAATCCTAAAAGTAGCCGGGTGGAGGAATTTACTCAAAGTATATGAGACGATAATAATAATAATAATAAAAATATTTGTAAGAATAAGGAATGGGTAAAAAGATGAACAGGTAAGTTGCCACCAGAGCATGCGCTCCATCTCAATTAAAATAATAATAATTTTTCATCATTTAAGACAGACAAAACCTCTCCCAGAGAATTTATTACGTAGGGGTAAAAAACTGCGTAGAAAAATCCTCTGCACGAATACTGGATATGGTAGGTTCTGTTCTTAGTTGGTGGTAGACTACGAATGTAGGATTATCAGCGATATTGAAGACTGCGTCAGCCTTACGTTACGCGTCGATGAAGTGAGGTGTTATGTGAGAAGGCTAGACTGCAAGTGTGTTATTCACCAATAATCTCAGAAGCGGATAAAGTTTAAAGCAGCCCACGTGCTTAAGAAGAAATACTAGAAATGGCTAAAACGAGGTTTAATATTTTGTAACTCAAAACAGAAGCTGTAATCTACGCATGGCGAATAACCCCCTCACGTGACAGGAATGGAGGGGGGGGGGGGAAATAATATCCTCTCCCACGGTGTTGACAGCTCCCGCCATTAAAACCGTCCCCTCGGGAAATTTCTAGAGCAGCGCAGCCGGTCTATATAGAATCGAGGCAATCTTTTAGAAATCAGTAATAGCTAGGGCGCTGCTAAAATTTACGGGTCGATCCAAACATGCCAGAAGGTTCGACTCGCAGGTCAGAGAGCAAAAAATTACGTCTTAGCTCTGGAAACCTTAAGAATTTTTTTTCAATTTGCTCTTTTAATTTGTTTTACAGCGTCCTCATACACTCGAAAACTCTTAAAAAAATTATTAGAAATCATCATTTGCTTGCAATTTCGTTCACGTGAACTGTTATTGTACACAAAAATGGTCAACATGGTCAACTTTTGCATGACAGTGCCTCACTGAATGAAAAATCTTTATGCATGAACTGTCTCCACGAAAAAGTGTAACTTCATTCTTCCGAAAAATATGATGACTGCAAGACCTTTCATTCCATACTAATTTTTGGGCCTTTAATTCCTCAGCTTTTAAACAACTCATTAAAATGAAAAGTACCCTATTTACCTACGGAACCACGGGCTGTACATTAATGAAAAACCAATAAAAATCCAACAAGTAGTTTTTTCTTAAATCGCGTTTACGACATTACAACAGAATGGAACATACAGTATCAGTCAAAACCCCATCATAATCCAATCAGTAGGTTTGGAAATTTGCCTAAATTTCTAATTTTTTTCAAACCATAGTTTTCCGTGGGGCCACGCGCTTTTCATTAATCGAATTTCTACCAAAATCCATCCGACCAGTAGATTTTGAGTGAGTCATCTAAAGCGAAAAACTGACACATTTTTTTTTTAAATATTTTTTCGAGATGACATTAAAATGAAACATACCCTGTTTTAGCTACGAGACCTTGAGCTGTACTTTTAACTAAACTCTCTCGAAGTCAGACTAATAATAGTTCATCGAAACACAGACAAACACACTTTATTATTATTTTTTTTAATGATTCCTTCTCTGTAGTTTATTAATAGTGCCCCAAATCATTTTTTGAAAAAATATCTCAGATGTCCAGACTTTTTCCTGGTTACAGTTTTGTTATAGGTATAGGCAATTTACCAATGCATAGCTTCTAGGTCACACATATAACTTCCATTTGTGTTAATTTCAGAAATTCCAACTTCAGAGATGACAACCGTATTTCAATTTTGGAACGACAATTGCAAATACATCATTACCTCCGTGTTTCATTTTCATTAGTAATAGTGGGTACTTAATGTATAAGAGAGACATATTCTGTCATAATTCCGCAATTGAAGCAACCACTCATGTGATTTGTTAATGTCAGCGGTCACGATTCTTGATTTTCAGAACGCTTGTTGTAGAAACGCCATCAAGTACGCTAATAATTATCGGTCAGTTTAGAAAAGAGTTTTTGCCTACAATCACTCATTGTAAACTGCCGCGAGATTGCTCCTGTCCCGTGCGGTAACATTATTTATGGTGTTGTTTGCAGATGACATAATGCTGTGTAAAAGAATCAAAACGATAGATGATTGTAAACAGTTGCAGGGTGATCTGGACAGGATATCTAATTGGGTTGGTAAACTTGGAATGAAGATAAATGCAAAGAAGAGTCAGCTTATTAGATACACAAATAAAAAACAAAAGGTTAATTATGAATATAGGGTGGGGAAAGAATTGCTTGCTGAAGACTTGAAATGTAAATATCTTGGAATTACTTTTGATAACAAACTTAACTGGGCAGGACACATAGGACATAGGAAAAGGTTTCAAAGTTCTGCACTTGTTAGAGAGAGTGATGAGGGGATGTACGAGAGAAGTCAAGGAGTTGGGTTACAAAACTTTGGTCACACCATTGCTCGAATATGGTAGTGTAGTGTGGGACCCTCATTTTACGTATCAAATACAGGAGTTGGAGAGGGTGCAAAGAAGGGCTGCTAGATTTGTTTCTGGAAATTATCGCAGAATGCAATCAGTGACGGATATGATAAAGGTGCTGGAATGGGATTCATTGCAAGACAGGAGGAGGATGAGGAGGGTCATGGGAGTGTACAGGGCATATACTGGCGATGAGGCATGGAAAGATATTGGAGTAGGTATGAAAAGTAGTGCATGGAATGGAAAAGATGACCATGACCACAAGCTGGCACTCGATTTCAGGCACAAGGGTGTGGGAAGATTCTCTTTTTTAGGTAAGGGTGTCAGGGATTGGAATGAGTTACCAAGAGAAATGATGAATAATTTACCGAAAACTTTGAAAGAATTTAAAGATAAAATTTGTAGAGGGCAAATGTAGGTAGGTGCAGGATAGGGGGAAGATGGGTGTGTAGGGAAATTGCCACCGGAGCCTGTGCTCCATTGCAATTAAAAATTAAATTAAATTAACAGTTTTTTTTAGTGTAATTTAGTTCGCAGGTTAATGTTGAAATGATGAGAGCAGTTTGATAACCGATCAATGTTCACTTCACTCTCAAAATGAGGCCAGATTTCAAGCATTGCTCTAATATCTTCTGATTCGACCTTCACGCAATTATGACTGGATTTCGATTTGCACCACATTAAATACTGCCGTACGCCTAGTGAATGTGTTGACTGCCATGTAATTATGTATTTCCGTAATCATTTAAGCGAATATCGGACTGCCCGGGCGCCTGTCTCAGAAACTGTTCATTTAACAATAGCTGGTCAACACGAGGCGTACACAACTAAGTTTACACGATTTACAAACAGATTACAATACTTACGTTCGTTCGCTTTGTGTAGAGGTCAATGAAACAGCCATAGACAAGCCATTTAGTATGCAGAGATGCCACGCAATGTTTTCTTATTAAAAAAAAAAATACGTTAAAAACGTGGGCAGCTGGTCATCTCTAAAACATAAAACTTAGAAATTTATCGCGATATAGAGATATAAACGCTAGGAAAGGAAAACAGGTTCTTAAATGAACTTTACATTTCCTTATTATGGAAAATGGATCATAACAGTTTCACCATAAATTCGCCCAGCCATAAAACAATTAATTCCATGTAGATAACAGGAGTTACTTTGTTAATTTAGGTTTGTGACAGATTAATCTGTCGACCTGTTAATGTAGTGTTTCGATTTGATTTAAAACAGTTATGAGTGAGTTACTTGATTGTAATTATTTTGAGCACTGAATATTTCACCTGCAGTTACCGTATTATCGTGCGCGCCGCTGGTGGATACCGTGTTTCGGTTTATTCTCAGTCATTACAAACAGTTTACATATTAAAAGTGTGTTTGGACCATTTAAATCATTTTTAATACTATTGATAATAATTACAGTGCAATATTAAGTTAAAATGAGAACATTTAGACTGTTCCTAAGTAATTTTGACAATGGTTATAGTTTCTAGAAATTTTTAGCTTTGCGAAACAGCCGTAGCCACAGAGCAAGCCTATGAGCGGTCACCTTTGTTGATTGGCAGAACGTTTGTTGTATAAATGCCACCAAGCACGCTAATAATTGACGGTCAGTTTAGAAAACAGTTTTTGCCTGTACAGTCGTCATATTTGATACTTATTTCTTAACATAGTTTTTGTTAAAACTCAGGACTGTTTGATGTTCAGACGGTGGGACGAGAGTCCCGTCCCGTTTCTTGCCGCGCTGACACAATGGATGGAGCTGCCCGTTTCCGGTTACAATGGACCGGTGGACGCGCGCCGCCTTGTTGACTACTTTTCCCTGAAGAAAAAGTGAAATAAAGGTGCAGTTCCGAATACGACTGCAGCGACCGACTGCAACCGCATGTCGCCGCGCAGCTGCTGTCATCTTAAGTCGGAGCAGTGTGGAACTCAGCGACAGATCGGGTATGCAATCGCTTCCAACAGCTACGCAAGGCAAGTACTGATGTCTACGCTGGGATTATTCGACTTCTGTTGGAAGAAGAAGTGGATTTTGACATTTTATTATTACACACCACCAGGAAAAGAAGATTGTTATAAAACATAGAACAGAAGTAACAAGTCATTTATTGCTAGTTATAAAACACATGGTAAGTGACGAAACCATATTCACGAGCTATTGTCGTTTAAATAAAAGACAGTTTAGTTCAGTACTCAGTTTTATTAGCGACGAAATCAAACAACAAAGTCCTAGAAATTGTATAAAAGCTGAAGAAAAATTATTCTTAACTCTGAAGCAAATGTTTACCCACAGAGTTTATTAACTTTTCTTCTTCGCTGTCAGAAAAATAGATTTTCACCATATAATTTGCTCTATCGGTATACGGTAATTTGTGAGCTTCAGTGCGGTAGGCAACAGTGGCTTCGTGTTCCGATCCTATTTCTTACAAATAGTGGTCTGCGATCAGACTTTGCGGTCTGCCGTCTGCGGTATGCAGTCTTGTTTGGAATCGCACCTTAAAACAATGAAGATGAAAAGGGTCGCCCAGAATGACCGGAAGACTGGAAACCGTAGGGGAGAATTTACTGCTAAAAATCACTTGTTTAGGCGTCCGCTTGTCATATACCACTGCGGACTTGGATTCGTTAGTTATTACTCCTGGAACACCTAGGGCTGACAAAAACTGCAGTTTTTTTTGTGAGACATCGGCACCAATTTTGAACACAGTCGTCAGTAACAACGCTAAACCGAGCGTGGTGGGTGAGCGATAACATTCTGAACTCGTATTGGGGAGGATTTGGGTTCGAATCCCCGTCCAGGCAACCAGATTTGGGTTTTCCATGGTTACACCAAACCACTCCAGGTGAATGTCCGGATAGTTCCTTCAAAAGTTCATGGCCGAATTCCTTCCCGTTCTTTGCCCTAGTTCTTTCTCGCCTGTAACGACCTCGACGTCGACGAAGTGATTTAAATTCTAGCAAATACGTCAGTTCCGACTTTGGATAGGAATTCTGCGATGAACGTTTGAAGGAACCATCACGGTTTTCACCTTTACTGATTTCGGGAATTTATGGAAATCCGAAATCTGGGCTGCTCGACGGGGATTCAAACCCACGTTCTTCCGAATGGGAGATTAGAGCGTTACCTCTGACCCACCATGCTCAGTTCCGACCTTAGAGATCTTGTTTATTGACATTGAACGGACTGACTTATGTTCATTAACTTTTATTAGCAGTGGTGTGCGAAAGTATTGTAAAGTGACTGGTTAGGTTAAAATAATACATTCACTTCAATTCAATATGAGAACTGTCTTAGGGATGTGGAATAAAACGTACAATTATTAACAAACCAATAATATTACCAACAACTTATAATCGGTTAGTTACATATAAATCACTCATTCTAATCAATTTCCCTTGTTAACTGCAAACACATATAATCCCATGTTAGTGACTATATATGAATGCAAATAGCAGATAATGTAATTGCTGCATTTGTAAACGGTTTCAACACAAAGAAAAACCGTACACCATATTAGTGACTGTGAACAAATTTGTCGCCTTCGCTCCCATACACCAAACTAGGTCATCCTTAGTTACCAAATTCCATAATTGACTTCAATTAATTTTGTATTCAAATATTTAATTTCATTTAAAACTATGGTAACGTTAGTACTTTGGTATTAAGATATTTGCAGTCAGCTACTAGCCCTTTCTGCAATTGGAATATGCAATCCTGGCTCAAATCATAATTGCTATCTAAATAAATGGGCAATGTCAACTATAATTTTGGGTTAACACATTAATTTTAGTCAATCAAATTCAGAGATATTGCACTGGTTACAAAAGTGTCGCAGTTATTACAATGGCTTTCCCAACTCGGGGTTCAGTATCTCATTTAAAGCTAGATATCAAAATGTGAATCTTAAGTTACTCGTCGGCTTACCCATAAGTCACTGACATATATTCAGTATTCAAGTATTTAACTGTAATAAAAGTCTAAACAACCTGATTGTTCTAAGAAGCCTCGGAAATTACATATTACTAAGGACATACCATCAAAACCTTCACAGAAATACTGAATAGACTATAAACAAAAGATGTTTTTCATAGTAGTAAAATTTTTTCCTTAGCTATTTTCTTTTCCCATAAAAAAAAAGTAAAATGGTTTTATAGCGAGCGGCAATCTGTTATTTCTGCTGTGCTTCAACGCCTTGCTTAGTATCATTCGTGTTGTAATGTCACGACCGTGTTGAAGGCTCCGGGATACTTCATTTCTAAGGCACAACAGCAAAAAGCAGTATCTCTCGTAAATAAACAATTATTATGAATTTTAATTTGATATTTCAGTGAAATAAATGATTTAATACCATTTATATCGATCAGGAAATACGGGAAATACGTACACAAACTGATTTGTTTAAGGCAAGCGAAAATTCAAATAAGTTAAGTACTATTATTTTGAGTTTGTCTAAGCTGTTTATTATAACGTAATTGGTTCTTAGAGCATGAAACCCCGTCTCAAAGCGTCACAGGGTTAACGTTACGCGAGTGCACGGAAAACGTTAATTGGTGAGTAAATCAATTTTCAGGTAGGACGTCTTTATGACAAATGTTTCTTTGGTCTTGATTGATGGTCGGCCAGTCTTCAATAATGCAGTTACGAACACTGTATTGCTACTGCAGTTGAATATTGTACTGTTCCTTACATTCGCAGCATTCAAATCACTGAAAGCCGACTGCCGACACTAATGTCAAATATGAGATAACACTTTAAGAAGTCATTATTTCTATCTGTAATGTGGCAACTGTTAAATATTTAAAGAAAAATTCTGGTCTGTTTTCCCCATCTATTTTAGTGATAAAGTTTAGAGAAAGTTGAAAGATAGTTGTATTTGTATGTAGACAGTGACTTAAGTTTCTTGAAATTTCATGTTTCGTAGGAATAAAGTAACAACTTAAAGAGCGTTTTCAAACCACCTTTGGTTCACAATGTAGTTACTTTACACAGATCTAAAATAACACTACGCATTTTTAGCTGAATTGTTTTTAATGAACTATCTGTAAAAAATTTTGTAACAAACTTTTTGTTTTCTTTTCGCAATAAATTTTACAGTTAAGTGATTAATTGTCAGAGAGTCTAGTAGAGTGGTACGTCGTGCTACTTATACACCAATATAGCTTTCGCTCTTTCAAGTAATTAGCTATCATACTACTTCTTATTTATAGGCCTGTTAGTAATATATTTGAACGTATTTAAAGGTTGCGTTATGGAAGGTCTGAGTAATCATTTTCCGACATAAACCCCTCTAAATAAATCTGAGACAAAGTAATGTCCACAAATTTCTTTCCTCAAATCTTCTAATGGTTTTCCTATTTTTGTAGCAACCGCAGTTAAGTAAAAGAATATTCCCAAAATCAACCTAGTCAATAATTCACAGTGTTAAATGAAATGCAATTCCGATCTGTTTGTTGGCTTTGATTTCAAAATCTAGTATGAAAGAGATGCAAGTAGTACCAGTATGTTGGAAGTGGAATCTCTTTCGTTTGAGCAATACTATTAGGGGGCATCCATAAATTACGTGAGGTATTTTTCCGAATTTCTGGTTCCCCCTCCCCTCTGGTGAGATCTGGTCCGAGAGACCCCATCCCTAGAAATCGCCCTCACAGTTTTTTGAGACCTTTGTTTTTTAGGTTTCACCCTTCAAAAACCGGTTACACCCCCACTTTTCGGCTCGTCTTTCGCGTCATTTATAAACCTTTTTTTTAGCTCTATAGTCCAATTTCCAACCTCACGTGAGATTTCCTTTAACCCCCTCCCCTCCCCCTTGGTGAGATTTCGTAGGACCCCCCCCCCTATTTCACCTCACGTAATTTATTAGGATTATCTGTATGCAAAAAAAGGCATGAGAACGTTTATTTCATTACAATGATAAAAATCTGAGATACATTTTTTTTTTATCCTTCAGGGTCAGAGTTCTATTTGAAACAATTGAATAAATCGGACAAATATTATTATTGTTATGGTGAATGGACCCTATCGCATCACGAAAATCCTCGATTCTCATCATGTCTTGTAATTAAGAATTTGTTTAGTGTTGTCACTGGGTAGTGATAACCAGGGATGGTCAGTTCCTGGAGCAGTTGGGGGGGGGGGGGGGGGAAGCTTAAGTGTTGCCATCTGCCTGCGATTCATGTACCTTATGTTCCCCATGGTAAGTGTATTTTTGTTTGTGAAATGTGTAGTTTATGAGGAGGAGATTGGAGACGGTCCCAGCATTTCCTAGGTGATTGCGGAAAACCACATCTAAACCATAATCTGGACGGCCGGTAGGCGGTAGCCAGGACTCGAGCATGGTCCCGTTGTACCTCCCCAATTCATTGAGCCATTCTGACGGGTACCACAAATATTTACATGGGTACCGATCGTATTTCTGTAAATGTTTGTTTAAAGCCCAACATTTAGTTCAGTGGTAGATACTGAAAGCAACGATTATGATCAACGACACTATCATAACTACAGTTTTTCGTCATCGATACAGAACCGCCAGGTTTTTAGATAGCTGTTACTTTATCCACACGTAAGTTTACAGCTGCATTTTCTTAATTAATTTTACGATTACATTTCATCATCACACTCTTTTAATTCGATTCACTCAATCTTCGTATTTCAAGGCCATCTATCGGCTTAAGCCAAGAATCCACAAATGACGTTAGAGTAGCATAAACCGTTGATGAAACGCATTGGTATCACCGCTTGGAGACTTGCTTAATAAAGAATTCACTTCTTCTGTTTGTGCCTGTTCAGACGAAAGCAAAAATTTTAAGGAGAAAGATTAAATGTGACGTATATATTAAAACATTCAACACGTAATATAGAATTAAAATTTACTCTCCTGAGAAATCATGGATTTCCTCTTTTTTTCTCTGTGCAGGTAAAAACATTACAGATGACGTAGTAATGGTTCCTTTTGTTTTAACACGTTTAGATAATTCAAATATCCATTTTCACAACGTAAAACTCAAACTATTCCGCGGTAATGAAACAGTTGTTTAGCTTTTGTGCGCTGTATGTAGCTATTAGGATCAGTTATCACGAAATCAGTGGCTGTCGCAGTGTTGGAAGGGTGAATAATTCACGAACGAAAGGCACGCAATTGTAGCGTAACAAGAACAACAGGTGGCAGAGAGCTCGGGACTGGCATATCTCAAATCCTGGCGTTTAATCAAATGACACGCGTCGAAACCTTTCATCTAGTTTATAGCTACAAAATAAATGAGACACGCATCTGCACAAACTGCAACGGTATGATCTCACAAACACCAGTCAACTTCTCCACATTATCAGCCGAGATGCGCGATCAGTAAACTTCCGGTATGAAAACTATCCTCCTTTTGTTTCCTTTAACATAAAACTGACGATTCTCAAACCATTCCAGCAATCAAACGTATTTTTAGTTGGCCTTAAACAAAAGTTAGCCAAAGTTTCGACACTAAATATTGTCACTAAGCAAAAACTGATCCTGTTTATACACTGAAATAAGAACGAAAAATTGTCAGGGATACAAATTTCTACAGGATTTTTTTTTTTTGCTGATACTTTTAACAGTTTGTTAAAAACGGTGTTACTAGAGCCGTGGAAGAATTATTAGTAATGAACAAGGATGAAAAGTTTAAAAATCAAACTGGCATCACTTTAGCTAATGCTGAGTGTTAGGAAATTTTGGGTGGCAGAGGGTGCTATGCACCAAAATTAATCTCTCTTCTTTGCTTTCCAATCATTAACGACATAAGCGAAAAAATGTTGGTAGTAAAAATCGGGATGACATCTTATTTCCAATATTTTATGTTCCAAATAAGTTGTTGGGTGAATAATTTCTCTATAGTCGTAAATGAAAGTGGAAGTTCGCAAGTTTGGTAGTCAACTCAATCGAAAACTACGACGATTCGTTGCTAAATTTTCGTTAGGGCTAAAACAAGCTGTAACAATACAAGCTGCTCTTCTCTGTAATCGATCCTTTCTGATATCGACCTTATGCATCACCGCTTTAGTATTGGTGAGGACATACAGAGTTTTGAATGATATCTCCTTTTCATACGCGTTACAGTTCTTCACAGTTCTAAGAATTGCTGTTTAAAGGTAGTTTTACTTACTAGCATACCTATGTGGTGATTCCTCTGAATGTTGCTTTTTCCTGTTATGCCAGAACAACTTGGAGAATCAACGTTATCAATGCGCAGTTTACGTTACATTCAAAAACAAGGGGATTTAGCTTAATTTGTTATTCATCATACTATGCCAAAAAATATCGACACTGCGCCGAATTTCGTAAGAATATCGTAAGAACTCCTTAGTTTCCTATAAATAACTGCTTCAGCAACAAACAATCTCAAACTGTTATTACAGTGTTCTCAAAAGCAGTTTATTAAAATGAAGGAAAGAAGTGGTCCTATTACACTTGCTAGCGGAAGGCCTGATGTAACATCCGGATTGATAATCATCTTCCGTGACGTCATACTGCAATCCATCAGTTTAGGAAATCGAGTAGGCACTACTCATTCACAAATCTGTTGCGATATTCTGTACACCTGAATTTTCTTTGATAATCGGTTGCGTGGTACAATGTCAAAATCTTAAAAAAAAGAGTATCTGCTTTTGATCATACATCAATAACTATTGACACGTCATAACAACGTAGGACCAGTTGTGTTTTCACAGGAACTATTCTTTCAAAATCCTTGTTGATTTGGTATGCTTAATTTGTTTTCGTCGATGAATTTTAGGAGACAACGGAATTCCAAGTCTGGATAGACACACCACTGAAATGCTATTCCCCGTTTCCATACTAACGCCGATGAAATGATGAAACAGTCACAAACAGCTATGCTCACAAACAGCTATGCTCACAAACAAAAGATTCTTAATATTGTCGTTCTGTGTAGAATGCCTGAAACTTTGTCTCTTTATGAAATTTCTCCGATTTTCAGTATACACACTGCAACAAAGGAAACATGTGTTGCACCTACCAAGGAATAGCGTTTCACCTGGAGCTAGAATTACAAACAAACTGAACCTGATTTTACATACAGGTTTGCTTTGTAGTTTTTACGATTACAAGAGACCAATGATTTGTAAGCAGCAACATCGGAATGATATCAATGATGGTCAAATATCTTTAACCGTCAGTCACACTGGCATGGGAGCTGTTACGGAGAGACTATATGCATACAAAAAAAGTGTCGCAGACTCAAGCAACCGCATGGAAGCAATTAGAACTCTTTACGGCTCGTCGACAATTGAGTCACTAGAACCAGGAGAGGAGTGGGGATAAAGAATGGAAACGATTCCAGCCAGGCCTTAAAAGCAACGATTACACCATTCGCCAGGAGTTATTTCGGAAAATCAGGAAGCGTCCATAAACTACGTTGCTCCATTTTGGGCCTCCTGTGTACCCCCTCCCCTCCACGTAGCCCGACGTGGCCTCCCTCCCACGTAGCACGTAGCTTTTTTCAGTATTGATTCCAGAAGACATTTTGTACTGTTTTCTCCAGTCAGACTATTGTAAATTACATACGGAGATAATTAAATGAGGGAAATAACTATTCACATGCTGTTGTGTGTTCTGTACCTTATTTTAACTGTGACAAATAATATGAATGAAAAGCTACGTGGCTTGGCTCGGAAACCCCCCTCCCGCCACGTATCCCATAGTAGTTTTCCAGCCAACTCCTCCCCTTTCCCCTCCCCCCGCTAGACCAAGCCACGTAGTTTATGGACACTCCCTCATGGAAAACCTAAGTATGGATGGTGGAACCAGTGATCGAATCCATGTCTTCCTGAATGTGCGATAATGCTTACGTTCGATGTCTTGCGCTGAGGTTGAGAGATTTATGGGGATAAAGCTCGTATTTTTTGGCCCACCCTTCCGAAAGGCACCGAGAGGACTACCAAGATTAACGTCCCAATCCAATGGACGAATCGCAATATATGTCCTTCAATGCATACGCACTGCAAAGAGCTGTGAGATCTAACCCTGCCCTTCGATATGTAGTCTCCTGATTCGGAACTATCACCATCACCTCCACAGGGAAGAAAGCCGAGATGCGTAACCTTGAACAGTTCTGAACTGATATTTTACTCTTGATGCTGACCTTGAACCAGTCAGCTATCTGCAATGGCAGATCAAGAAAAACTTAGATACTTTCATGCCGTTTGTTTATATAGAAAAAGTTTTTGATAATTTTATATGGACAGGATATTCAAAATTTTAAAGAAGTCATGTATAATACATCGAGATAGATGAATACTTTATAATCTATATAAGAATCAAGTGGCTGTAATAAGGAAGGAGATTCAGGAGAGGTATGTGTCAGTTAGAAAAGGTGTGAGACAAGGTTGTAGTCTTTCCTCATTACTATTCAACTTGTATGTAGAGGAAGCAATAAAAGAAAGAAAAAGTTTGAATGTGACATAAGTGTTCAAAGAGAACAATTCAGTATGCTACGACATTGTCCTGTTAGCAGAACAGATTGGGCACCTTGAGAAGTTACTGAATGGCATGAATAAAACACTGACGGAAGATTTTGGAGTAAATATAAACCAAAGCAACAAGAAAAAAGCGATTAAATGTAGGAGAAATGATAGTAATAATAATAGATCAAATATAAAAATATGATCGGATGCAATAGGAGAAGTAGTTGAATTCTGTTACTTAGGCAGTAAAATTATAGCTGATAGCCGAAGCAGGAATGATGTTAAAAGCTGAATAGCACTAGCGAAACGAGCCTTCTTAAATAAGGCAAATTTTTTAGTTTCAATTGTTGATGTAGGTATAAGGAAGAACTTTCCAAAACTTTATGTGTGGAATGTAGCACTTAATAGTAACGAAGTATGGGCTTTAAGAATACCAGAAAGAAGGAAAATTGAAGTAAATGAAATGTGGTGCTACAGAAAACTGCTGATAATTAAGTGGTCAGGTAAAGTACGCAGTTTTGACAACGATGGCCGACGAAAGCGTTACAGGTAGAAGATACACGATGGTGGGTCACATCTTACACGTGAAAGACTGGCTAAATTGTTAGTGGAGGGAAATGTCGAAGGTAAGAACTCTTCCCATTCTGAAGATAAGCCCTTGGGTAACTCATTAATAATTTCAAAACATTTATAACGCCATCTACTGTTATTAAATACAATGTTGATCATCAAGATAAATAGAAGATTATTCTAAGCGAAGAAATTACAATGTGCAAAAGCTGAAACAAATTATCAAATGTCTTTGTTTTCATTCTTTGCAGTAAATTTCTCATAAATCTTTTCGCCCAGTCAGATTGCTTTGCTAGAGATGCTAACCATTACTAATAAAACTAGACCTGAGAGGTGATAGATATTTTATTACACCGATTGAATGACAATTTAACTACTGACCTTTCATCTTATCTTCTATAAATGTTTAAACAGTGGCCAATTATTTGGAACACAAAAGCATTTTATTGGATCTTTAAAATTTTTACTGCCGTAGGTGATAAACTTCGAATAGAAAATGACTTTCGATAAGAGCATCCGAGGGGTATAAATAGCTGGAGGGTTTAGAATTCGATATCGAGAATTTCAGCCGAGAAGCAGAGACATGCAGTCGATCACTTTCATCCTATTCTTCGTGATCTGCGCCATCTGCATGATACAGGTAAGATACTGTCTGTTGGCTTTACATTGTTATGCAGTTACACGAATTTCACATGTTTCCAGTTTCCTGTTTTACTTGTGTTGGCTTCTGAATGAATATTTTTGTCGTCACCCTCTTTCCTTTCTTACACATTATGTTTGCTAATTTGAATTTTCTACTTCCCATCTCCTACTACACACCAAATAGCCTCTAAGAAATTCTTGTCCTAGTTACAACGAAGCAGTGAAAATAATAATAATAATTAGAAGCCTTCAACTGTGAATGACTCTAGTGCGCTAAGTGAAGACCTACATATATATAATAATTAGGTTTTGGCCACTTGTACACTGCTTTAAACCTGACACTTTGGTACACTACTTTTTACTTCTCTTCCAAAAATTAGCTCATGCGCAAGCTAATGGCCTGCAACTATTTTTAAGACTTTAATCTCTTGGGTTTTAATTTTTTGACGTCAATCATTAATCTAAAGTACTCATTGTTCTTAATGATGTCTTCTGTGATCATGAGGCCTTCAAAGCCCCTGTTGTTCCTTATAACTATCCTGTGGTGATTTTCGTTTAGAAATGAAGTCGAATATTCTAATGTTTCCAGGTTTTGGTAAGCTGCATGAATATTTTAAGCTGCCCGAATGATAAAATTTATTGTTAGAAATTGTGATTTAGTATGTTAGTGTGTAAATCTTTACATTTCCTCTTTCTCCAAAAGTTAACTCCATTGTTCTGTAACCCTAAAGTTTTTCTTTCTTTCTTCTATAGTTATTTCCGTTTCCCTCTTTTATTCGGTCATGTATTTTGCTCCAAAGAGATTAATTAATGTTGTATGATATCTGCCTGGAATTATAGTAATTTTTTTGCTGTACTGTATTTGGGTGAGTTTATAAGCTCTCTTCATCTTCCTCAACATATCCTTCCCAGTTGTATTATCCAGGCTTCTTCTTGGTATTCGCTGATTGTATTCCTGCTTGCTTTTCTATCTTGCCTAAAAGTTCTTTGGAGAAAAATTTGTATGAGACTGGTTGTAAAGAAATGACTTTGTAATTTTCTTATGCAGTCGGTGGATTAATGTTTCCAGTCGTGCGGTATTTTTCATGTTTACAAACATTTTTCTATAGCTTTTTGTAAGGTTTGTGTTGCCAGTTTTTCTACTAAGTTTCCACTTCTTCACCTGGTGTTTTGTTTTTTTAATCTTACTATTGTATACTTGCCCAAGTACTGATACTTGTCGAAGTTCCATAAAATGCTGCGTTGTATATATGATTAGTTGGTTCCTACTTCGGAATACTTTGTAGAGATTGTTTAAAATGAATTTTCATTTCGAAAAGTTTCCTTGAAAGTACAGTTTCTATTGCAACAGCCGCCACATAGTTTCCACACAGAGAATATGATATATAATATATTGGTATAAATGAAATACTTGGTCTAACAATTAAATAAGATAAGAAACAATAATTCTTCAACCTGGTTTGTATTGGGTGTCTTTTCTTTTCAAAAGTTCTTCCAACACCACCGATTAAAATTAATGATATAAGTATTAGGCTTCAAAACCGAAAGAAAACAAATTCTTAGTAAAGTACCCCAGTTTCCCCCAGCTCTCTCTCTATATATATACATTTTTATATTTCTCCACCAATCGAAAGTCTTGTTACCTACTCGCCTTAGCTTAGCACTCAATTCACTTAGAACACACTATTTCACTAAAAAGAACACTCTTTAACTTATTACTAACTTACTTATGCACTGGGAAATTACTTCTGAATTTGAAACGGAATCTCTTAAAACAAAACATATTTTCTGAAATACTGGCATTGTCCAACTACTGTCTCGTTACATTGTTCCGATATAGAATTGATTAAAATGAAAACTTTGGGATGGTCCATCACAGTTTAGAATATCCACAAATATGTACTTGCTGTTGATAATTGGTTTCCGGAATAAGATCTAGACATGCTGAACATACATTTTAACGAAAATTCGTAAACTTAAATAATTAACAAACATATATTAAATTGAATTATGTGGAAAAATTCATCTTTTTAACTTATTTTTAAAAAGTCAATAAAACTGGATGATATATATAAAACAAACAAAAAATAAGTTAAAAAGAATTATATTGAGTCAAAATTATTATTCTGTTATTTAACTGTGTTTTTACAACATATTTATGATCCGATTCGTGAAACTCTCTATGGAATGCAGTATGTGATTTTTTTTTTTTGCCAGAATCTAGTAAAGATATAAAAATTATTCATTAACTCCAAAAAATCATTTTATTTTTTCTGTAATTTTCAGGAGGTTTCGTGTCACTGTAAATTATGACAGAATTTTTGGAGTAATATTTTCGGAAATAGAGGGAGTGAAATTAAATTTATTTAATGGATTTTCCGAAAAAGTGGTACAAATCGTGGGTTTGGAGGCCTTCATTTGATATCCAAGAAAATTTTGTATGAGCGATTCCATAAGAGTTTCAATCGTTGCTTCAAAAAAAAAAAAAAAACATGCTCAGTAACGTTGCTTAATGAAGTAGGAGGTATTCGTGTCGTTTTTGAACATGATAGTGTTTCATATATCAGTTTTGAAACAGAAACACAAAAATATAATTTATTAGAACTAGGTGGGCCGTGCGAAAATTTCGCGAATGATATACGATAAATAGCGAGGTTGGTGGTTTCTAGTAGGATGAAAGAAGAAGTGGCTCATCTATAGCAATTGTTTATTTGTCAACACAAGTAAGTACGTAGCAAAACAATTACTACGTCTTACGAAACAATTAGAAATGATGAATTGTTTCCATAACAAAATCAAATACATTCGAAATGCTCCTTACTCTAGAAAGCACACACAGTTTATCTGTATCTCTGTGATGTGTGGTGCTGCTATCTAGCGATAGTGCGATCACTCCTTATCGACGCCAGCGCAGCCTAGCAGCTTGACTCTGAACTATCGCATACCCGTGACCTTGATTATTTATAATTTTGCCATTTAGGGGTTGCATTTCGAAAAATTCGTTTCTTAATTAATGATGTTACGAAAGCAGAGAACTTAAATCTTAAAATGATACCTCATTTATCGATTCTGGTTAAGAATAAAGAGAGAAAGATGGGTTGCCACAAAAAAACACCTTCTGTAAATAGTATATATGACGTGTGATGCAGTGTTTGTGTTTCTCAGATGGCTGGGTCGACTGCAGAGCACGATAAGGCGGTGGAGGACCGCATGATGGTCGTAAGGCGCCCCATGTTGCAACTCGCTCCCATGGCGCCGATGATTCCCGTCGTACGTCCGGTCATGCCGATCTTACGTCCTGTTCAACCCGTCCTCATCGGATAACAGGAGACAATATTTAAGTGCTCTGCACCTTGAGATGTAACTCGGCGCATAACATAAGAAATAAAAATTATGCAAAATGTAATCCTCACATTATTTCTCAACTCCTCCTTTTTTGTACGATGTGTCTGAGTTCTAATGTTTCTAATTTTATTTATTAAAAATATTTATCTCAGATAATTCCCTTATCTTCCTGTTGGTACATGTCTGTCGTATGAATTAACGGGAGAAATATTTAACTAAAAATTCGTAATTCATTCCTATACTTTTAATTATTATCACTTCAAACAATATTCTGTTTTTCATTTACATAACATGATTATTCAGGTATTACAGCTTACTCCTTGGTTACAGCAACAATAAGAAGAAAAACCGAGCGTGGTGGTGTAACGGCTAGCGTTCTAGCCTCGTATTCGGGAGGACGGCGGTTCGAATCCCAGTCCGGGCATCCAGATTTGGGTTTTCCATGGTTTCCAAAATCACTCCAGGCAAATGCCGGGATGCTTCCTTCAAAAGGCCATGGCCGAATTCCTTCCCATTCCTTGCCCCTCATTCTTTCCCGTCTCTAAAGACCTCGCTGTTAGAGAGATGTTAAGCAGATAAAAAAAAGAAGAAATGAAATGTAAGTGAGACGGATTCTCTAACGAATTTATGGTAAAAATAATAATTTAAAACTGAAGCTTTCATGGTTAAGATTCATAAACAAAGATTAATAGATTAATTCTCCATTCCTTAAATTAAAGGTTTTTTGCGTTAAGCGACAGAGGTGAATGGATATTGGTTTGGCAAGTTCGAGAAAGGGGAAAAAAAATCTTTCATCAGGTGAAACAGCCTTGCAATCTAGCCATCCTGTAGTATGACCGCAAGGCTGCGATTCGATGAGTCACTATTATTTTTATTTACTTTCAGTGTAGATTGTAGAAAATAGTCATATAATATTATCTGAAAAATAGACGGTTATGCTACACCATTTTCCAAGACGTTGACGCTTGCACTGAAAGCCATTATTGATAAGTAATCGTTAGTGAAAATGTGGCTAATTAGGAATATATGTTACATCAAAGACATTCCTCCGTTGTTGGAAAAAGCCGAAGACCGCTAGGCTCAATGTCAGGTGAGTATGGATCGCCAGAAACCCATTACAGTTGTTGTTGCTTCGACGTAAACAGATCCTACAGATATACCAAGTTTGCTACCAACTTCTTCCATAGTCCATCGGTGGTCCACCATGAACACTTTTTTCGCTTGGGGAATCGTGTTTACACACTGTACGCTGCCTGGCCGAGACTCATTCCATGCGTCCGGCAGTGCATCTTCTTCTTCGCGTCGGGTCGTCGCCTAACAGGTGAGAAAACTTCACATCTCTGCAACTTAGATATATCTCGCCACATAACAGAAACAGTAAAAACTAACTACTGTAAAATGTAATAATACCATTATTTCGCATCGCCTCGTTCATTTACACATTTCATAACGCCCACCAACACATTATAACCACCACATGGATTTGACGCCCGGAGCAGGTGTCCCGGATTGACTATTGCTCTCCCCCCCTCCCCCACAACCAACATTTTTCGTATCAGTGGCACCCTCCCCGCAGTCTTAGCCAACTGACGAAAATGTCGATTGGTGTCATTCAGCGCAAGTTGAGAAAAACAAATGATTACTCTCTGTTCTCCGTATCTGAACGTATCATTTCTTCTTTTCTGCCTGGTATCATAATCTTGTAACTTTCATCATTCTGACGATTACTGTATGATGGAGTTCCTTGTGTAAAATTTTTATACTATATACCATTTGTAGGTTTAACTGGATAATGCGCTAGCACACATCCAACCTGTGGGTGAGGGGGAACGATCGGGATAGGAATTGTGGAGAACAGGGGTCGAAATCTCCTTCCAGACAGTTACATTTCTGTTTTAGAGCCCGCAAGGGCCTGGTATGCAAGTGTCAGGTGCGGGTTTGTCGAACCGGTGGTACCAGAGGTGGAAACTTAAAGTCTCTCACACCATATACTCTCTGCGTGCTTCAACGACCATCGGAGGGCGTTACGGTGGAACGTTGTGTTTCTTGGTGAGCGGGGATCTTGGCTTCAACGCTCGGATTGCGACGAAAAAACAAAGCTCAGTTAGAAACAGGGTGAGTAGCGAGCCAAGGAGGTAAATGGAGAGTGAGGCAAACCACTTCCGAGCGCACCATCTCATGGACACCAGCCACAGCCCTGTTGTCATAGGTTTGGTGGAGTGATACGGGGGATTCGGATAGGTGCGGAGAGTAGTTACTTGAGATATCGGAGACTAGCTTGTAACTTTACAGTCACGATAATTCAAAAAATGTACTTACGTGAAATAAGAAAATGCAAACTTGTTACCAAGAAATAATCACTGATTTGTATTCCTATTCCTTCCAATAGCATAGCTAATGATAACGTAGTTCTCTTTTTCACATTCTGTTTAACATTGCTGCTTGTTCTAATCGTTTTTACATTTTTATCGCACATCTGTCCGGTGTATCCTACCTACATTGCTATAACTTCACTGCAACTACTCAACTTCAAGGAGTCCGACTTGGCTATTATGGATGCCATGTTTTCGCAGATGTACCTTAAATGTGTTGTTTTATCCATCTTACAAACACACAAAAGCCAAGATTTCCCTTGCACGTATTTCGGTTTTGACAAGTATTAGAATAAATCATATATACACTGAGGTGACAAAAATCATGGGATAACAATACGCAAATATATAGATGGCAGTAGTGTCGCTTACAAATTGTATAAATGATCAATGCCTGGGCAGGACTTTCATTTGTGGTAAAATGCTTCGTGTGAGAAGGTTCATTATGTGATTATGGCCACACGACGAGAATTAACGGATTTCGAACACGGTATGCTAGTTGGAGCTAGACGCATGGGACATTCCGAGATCCACAGTGTCAAGAGTGTGCCGAGAATACCTAAATTCAGGCATAACCTCCCATCATGGACAACGCAGTGGTTGACCGCCGGCACTTAATGAGAGCAACCAGCGACGTCTGCGTAGACTTGTCAGTCTGAACAGACAAGCAACACTGCGTGAACTCACCGCAGAAATGAATATGGAATGTCCGACGGGCGTGTCCGTTGTGACAGTCTGGTGAAATTTTGCTTTAATGGTCTATGGCAGCAGAAGACCGACTCGGGTGCCATTACTAACAGCACGACATCGCCAACAGCGGCGCTCCTGGGCTCGTGACCATATCAGCTGGACCGTAGACGACCGGAAAAAAAGTAGCTTGGTCAGATGAGTCACGATTTCATTTGGGAAGAGCTGATGGAAGGGTACGAGGGTGATGCAGACCCCATAAAGCCATGGAACCAAGTTGTCAACAAGGCACTTTGCAAGCTGGTGGTGGTTCCATAATGGTGTGGGCTGTGTTTACATGGCGTTCAGCTACTGGGAGACCACTTGCAACCATTCATGGACTTCATGCACCCAAACAACGATGGAATTTTCCAGGATGACAATGCGCCATGTTACCGGGCCATAACTGTTCGCGATTGGTTTGAAGAACATTCTGGACAACTCCAGCGGATGATTTGGCCACCGCGATCACCCAACATGAATCCCATCGAACATTTATTGGACATAATCGAGAGATCAGTTCGTGCACAAAATCCTCCACCGACTCATGGAGTCCATGCCACGTCGTGTTGCTGCTCTTCGCCGGGCAAACGGAGTACCAAACCCGCTATTAGCAGGGTATCCCATGACTTTTGTCACCTCAGTGTATATTCAATAAAAATTTAACGTACATAATGGCCAAGTCACCAGATTTTTTTAAATTCTAAATAAACGATGCATAACACCGGGAGAAACAATTCTGTTTCACAAAGTGAATTTACATTGTAAGGAGTAGACTTGGCTCATTACAAGATCTTATAACCTGTTGTCACTAAACAACCACGACACTTGGCGTATTTTTACAAGAATTGTTTTTGTGGGGTGTACTTTTTCTTCTCATTTCTTTTTATCCATTTTGAGGAGCAACAGGTTTATAGTTGAAACATTTCGTTTCTTAACAACATTTCTCCATTCGATTTTAAGACAGATAAACTTTGTAACAAGCCTGGTAGGTGAGCGGTAACACTCCGGCCTGGCATTTGGAAGGATGCGGATACGAATCCCCACCCGGCCATCCAGATTCCTGCTTTTTGTTTATTTCCTTATGGCTTTACGCCTCGTCTACGTCCAGGTCATTAGGGGTGGGAAACGGCTGGGGACAAGAAAGGGAAGGAATTTGGCCATGGCCTTTTGCTGGAAGCATCCCGGTATTCGCCTGCAGTGATTTGGGTAAACCATGGAAAACCCAAATCTGGATGCCCGGACGGGGATTCGAACCGCCGTCCTCCCGAATTCAAGGTCAGAGCGTTAACCATTCACCCACAACGCTCGGTCCCTGCTTCTAATTACCTCCACGTCGACAAGACATAAATCACAAAGGAAAATAAAAAATGCACATTTTTAATAGTCACGTCTTATCAAGTATTCCGTCACTTCATTGTCCCATCAAGGTTTTCGTTTTTAAATTGAAACATTTATTCTATCGCCTCAAAATTTTCCGTTCATCTCTCGCATGTCGCATTACAGCCGGCCAGGCGCATCCGCGCAGGTATGACGTGACCTAGTGCGGAGGCCTCATCTCCGTTAACACTCGCAAGGGGAGGTTTTCAGTGTGGAAATCGCAATCGTAGAACGAACAAGTACGTCGCATATGATTTCTCGCCCTATAGCAGTTCTGCCTGGTGGGCCTCCGTTTAAGAGAAATCGGGGATTAAAAGGTACTTAAATTGTATGTAAATGAGCTACGCATGTACGGAAGACCGTTAGTTTATAATGTCTATTTAGCCGTGCTCGTTGAGGTGGTGAGATTAGATGCGATGGGTCCGAGGTTCGATTTCCCCCCCCCCCCCCCCCCCCCAAGAATTTTTTTTCTTTTTGTATTTTTTTATTGCTATTCTATGTTGTAGCATTAAAAATTGTTTTGAAACAAATTCTACAAGTTTTTTTATTTTCCTTTGACAAATACGCAAATATTAGGATGGTACCACCGAAATGTACTAATTTATGTCAGCCAAGTGATGTGTATTTATATCATCAGGTAAAAATACTAATAAAAAAAGCTCCAAAATGCGCCGGAACTGTTGCAAGATAACCGTGCAATATCTTCTCGTGAAGATGCTGTTAAGATATTTATTCTTATTCACCACATTTTCGAGCACTTGTATTTTATGATATGATAAAATATTCCTGGTATGATTCGAAATTAACGAATAAAAGGCCGAAATTTACAAATGTTAACGAAACCTGCTAATACTGTATGTGACTGTCGAAACATAGCCTTCATAAAAATGTTCCTGGTTGACTGTAATTTTTGTTGTGTGTGCAGGTGCATTGTCGTGATGGAAGATCCAGTCTTCTGTCTGCCACAAATCGGGTCTTTTTTGGCGAACAATGTTGCGTAATCTTCTTAAAACTCCAAAATAAAAGGTTTGATTGACGTTCTGATGTGGGGAAACCAACTCTGAATTAACTACGCCCTTGGCATCAAAAAAGCATTGAGCATTGTTTTGATGTTTGATTTGACTTTGACGACATTTTATTGAACGGGGTGACAATGACGTCTTCCATTGGCTTGATTGTTGCTTTATTTTTGGGTCGTAACCATAGCACCATGACTCGTCACCAGTAACAACCTTTGACAGAAAATCTGGATCAATTTCAAGCTGTTGTTTCAAAGCGCGACATGTTTCAACTCGACGTTCTTTTTGATTGTCAGACAGAGCCCAAGGAACAAAATTGGCACCAACCCTTTTCATTCCCAAATCTTCTGTTAAAATTCACTGAACCGAGCTCCAAGACAATCCACTATTCTCTGACAGTTGATCAATTGTCTGACGACGGTCTGAGAGCACAAGCTCTCGAATTTTTCGTCGATTCGGGCAGTTCATGGACGTCAAGAACGAGGTTTGTCATCAGTCGACATGTCGCCATTTTTATACCGAGCGAACCACTAGTGCACTTGGGTTTTTCCCATAGCGTCATATTTGTAAGCTGTTTTCAACATTAAAACAGTTTCAGCAACATTTTTACTGAGTAGAAAAGAAAAATTTCACAGCTGCACGTTGTTCACTTAAACTTGCCATCATAAAAAACCAAACAATAACAAAACAGCGGTAGCAAACGCAATCACTGCAGATTAACAGAACAAGCCAGTTCGACAACACACGTTGCACTGAACTAGCAATGAGTTGCGCTATAAACGCCTAGCGGCAGAAACGCGTACTACACAAGCTCCGCCTACGGCAATGCTATTCCGGTTATTTCTGGGTACACCCTCGTAATTTCTTGGCACACCATAAAATATTCAACCAAACCTCCAAACCTGAATCAGTTCCATCGATTTCTTCTGGAAACAATTATATTTTTGGCCTATTGTTTACCAGGGTACTTTTATAATAGGATTTGAAAGAAAAGAACAAGATTTAGTAAATTTTCTTGTGCCTGGGGAGAGAACTGTTATGATACAAAACGTTATCACTTTACAGAAACCTTTACTCATATACGAAACACCAGTCAGTATTTTTTTTAAATATTTACTTGTTATCAGGCCTGTTGGCGATACGGTCAAGGCACGTATATATGTATATATATACAGGGTGATTCAAAATGATTGTCGGGGTTTCATGATTTTTTTACCGGCTGTGTACTAAACATACAAGTATTATCTTTACATGGATGAATAGACAAACTCTCAAAGTTTTGTTTTGTAGCAGCCGCTAATCTTGTAGTTACGTTTTGTTCCGCCAGATGTCAGTGTTTGCAAAATGGCAGCTAACGCTATAGAGAAGGCTTTTTGCACTCTAGATTTTCACGTGTGTCAGTCAGTTACCGTTGTCCAACGGCACTGCCTCAGCTGAAAGAAGTGGATGATTTCATATTCCAAAAAGATGGTACTCCACCTCATTTCAATTTCTCAACGAACAATTGCCACATCGATGGTAGGACGCGGAGCCGACAGTGACCAAATGCTCATGGCTTGGCCACCTCGTTCACCAGATTTAACCCCATGTGATTTTTTTCTGTGGGGTACGTCAAGTATCAAGTTTATATTCCTCCTCTACCTGCGACTATCCCGCAACTGAGAGAACGGATCAGGGCCGCCTTTCTAAACATTTCTGATGACATGCTGCGTCGCGTGTGGGATGAATGAACTATCGCATAGATGTGTGCAGAGTGACATAGGGCGCACATTTATAATGGATGTAAAAAAATTTGATGAGTTCCTTTACACATCAAAATAAGATTCAAAATCGTATCTCAATTGTGCTAAGTGTAGGAATTTTTTGAAACCCCGACAATCATTTTGAATCACCCTGTATATATATATATATATACAAACAATTAATCATACTAAAGAATTGAAAAATTTTCTAAGTATGATAAACATTATAACAAATGTTTAAAAGTAAACTTATCACCATCTATCTATTGGTCTGCATGCAGTAAAAGTTAACAATGTCGAAAAACTTTTTTTTTTTTTTTGCTAATGGCTTTCGTCGAGGTCGAGTTCGAGGTCATTCAAGGCGGAAAGGACTGGGGGCAAGGAACTGCAAGGTTTGTTATTGCTTTATGGCGCGTCGACATCGAGGTCATTAGCGGAACTGCAAGGAATTCGGCCATGGCCTTTTGAAGGCACTATCGTGGCAGTCACCTAGAGTGAATTTCTTTGCAACGTTTCCTTTGATTCTATCTCTTAGCATTGTAGAAACTCCACAGAACACTATCATGAATACTTATTCATTACTTTATGCTACACTCCACAGTTTCTACATAGTTTTTAATGATGCTAGGTTCGGTTTTTTATACATTCGCAATGTGTTAAGTGAAAAATACGTCATACGAACAACGTATTTATAATGTCATAGCCTAAGCTACATATTTTTTTTGAACAGTTAAGAACCGACACGGGACATTTTTATAGCAGTCAGCTTCGGTGTCGCTACTTAGAGCGTGGTTCGGAACAAAACCGACACGCATACTATGTTGAATGGGATGAAAAACTTATTATGTTTCAGGAAGGGCCTCATGGTTTGGCCTCTGTAGGGCGTCGGCATTTGAGAACGGTTTGCATATTGCGATGAGTGTTTGTTACACATATCGTCAAGAGACCCACAAGGATCATCACATCGTGCAGTAAATTACAAACGCGGTTGAGAACTTTGACCTCCTGTCTCAGTACAGAGCCTAATCAGTGGTGCACAGAGTCAAATACGTGGACAAACACATGCGGTTGTGTGCTCAGTTTTTCAGTCGGTGAGCGTTTTTGTGCTGTAAGGTCTTCCTCTGATGGTACAGAAGTATCACACACCATACTATTCATAAGCCCATATAGGGAAATAGTCGTGAGATTTGTGAGGTATCGGGGCTACTCCATCTTTTGGTTTTCTTTTGCGTTACTGTGATTTATTAAGATATTCTGTGTTTGGTTTTAGATTTGACAAGTTTTCAAACATATGCCAGGTTGGTATCACTGTGAGACAAGACGTGCACTGTGTGTGAGAAGTATGGAAGTAGTATGGACAATGAGAGTGAACCATGATTCTGTGGCACGGAAGGCAAACTATTGTAATTAAGTATTAAATAAATGCAGTTATTAAGAACGACTGCGAGTTGTTCGGAATAAATAATTAAATAAAAATTCTGTCTTATAATAATCTGAAGTTTGCAGGCATTGCTAAGGGAGACGTCACAGACCGAGATATTTTTAATAAGAAAGTGAACTGAGGATATTGAGAAGTTACTGAATGGCATGAACAAAGTACTGAAGGAAGAGTTTGGAAAGAATATAAATCAAAGCAAGACAAAAGTGATGAAATGTTGCAGAAATGATACCAATACTAGTGGATTAAATATAAAAATAGGATCGGATGCAATAGGAGCAGTTAGAGAATTCTGTTACTTGGGAAATAAAATTACAACCGATGGCCGAAGCAGGAATGATGTTAAAAGCAGAATAGCACTAGCAAAAAGAGCCTCCATGAAAAAGAGAAACCTTTTAGTTTCAAATATTGATCTAGGAATTAGAAAGAACTTTTTAAAACTCTTTGTGTGGAGCACAGCACTTTATGGTAGCGAAACATGGACTTTAGGAATACCGGAAATAAAGAAAATTGAAGCATTTGAAATGTGGTGCTACAGAAGAATGCTGAAAATTAAGTGGACAGACAAAGTAAGAAATGAACGAGTTTTGGAAATGATCGGTGAGAAAAGAAGTTTGTGGAAGAACCTTACAGAAAGAAGAGACAGGCTGGTAGGTCATATTTTGAGACATGCAGGATTGGTTAATTTGTTAGTGGAGAGAACAGTCGAAGGTAAGAACTGTAGAGGAAGACAGATATTAGAATATATGAAGCAGATAATTGAGGACGTGAGCTGTAAGGGGTATGTAGAAATGAAGAGGTTAGCACAGGATAGGAAGAAATGGAGGATTGCATCAAACCAGTCGAGAGACTGATGACAGCAAAAAAAAAAAAAAAAAAAAAAAAAAACTCATGGGATTTCGGAGAGAAAAAAAAATAGGAAAAATCTAAACGCGTCTGGACTGCTGAAGAAAAGAAAACCATCAGTGAAAGACTGAAAAAATATTGGTCCGACAAGAAGAACATCCCGAAGAGGATTTGAACGCATCCAGCATCCAATAAGGGGACATACGAAAATAATAATAATAATTATTTAATTTGTCTACATCTGCATCCATACTCTACAATTCACAAATATTGTGGATGGCAGAGGGTCCTTTGCTCCAAAATTAATCTAAGTTCTGTGCATCCCAATCCAGAAGAGCACGAGGGAAAAAAGAATATATATAAGCATCATTACGGTATCTTTTGTCCCTAATTTTATCTCTTCTGCCATTGTGACCTGAATGGGTTGGACGAAGTATTACATCGTACTCGTAAAAGAAAGATGATATTCGCATATTCATCAATAAATTCAAAAGAAATCCAGGGCGTATGTTTGCCAGACAATCCCAGTCCAATCTGGTACCAATTTAGTGACACTTTCGTAAGTATTGTGACGATACTAAAGAAGGAAACTGCATTATTCTGTATCTTCCGATACGAACCTTTATTCTGGTTTCTCTGCTTCCGAAAACAGAGTTTCTTTCAGACTGAAGACGGAAGGTTTTTTGGATCTTCGGGAAAGTAGGAGTGTTGACTGCGTGAAATAGTCATTCTGTATGTGGCGAATCGTGACAGGAAAAGTCAAGAGCGGTGCACGTGGAATGGTAATACTATATGTGTGAACGAAGGCTTTCACGGCGTGTCGCTCCTGTGGTGGCTCGGCAGCGGGGGAATGTCTCGCGTTATGCCACGAGGCGTAGCTGGTCGACGCGGCCCGTGCGAGTATCGATTGTGGCAGTAACTGAGGACGGAACAGATGACTCACTTCTCCCTCCTGGTGTTGCCACGTCGCACCACGCATACGATCGCTCCTCTGTGCAGCAGCTGTTTCTAGTTTGAGTTACCTCCCGCGGAGTTTATGTTGCCTCATTACTTGTATTCATGAAAAACAATTCGTCATCCACTATCGAACCTGTCTCCAGTACCACTTGGCCCAGAGTGCAATTGCTTTTTAAGCCCAATTATACGAATACCAGCTTCCGATACTACGGTTGGTCGTTAGTTAAACTGATGATGTTACTAAATAAAAGAATATAATTTTTAAGCCTGACAACTGAATGACGAACAGAAACAAATAAACAGTGTAACCATACTGAGTCACTTTCAGAAATATTGCGTTGGGGTATTATCTAGCAGTTGAGGGAATCGATGTTGTATTGCGACAAATTTTAAGTTCTTTTCAAATGTATTAATACCATAGGTCTCTATCACTGTATTCAACAGGAGTAACGAGGAATTGATATGAGGATTCAAACAGTTTTAACTGTTAAAATTCGCATATTATCCGATAATCTCAAATCAAAATTGTACCATTACGTTTGTCAATTGTAACATAATAGTTTAACAATATATTTTAATTGCTCTGAGTTTAGTACATTTCGTGCAGTAGTGACTGATAAATAATTTTATTGTTTTGAATTCAACCAATATTTTTCTGTGCAGTTTTTTATTTGATACTATCCTTGTCAGCAGAAGTTATTAACGTTTCACTTCCTCCTGGTAGGCTCTATGATAATATAAGTCTGGGTGCAACATAAGGCTCAAAGCTGTTTGGCTGTTAAGATCAGTCATCAATGAATTAAATCCTTCGAACTCCTCCTTCAATTCAAATGATTGGAACATTGTCAATTTTTGATAATTTCACTTAAACGGTTAATTGAACTCCAATTGACTCACGACTGACAAGCCGTAAAGCTCCAATTAAAAACAATCATTTAGAATCTTCCTGTCGGAACAATACAATATTTCGAATAAAAATAAATAAATAAATAAAATAATAATAATAATAATAAAGCGATTTAACATTGGTTTGAACGGCGGAATTACTGCTATGTCTCATATTGTAATGTCCAGTTTTTCATAGTTGTACAGTTAATAATTTATCTAGCCAGTCTGAAGGGAGAATTTCTCTGTAATATCCCGCCTGACATGTAAGGGAGAACGATCGAGCCTGAAATTCAAGAGACGGTGTGCAAATCCACTTTCCTGATTTAGATGGTTAGCATAAATCACTTCGGGTTCTTTAGTATGCGCCATGGCCGATTTCATCGCTTTTCTTCCTTGTAATATTCTCACAGTTATACCCACTACGATATCGACGAATTTTAAAGTTCCAGAAGGGGAAAAATTCTTCTCTATACACGACATATACGTATATTCTTGAAAGAAATGCCTGTGTGAGGACAGTTTGACATATTTGAATCTATATAAAAACAAAAGCTTAAGTGATTGCAGCAGATGCTGCAATGTTACTTGTTCCTGTCTTACGTAATTACTGAAAGAAATGGAAATAAGAAAATGAATAATCCCCCCGTCACCATCTCTAACTGAAACTGTGATTTATCACAGAACATCGCTGTCACCAGAAGAGTCCACAGATAGACAAAACTTACGAAACCAAATTTCGGAGCTTATTACGATGTTAGAACTTAGAATCAGACAATATTTTAAAAATGGTTTACTGAACAAGAAGATTTTGTATTACAGCATTACGTATGTTGTAGGAAGAAAAAAGCAATAGGGTTTTTCACTATTACTCACTCATATTAACGTTCATAGTCATAGTGAAGATAATTTTGTTTTAAAGCTGCGATATTTGATGTTATTAACAACTTATCATAGTTGTCAGAAAGAACATCGAAAAAGGCTCCACATGCATTCTGTTAATTACTGCTGAAGAAGAAAGTAACTAATTATTATTATCTTTTTGTTTATTAATAAAAAGTCTTATTCGAGATAAAAAAAACACTTATTCCACTAACCTAATTGTATTACACAGTCTAAAAGCTTTGGCGGAAATAATTTTCAGTTTTAAGTTTTTAAAAAACAAAAAATTTAATGTTTTAATTTTGGTCTGATGATAATCAAAATATTAAAGCAATGTAAATAAGATGACCACCTACTTTCTTTTATGACTAGCCTAGATTTTAATTCCACCAGTATTCCTCTGTTGAGGATTAACGGAAAGGGAAAGGTATAATATGTTTCCTTGGAACCCTGAAAGAGAATATATAAACGAGCCATACATAATTGTTCGAGATTTCTACAGCGAATACAAAATAATATTAGGCTATTTCTTGTTTAGTTTCATATTTATTTGTAAAAGTTTCGTGAAAGGTACGCATAAAACTGGATTCCTGTATACAACATCTAGTTTCTCATGCTTTTTGGTGTACTTTCTGTTATAGCTATTTGTTCGTAAGGATAAAACTGTCGCACATGTTACCTGAACCTTGTCTTAACAGTAAATACGAATCTTCGATAACATCGGACAGTCTTAAGAAGAGATCTAACATTTAATGAATTTACAAAAAAAAAAAACCTTGTAAATCATTCCAAATTGGAACTGCTTTAATTCTAATAGTCTTGAACTTAAGAATCCAAACGTGAAAACAACAGAAGAATGATGTAGTGAAACAAATGCTTTAGGAAAATAATAGATGCCTCATGCAAAGTTTTAACAAAAAGAATAAAATAATTGAACCGAAACTAGAGACATTATCAAACAATGCCTCGTACAATAGGGGGTAAACACACTCAAAACTAGTGTAAAAAATATACCTGGTAATACACTGCAATGCAGGTCGGTGTATGGAGTCAAACCCACACCATTCTGGTTCTCGATCTGTAGATCCGCTATCATAACGCTCTGTGTTGAGAAGCTAAATAAATAAACTTTGATAAAAGGAAAATAAATAAATAAAGAAACAGAAACCAGTGAACTGAAAAAAAAAAACCAAAACACCAGCACATCAAGTACGGAACATTTTGGTATGATGCTTCCCAGAGCCCACTTGACAGAGATACTTTTTTAGTAATGAACTGTAATACCGCGGTTCTAATGAAGCAGATTTGTGTGTGTAACATCTGACCCATTAGCTTCAAACAGGAAAGGTATCTTTACGTGTGAAGTAAATCACGGATTTATTTTCACCTTATTGTATCTGCACCTCACATTTAGCTCATTTAGACCTCGTTGCAGATGAATGATATTTAATGCTAGCTGTTACCCGCGACTTCGTACGAGTGGATATTGAATTTTATTGCAAAAATTGGATATAGTAAAGTAAAAGGTGTCCCAAAAAGCACGGATTCTGGAAAAAATTACTGAGAAGCCGTCACCATACAATTCTACCTCTGAAGCTATCTCATGTGGGGAACCAATTTACAACATGTTTAAAAATAGAAAAAAAAATTAGGGGAAGGGTTAACTGTCGGATACTACCTATTACAATTCCTCTGGCAGATTTTTGTTTGTGGTTTGTAATTAAGCCATTTTCTAGGGGACATCTTATGTCAATACCGTTTCGTACACAACGTTTTTTGTTTGGCCGTTCTTTGCTAAGTTATATAGCCGTCGGGGGTCGGAAATCAGTGAGATAGCTATACGTAAACACAAAGAAATACTCTGGTGCAGCGGAAATGCACATTTTTATTACATAATAAGTTGTGTCCGTACATGAAATTATGAAAAGATCTTAAACATACTGACGGCGAGATAAACAAAACCTTAGCGATCGATATAACATTACAGAGACCGGTATGTCACCGTTGGGTTAGTTTTCAAAATTTCATGACAATATGTGTTATTTGTTCAGAAAAAAGTATTGTTAATGATACATAACTTTTCCTTGTCAAATTTCATCAACTGCGTGGAATAGAGGGCCTCCGAGCCTAGTGTGTGAGCGGTAACGCTCGGGCCTGGCATTCAGATGGCTGCGGATTCGATTCCCCGTACGACTGTCCAGATTTCGGTTTCCCGAAATAACTCCAGACGAATTCCGGGATTATTCCTCCAAAAGGCCATGGTCGAATTCCTTCCCATTCCTTGTCCCCTGTCCACTGACCTTGACGTCGACGATGATTAAAACCATAGTATTAAAAAGAAAAAAGAAGGGTCTGTGCTATGTCGACTTTGCGGAGTTGCCGATTTTTATCCCTCCACCTGGAGAAATAACTTCTGATCTGCTAGATAATTTGTTATGATGTGAAAAACGAGCGTGGTGGGTGAACGGTTAACGTTCTGGCCTCGCGTTCGGGAGGACGCGGGTTCGAATCCCCCTACGGGCATCCAGATTTGGATTTTCCATGGTTTCCCCAAATCACTCCAGGTGAATGCCGGGATGCTTTCTTCAAAAAGGCCATGGCCGAATTCCTTCCGTTGCTTGTCCCTAGTTCCATCCCGCCTCTAATGACCTTAGCCTTCGACGAGGTGTAAAGCCGTAAGAAAAAGAAAAAGAAAAGAAAGATTTGGTTATCGAAGGCAGAATCTTTCCGGTTAGCTACGGATGCAAAATTTCATCCTATGCGTTCTCCATCTCGGCGAATATCACTATAGTTGATTTGTTGTCAGAGAACCTTCTATTTATGCCTTCTGCGATTTTAAGCAATTGACTTGTGGCAGTCTAAGACTGCTGGGTACTGAATTCCGTGGTTGCACCATGGTGCTGATTGCGTAACCCTTGTACTAGTGACGAGGTCATGGAAGGGGCTTTACCTATTCCACTTATGCCGTCTATTTCTTAGTGATCTTATAAGGAACAAGCCTTACCCTTATTATCTAGCTTCTTGCCCACACAGCCAGCTTACGCAGTGTATTTAGGTTCAATTTCATGGATATTTCCAGAGTATAAACTAAAATGACAGAGTTCGCACTTAATTAAAAACGCCAATTCACCAAAGAAAACGCAGATGTTATAACGGTCTTCCCACGTTGTGTAGAATTAGCGACCAACTTGAACCCTTTCTAACTGACGCCGTAAATCGTAAGACGAGGAAAAAGTACCTTCCTATCAGGTTTCACTCATTTTCAAGAAAGGAGACCGAAGAGATCCCGCCAATTACTGACCAGTCTCTAAAATCTGCATGCATTGGAATTTTTGAGCATATCACATGAAATTAATTGTACTGAACCAACACATATTTCGGAAGAATAGATCGTGTGAAACACAGCTCGCTTTATTTTATAATTGCGTTAAGAAAATTATTGATGGAAGATTGAAAGTTGATGCAATTTCTTCTGGATTTCCAGAAGGCTTTCGATACCGTATCACACAACCGCCTATTAACAAAGATACAATCGTGCGGGATATCACAACAAATTTTTCAATAGGTGTATGATTTCTTAACTGGATGGTAGAAACATCTATTTCTCTAGAAGTTGCATCGAGTGCCCTGCAGGGAAGCACAATAGGACCACTTCTATTACTGATATTTATAAACGATCTTGGAGACAATGATAATAGCAGTTTAATATAATTTCCTGATTCTGCAGTTATCTGTATGGAAAAAAAGGGTTCTACTGATTACTAAGAGTTTGTTCGTGAAGTTATTCTAGCATAGTGCAATAAATGGCAGCTTAAACTAAACTGTAGTAATTGCCGAATAAAAAGACACCAGAAGCCCACGATTGAAAAGTAAGCCAATCATTTTTTGGGACTGTTAACTCTTTAAGTACCAAGATGTAACAATGCAAACCAACATGAAATGGAATCAGTGCATAACATCTGTTTGAAAAGCTAATTCTAGGTTGCTATTCGAAGGATGAATTTTGAAGACTTCTAATGAATCAGAAAAAATAGCGTATAAACCTCTTGTAAGTCGTCATCTGGAGTATTGTTGCACCATATCGCAAGGAATTAATTAATAGTATGAAGAATGTGTAGAGATTAGCGTGCTATTTGTGACCTAGGCCTCAGTCCTTAAGAAAGTGTATCAGAAGTGATACGGAGTTTGGACTAGATTTCTCTGTTAAAAAAACGCCGTAGTTATTGAGTAAAAAGCGAAAAACTTCTGTCAATTGATCATGCCTGGTGGGTGAGCTATAACGCTCGGGTCTGGCATTCGGGAGGTAGTGGGTTCAGATCCCAGTCCGAACATCCCGATTTCCGTTTTCCATGGTTTCCCGAAATCAATCCACCAGAATCGTTCCTTCAAAAGCTTATTGCCGAATTCCTTGTGTGCAATCCTCTCCCATATCTAATGACATCGACGTAAACGAGGTGTAAAGTACTAAGGAAAAAAGCTGTCTATTAATTGCGATTGCAATGAACTACTTCTCAGACCAACCTATTTCGGTAGCGGTGAAAGGATAAATAAGGAACCGTAATAATGTCTGCATGATTTCTTTCATTCGTAGTACGGTTAGGGATTGGAATGCTCAGAATATATATTAGTTCTAGTGCAAGGTACCCCATGCCACCCAAATTTTTCTGTGGGTTACAGAGTAAAAATTTAAATTTAAATGTAGACCCACGCCCAAGGTTAGATTCGACACGACGACCATCTGAACGGCAGTCGAAAGCTGCTGAGCCTTGCAAAGCGATATATCTGGGCACGCTCCAAACAGGTAGAGGTGAACAGCAGAACACGCAGACAATACGCACATTGCAGCTCCTATTACACAGCGTTGCTAAAACACTGCAGAAAATTATGCTTCAAGATCAGCGTGCCATGCACTGTGGGAGAGCAAAACATTGCTGCTGTGGTTGATGCATATGATGGTAGAAGTATACTATAGTTCTAACAGGCAGAATCGGAAAATATTAGAATCTTGATAGTTCTTATAGTTACTATTACTACCGTTTAAGAACTATGCCGATAACTGATGATGTAAAACACGATCTTGGAAAAGAAATGAATTCATGTTCCGACCTCATCTGTGAAACAGAAAACTTCACGCGTCGTACAAGTTTCGCGCTATACAGTTCGTTGGCGTGTGGCCATGTGGATCACTGATTCAGGCGTCTGACTGGAGATTGGAAGGTCACTGGTTCGAATCCCTGTCTCGGCGGAGATTTTTAAAGACCCTTAACCTGACCTTCACCTCTGGCACAGCTTGCTGCATAGTGTGAAGTACGCCAGAAAACTTTAGTGGTTCGGATTTCACATTAAACTGTAGGTCCCTTTACCTGGTACGATTAAAGTGTTACCAATACCATGCTAAGTATGCCTCCTTCAGGAGGGTACAAACAGCCCTCGGTTTGAATACCAAGCTTAGCTTAGTTCGTCTGCAGCGGTATTATTACAGGGTTGTGCAAGGAACTCTAAATATGGAGGTACTTACTATCATAGCAATGGCCAGGAGTGATTACGACAAACCGTGCAAAACTGAAGATTTGGAAACTACAGGAATTCGAACATGAGTCATACAGGAGATGAGATCCAGACGTGTATTTTGGCGGAGGGACAGGAGGACGATTCCAAGAGTCACCTAGAAGATTAAGAAAATGTGTACAAAAATAAATGTCTGGAAGTGCGACGGGTTAATTGCATTACAATCTTGCCCATATCTCTCATTCAAACGGCTGTATTCAACACTTCCCGTCGCTAGACACAATTGCCTTGCGTACTCAAGTATGCGGGTTTGAAGAAAGAATATGATTCCTATTCCCAGTTATCATTAAAGATTCATTCAGTTTGAAATTACTCATTTTTTGATGTGACGGTGTTGAATAACTACAGTTTCTCGCCAGGAAATCTGGACTTGAGTTAGGTGGTTTGTCGGGTAGGAAATGAATGAAAATCGGAAATGACTTTAGTTTAACAACGGAATATTTGTGATCTCAGGAAACAATGTGAAACTAATATCTGTAATACTGTGCTAAGATCTGAATCAGGACCTTCACGAATTTCAGTCCAATTTCATCCTTCATCGCATTTCTCGTTATTTAACTGTTCGCATTCTTCCTTTTATCCTTATGGCCGACGTCGCGTTCGTTATGGTCTGGAAAGGATTGAGGGCAAGGAACGAGAAGGAATTCGACCATGGCTTTTTTGGTACCCTTCCTACAGTGAGCCTCTTTGCGCTGAAGCCCCATGTTACTTTCATCTGTTCTTAACTATATCCTTCGAAAAATTGGGATCATCAAGTAAAAGGTTTTGGAAATAACACACAAGCAAAGAAAACACTATCTAATTTTAATGACCAGAACTTTTACATGTAGTATAGCAGTAGTTACATTTATCTATTCTTATACTGATATCTCACATTCATTGTTTAACGAACTTGCAAATAAAATTGCCTAATTATTCTATCGGTATTATTTTGATCAATAATTACAAAATCCAGAAATGACGATAACTTGAAAGTTGTCCGGTAGCTGCTATGTATTGAATGTAGATGGCAATGTTGTTTGGAAACTAAAAACAATGAAATTTCACGAAAATCTGGCGTTCTTTGTCTACTAGGAAATAAAATTTTCTTATTATATTTTGTATATCTGTTTATTGTTGCAACACAGAATAATGCATTTGACTAACGTACTACTGTAGTTCCTACAACTATCACCACATCTCTTAAACAGCCGCGACCTTGGAATGCTTCCACCTTAACTTGTATTCCTCTATCGTGCGTGGCTTCTCGTATTCATGCAATCAGATGTATTCCTGGTATTCTGCTTGTTGCAGTGCCAGTGTTCCAACATACGTCCTAATTCCTGTATTCGCAAGGCTTTAAGGACTGAACAATATATTATCTGACTACTATTGGGAAGTTTTTTTTATTAACAAACTTCATTAATCTGTTATTATTTATGATTTTGAAAAGCTGCTGTATTATAAAAAAAATGCTGAAATTTAATCTAAAAAAAAAAATCGGCAAACGTGATTGTGTGACATTTATTTTTTTTTATAGAAGGTCTGTAATGCCCCAATGTAAAATCACAGCAATAAAAACTCCGGAAAACTTCCAAAAGATGCTGAAATACTAAAGAAATGGCTGTAACTATCTCGTAAAATGTTACACGATATTGCGACTAATTCAAATATCAGTTACTGTGTAGATCATTTGTAATATAATTTCACTGTGTAAAATTACTGATTGCAAGTGTCCACGGAATACTTTCTATTTTTTAGACCAATTTTTACTGCTAGTTTACGATGAGGTAATTATGATGACTATGAGCTAGTAACGTAAAGAAAATCTGCCATGACAATTCGATGTAACTATTCCTATATAAACCGAAACTGGATGTCCTGTCCGGAGATCAAACCCATTTCTCCCGAATCCGAGGCACTAGCGATATTGCTCACCCACCAGATTCGACTTCCTATTTATTTATTTATTTAGCTTATGGCCATTGCACCAAAATAATACAATTTAAGATTAAATTACAATTAAAATTCAAAATTAATATGGTGTAGCCAATCTAAAGCTTCATTTGATATATTAATAAAATCTATAGGTGATCTCCTGAAGGCTCGAAGTCGGCAGTCAAATGTCACGTGACGGATGGTTTGCGCTTCCTCACCATAATCGCATCTCGGCGAATCTCTCATTCCCCATGTGCACAAAGATGAAGCAGATCTGCCATGACCAGACCTAACTCTGTTAAGAGCTACCCAGGTCTTGCGAGGAAGGTCGAGTCCCTTTAGTGACTGTTGACTGTCAAACAGGGAGTGCCATTCTGGTGGGCCTGAGGCTATCCACTCCAATTTCCAAGCTTCTCTCCCATTAAAATTAGTGTTGATACATCCACTAATTATTCGCATTGTCTGGTTCAAAACTGTGTCGATCTTTTTGACGTGGGTGCTATTTATCCAGACAGATGAGCAATACTCAGCTGCAGAATACACTAGGCTCAGTGCTGATGTGCGGAGTGTGGAGGCGGATGCTCCCCAGGAGGTGCCAGTTAACTTCTGCAGAATATTATTCCTGGTTCTTAGTTTTGCTGCAAGGTTGTTTAGATGTTTATTGTACGACAAGGTGCGATCCATTATGACTCACAAATACTTGGGGAAGGGGTTGTGTCGGATGGGAGTGCCATCAAGAAGAACGTCAAGTGAGAGATTCGCCACCCGATTGTTAAGATGGAAGACGCTAGTTTCCGTCTTGCTGGAACTGAGTACGAGACGCTATTTCCTAAAATAGTTGCTCAGGGTTTTGAGGTCTGCTGTTAAGCCATTTTCAATTTGTTGAACGTTATCAGATTGTTGTACTACTGCCAGATCATCAGAATAAGAGAACTGTCTGGATTCTGTTTGAGGAATGTCAGAAATATAAAAATTAAAAAGAAGTGGGGCAAGAACTGAGCCTTGAGGCAGACCATTATTCACTCTTCTTACTTTGCTTATCTTATTGTCTGAGACAACCTGGAAAGTTCGGTTAGCTAGCATGGTATTGATCAGACAAGTGATTTTTTTGCACTTCAAAATGTTCAGCAGTTTGTATACCACGCCCTCTCGCCACATTGTATCGTAGGCTGCGGTAAGGTCAACAAATACAGCGCCAGTCTTCAATCGTCTCTCAAATCCTGCTTCTATTTGAGTTTCCAAGGCCAGGACTTGATCCTCGCAGCTTCTTGCAGGTCTAAAACTTGCCTGTTCAACTAGGAAAGGTGAAGAATCAGGCAGTAGAATGGTGTAACTTCTGGATATTGAGGTTCAGTCCATAAAGGTGTATCTATTAGAAACGATTAGTGGATCCACGATTCAGAAGGCTAATTAAATCACCATGCGTAAAAGAAATCCGTTGGTTGAATGGTCCCGCAGTTGTTTTTCAAGCGGAGAACGTAATGATGAAATTGTAAGTAACAAAACAAACATAAAAGTTCTAGGATCCTGAACTTCTGATCTTTAAAATATTAAAAGGATGCAAAGAAAATAATGAACTTTATCAATCATCAAAACATATAAGCATTTACAGGAACAGTGCGTAAAAGTTCTGCCTGAGGAATACGGAATAATTAACTAGTGGAGGTGAGGTTGATGGCGTGAAGGAAAATAAACGGCCGTGTAATTGCAATGAATAGTTTAATGACAGTATTATATTGAATATAAAATACACTTAACCTGCAAGCAATCTCATTATAGGAAGCATACGTGTCAAAATTCACAAGAACGCGTTGAAAAAGCAGGTAATATATACGACAAAAATGAATAAATGTGAAGATAATCTGATAAAAGCTGTAACAGAAGCAGGAAAAGTTGGAAACTCTGGAAAGAATTTTTGCCCAAGAGATAGAAATAAGCGAAGGAAGGTTGAAGAGATTTAATGAAAAATGTGAACTATAGTTAGCGGTGTTTAAGAATCTAAGCCCAGTAGTTACAGGAAAATGTACGCTGCACAACGCCATTATCAAACACAGATTAATAAACTGAATCTGGGACTGCAATGTATACCCAGGCAGAAAAGTTATGAGCTACATTGAACTGAATAAGAATGGAACATAATTAAGAGAAGGATAATTGTAGTAGAGTAACCACAGAGCAATATTTAAAAAAATAATAATAATAAGGAAGAGCAATGAAGAAGAAAGAATTTAGTAATAATGTGTCAGAAATTTAATGAGATGGAAATTCATGAAAAAATAAAAATAAAAACAGCAGATGAATTGCGAAGAAGTTGAAGTTGCAGGTTGAGCACGAGAAACATGTGGGAAAAATTAAAAAAGAATGTAGAGGAAATGTAAACAAGAAGCTTTAAAACAATAAATATTGATTGGCAACCTCTTTTAAACAGATATAAAATACAGTACGAAATATTGCAGGGATTTTAAACTGATACCGAAAAGTTTTCTCCCTACTCTCCCTATAATTTATTTGCCATTTCATCACTAGCAATATTTGTCGACGTAGAATGGACAAACGCAACACTTAATTTAATATACCGATTCTTGAGGTTGGACTCGAACCGGTTACCCTTTGTACTTCAGGATTACTCTCCATCACCCATGCTATCAAAGCCTGCATCTGATTTATAACACAGGAGAGTTAGACACAGTTTTCATCAGAGTAATAACTTCACACAGCTGGAGCAGGCTGGAGTATGTGAAAACTACCGTATTTCAAGTTTATCGTCATACGCCTCATAAGAAAACTGGGATGATGCTGAGTATGCTCAGATTTGCATAACAAATGATGTGTAAATAAAAGTGAGCAAATGGGTGTTTTTTCTAAGTAGCTTAAGAAAAGGGATAAAAATAAAGAAAAACAAACAAATGTTATAAAGGATAGAATGAATGTAACAAGAAAAGTAAATACTAAAACTTTCTTGCTTGTAGGAGAAAAGAATCAATTTGGTTATTTCAGAAGTAAAGTTTCAAGGGACTGCCAAACTGAATAGTATCTGCAACAGATTATTACAGACAAAAACGGAATTTTTCTGAAGGAAAACTCACAATCTACAAAAATTGATGCATAGTGCGAAACACTGTATGAATGCGACAACTGAAGCTTTGGCATTCTAAAATGACGCAATTATTATTTTGTTCTAAAAAAAGGCTGAAAATTAAGTTAACTGATAATTTAATAAAATAATTCATCTTATAAATAATGAGCCAAGAAAGGAATATGCGTAAAAATCGTAGAAAAGAATAAAAAGCGCGATATGTTATATTCTAAGAACTATGTGTGTGGTTAGTGGAGGGTGCGGTTATTTCAGGGAATTAATGATAAATGTAACATTGATTTAGGCAAATAGGTTGCATTTCGTATACAGAGATGAAGATACAAGAAACTTTAACGTTGCCTCCGATCATCTTATAATATCTATTCTTACGTTGTTTTACGTGAGATGTACAAGATATGCTGATACAATAAGTTAACAGTGGTTCGACTCACTCTGGCAAGTTCATATCATTGATCTCCATCAGTTCTTCTCAACTTAACAATGGATTTGAAGCCCATTGTTTTATACCGTCTCATTTCAGCAGACAAAAGTAGAGGCTTTATTTTCTCAATTGCCGATATTACTTTGCCATTATATCTGGAAGCCTTGAATTTCATCTAGTGAAAGACTTCAGTCAAGACATTTAAATTCCCTATACGTTCTGACTCAGTAGACACCTCTACAGCATTATATATTCCGTTTTCTATTCAGCCGTACTTCAGATTGATATTTATATCGCGTATATTGTCGGGCATAATAGAGGTTGATAAGCGGTTACAATACCTCTTTATATTGATTCTACAGAATAGCGAGAGTATACTTATCATCAAAGATGTCGCGAATTTACTTCACATTCATAACTTTTAGGATCAAGACGCAATTTTGTCTGTTCTAATGTTATCGTCTGTAAACGACTATGCGACAGGGTTTTAGCAGAACAAATCAAGCAGGAATGATCCGATTTAAACGAAATTCCTTTCTTTTGCTTACTTACGGCTTATGGTCATTAGAGGCGAGATAGGACTGGGAGCAAGCAACGAAGGAATTCGGTCATGGCCTTTTGAAGATACTATCCCGGCATTCATCTGGAGTGATTTCCCCGTTCGGGCATCCAGATTTGGGTTTTCCATGGTTTCCCAAATCACTCCAGGCAAATGCCGAGATGTTTCCTTCAAAAGGCCATGGCCAAATTCCTTCCCATTCCTTGCCCCCCATCCTTTCCCGTCTCTAAAGACCTCGCTGTTAAGAGACGTTAAGCAGTTGAAAAAAAAAAATGGAGTGATTTCGGGAAACCACGGAAAACCGAAATCTGATTGGCCGGATGTGGATTCGAACACGGGTCGAACCGAATACGAGGCCAGAGTGTTACCATTCTCGATAACAAACTTACATAATAACCGACAAACTGCAGGTAGTAAGTCTTAAAGAAAACTTCTGTTCAACATCTAATCTTAAATTGAACAATATATCTGGAATTTGTTGGTAACAATAATGGATAACAGAGATCGTGTTGCTTGATGATAATTCATGCCGAACATTATAGCTAAAATGTTTCTTTTAACCTAATTAACGCTTTAACCTCAACTTGTATATGTGAATGGATTTGGCACTTATGAACTTAAATGTTTGCTTATGGGCCATGATGTGGCTCAATTATAAAGTGAGTGAAGAATATTGGATGGCAAGGGGTCAGACCCCAAAGAAACTGAAAATGATTTTTCTTCTGAATAAGAAAGATCAAAATGGCCATTTAAGTGTATTCAGCCTTCTGTCTATGAGTTACCATGAAGTGAATTCGTGGCATGTCGCGCTGACAAGAAGTACAAAAGGAATACGGATTCCTGTCTCCTAGTATTACTCCTTCCCCTCATCAAGGACGTGAGGACTCCATAATGGCTAACACTTTGTCTTACCAAAATTCAGAATTCGTAAGGGAATGCCAGAAAATATTTCACCGAAACGTTTAGATTCTCGAAAATCGGTATTGGCCAAAACAAAAAGATAATATTAATTTTCTTATTAATTTATTGAAACAGTAGCAAAACTATTTGAAACGTAACGTATATTTAAAAAATTTAGCCGTTGTGTCACGCAAAGACGACCATAAGCTTAACCTCAAATATGAACGGAAAGCGTAACTGTTGTAGGCCTACTTACCTCTTTTTCTTTAAAAGCGTTTAACCCACATCTAGGTGGTTTGTTATGGTTTTTATAGAAATCGTATTTTTTTCAAGCTGAAATTGGGGATTATCTCGCCTCTTTCAAATATGTCTGAGCAAAAGTGCTTAATATTCGCAATCAAGGTGTCCGGGGCGTACACGAAGGCAGTATTTAGAAGCGGGTCCAATGTAGCACCCTAAGTGGAGTGTTTCGGCGTCAAAATAGCTGGATTTAGATTACACGATATAACGTTACCATGAGCCTGGGCAGGGGGCCCAGAATGAAACGGTGAATGCTTTATCCTGTGTCTGTACATTAATTAACCATTCTCTGCATGAATCTGGCCCTTCAAATTGAGATTCTGATAGATTCTTTGCAATAGAAAAATGCGAAAGATGTCATACTGCACTCTTTAAGTTTGTCGAACTTCGTTTTTATAATGAAGTAGCTGCTACCCGCGACTTCGTACGCGTGGACTTTTTTTTGCTAGAATTGTATAAAGAAAGCTGTAAGTTATGTAAGATTTGTTCCAAACAACGCTGAGTCGACATAATAAGACAGGAAACCCATCGCCATATCATTCTACCATCGAACCAGTCTCATGAAGAGAATCAATTTGCAACATATTTAAAAATTGCAAAAACTATGATGTAGCGAGGGAGGTCCGATTTACGTGAGCGAGGCATGTCAAAAAAGAAGACAAAATAATATACTGATGCCAGAAACTTTTAGGTTGACACAAAATAATAGTATTGTGCAGCGAAAATCAGCTGTACTAAATAGTGAGTTTTGTCTGTAAATAAAATTTATTAATAGATCATTCACTAACTGACTGCGAGAGAATCACAGCCTCAGCTAACAATGTAACATTACAGACTTACACAAGAATCCGGCTGTCTTTCACCATTCGATAGGTTATCAAAATTTCATAACAAAAACTGTTATTCATACCGAAAAAAGTATCTGGTGCCTTCCCTGAAGAGACAAAGTATTTCCATGTCAAAGTCCATCTTTATCGACATACCCATTTAGTCGTTAAAACGTAACAGACAGACAGGGACTTACTTTCGCATTTATAATATTATTAACATAGATCATACACAAACTGACAACAAGAGAAAAAAAGCCTAAGCGACAGATATAACATAAAAAGTAAACGCGTACGGCATTGTTCGGGCGCCTACGAATTGCCAAGCATTCCACTCGTGAATTGGTGGGACCTACGGTTTAACATGGAATCCGACCAACGGAACGTACAGACATGCCTCATACGATCAAAAACAACTCTTAAACATTCCTGAACCTACCGGGATTTGAACCCTGGACCAGACTCAGAACTTCTGAGTGCAAGATCTCTAAACATTGAACCACTGGCCAACTCTATGACGTGGTACTACAGAGACACTCACGCTAGGCGTCAGTCTGTCACCATTCAGTTTTGAAAATTCCACGAGAAAATATATTATTTACACAGAAAAAAACTGCCCTATGTCCTTTCCGATGACAAATAGGTTTTCCTTGTCAAATTTAATGAAGATTGATTAAGTTGTTTACCCGTGAAAACGTAACATGCACAGAGAGAGAGACAGCTACTTTCCCATTTATTAGTATAGATTTGATAAAATTGTTCTCCGTGCAATTCATTCTCTCTTTATACACGATGTGTGTGATAAACTTCCCTTTCATTTGAAATCATTCAGGATCTGACAATAAATACTTTAATTACAGTTACCTGCCAGTGTGGCTCTGTGCGCTGAGGTACAACGGGACCGGGCACGAGCCCAAGTCTCCGCGTACAGGCCGTCCTGACTGCGGTTTTTAGGTGGTTTCCGAGCCATTAAGGCAAATGCCGAGGCGGTCCCCAATCTGCGCCTTATTTCACAAACAAAAAATACAGAGGACATTGTTACACGATTCTCAGATAGACGGCAACACGCCACTTCCCCCATTAGTACGTAGTACGACCAGGCATTAGGTATAAAATGCTTGGTGTCAGTAAAACCAAAGCTCCAAATTTGACCATGCCAATGATAAGTAAAACTCATCGAAGACAGCCGACCCCAAAATGTTGGGAAAAAGGTCGTCAAGAAGAAAAGACACTTGATTTACGATGCAACCACACATAAGAATTGCTTTGCCACTTCTCAAATACAATTTGCATGTTATAGTTCTTAATTCTGGCATTTGGGAGGCATCGATGAGGCATGAAGACATATGAGGCATGAAGACATAAGGGGGAAAAAAAAAGAAATTAAAAACTTTCGGTGCATAATCGCTAGTGAGATCATAATTCTGCGCTATAATAACCCAATGTCTCCAAGCCACAAAGCCACGTTAAAAAAACAAAGGAGCTTAATCTGCCGTTGTGGCTATTATTTCTGCTTAGAAAGAATAAATATACAGGGGGTTAATCGTTTAATGGTTTTAACGTCATACGTCTTCTGAAAGGCTAACAAACATGTCGACCAACTTTCAGATGCATTAGTTTAAAAACAAAAGAAGAAAAAAAAAATTAAAGCATCTAAACGTACTATTGGGAGTGCTTGGATAAAAGCCAAAAGTTCAGACACAATTGGGACTTGTAATAAAACATTTTGCTAGTAGAACTCACTTGTTTCTAAAGGCAGTAGTACGAAATATACTACAACCATCTCAGGAATCAAGCTGTATTTCTCTTTCCCAATACCTGATATTTTCATCATGTTTGTATGTCATCTCAAATGCTGGCTCTTTTTTATTTCTTTACGTAAAACTTCTGAAGAACAACTACTTTCCATTGGCATTTTACGGCATCTCTTACTCAAATAATGCATCTTTAAACCGTAAAGGGAGCATGAGAATATTAGTGTAACAGACCCCGATTGAGTGAAGCGAATTTACCGAGCGTGGTAGAGAATGATACACATGGGCAGAATTAAGAATAAATCGAACGAGAGCGAATCGATCCTTGCGCAGTTTGTGTTCCGTACCTTAATCACGTTCATAAATGTTCATGAAGTAGGTTCACACGGCAGTGGCTTGGCGCAAAAATCAATGCTGTTGCGCGTTCAGTTAACAGTGGCGGCTCAAGGTCAGTCTATCCCCACCACGTTGCCCTTATCCCTACAGGCGAAGGAGATATTTGCGTCACATTTACCTGAACCCAGCGGCCAACTCGAAGAATAGGAACAGGAAGGAATGATGAGATGAGGAGCGGGACCGGGAGAACATGACCTTGAGCCGCCAGTTCGGAGTGAACAGGATATGGGGTGTCCATTAATTACGTGAGGTGTTTTTTCTTAAATCTTGGACCCCTCCTCCTTCTTGAAGAGATTTTGCGAGATCTAGTGGGACCCGGCCCCCCTAACCATGAGAATGACCTAGTAATTTTCGAGATTTTTTTTACCTCTACCGTTCTTTGAAGGGCGGCAATCTGAAATAAAAAGTTGACATGAGATTCATATCGACTCCGCCTGTCACTTTGTGAGATTTTGTTAGTTTTTCCTGATACCCCCCCATATTTTGTGCTCACGTAATTTATGTGCGTCTCCTATAGAGATTATTTTTAGGTTAAGTAGTGGACTCCACTCCCCACACATCCAATACAACACAGCGTCGCTGATTACAATCGTTCAACGCTAGTCACATACTTTATTTGTAGTATCTAACCCAACCATTAGGATGCAATGCACTCTGAATTAAGATCACTTTGAACACAACAGTATTAATACATGGCAAAATAGGCCCATTATACTTAGTTTTTCCTATTTTGCTAGTAAGTTACAGACTATAGTAGATGTATTTTTTTAGTGTTTGTTATTTAAGTAGAGGATATAGTCCATTTTCAAAAACATATTCCAGCTTCTAAGTAACATCGTTCATTAGGTAGACCATGTAGGAAACGTGGATTAACATTGACTGTATAGACTTCCATTGAAAAAAAATACACTGTAATACCAAACGTCATGGGGCAAGTGTAGCAATCCGACTGAACATTGACTCAATATGTTATCGGAAGTTCCCTGAAGAAATATGCAGCCTTGCTTCCTCTACAGCCGTCGATAATTGCAAAAGTGTTGCCGGTGCAGGACGCTACCTTAGAATGATGCCGCATATATGGTAGATTGGATTCTGCGTGGCCAAATCATTCGCTGGTTCTGTCCATAATGTTTCTCAAACCAATTGTGAACAACTTTGGCTAGGTGACATGTCGCGTTATCGTCATGGAAAAGTCCATCGTTGTTTGGAAACATAAAGACCATGAATGTCTTTAAATGGTCTCCAAATAGCTGAACATAAGTAGTTCCAGTCAATGGTTGGTACAGTTTGTCCATAGGCCCCAGGCCATGCCATGTAAACTCACCCAATATCAGGATGGAGCCACCACAGTGCCTTCCTGACAGCCTGGGTCCAGGGTCTCGGGGCTGCGCCATCAGCTCTTATCAACTGGAATCGTGACTCATCCGACCACGCAATCTTTTTCCAGTCATTTAGGGTCCAACCGGTATGTTAATGATCCCGGAGCGGCGCTACAGCTGATGTTTTGTTAGCAGAGGCACTCGCATATGTCTTCTGCCTCCTTATTCTATTTACACCAAATTTCGTTGCACTGTGCACACGGACACGTCTGTGGTACGTCCCGCATTGAGTATTGCTGTTGTCTGACGCAGTGTCACCTGTCTGTCAAGACTGTATCCCCGACGCAGATGTCGCTGGTCTCGGACATTAAGTAGACTTGGTCGCCACTGCGTTATCCATAGCTGGAGGTGATGCCGGAAATTACATATTAACGGCTACTCTTGAAGCTGTGAATCGAGGAATTTTGAATTCACAACCAATTTCCAAAATGTGTTAAGCTTCCTGGTTCAAAGTCTATTAATTCGTATCGTGTGACCATAATCACACGACTCACGAGAGCACAAATGAAATCCCCGACACTGCATGGCATATGTATATACGTTTCTTCCGCAATGCTACCACTGTTTGGATATTTGCATCTTCCTACCTATGACGTTTTCAGTATATCTTAGTCCCCTGTTTGTACGAGCTCTACACATCGAAACCCTACACGTGGGGTAGAAAAAAAGAACAAAATTTGGCCCCAGTATTTGGATAACAGGCTCCTACAATACATAACTTATAAAATTTTGAATCCGATATACAGTTTTTTTAATAAGATATTTTTTTTTCTTATGGTTTTACGAATCTTCGACATTGAGATCGTTAGAGGCGGGAAACTACTACGGGCAATGAAACAATGAGCAACCCAAATCTGAATGGCCGGACGGGGATTCGAACCTGCATCCTCAAGAATGCGAGGCCAGAGTGTTACCACTCACCTACCACGCTCGATGAACTGACTTCGTTCAAAGGCTATCCTGCAACAGACACTGGAGCGACACCAGTAGGTCTCCGTTTCCTGCCAGTTAGGGTACTTTAAAAAGTTGGTATAAATTAGACTGAGATTTGTGAAATGTTGTACGTGAAAGTGTCGTTGATCATAACCTAATTTTTTCGTACATTCCACGCATCCGGTAGCGTTTTACTTGTACATTTAGGTCGTTCAATAAACTATCATACAAATACACTAGGTACTTCTATAAATAATTCTCATATTTCGCAATCGTCTCTACAAATGGGAGGTCGTGTCGGGTAAGAATATTAATATCGCAAATATTAAACCATTTTTACGACAGTAATCAAATAACCGTCGTTCAATTTCGCAATACAGCCAATACTTTATACATGCCCCAGATTATAATGGGAAACACTTAAAAAAGATAAATTTCAAATTCAACGTGTGAATGCACATCGGCACTAATAATTTTTTAAGTGATATCTTCTATGGCAGCGCCTGAATTGAGGAGAGAAGTCAGTACTTCGACAAGTCCATGCGTCATGTTTAATCGACACGCAATTGCGCATAAACTATGTTTCAGGTATCTTTCGACACACAATGGCGCATGCGCGTGCGAATGCGACGGCGCTAGCACGTTTGTTTACCTCAGTGATATTCAAAAGTACATTTACCAGTTTTTAAGACAAACTACCAGATAATTATGCACAAGAGTGGATGGACGTCGTTAGGGTAGCATGAGTGGTTGCTGAAACGCAATGGAATTAGTTCTTAGTGCATCACAAAACGGTTAAAAAGTTTCTTAAAAATATGTCTTATACATTATGAATGTGTCAAGTTTACAACATGTTGGTTTTGTATATGTAGGTGTTTGTCTGAACGGATAGAGGTTAGGATAGCTTCAGACGCGTGTGAAACGCAATGGATTAGTCTTTTGCGTTTCACGCAACGGTAGAACGCAATACAGCAGCAATACGGCGTTGCATGAATCAGACACGTCCGTGGTAGGTTTCCGGAGGTATCCGGCACCAGATGTATAAGCATAGGTCACGCAATTCCATTAAGTTACCGGCCGATGTTTTGTGGGCGCGGAGCCGGCACCGGAAAGCGTTCCAGTTGCGTTCTATCTAGTAGATATCAGCCAAATTTTGTGGCAAAGACGTCAGTTTACCATAATGCTCCTCAAACCACTGCAACACGATTCTGGCCTTGTGAAATAGACAACTTTCCTGCTGGAAGAACCCGCCGCCGTCAATGCAGTCATGAAGTATGAAGAGACGCAGCTCTGTTAAAGTCACTTATGCCAGTGGATTTTCCCATTTACCACACATATCGTCGCTAGAATGATTCCCTATGCGTCTTTACTCCGCTTATACAGGGTGGTCAGAAATTCACTCATCGGCGGGTAAGGGCAGTGTTCGGGACGTTGCACTAACGAAATAAATACAAAAAAAAATCTAGTAAAAGTCGTACCGTTTTTGAGTTATTCGCAGCTAAAGTTGGCCAATAAGAGCACTGCGCGGGCGAATTCAAACAGCCTTCCACCGGCGGTGTTGCCAAGCGTACTCGAGGCATGCGACCGCCACAGAAAACGAAAAGAAAAATTCTCATCGGAAGGGGGGATCGAACCCGCAACTTTCAGATTGAGAGTTTGCCGTCTTACCGACTACGCTGCCAAGGCACTAGAATTTCATTCTTTTTAGAAGCCACTAGAGCGTACTGTTTGTTCGTAATCGGAATTGATCGGTAATCCGCGACATTTTTCGGGAAGTCGGTGGTGGGGCTAGAGGATTCTTTTTTATGGGAATTGTTTTTTAATTAGTTGATCTGCTTGCTAGATTAATCTTTAATTTTTGTACAAAAATCGTTTAATGGCACAAAAAAAAAAATCTGTAAACTTAATTTATTCGTTGCAAAGAAGCTTCTTTTATTCCATGTAATCGTATTTCACTAGATTTCGATCACAACATTTTTATTGATTAACGCGAATATCCTTGCTACTATTTTGCAACAATAAAACAAAAAACAATAAACTTTTGGAAAAAAGAACATTAAACCCATTCTATCGTTTGTAACGTAACTTTCTCTGCTGCAAAAAGTCTGTTCTTATTCAAACAAGTTGTACATTTTGGTAACGTGTATCAACTCGCTAACGCGCGGCAAGCCGCAAAAGGTAAACAAGCTGTTACTCATTGAAAGCCCTTTTGTCACTGATACAAAACCAAATTACTGTACAGTAATTTCATTACAACTTGACGTTGTCAGTCGCAACATTGAAAGCCAACAGGGATTTACTTACAATACACGTCAACCCGCAACAGTAACCGTAGTAAAAATGTATCCCAATAAACAACAATAACAAAAAAATACGGGTCCTTACATTTTACAGCAACTGCTCAAAATGCCCTCCCTCAACTGCAATACCGGCACGACAACGCTGAGTTACTGAATTTGCGAGTCCTCCAAAATTGTAACTTTCTCTAATTTCATCAAAAGCTAGAATTATCCTAGCCAAAAGTTCTTCCTCTGTTTCTACTTCAGTCTCATAATCAATGGCCTTGACAGCTCCCCAGAGATAAAAATCCAATGGATTGTTGTCTGGTGACCGAGCTGGCCAGTGAATTGGGCCTCCTCGACCAATCATGCACCTAAGTGTTGACGTATCGGTACTGCAAAATGCGGTGGCCCGCCGTCATGTTGAAACCACATGTCATTACGAAATGCCAAAGGAACGTCTTCTAAGTACAACAGAAGGACGTTTTCATGAAATGCTATATAAGAAGCGCCATTTAAACGTTGCGGAAGTAGAACAGGGCCTAGTATAAACTCGCCCAAAATACCCGCCCAAATGTTAACACTAAATTTGTGTTGGTATGACTTGACAAAAATTGCATGCAGATTTTCGACATCCTAGATATGGCTGTTTCGGCTATTAAAACACTTCTCCCTGGTATAGCACGCCTCATCCGTCCACAGCACCTTCCTTTCAAAGTTTGGATAATCGTTACATTGCTGCAGGTACCAATGTGAAAACTGAACTCGAAGTGAAAAATCGTCTTCCTCCAAATCTTTAACCTTTTGAAAGTGAAAGGGATGTAACCCTTCGTCGTGAAGGACGTCCAAAACAGTGGCATGTGAGGCCTGGTAATTAAAAAACAACAAAAATGACCCTATTGAAAGGCTGCATTTAAACGGAGAATTTGAGGGATCACTTAGACTGGACGTATCTGCAATGCGTTGGCAATGACCCTAGAGCTAGTCCTCGGATTATCCGCAATCATTTCCAGGACATTGTCTTCAAATCCTACACTCCGCCTGAACCGATTTCGTCCGGGGTCGGGCCTGTGGACAACAATACTTCCCGTCTCCCTCAACTTTCTGTCAACCAACACAAAAGTGTTGGCCGATGGAATCACACAGTTAGGAAATCGAGTCATGTAAATCTTAACTGCTTCGGCACTGTTTTGTCCAGCAGCGCCATACGCCAAATGCATATCGGCGTACTATTCAAACGAAAATTGATGACGTTGCATGATGACAGTGTCTTTATCAGTAAGTTGCGTTCGACTGCGAGACTTCTTCTGGCATGGTCCTTTAGCCCCACCACCAACTTCTCGCCCTAGTGGCTTCTAAAAACAAGGAAGTTCTAGTGCCTTGGCAGCGTAGTCGGTAAGACGGCAAACTCTCAATCTGAAAATTGCGGCTTCGATCCCCCCTTCCGATGAGAATTTTTCTTTTCGTTTTCTGTGGCGGTCGCATGCCTCGCGTACGCTTGGCAACACCGCCGGTGGAAGGCTGTTTGAATTCGCCCGCGCAGCGCTCTTATTGGCCAACTTTAGCTGCGAATAACTCAAAAACGGTACGACTTTTACTAGATTTTTTTTGTATTTATTTCGTTAGTGCAACGTCCCGAACACTGCCCTTACCCGCCGATGAGTGAATTTCTGACCACCCTGTATACTTTCCTTACCGTATGACGTACTCGCAACGTCACCAGGCGGCATTCAATCTCTAAGTGGCCAGTGATCATAATAATTTGGCTCAACAGCGTATATTACATATTTTATAACTGTGTGCAGTTCACAATTTGTTGGTTTTTGTTGAATGTCTTACATTTGTTTTCACTTTTACACTGTTTTTTCTCGTACTTATGGCTTTACGCGTCGTCGACGTCGAATTTATTAGAGGCGGGATGGGACTGGGAAGGAACGGAAGGAATTCGGCCATGGCCTTTTGAAGGAAACATCTCGGTATTCGCCTGGAGTGATTTGGGGAAACCATGGAAAACCCAAATCTGGATGCCCGGACGGGGATTCGAACCTGCGTCCTCAGGAATTCGAGGCCAGAGCGATAACCACTCACCCACTACGCTCGGTTTCTACACTGCTGTTTTATATGTTGTCATCTAAACATCAAACTCGCGAAAAACATATAACTAGAGAAGGCATCAAGTTAGTCGAGTAACGAAAGCTAGCATGTGACAGATAAATCTTAGAAATAAAGTTACGTACAAATATAATCGGAGCATTCCTGGAAAATAAGGCATGTTTTCTCACGTTTAATCGCGCATTGAGCTAAACATACTTTTATTTTCTGAGAGATCTGATTTTGTAAAAGCAGTGAACTGTGGCTTTATATTTCCACTCTAATAAAAGTCGTTACGCCACTTAAAGTAGAACTTAAATACTTAACAGTTTATGTCTTGGTGAGTAGTTTCTTTTAATAAAAATTAATCAACTATAAAATCAATCAAGAAATTAGGAGACATAATAATGAATCCCACAAAAAGAATTCTTGTAAAAATAGACCTAGTGTCGTGCTCGTGCAATGACAAAAAGTTATGATATCCTGTTCTGAGCCAAGTCTACACTTTACAGAGTATATTCACTTCACTTTGTGAAATAGAATACTTTCTCTTAGTGTTATAGATCATTTATTTAGAATTAAAAAAATAACTCTGGTGACTTAGTTATAATGCATACCATGTTTTCAAGCTGATATGATTTATTGTGAGGTACGTAAGACTGAATATGTTGCATTTTTTAGGATTTATTAAAAAATTGGCTTAGATTTTTTTTAAAATGTAAAAAGCTCGAAATATTCTTAAGACAGGCTAAAAAAATTTAATATAATTTTATCAATTAAAATGTTGTTAACTGTTAATTTTTAATCTTTTAACATTAAAATTGATTTATTAATTTGAGTAACAGACGTTTATTATTTCATTTGTTAACATTTTAAATAACTATGTTTTAAAAATACGAGCTTAAAAATTGTTAGCGGCAATCCTGCAAAAATCACGCGGGATTGAAAACACTGCTGGATTGCAATCCTTCCTCCCTGCATACAGCAGGATTATCGCTGCAAGTTCGAAGCTGTGCCGCTGTGCTGAGTAATTGGACGCGCGATTGCTTCGTTTGTATGCAGACCACCGACGGCTGACGCAGCGGGAACGCCGCTGCCTCGTCATCAGAAGTTCCCGCTTCGAATCTCGCCATTGTTGCGGTTCTCGGAAGAGCTTCCGTTAAAGGCTGCTTATTGTGTGCCAAACACACTTATTGTTCGGATCCTACACTTCCCGGCTAAGCGGAGGCGAAACCAACAAGAAAGAAAGCCTTCAGCAAGATGTCACATCACTCTATTTCTAGCCGCAGTTGATGTTAAGTCCTTCGAATTGCAGAATAAGTAAAATTCTCTCCAAAATTTTATCTCGGTCTTTCGAAATTATAAATACTCGAATGAATATATGATGCTTTCGTTTAGGTTTAAGTACAGAGCAGATTCACAGAATGTGTTATGGTGTCCGTAAGCACACCATTAATGAATTTAAAATGGTAAATACTTCTCGCCTTATATTTCAAAGGTGACCGTTGTATAGACAGTTATCTCTTTACTCTGTATTATTCGTGAAATTTAACCTGCAATCCACAGGTAATTGGTTAGATGCCTACTAATCCACTACTCTGGATAGGGGAGGTACAAAGGGACCAGGACCGAGTCCTGTTCCGCGCGTACCAGCCGCCCTGACCACGGCTTTTAGTCAGTTTTCCACAGTCATCAAGGCAAATGCTGGGACGGACCCCAATCTCCGCCTCATAAAATTCTCATTTAACCAAAAAAAAATACACTTATCACACACTGAACATATTCATACTACTTGCAGACAATATCCCTCAAATACATGTGGAATGTTACGGGATACTACCACGCTAATATTTCCGTAGTAGTGCATGGTATGACTCTCCATGTGGAAGAAAGTGACGAGAGCAGACATTTGAAAGAAATCTTGCCTTAGGGCAGAATGCTGATGATGATGGTCCAGTAGCACCAGTAAGGGTATTAAGTGAGAACAAGGCTTCATCTCGAAGTATCAAATATTAGTGGAAGTAAAATGAAAGCCAAAAAATTAATTGATTACAACGAATAATACCTAATGCGAACAATGGATATAGTGTCATTCAAAATCTCAAACGCGTCAGTAATATTCCATTGAAATATATCAAACAAACTCCCGTGGGCGCTTTTAACGTTCGGAGAGACGTAATGTTCGGGACGCGGCTCAAACTTCCTGTCCGACCATCCAGATTCTGGTTTTCCGTGTTTCCCTAAACGGAACGTTCAACAGACCATGGCTGAATTCCTTCCACTCCCTCCTCGACATCGACGAGGCTTTAACCCCGGAAAAAAGAAACCATTTGGCAGTCATTGGGGACTACCGACAGAAGTGAAAACTTAAAACCATGAAATCATACGCGCAACACGTCAAACCTATATCTAACTAATAATAACTCCCTGTGACAGTAATGCTGGTGACGGGGTTTCTATTGGATGCGCATTCCACCCCTCTCTTAGTCGCCTTAAACAAACCCTGTAGTGCTACCGAATACAGCGAAGCTACAGTTTAACGTGTAATGTGAACCACTGAAGTGTTCTGGCGTACTTCACATTACACAGAAAACTACGCCAGAGGTGAAGGTCGGGTTAAGTGTCTACGAAAACCCTCGCTGAGACAGCTATTCGACCCGTGGACCTTTCTTATTCCAGTCAGACAACTTAACGACTGAGCCACCAGACCGCTACAGATACTGTTAACTTTAGCATGTCGGTGACGCAAACTCATAAGATTTCACTAATCCAAAAATCACCCAACACGCCTAAACAAGTTTTAACTACAAAAACTAAAAAATTAGCTTAGCCCACTTCCCGAAGGAGATGTACCAATCTATTGTGTCAGAGGCAGGAAGGCCAGTTCCTTTCCTCAGGGGCCTACAGTTTAATGTGGAATCAGAACCACGGAAGGTCCCGGCGTAGCTCATACAATCAAATACAACTCCTAACAATTTCTGCTAACCACGGGATATGAACCCGCAATGGGAGAGGGAAACTTTTGGAACTAAGCGCACTAACCGCTGAGCTAACAGGACGCGGCGTTTTGAAATATGCGTGTGCTAAGTACTATCAAAATCGGATAAAAACTGCGTTTATATGAACAACGTTGACAGAAATTAAGGTGAGGGAAGGAAGGAGGAGAGGGTTTAGATTACTGAAAATCAAACGAAAACAGAGTTTTTCTATTTGTTTTAAAGTATACGTATGCAAAGTTCCATCAAAATCGGATAAAAACTACGTGTTTGTATGACGAACATCGGCAAAAAAACAAAACATTTTTACATATAAATATAATTTATTCTTACGCTGCTGTCCAATTGCAACACGAGATATATTGCTATTATAGCATGTTGGTGACATCGAAAAAGAGTCAAACGAGCGTATGATATGCGCAACACGTTGCAGCATAGTAGATTTACCCCGTCCAAACATAGCCTAGCACGCGAATAGAAGTTTTCACTTCAATAACGTAGGGTCTCAGTGCTGTGGAGCAAGCGGACTCCATCTCCGCTCCAACAATACAGATTTTGTTCTTCCATGGATTCCTGAAATCATTGTAGGTGAATGACTGGATGAGATATGGCCAAATTCCTTCCCCTTTCGTAACTTTTCGTCGACCAGCAGTAAAGCACTAAATCTACACTATTGAAAATCTGAAAAGGGACTGTGTTTGGCGCAAACTCCTGGATAGATTTTTATACCATATTCCAAACTCTGAACGCTTGAGTTTTACGTTAAAATCTGAGAATTGTCCTGTGCCGTCAGATCTGCCATATTTCACCCCCAATCTTCACGTCCTGTGATAGTGTATGGACGCCACCACCTAGCAGCCTACTCGCGATTTCACCGTCCTTCAACCATTTTCCATAGATGTTCACTACAAACCATATGAACAGCCAACCAGCCTCGCTGTTTCCGATATGTTCGTTCCCAGGCGTCGGGGCATAAGAATCTGCCCTTTGTCAGAGGCACTTATGTCACTGAATGTCCCCATTTGCCACACGTATCCTCGATAGAATGACTCCCCATGCTCCGCCAATGTACTTCCCTTACCGCACGGCGTAAAGGCAGCGTCACCCGACTGCACACAGTCTCTGGGTGGCCAGTGGCCATAATGTATTGGCTCATCATTTTATTTCGTTTTACAGTTTAGATAAGCTGAATTTTCTGGAAATAACAGCAGTCTGAAGTATGTATATAGATTCGAATAAACCTAAACTATAAATCAGAGGTCTGTCCGAAAAGTATCAGACCTTCCTTCATATTTCCCCGCTGGTGTTATTCTGCTTTATTAGGCTAGTCCCCATTTCATTGAAGAATACGCTCCCATCGGCATTTCCACTTTAGGAAGCAGTGCTTTGTGAAATATTGCTGCACGAGGTTCGATTCATGCGCTGGCGCGTAATCGTGATGAAGAAGCCAGTCACCTCTTGACCAAAGCTGATGTCGTTTTCTTCTAACTGCGTCACGCAATCATTTTCATTACTTCATGATAAAATGCTTTGTTTATCGTCTGACTTTCAGGAGCATTTTAGTGGTGCACAACACCCTCATAATTAAAAAAAAAACAATCAGCAACGACTTGAAATTGCTCCGACTTTGACACGCTTTTTTCGGTCGTGGCTCCGACGATAGCTTCCACTGCGAGGACTGTAGTTTTGTTTCGGGATCATAACCATAAACCCACGATTCATCACCAGTCATAATCTTTTCAAGCAGATCTTCATCATTATAGACCATTTCCAAATTGTCCTGACTGATTTCAAGGCGAAGGTTATTCTGCTCCACCGTTAGCAATTTCGGAAAGAATTTCGCACACAAGCGAACAATTGCAAATTTTCAGTTAAAATCTTCCAAGCACTACTCTTCGGTATTCAAAGATCACATTCTAGTTCACGCACAGTCAGTCGATAATATTCAGTGATCGCAAGTCACACACGTTCGATATTATCCGGTGTTTTTGTCGTCGAAGGCCGCCCAGAGCGTGGGTTACTATCAACAAACGTGCGGCCATCTTTGAACCACTTATACTACTCTTTTTTTGTTATTATTTCTTTTTTTTTGCTCATAAACTCGTCCCCTAATGTCATCTTCATCATTTCGATGGTCTCCGCACAATTCTTCTCGAGTTTAAAGCAAATTCGTTGCTCCGATCCTTTCGTCATTTTTTAACGATAGCAAAATGCGACGAGCGTACAAAACACTTTGTAAACAAACGCACGCTGCACGTGAACTAAGGCGCCCCGGCGACAACTTCGGCATACAGGGAGTTCGTGAAGCTTTACTGTTGACACTCAAACAAGGCATATGGCGCTAAAATTGTCAGGAGCGAAGATATGAAGGAAGTTCAGATACTTTTGGCACAGACCTCGTAAACTGCTATCAGATTCAAAAATATTGTACGCACTATTTCACTTACACTTAGGTTCACTGGTTCGCCAAAGAATCTGGCAAAGCAGGCAATTCGCAGACAAACTCCTCTAGTACTATACAAAACTGCCAGTCTCTAAGATTAAAATGTAGACTGAAATCTTGGAAAGCAGGAAATGATGGTTATGTAAGGTGTGACTGGTTAGTAGTGTTTGCGTTGCGACCTCGCTGTGGGTGTGGCAGTAGAGGCCACGAGAGGCCACTGCAGTCTCACCTATATCTGCTCCAGCATCTCCTCAGCTCTTAAACACAACCTGTGAGACAACATTTTTGACGTGTGTATGATATCCACACTGGTTGCCACTCCACAAACTCAATATAATATTGGGAAATATAATTTAGCATTGCCGCTCCTAATCTAGCCAATAGCCTAATGTTAATCAAACAGTATTCAAACTAAAAAAAAAGAAAAAAGAAAGACTCACACAAAACAGCGCTAAATACACAATTTCCACCAGCACATCAAACCTTAAGTTATTGCCACTATACATTCTATTTCCGAAACATACACATATTTAACAAAACATATGAGAAAATACACTCATTTCACTAACAACACACTTTCGACAAAACATGATTGGATAAACAGCTGAGCAACTGCAACGATTACAAGCAACTAGCTTACGATCATTGTTAGAGAGAAATTAAACTGCAGCGACAATAACGAGATTGGCTGCCTCAAGTAACATTGGAAGTGAGGACGTTGATCGACTGCCACAATTCACGATAGAAAATTAATTGCAATGTAGTCTTCACGGGTGTACCGCCGGATAGTGTTGTGGAAACACAATATTTCGACGGCTGGCTCTGCCGTCTTCTTCAGGTGATGAGACATGTGTAATGGTCGGCTGACCCACAGATACTGAGTATCTGTGGGTCAGCCGACCATTACACATGTCTCATCACCTGAAGAAGACGGCAGAGCCAGCCGTCGAAATATTGTGTTTCCACAACACTATCCGGCGGTACACCCGTGAAGACTACATTGCAGTCATACGCCGGGAAAGTCTTCGTTCTTACAGAAAATTAATTATTAGTTCAATGTAATACCTGTACATAAGTATAATTATAATATCATTCAAACAAACCTAGCTGTACAAAATTTATAAACTATAAATGCACTACGCAAAATATTGGAGCGTTGAAGATAGCTCGACGAGAGGCAAAACGCGTCCGAAAGAAACGAAAATTGCAGCAGTTACATTGACGCTTTATTAAACAACCAGCCTATAGGCCCGTCAAAAATGACGGGTTTAATCAAATGTTCTGCAAATAATTTCTCCGCATTTGATTAACTAAATCCAATTGTTATTACATAACGCACAGAATCATGACTTTTGTAATGTTGTGCGTATGTAGATTGTAGTTCGCATAGCGATTCAGCTGGAGCTTCTTACAAGCGTTTCAAATAACGTTAGTGAGCAAAGAAAAAAAAACACTTATGTTATGCAGTGTAATATCAATTTAAATCCTGGTTCAGGAAGGATAGATCGTGATAAATGTAGAACTAATTAAAGCCAAGTATTGTTTTCAGTAACATTATTTTTTATTTTTTTTTAAATGGCAGTCATTGGGGACTGCCGACATAAGTAAAAACTTAAAAGGCCCAATACGCCTAAAGAAGTTTTCACTTCAATGACTAAAAATCTAACTTAGTCCACAACCCAAAGGTTGTCTTCCTGAAGGAGATTTACTACCAAGCTATTGTGTCAGAGGCAGAAAGGCCAATTATTTTTCTCAGGGGCCTATGGTTTAACGTGGAATCAGAACCACGGAACGTCCCGGCGTAGCTCATATAATCAAATACAACTCCAAAAAATTCCTGTTCACCACGCGATTTGTGCCCGCGATCAGAGAGAGAAACTTTCGGAAGCAAGGCTCTTAACCGCTGAGCTACCAGACTGCCTTGTTTTAAGTATACGTGTACTAAGCACTAGCAAAATCGGATAAAAACTGTTGGTTTGTATAAATATCATATGAAAAGTTACTTTCACTGCTATCGAAGTGCAACACGTACTACTCATAGCCACAGATATACTGCTATTACGCCGTGTTGGTGACGCGAATTCATAGATTTACCCCCATCCAACAGCCCGCCTATACAAGTTTTCACTTCAAAACACTTGAATTACTCATGTCCTCTGCTGTAGCGTCTTTGGAAAAGAATTTAGTGGAAACATCTGTATGGAACGAATATATATAAATAAAAAGCAACTAATAATTAATATCTTAATTAAATGCAATACATACTTTTCTTTCAGTGTTTTGGCAATTCATTTCTTCACGGATGGTTAACTAAATAGAACTGTTACTAAACAATGCGCGTAGCCTCGACTAACATCTGACATCACACCGTTACGGTCACGCCTACGTGATGACCAAACTTAGCCTTGTATTAGTGTTGATAATTTATTATTCTAACAAGCAACTGCAGACGAAATGGCCTGTAACAACTGGCTGAGACAAGACCGCCAAGTTTCTGGAGCGGGGAAGAGGGGCAGCTACAGTTTTTGGTCCAATTCACCGAGCGTGGTGGGTGAGTGGTAACGCTCTGGCCTCGCATTCGAGAGGACGCCTGTTCGATTCAGCGTCCGGGCATCCAGATTTTGGTTTTCCATGGTTTCCCCAAATCGCTCCAGGTGAATGCCAGGATGCTTCCTAGAAAAGGGAATGGCCGAATTCCTTCCTCCTCCTTGTTTCCAGTCCTTTCTTACCTCTAATAACCTCGAAGTCGACGAGACGTAAAGCAATGACAAAAAATTAAGAAAAAATCAGTTAATTTCACCGCATCTGGAAACGTCTGTGGTGTATAGTCACTGACTCGGTGAAAATTCAGCTCTTTTGTGACCCCATTCGATAGATATACCCAAAAACTATTGATTTTTAGTCTAATGCTGCAGTTTCGTGTGTGGTTGCATGGCGTTGAAGTAGAAAACAGATGAATATCCACCCATATTCGAAAAGCAATATTGAAATATAGGAATCTTACACGGTTCAAAAGTATCGAAAAATTGAGAGAAGGGCAGCGCAATTATTGACATTCCATGCAAAAGCGTCACAAAGTTAATACGGAAATTGGATTTTAATCCTTGGACTAAGACATATGACGTTTCTTTCACATGAAGTTATTGAGTTACATGCGAACAACCTCAGTTATTTAGGAATGCAGTGAAATAGTTTCCCTACCAAAGTATTTGGTTTGATGTTATCAGATTTTTTTTAAAACTGCTTATCGTCTCTTAACAGCGAGGTCTTTAGAGACGGGAAAGGATGGGGAGGAATTCGGCCATGGCCTTTTGAAGGAAGCATCCCGGCATTTGCCTGGAGTGATTTGGGAAACCATGGAAAACCCAAATCTGGATGCCAGGATGGGGATTCGAACCGCAGTCCTCCCGAATGCGAGGCCAGAACGCTAACCGTTACTCGATGTTATCAGAGAAACAAGATTCCGTACTGGTGGCTATACGAATTCTACACCGGCAGTCCTAATTGCGATTTCCTGCAATCACCATTATGAATGCTGGGACAGTTCCCAACTTCCGGTTCTTAAACTGAACATTTCACAAACAAAAATACACTTATTATACAGAATAGACGTTATAATGTTTCTCAGAAAGATGGCAACATTTATCCCCCCCTCCCCCAAATTATAATAGGATCACCACTCCGGCAGTAAAATTGGCTAAAAAAATTAAACATTATATACAAGAATGCCGGGATGGAACTTAATCACTTATGTCCTGACTAGGAATCAAACGGTATATTTTTAGTCCAGCACACTAGGCACTTCCTGTGGAATATGACCTTCCCTTCCTGCTCGCACCTGCGCGAATACGGAATCTGAGAGGCTTCCTTCTCGTATCAGAGTACCGATCAATCGAAATATATAGACGTACAAGTTACATGGACAACGGTTATGTTTTCTAACATCAAGGGAAATGTAATGCAAGGATTCTCTATTTATGAATCACTTCCATGCATAAGAATCCATCAAACAAACAGGGTTTTTAAACAATAATTTATTATTAATGCTTGAATTACATTTGTACGCGGCAGTCTGGTGTTTGCGATAGCAAGAAGTAATTTTTATATCAGATTCTTTATAAATAACTATTCAATATGCTCTAAGTAATCTACATCTTGCAACGATGATTGTCTTGCAAGATATTATTAACTGACACATGCAACAATTTTTTTTAATTAAATAAACAAAATAAATCCTTAACTCGATATTAAAATAATAAAGCGTCCTAGAGTGGACCGCTTCACGTTGTAGGGTAGTATATACCCCGTTCACTCCGACCTGGCGGCTCAAGGTCATGTACTCTTGGTACGTTCCCCACCTCACCACCCCCTCCCTTACCATCTCTCCAAGATGACCACTGTGTCAATGTAAGCTAGTGAAAAATTTTCCCTTCGAATGTAGGGATAAGGATAGCAGAACGCTGATAGAGCATATTAACCTTGAGACACCTCTGTTAACTGAACGCACTATAGTTACAGGTTCAAAGGATATTATGCGGCGAGCCTGAGAGAAGAATTTTGAACGTAGTATCTCGGAATATAAGGCCCGTCGTATGAAACTCCTTGAACCTTTAATTGAAGGAATAGTACCCTGCAACATTTATAAGGAACATAGAAACCGATGATTGTTAAGTCTAGCAGACCCGTAGTCGAGAGCAGCAAGATGTCAGTTAAGTAATGTGATAGGGTGAAATTAAATTGGATCACCATACACTTCATCGGCCACCTCAACGCTCAGTAATATGGGATCAACACACTTCAACCCATAGTGGAACCGTATCGCAAGAATTTTTGAGACGAAATAATTTTAATGAACGATAACGCTCAGGCAAAGTCAATTATTTCATTCCTCCTGCTGGTACCGCCCAACTAGAGATGCTTGCTTGTTCCCTGGACATAAAGAAGTCTGGAGTCAATTGATAACAGTAATTTCTGGATATAGAAACCGACATATCCTGCAAGATTTACAGATAACCGCCGATAAAGAATGGGATAATCTGATTCAACAATGGATTAATAAGTAGATAAATGGTATGCCTAGATGGATCCAAGCCCAAGGGGACGCGATACCCCGTACTGAAGCGGCAAAAGTTCCCTTGCAGAGCTCTGTCCGACAAACCAGTGGTTTGTTCTTGAACAGATATTCTCTCATTTTTCTTTTGATGAACCTCGTACTTGAAATAAACTTAGGGTGTAGGTCTTCTTTCTAGACAGTGTAGGGTTACCAAGATGGACACTCGTTGATGGGGTCGCAGCTTCGAGTCTGACACAGGGCAGGGGTGGTTTTGATAAAATGTGCCCGTACTGTGTTGTCTGTACTTAGAGAAGGCACTGTATTATACAAAACTTTGATCACTTGAAGAATCACAATAGGCTTGGCGCTAGCAGTATGGCTTTGTAGCCAAACAACATTTTTTTGTTTTGTTTTTATGTCTCTCACGTCGCTTTTAGTGTCAATTTGCATAGACTTTATAATGAAAAATTATTTTGATGTTTTTACCTGAAAAGGTAATTCAAATTTCAGAAGATCACAGAAAAAAATTATCTTAAGAATGATTATCTATTTGTTTCACACTGTGTCTGTTTGTTTCGGCGTCATGGAAACTCTGAGCAGTAATTTTATAAATAACTCCGTCTACAAACAACTGTTTTAGTGAAGTTTATTTTGTTTTATTCCCCAGACGCGTTTCGCCCCTGAATTGAAGGGCATCATCAGTGGAGATATAGAAGTAATCCTCACATGCCGGTCTGGAACAGCACTTCATACACTTTTCCAGCTCTGTTCATCCTGCACAACAGGAACTAAATAAAATAATTCTGGAAATGTGTATGAAGTGCAGTGCTGTTCCAGACCAGAATGTGAGGATTACTACTATATCTCCACTGATGATGCCCTACACCACAAGGTCGAAACGCGTCTGGGGAATAAAATAAAATAAAATTCACCAAAACAATTGTTTGCAGACGGAGTTATTTATAAAATGATTGTTCAACAACTGCGGAAATATGGCCTATTACCAGATTAATATCTAATGAGCAGATTTCGACTGCATTTGCACAGTGAAACAAAGAGGTCCCACAATAAAAAGGAATTGGGGTGTAGTTGTTTACAGCTTGTTAAACAGAAGAATATTACACATTTTCAATTTTTTTCACTGGAAATAAAGACACAAGTGGCAGTGGAAGTTGGCAACCTAGGACTATTTTTGATACCCATATTTTTTTCCCCCTCGATATTGCCTACTAAGGAGCACGTCATGCCACCGGCCCCTGTTATACACAGGCGGCCAGTGTGGATCATGAGGGGTAGAGAAGGACTTATGACCCGCGCATAATCAAACCAGAAATGTTAGACCCGGCGTACTTAACCTATAGGAAGAAAGTCTGTGTTGCCACCGGCCCCTGTTATACATAGGCAGCCAGTGTGAACCATGAGGTGGGAGGCAAGGACTTATGACCCTCGCATAAACAAACCAGGAATGTTAGACCCAGCGTACCTAACCTATAGGAGGAAATTCTGTGTTGCCACTTGGCTGCGCAACGTGTTCTGTGTGAGAAGCGTATCTTTGTTTGTGAGATGTGTAGTTTATTAGACGGAGATTAGGGACCGTCGCAGTACTCGGGAACGGCCGGTACGCGGGGACCCGGGCTCGCACCTGGTCCTGTTGTACCTCCTTAACTGAGCCACACTGGCGGGTTGCTACCCTTCCTCCTCTCATAATATAATTTTACATTATTTTAAACACGATATTCGGTTTTCGGTGAACGAAATATACAGTGCGTGCAATTTAAAGTTTGGAACGTGTTCCGGGTAGGTGATGTGACAGTGGGCTACGCTTTCTGTTAAGACTGAGCATGCGTGGACAGGAGGAAGAAGGCGTTTCCGTTAGCAGAAGCTTCCGGCGTGGTTCACGCGTTTGAGGAGTGGAGAAAACAGTGTTTCCGGCAGTCAAACAAGCGGCTCATTGTATGTGAATAGGCGTTATACACATTCGGGCTGGACGGGGGTTTGAACTAATGATTAGAAGTTAGGTCTCACAATCAGCAGGTCGTTGTTCCTAATCCGATTAGATTTCTGTGTTGTGTTGTTCTGTTGTCTTTGCTGATCTGTACTGTAATTAACTAGAAGACAACTAAAACAGGTTGTGGAAATGGCTTGTAAGACTATTTCTATTACAATAGTCTGCTCACTGAAATCTGAAAGACGCGTTCAAATGCTTCCAGACAGTGGTGTGTTCGAAGGAGCAGCTATTCAAATATCAACACAGAAATAGGAAAGGTTTCTATTTCTTAAGTACCGACAGAAAAACAAATATGTTTATAATTGTTTGAGACTTTATTTCAAATTCTCCATTCTATTCATACAACCCACCGACCGATATGTAAATTTAAAGCTAAATTATCAGAAGTTTCCAGCCGCCACAAAGTTCCAAAAACTTAACACCACATTTGAAATTTTTATAAATTACTATTCTCAATGATAAGGTCCGAAATATTATTTGCTGTAAGTTGCGGAAGCGTTTTTAATCAAACTTGTTCCCTTCAAATTTATTTACATTCATTCCAGTTCCTCTACATGTATTCTCGGAACCATGTCAGCCTATTGCACAAATAGAGACTTCACTCTTAACTGAAACAAAACTCCTACATGCAAATCTAGTTCGCTGGTCGTGAAAGTTGCCCAAATTTAATATTTAAATAGCTTGGCTGAGATTAAATCTATTTGGTCTGCAGACAAAATATTCCGAGCCCTTACTAAACCTTCTCAGAGACTTACGACACTTTATACACCACTCGGCCATTTCAGATACCAAACAACAAAACTAACAATTTTTCACTCCAGCTGAAATCTGCAGGTTTCATAACTTCTCTCCTGGGGGTGGAACTTGTGTGTCCATTCACGTTCCACAATGAAAAGCCGCCAATCTACAGCTCACCCCTGTTTAAACAGATCTCACAGTTTCGGGATATGATGCAACCCTGCCGCCACCTCTTCCACTAAGCACCGGTGGTGCAACTTTTCTCCCTTCGAGCTCCTCAGATCATTGCGCCACACACTAAATTACCAAAATATGGCTCAAAAACACTCAAATAAATTACTGTAACGTTACAGGCTGAATGGAAGAAATATCTTAAATAACTGGACACATGCAAGGGTCAACTCGCGAAATCAGTGTTCCTAACTCTGATGATCTCAATAGTTATATAAGACTACAGATTTTCTCGGCGTTGAAAATAAATAAAATTTTCTCGGGTAACTATCCGAGTTAGTCCATCGATCAAACACGACGTTTCGGCGGTCACACCTCTGCCGCTATTCTCGAGCGACTTGACAATGGCGGTAGAGTTGTGACCTCCAAAACGTCTTGTTTGATCGATGGACTAACTCGGATAGTTACCCGAGAAAATTTTATTCTATCTGAGTAGATATTTGGTCAGAAGTCAGAAGTTAGTCGCTTGGAACAAAAATCAATACTTGGCACGTTGTCCACGGCTCCAAATGCCGCACCACGTTACAGCTCGTGTCGTTAGCGCAATATTTCAGTTCCAGTAGTAAGCATGAATCATATATGTTCGGATGTAGTAGTTTGAATTAAGAGCACTTTCAAAAAATTACTTTTACCATATGGAAAAAACCCGCCAATGTGGCTCAGTGCGATAAGGTGCCACACAGTGGATTGGGGCGGTACAGTACAACAGCACCATGTTCAACTCCTGGTCCCGAGTACCGGCTGCCCTGGTTGAGGTTTTTATGTGGTATAAAGCAATCATCTAGTGGTCGATATCAACCCCAAGGTGTCGATAAGAGTTCTCCATTCCAAATCACTCCAGGCGAATGCCAGAATGCTTCCTTCAAAATGCCATGGCCGAATTCCATCCCGTTACTTTTCCCCAGTCCCATCCCGCCTTAAGCCAATAAAATCTCCAGGGGTCGACTGATACACGGGTGTCGATTAATACTAAAGGTGATAAATTAAATTTGTGTTAAATTTTCAAAGATAATTGTATATTTCACGTTTTATGACAGGTACGGTCAAACCATTTTATAAGGAGGGTGATATCGCAAAGACTGAGAACTGTAGACCGATAATTCTTCTATCAACATTTTAAATATCTTCGAAAAATTTCAGTCTATCCATAATTTTATTATTATTTTTAAGATACTAATAACAGTATAAAATATCTTCTTTTTCTGTTAATGTTATTGGCTGGACGGGGGGCTACAAATACTTTGAAAAAAAATGTATTTTTAATGTTTTTATTAAATACTTAATCTAGGGGTAAATAACAAGCCAAATATTATTTGAGTGTATCAACAGGATAAAAAGTTTGGGGACCCTTTATCTAGGTGAATGCTGTGGCGGTCCTCAATCACTGTCTCATAAATTACACATTTCACAAACAAAAATACACTTATCGCACATAACACAAATAGTTAAACGTTTCGCAACACAGAATTATCTACTGTAGGTTAAGAACGCCGGGTCTAACAATGCCAGTTTGATTTCGGGAAGAACACAATTCCTTCTCCCCTCTCATGATTCACACTGGTCACCTGTGCATAACAGAGGCCAGTGGCAAGTTGTCAGATGGTCGGATCGAGGGGGGAAAATGACAGAGTAACCACAAAATAAGAACTATTGCTTGTTTTGCTTACAATTCAGAGATGTTAGTGATTTAACTGTCTCTTATGTGGTCGATATTAAGTACAAATTTAAAGTTTCTGGATAATAACGTTTTGTGACTGACTTGGTAACAAGGATGGTCTGAGCTCAACTACTTTTATGGCTGCTTGCGTCTTCATTTTCAGGTGAAAATTACCTTACAAAGATAGATTAGTTCTCTACGTATTTAGTTTAAAAAGTTTATACCTAAGATCCCTATACTTATATAAAAATCCTTATAAAGTATAATTTTACAAAATTTAAATAGCATATTCGGTTTTGGGTCAACGAAAAATATGGTACATGAAATTTGAAGACTGCAACTTATTCCGATTAAGTGTTAGAGAGACGGCCAGATAGTGAAGAATCTGCAATATGGTATCGCTTCCGAATTGGTACAAGACCATAAACATGGCCAAATACGTGTCTGACGTATGTGGCTTTAATATTGTGATTATACTGATGTCCTGCAAAATTTTTCATAAGAACTCGCTGCATTTTATTTTAATTATAATAGTTGTACGTTATTGTAAAACGTTGTCTTAATTACATCATTTATCAACCAACATTATCAGTCAATGTATACTCGTATACTGTTTTTCATCTTACATTTCCTAAGCAATAAACCAAGTTGTATTGCTCTCACCGAGCTTGGTGGGTAAGCGGTTTAACGTTCTGGCCTCGCATTCCGGAGGACGCCGGTTCGAATCCCCGTCCGGGCATCCAGATTTGGGTTTTCCATGGTTTCCCTAAATCACTCCAGGCGAATGCCGGGATACTTCCTTCAAAAGACCATGGCCGAATTCCCTCCCGTTCCTTGCCCCCAATCCCATCCCGCCTCTAATGACCTCGACCTCGACGAGGCGTAAAGCCATAAGTTAAAAAAATGTATTGCTCATACAGTGAGCTGCCTAGTGGCTCAATAGTTAAGGCGTCTGACTAGACGATAGGTCCCTGGTTGGAATCCCTGTCTCGGCGGGGATTTTCATAGGCCTTTAATAGGACCTTCACCTCTGAAACTGCTTGCTGTGCAATATGAAGTACGCTAGAAAGCTTCCGTGGATCGGATTTCATATTAAGAGGCGGCTACGACAACGGCGGATTGCGTTCAAGATAAGATACCCTGTCGCCAGGTCATTACGACCACATGAATTTAATTTTTTTTATCCCATTCAGTTAACAGAGGCGACTCAAGGTCACTCTACTCCGCTGTCCTTACCCCTTCATGCGGAGGGGAAATACGCCATTAGTTTACCTGAACACAACGATCAGTTCGGAGAGGTAGGAATGGAGTGGGGCCTGAGGAATAATACCTTGAGCCACCAGTAGGGGGTGAACAAGGTATATTATTGTCGACTACTTTCAATAATTCAGAGCTATTAATGGCCGCCGGTTGTTCACATAACCAATTTCTTGCAGGAGACAGTAATCATTCTGTATGGAAATTACTGGCAAGAAAATAACAAACCAACGTTCCTCTCAGTTAATTTCTATACTGATTGCAGATGAAACAGAATCGTCAAACACTGTACATATAATTGACAGAAATTAGCAGCCCTTGTCCTGTCCTTCCCTTCCCAGTAATGAAGCTTGTTACGTAAATGTTGCAGGGAACAGGAGGATTACAGATTTGCTTGTAATAATGTTCCGGAGGGTCTTAGATTTCATAAAGGATCCAAGACGGGGAGCACACAATGTGGCTAATGGATAAGGATATACTACTTGAGAAACTGAGGGGATATACAGTAATCACGCATAATAGAGAGAAGATGAGATCATTATTTACAAATGACCGTAATTTTTAAGCAGGACAAAGTATGAAAATTTTCTTCGTGGATTAAGAAATCGCAGATTATGATAATTTCCCGACTGATGTATAAAATCAGAGGTGACAGAAATAAACATCAATAAAACGGGGTACAATAAAAGTAATCTACATACTGTAAATATATGCGTTGTGAGTTTTCATAATTGATTTATTAACAGTGGATACGAACGATGCAATGATTCAGTGTCAAGGATAATAGGTTAATAAGGATTAGGCAATTTTTCGAAAGTTAAATTTTGCTGCTCCCACTCTCTAATTCTGTTCCAATCTTTTTTAAAATAATAATAATAATAATAAAAAAATACTACATACAAAATTTCAAGGTAGTCGGACAACATATAGGCGACCCAAAAACGCCTCGAAGTTGAAACATAGTATAGGAAACATCGAATTCCATTCAAAAGCGGTGTAATCTCTATTACGACCATTATGATTTTTGTTAATGCACAAATGGAAGTGGTTAGATGCAGTCAACCCCCACAATTGTTTAAGAATTTTCTGAATCAAATTTACCAAAATTTAATTTGATAATTCTTAACATATCATAAAAAATTGAAAATGTTAGGTTTTCTTAATGAAGCACGCAATTTCTAAAAGATAAACGCATTTTCACTTGCATAAGCACTTTTTTTTTTACACTGAACTTTGCAAGTTACTTATTTCGTAATAGTGGATTTTATAACAATTGGATGCTTTTTTACGATATTCTGTAACGAGCTGTAAAAGAGATTGTTTCTTAGTTTCATCTTTTGTGAGAATGTTGTGATAATCTTGAATCAGTGATAGATCTTTCTGCAACATCGTTGAAAACAACTAGATTCTTAATTTTCTCAAGTCCACTTTGGAAATCAGAATAATCCATTAATATTGATGGGTTTCTGTCAAGGAAATCGGTGCTGAGAGAAAATTTGCTAAAGAAAGTTTTGTATTGCAGGTTACGAAAGCAGAAAACTCGATGTTTGTAGAGGAAGAAATATCTTTTCATTCAGAATGTATCTCTTCAGTTACTTTATTCTTGTTCATATTTGTTTGTGTTTTCAAATACGGATAGAGCCAAAGTTTCGGGAGATAATACCACAAATGGTTAGAAACATTTTCGTAACAGCCACGCTGATTTATGGATCAATAACTTTGTTAATTTATCAGTTGACACATAAAGAGGAAAGCATTATATTGTGCCTTAGTTGCTTCTGCTCAAAGAAACCATTCTCTAATGTACACTACAGGAAAAAAACGAAAAAAACCATATATTCAGTTTAAAGTGTTCTTCTCCGTGTGAGACAACTTGATATTGAAAGAGGTACATTCTGAATTCATAAATTGCTTTTGACATCCACCTAGGATGGCTTACACCCAAAGCATCTGAATGAGCTACGTCATAAAGATTGTCCAACGTTTCAACAAAAACTTCTATTTGATTCATTCTCATTGCCTGTAGTGCAAGGCATTATTCTGATTATATTTCAGTTTACCATAAGGTTTGACTAATTTATCAACGCAGAGGTTGGTCCTTCTTAGGGATTAATGCTCCAAAAAAAAAAAAAAAAAAAAAAAGTGGAAACTTCTTGATTCCTTTTTTTACTTATGGCTTTACGCCTCATCGACGTTGTGGTCTTTAGAGGCGGGATGTGACTGGGGACAAGGAACGGAAGGAATTCGACCATGGCCTTTTTATAGGAAGCATCCCGGCATTCGCCTAGAGTGATTTGGGGAAACCATGGAAAACCCAAATATGGATGCCCGGAAGGGGATTCGAACCGCCGTCCTCCCGAATGCAAGGCCTGAGCGTTAACCACTCACCCACCACGCTCGGTCCTTGTTGTATCATTAATGCGGCACTTTCCTTCGTCGTAAGATTTACAAATCTTTCATTGTTGAAAAAAACAGTTAAAAGTTGAACATTCGAGTGTTGTTTCGCATCTACGATTTGACTAGAAATGTAGCCAACAACAGAGACATCAAACTCTTTTCATAATTATTGGACGAACTACCTGACGAAAAAGATTTCACAAAAATCACATTTTTGATGCACAAATTATTATCAAAGAAAAAAGTTAACAATCAGTCTGCAGCGGTTTTGGTTATTTACTTATTTTTGTATTAATAGCATATTTTTTTATATATTTTATTTGCATCTATGTTAACCTTCTAAATATAATTCAATGTACGGAACAAATAAAAATTATCAAATGTTCACATGTTGTTACAAAAAATCTTTATTTATAAACTCGGCTGATAGCGGCAAATATATCTTTGCTCTATAACTGCACTCTGTCCCTATCTTTGCATGAACTCTTCTTCATTCTATTTACTGTCACATATCGTTACAATATGAAGGATAGGTCTGAAGAATTTTCTAACGTAAAAGAAAATTACAAAATAAAATATTGTATATCTATAATTAAGACTTCCGTGCGCACCTAAACTTGAGAGTTTATATGGGCCCCCTTGTGGTTGTTCGAATGAGCTGAAATTTTACGTAGATTTTGTTAATTAGAGCGATAAGGGAGGGAGGAGGCTTGTCTTTTCAAAAGTTGAAAAAAAGCGGTTTTGGTGTGTGTATCGTGGACAAAATATGGTACAGTGCTAATCAGAAGCTATATGTTACCCGAACACATAAACTATCACTACGGGCAGTTTCGTTAAAATTCGTCTGTTACTATTTGCGTGATACATGAACTGACAGACGATTTTTCTTTTGTAACTCTGCAGAAACATGGCAGGAATACAGCTTAATAATTTGTTTAACTGTTTTTATACTGATACTGTAATTAACGCTCTGAAAATATAAACACTATGCCACCATATTTATTTTTCCCCCTGCTTTACGCCACGTCGACGTCAAGGTCATTAAGAGGCGGGAAAGGATTGGTGGCAAGGAACGGGAAGGAATTCGGCCAGTATTCGCGTGGGGCGATTTGGAGAAAACATGGAAAACCGAAATCAGGATGGCCGCACGGGGATTCGAAGGGGCGTCCTGCCGAATGCAAGGACAGAGCGTTAACGCTCACACACCACACTCGGTAGCACGTGTAACGACACAGAAGGTACACCCATGATTCAGTTGATCAAAGAACCGTCACCTGAGAATTTGGACGCAATCACCTGAGATCGACAAATCTGTTTACTGTTCTGTGCAGCGGACTACTGTATCCTGAACATGATGGATAGGCGGGTCGAGACCACAAGTGAATGATCCATGACAGTGTGTGGGGAAACTGCCTTTAAAGCAGAGAGTATGGAACAGTTAGCCGATAGAGGTGGAAACTTCGTTAGGATCTATGTTAGGAGCATGGGGTGAGGGTGTACTACCATACTACGACAAAACTGTTATGTACTTTGACGCGAGGTACGTCTTCCAACTTCTTTGACTGCTTTGCTACAAAACTCTTACCGAATACTCGACTTAATGCAACTAAAATTTCGGAACAGTTGTCTGTAATCTTTGTCAATACAGCTTGCAATCACTGGCCAAAAGAAGAAAATAGTTGCTGAACTTCGAAAGTATTGTCACTGGGAATATTAGACAACCTACAGCAACATACACAGTAATCATACACAAACTCACATATTTGCACCCGTTCTTTATCGTCGGGTACCGGCTAAAAGATCCATGAATAATACTTTCTCGGGAAGTTAGCCTAGTGGGTTCGTTTGATTAAACACAACGTTTCGGCGATCAAACACTCTGTCGCCATCGTCAAGTGACTGCCGTCGGTGTGGGTGAGGGTACCCCCTTACATACCTCGCGGCGCGCTATGTCAAGTGACTGCCGTCGGTGTGGGTGAGGGTACCCCCTTACATACCTCGCGGCACGCTATATCAAGTGACTGTCGTCGGTGTGGGTGAGGGTCCCCCTTAAATACCTCGCGGCGCGCTATGTCAAGTGACTGCCGTCAGTTTGGGTGAGGGTACCCCCTTACATACCTCGCGGCGCGCTATGTCAAGTGACTGTCGTCGGTGTGGGTAAGGGTACCCCCTTACATACCTCGCGGCGCGTTATGTCAAGTGACTGCCGTCAGTGTGGGTGAGGGTACCCCCTTACATACCTCGCGGTGCGCTATGTCAAGTGACTGCCCTCGGTGTGGGTGAGGGTACCCCCTTACATACCTCGTGGCGCGCTATGTCAAGTGACTGCCGTCGCCGAAACTTCGTGTTTATTCAGTGAACTCAATCTGCTATTTTCCCGACAAAGTTTTATTAAAATATAACGCCGAGAACCAGAAGGACTTCATTCTTTTATAAGCCATCTTTGTCTGTGCATCCATAGTTCTCCTTTCTTTATCTTCTCCCGACTTCTACCACTGTTTTCTATCTCTTTTCTTGTATCATCTCTTAGTCTGCAATTTGGTCTTCTTGTAAGTCGTTGGTCTACACCCTGCAATTCTTGGAAACCTGGTTCGTGTAATTCCTTTAGATCCGCCCAAACCATCATATTACACTCATCCCGATTTTCTTTCTCAGTCCATTTCAATTCTTTGTTTACATATGCATTCGTTATTTTGTCTCTTTTCGTTTTCCCATGAAGGTTCTTAGAAACAACATGTATCCTGCTTGCACTCTCTCGCAGGTCTTCTCCATCCTGAGTCACATCCCTGAATATCTGGAGGGATGGTATGACGGGTTATACACTTAACGACGCTGTCTATCTGTTCGCTCCGCAAATTTATTCAACAACTAGCCTATGCCCGCGTGCACCCTGGTGTGTGTAGAAATGCTTTACTCTTTTTATTCTACTATCAATTATTTATATGGAGAAACAAAAATTTAAAAGTCATCTAAAAACTTTCCTTTTTTTTAACTATTACAGTTTTCATACTTATATCCCAGAGGTGTCAAACTCAATTTTCCAGAGGGCCGTATATTAAATTTAGAATGCGTAGGTGGGCCAGATTCAAATAAGAAAATGTACTGAATTATTATAACATTTTATTTATTTATTTGTATAGTATAAATGATTCTTCTTTCTGTGCCACATTGCGATCGCGGACCTTATTGATAGGGCCCGGGGACCGGATGCGGCCCGCGGGCCGTATCTTTGACATCACTGTTATACCCGAATATTTTTTTGTTTCACTAATATTTTAATGGAATATAATATATGAAGTATAAGAAATTAAAGCTACGTTATAAATTATTTATATTAACATGTTGAAATGGTTATTATCGTCGTCGGCCAATACTCGTTTCACACTTGTATACAGTTATTTGTGTGTACGTTGGTGCCTGATCAGGTCTATCTGGGCATAAAATAAACGTCCGCCAACGTTGCACGTAATTGTGGGTGGCGAACGTGGTAGGGTTTCTGTCTGTTTCGAGCTTCTACTCACGACATCGGCGCTCCTCCTCAAAGCGTGCTACAGCCGCGGATATGGTTTTGCGCCCGAGTGTGCTGTCTTCTGCGAGGCAGTGCCAGTATCAGATCCATGTTCGTGCTCTGCTCTTCGAGATCTTTTTAAGCTGGTCTTTATAAAGCTTCAGAGGGGTGCCAAGGCTTTTGCCAGTGCTGAGCTCACCGTACAAAAATTGGCGAGGAAGTCTGCTGTTAATTATTCGCTGAACATGTCCAGTCCATGTCACAATTTAGTTACGCTTACGGAAGTGTTAATGTATGATGTAGTGGTTTGATTAACGACAGCACGCTGTTAGGTTTCAATATGGACGTTAGGCTCATAGATGTTTACAGTAAATAAAATATAAAAATTCCGTTACCCTTAATGAAGTGTTAATCTATGATTTAGTGCTTTGATTGACGTATTCGGCTTATTTTAAATGACTACATAAAACTGAAGAAACATATAACTAAAGGCAAGAAATAATATAAACACAATCATCTGAGGTGAGTATCTTTTCAAGCACAAAGATGTTTATAGCAAATTAAGTATTACATATGTCTATTACGTTTGATTCGCGTATTTCATTTATTTTAATATACTACATTTCAGAAAACTGATGAAATAATTAACGGAAGACAAAAAATAAAACAGAATGTAAAGATTGGGACTGAGATATTTCTTGAAAGGAGTGTTCATCTGAAATACAGAGTGATCCGTGGCGCATATTTGTCCCATTTCGAAATTATTATAATTTTTTGCTCCGTTCGTAGACCACACAGAGTCATAAATTTTCGAAGATTTTAAGCTAGACCATAAGCTCTAAAAATTTAAAAAAACCAAATTGCTGAGGTAGTTTTTGCGTAAAACCATTTCATACCTTGAAACACAGGCAGTTCTCTTACAGACTTATAACAACATATATAGATCACACACAATCAGATATCCTTCATGTTTTCTGATTTTTTTTTTTAAAGGAATTCATTGAAGATCCGTCGGTATAGCTGTGAATTACCTGTATTCTTATTAATACAAATGTTTCGCTAGCTTAATAATTTATCAGTGCTGAATATTTGACACAATTATGTAAAGTACATTACGTTTTGAACTAGTGCCCTTCTTATTAGGGACGGATTGTGGCGCTGACCACGTCACATCCATTCTTGTGCCAATGGTTGTGATGGGAATGCGGAGCTCTACCTCCGCGAATCCTACGGGAAGCGTAAGGAGCTGTAGGAACCCCGTGACCTTTACCTTACCTTTTACCCTTCTTATTAAATTAAATATTTTCACTAGTTAATATCAGTAATTGACATTCTGCCAATTCATCAAGTCAAAGGTGGAAAAGCAAACGTTAATTATTTCAAAGACTCCTTTTTTAATTCATAATAAAACTTTTAGTTCAGCAATTATTTGTGTTTTACAAACAGTGGAATATATTCTTGTTGCATATCACAACATTATTGAATGTGAAAGTACACTGGTATACAAAATTAAAGCAACAAACGAAAATTTTGCAAGGTTCTGTTTATTTTGCCACAAAACAGTATGAACAAGCGATAGTAAATTAGAAACAATATAAAGAATACAGAACGTAAACAACTGCAACATGTATAAAGGTAGAAAAAAATGTTGTTCATTTTTAACTTGGCGGATTTGTACACACATTCTGACAACTGGTTAATGTGCTTAGTATGGAGTGTGACCACCTCTTTCAGCAATACAGGCCTGACAACGGCGGGGCATGCTGTGAATGAAGCCATCAATCTCATGTTGAGGCAATAACGCCCATTCTTCCTGCAGAGCTGCTCGCAAGTGTTGAAGAGTGGTTGGTGGGTGCTGACGTGGTGAAACTCGCATCCCTAGAGCATCCCAGACATGCTCTATGGGATTCATTTCGGGAGAGTGAGCAGGCCACATCATGCGAGAAATATCTTCCGTTTCCAAGAAAACATCAACCACCCGTGCTTTATGAGGTCGAGCATTATTGTCCATCAATACAAAGTCTGGGACCACAGCACCTCGCAACAAACGTATACGAAGTCCTAAGATCTCGTCACGTTACCTGACAGCTATAAAACTTTGCCGATTCACACGTACAATTTAATGAAGAGGTGTTCGAATGGTAAAAATAATCCCTGCCCACACCATTAGGAATCTTCCTTGATACCGGTCTCTTTACACAAAGTTTGGGTTCCGAAATCATGTTCCATGTTTCCTTCAGATGCGAATCCGTCGAGACTCACTCTCCAGACCAAATCGGAACTCATCTGAGTAAAGGACATTGGTCCACTGTTCGACCGTCCAGTTGGCATATTGAGGACTTCAGTTTAGACGTTCCCTTCATTGAACACGCATCAGGGGTACACATACAGCAGGTCTCTGACAATAAAGGCCACTCTGCCGAAGCCTTCTGTACACTGTTTGCTTCCATACAACTATTTCAGTGGACACTGCGATGTAATGTGTCAGTTGCCGTTCAGTACTAAGGCTGTACCGCAGTACCCTTACAGCCGAATAATGGTCTTCTCTCTCTGATGTCACACGTGGTTGGCCCTGCCCTGGTCTTCGGGATACAGTTTCGGTCTCTGTAAATTGTCTCCACATCCGAGAAACAACAGAACGATTCATATTAAGCCATCGGACTACATCAGTTTGAGACTGTCCTGCTTCCATTCTTCCTATGGCCCTCCACCCCAGATAGTCTGGTAGGCGTCTTCTCTGTGCCATACTGCACCGTCTGTGAATGTGTACACAGCGATTGTGGATGTGGAAGTGCCCAGCAAACACTACCTCGCAGTTGACAGGTGTCCTGATGACATAGTTTTACGATGACCGGAATTCCATCTTCCGTGCAGAACACGATTGCACGGACATTTGTTGACAGTTTGTATGATTATATAGTGAATTAGACACAGGACGGAGAAATAGCGGTTTGTTGCTTTAATTTTGGACACTAGTGTTTATAACTAACTGAATGGCATACACTTACGACACTTAGAGAATTTTGGTTTGTTAAAATTATTAATAACAGCTATTAACTACTGAATGCAAGATAATGTGCCACAAAATTTCATGTTTGTAAATTTCTAGCAAATTTTCTATGTGATAAAAGCATGAAGTTTATATGACTGGTCTAAGCTTAGCTTTGTAAAACCATTTTTGGTTTCAGTAGGCTATCAATAATATTTTTATATTATGACGTAATGCAAGTGTAATTTGCGATGAATCTGAAATATGAGTAAAACAAATAAATTCTAATCGTTTTAACGAAGCTCATTGCCGGTAAATCTGTCGGAAATCTAAAGATAATGTTAAAACTGTGCACTGGAATTAACTTTGAAATGTTCATGAGGGGGGGAATTACTGATAAATTCGCAACTTTCAGAAATAAGTTATGTACCGTTCAAATGTTTAAGAAAGTGAATGAATACTTGTCACGGCCGTGATATTGAAAAAATCTTTTATGTTTGTTTTGATGTGTTAATTTATGGTTTAACTCTGAAGACTAAATGAATAATAAAATAGAGGTACGAATAAACTAGACATAGCTATGACTCATTCTGTTTTTAATAGATAATTACCATACACTGATATTTTAAAAAAGATTTTAAATGAAGTTAATCTTTCATGGTAGTGTAATCTGCAATCATTTTTCAATGGCAGCTCAGCGGCAGTTTATAACTGGATTAATGTACTCATTTATTATTAAAAATACTATTTAAATTTTGTTCCAATAACTATGACCCAGTGTCGCGAGGTTGATGTGATCGTAGGTCGTATCAGTAAGGAATTGGAAGGAAAACTGTTTTCCCTCATTTTCGGTTAGTATTTACTGTATGAGTGATTTCGGAGCTAGCTGGAAGTCGAAATTTCAATGGTCGGTTTGTTTAACTAAATGCTGGTTGTATGCAGTCATGGTTTCTCACAGTATTACACTGAACAATTTTGCGTAATATTCAAAGCTTTCCTGATGGCGGAATATCTTAAGCAAAGTGAGTTTTGTGGAGACGGTAATGAATCTACACTATTATAAATCCGTAACGTGGCTGTTTTCATATGCCGCACATATTGCGTATTTGCGTATGGACATTCATCTGATTTGCAATTAATAAATTTATAAATGTAACATCTACGCGGTGGCGATTTTGAGTGAATTTGCGGAGGAGGGGGTGAAATAGAGACAAAAGGCACATTGGGCTACATGGGGGGAAGGGGTGTTAACAGAAGGTCAAAATGGAGCTACGTAGTTTATGGACGCTCCCTACAACCTATTAACGAATACACGTAGTGCACCAACAGCATGTGCATTCTACTTCCCACCAGCATCCGCTGTATTGAGATGCAGTAGTAGTAACGAGCTCGTCCATTATGTAGGAGTAATTTACATACAGTTGTGTGATGAACTAAGATACCTATAAGGAAACGTTTACAAATCTTTGTGAACCCATTCAGTGGGTCAGCAGGGTATAGAGGCCAAAGAGTCCGTTTATTCAATTCAGTGCGCCTGCTTGTTCTAGATATACCTGCGACACAGGCTAAGCAGTGTTAATGCTGTTTCTGATTAGACTCACAGATTCAGTGGCACCAGAGGTCAAACACTCCGTGACTAACAAACGGTTACCAGGACGTCAGCAGACAAAACCAGGGCTTGAACTGAATAAGGCAGCATTGCGTAAAACCCTCGGTAGCTAATGAAATAGAAGACGCAGCTCAAACAGACACACCCGATAGGTAAAAGTATCTGGCAACATAGTCATGGTGATCACGAAGAATTGCTCACCTGCGTATAACAAAGTTTCAGTTTGCAGCACAGTCCACTTCTCTCATGACTGTCTAACACGGTAATCCTATCTGATTAGTTGCACGTACAGTTTGGGTGCAATATGAGTCACCGAGAAAACAACCTTTGTCAAAAGGAAACTACAGATTTAGGGCAGAGTATTCTACTCATAAACGGCAGGTATGAGTGTACAATTTAATGTATAACTTTTCAAACGAGAAGGAATCACTGTATAACAGATGACGTGATAAGTGTGGAAGTCACAGGTCTGTTTTAAATTAGTATGTAAATGGCATCACTAAATTTGTTGTATAGGTTGACTGTATGAACAAGAAACCTACAGTCATAAAAATATTAAAACAAAGATCAACGATCTATAACGTTTCTGTCCCAGAGATTAGTAAACTTTGGTAACAGACTCTAAAAACAAATTGTTTGCAATTTGAAGAAACCTACAAATAGCAATTGCTAGTTTATAGTTGTTCTGGCTTTATGCCTCGTCGACTTAATTAGAGGCGGCAGTGGCTGGGGACAAAGAACTGGAAGGAATTCTGCCACGGTCTTTTGACGGAACCATCCCAGCACTCACCTGGAGCGATGTAGGGAAACCATGGCAAACCGAAAGCTGATGGCCGGACGGGGATTCGAACCCGCGTCCTACCAAATACGACTCCAGAGAGTTGCCGCTCATCCACAACGCTAGGTGGCAATTTCGGTTAGAACATTAACCACCGTGAGCATAGTCACTTGTTGCAATAGGTAAGGGATTTCCCTATGCATTGTACGGTATCGGCATTCATACCGAGGGAGATTGTTTTACAGTTTTTTTAATTTCATTTTTATACAACTATTTTTTCCTTCAAGTACTGTATGGATATTTTATATGAATATAAATGTGTATGTAGCTAAACTGTAACATATACACATATATCTTTGTGTGTGTGTATGTATGTGTTTGTGTGTATGAGTGCACAAGAGTTTTCCGGTAATTTTCTTAGAAAAATAAATTCTATCCAAAATTTCTCTAACATGATGAGCCCCGTGTTTCAGTTTTTGCTAGGAGCACTGAAAATAGGTAAAAAGTTATATCAAAACTTGAAGAATTAGGGTGATAGTAACCATCGCTGGGACTCTAATGAGGCAGTCGTAGATTTCAGATGTGGATTGTTTGTTGAATGCTTGAAAAAGGTGCTATATTAAAGAGGAACTTTAATACCACAATTTCTGGACAACACATTTACTCTTATATATATATATATATATATATTGCGAAGATATCTGTATTTAAGTCGCAAATTCTCAATTATCTCATAAAAGCACGCCGTAAATAGTTACTTGGCTTTATAACGTTTATTTTTAAGTTCTGGAGCGTGACCTATCAGTAGTTCACTATAAGTCTGACGCTTCTCTCATTAGTTGCAATATTCGAGTTACATATTCATGTCCTTACCCCTCTGTCTGTATCTTTTTGTTTCCATAATATCAACATATTTCCAATATTTTATTCGTGACAAAATACCTCAACTTTACTGTTACTTATGTATTTCTTGGTTACGGCATAAAAAGAATGGCGCGTTGTTATTCAGTATGTTATTTCCTGTTGTGTACTCTACGCCTATCTCATGGAGTGATATCATATTTCTTTATCACAGTACTTGCAATATATTTTATGGTCAAAGTGCTTCTCATCTTAGCGAGTTGGTGAGCAGGAACGCTCATTCATGCGTTCATTCGTGAGAAAGCAGATTTAAACCTCCTCCCCGGCATCCAGATTTCGATTTTTCGATTTGCCAGGGTTTCCGGAATCACTGCAGGTGAATGCCGGGATCGATCATGCAAAAGGCCATGGTGGAATTTATTTCCGTTCCTGACGCCCCATTTTCTCTCGTTCTACGAGCTGCTAACATAAAAAAAAACTGTTTCTCTTGTACAACTTGATGTTCACATTTAAATTAACTAACCCGTGACAATGGTCTGGTGAGCTCAAACTTGTAAGTCCCAATAGAACCAGACGAATGGCTATAAACTTTCTTATTTACTTTATCGCCTGAATTTTTTTTTTAGACTTCAGTTGTTTTCTTACTTTCTAAAAACGCTTCCATAATCAAATTTTTCGTTGATTCATTGATAATAATTAGGGTACTGATTAAATTCACTGAGACTAGCTTGATAACGCTACATCGCGTCCAAACAAATAATATTCTACATGTGTGAATCAATCAGTTATATGTAAATATTTTATTGTTTATTCCATTTCAGGCAGGTCGCAAAGAATTTACTTTGACTGATGTGTATTTAGCGTGGCCTAAAAAATACAGCAGCAATTGTTCAAAACGCTTCGTTATAAAAAGCTATAAAAAAAAAAAAAAAAAATCAAAAGGGAAAAAATCGAAGTGTGGACTCTAATGAGGTTAAATGAATAACAATATCATGAAACACCCGCCAGTGTGGCTGCGCCACGACAAGGGATAAGGGAGGTACAACGAGACCAGAGGAGAGTCCTGGGCCCCGCGGTTTCCTCGAATGTTAGGTTATCATACAGAGCACACACAGTTACACGCTTCGCAGATAGATGGCAACACAAGACTTTCCTCCAATACATAAGTTACGCCAGGCCTAACAGGAATTCATTTCCTTCCCTTCCCTTCCCTCTCATGATTCACACAGGCGACGTGTGTAAACAGGTAGCCAGTGTCCATGTGATATTTTATGGCCGAATAGGAGAAAAAAATAATGTGATATACTCTGAACATAAATTCTTAATAATGAAATATTTGAAGACTCGAGTAACTGTTGGATTATAATGAATAATAACAGTATTATGCAATACTCGTGTCCTGGCGCAAACTGTTATTGTAGACGAATTTATAACTCCGTAACTGTAACTGCTTTACGTCTCTTTTTAACATCGAGGTCTTTAGAGACGGGAAAGGATGGGGGGCAAGGAATGGGAAGGAATACGGCCATGGCCTTTTGAAGGAAGCATCCCGGCATTTGCCTGGAGTGATTTGGGGAAACCATGGAAAACCCAAATCTGGTTGCCCGGACGGGGATTCGAAGCGCCGTCCTCCCGAATGCGAGGTGAGAACGCTAACCGTTACACCGCCCCGCTCCTAGAGAACAAGGACTGTTTCCCGTTCTCTTCCCCACTGTAGGTATTACTGTTTCAAGTAAATGAGTTTGTAGTGTGCTGTTTGTACTGAAGATGAAAGAAGAAGGGAGGTAAAAGGTGAAACCAGATTCTAGCTCATTCAGATTTGCTCTTCTGAAACACATCAATGGGGTCTCCAAGTTTAAACTCCCCATCCGAACGACGAGTCACCATCGATAGTGTAATATACCCTCACTCCACGGCTCTGCGGAGAGGTTTAGGATTTAACCCAGGACTTTGGTAGTTACACAATCTGACGAACAGGAGTCGTGCACCACCATCTCTCCTATCGTGCTCGTAAAATCCCGGAAGCCGAAATGTTTCCCCATCATCGGGACACAAATCAACTAATCCTGTGGGGAACGCCATCCACTATAATCCCTACGATCTCGGCCAATCAGGTGGTTCTTGTTGACATGAACTGTAACTACATGTAGGACACTTTCGTAAAATTTTGCTATGTTCATGAGTGACTTTCGATTGCAAAAGCTGATCATGTTGTCATATTAATTAGCAATTAAAAATTAACAGTGAATAAATAAATAGTACGAATGTTTTTAATTTTTTCGGTTTGAAAACCAGTGACTGTGATTTTGTTTTAAATTTTATGCAGGATGTGAAGTTGATGTGTAGATAAGTGCTCAATACATGACTAAAAACTCAAATCTTTGTAACAAAACCGTGCACATTTTCACCGCAACTTAGTTTCTAATTTTCCACAAGTTCTCTATTTAATATCTTATTACACTACTTCTTATATTTAAAATGTAATTTTCATTCCTGAAAATGTAGATTTTGAGTTCAGAGGAAGATTATTTACATGATCTATGGTATTTTCTATTGCACAATTGTGTCAGAATTCTATAATTTACGTTTAGTTCCAAATAAGTATTAATATTAAATTCATATTTCATTCATTTTTGTTCTTTGATGTAAATGATATTAAATTAAGTAAAGGATGCTTTGAAATAGTTGGGATACGCAATAAATTAAATTATGTAAAAGATCTTTTATTTTTCGGAGCACCTGAAGATAAATAAATTAATAATTCATAAATTATACTAAAATAAAATATTGATCTAATAAAACCATTAATAGACAGGAGGGCTATTACAATATATATCCTCTACACTGCAATGTGTATTTTGTATGAATACATAGTGCAGTGTAGAGGCAGTTACGAGCGCAGTAACAAGCAGACAGAAATCACTGCTGCTGAGGATGGTAGATAAATAGAGCAATATATGAAAAAAATGAAAACCGTGGAAGATGCTTCAGTTAAGAAGCGAAACGCGTTCGGTAAGTAAATAAACGAACAGATATTTAATTGCTTAGGCCATATTTATTTATTAATATTATCAGCAATTGAAGGAAATGATCCACAACGTCCAGATAATTTACACGAAGACTTAAAAGACATGACAACACTTACACGATTTTCACCTTCGTACTCATCCCCATACTTGTGCGTGCTGTCTCCTGGACATGGACTGTAATTGTGGAGGTGTTAACCTTTTGGGAAGGTGCCACTTCAGGCCTTAACCGTGACTTCTGTGTTTAAAAGCGCGAGATTTCGGCATAAAAGGAATTGAGTTAGAATAGAAAATGCAGACCCAGGTAATCTTGAGTGGATCGCAATACCCTAGAATCACGTACCGTTGTGACAGTGATAGTTCTTAGCATGTTAGTTGAGACAGTTGGGGTGAACAAACCTAGCCTATCACAGGGCTGTACGGTAATAATACTAATCCTCATTAACCAAATGCGTTGTCTGGAGAATGCATGCTCACCCCGATGGGTCGACAACCTTCGACGACTCTCCATAATGCCCGAAGTGTTAGTTGCACTTCATGCCACAAAAGCGCTGCTTGACCAATCAGCAAAATTCAGTTGAATATCTGCACTGACTTTATTTGCGCTTATACTGTTAAAAGGACGTGTACATTTCAAATAAATAATTGAATTTGTTTTTATTTGCACTTTTAGGGTTAAAAGAAAAATTACCTGCGATGCCAGATAAAACGTGATTGTTGTGGAAGTAACTGCTCAAACATACGAAGATCAGGGATAAAAAAGTTTAATGTGAGACAACCGTACGTTACAAAGTTACAATGATACGTTCGTTTAAATTTACATGTTGCTTTTTATTTATTTAAAACAACTAGATGTAGAAATTCATGTAAGGAGAGGGGCATTCGATATTTACTCTATATCACCTGTATCAGCTATAAAAACATGGTTAAAACATTACCTACGATTTTTTTTTTTGGACAGAAGATAAGAATGAATGAAGTTTATTAATAACTCAGAGTAAGTTTACACAAAACGTACGTAATCTCGAAATGTATCATTCAAATAAATAACATTTATTCGTTTTTAATATTATACTTTGAGTAATTTAAAGTAATCGGCATTTACGTATTTTTAAAAAAAAATCCTAGCCAAATACTCAGATAATCTAACCAGAGTAAGGTGCTCATATCACGAAAAATATCGTTTAAAATGATTTTTATTCGTTTTTCCTTACAAGCTTTTCCGTCGTTTTTTCATATGAGGGTAATAGAAGCTATGATTTTCTAAAGGCAATATTAGTGGAGGCATTGGTTAAGCTGACCAGAATCGCAACTGCACATGTTGTTACAGCATATTTCACTCTGAAATTAGTTTTTAAACAATTTAAACTGCTTTCATAAGCGCCGTGTTATTAAAATTATTACTTCACGCGGATGGAAGAAGTTCCATATTTATCGTGCTGAATTGCACCTGGACCAGAAATAAAACTGATATTATGTGGTATAGCAAAAGTTGTCGGGAACATTACAAAATCAGTTTTATGAGCATTATACAATAACAAATCCGTATAATTAACCAACTGCAAAGAAACGAATTGCCAGTATATTGCGTTGAACCCGTCACTGCTGGCGGGCGTGAAGACTGTGTTTTTATATTTTTGCTATAACCGAAGCAATGGAGGCCGTGAAGGGTATTTCACAAAAAAATTCATCTTAACATACCTATTACAAACTTAAACCTCAATTACCTGCTTCGTATACAAGTATTATAATCTATGTCTTCCTCTGCAGATTTTTCTTTCAACTATTCCTTCCACTAACGAATTAACCAATCATGCATGTCTCAAATTATAATCCATCACCCGGTCTCTTCTTTCTGTCTGTTTTAGGCAGATCGGCGTAGTTTTAAGATCGATGGGTGGCCACCCATGCATGTTCACTGTTTTTATTTTTGATAGGAATTATCGACCCATATCTTTAACATCTGTTTGCAGTAGAATTCTGGAGCATGTCATATGTTCTAACGTTATGAAGTTTCTAGATGGACACGAGTTACTTACAGCAAACCAACACGGATTTCGGAAGAACCGATCGTGTGAAACGCAACTGGCTCTATTTTCACATGACATAATGAAGGTTATCGATGCAGGATCACAAGTTGATGCTATTTTCTTGGATTTCCAGAAAGCTTTTGACTCTGTACCACACAACCGGCTTTTGGCGAAGATTCGAGCATACGGTATATGTGATCAGATATGCGAATGGATACGCGATTTTCTAACTGGTTGGTCGCAGTATGTCATTGTTGACGGGGAAGCTTCTTCAAAGCTAGATGTTACTTCGGGGGTTCCTCAAGGAAGTGTTATAGGACCACTTCTTTTCTTAATTTTTATAAACGATCTCGGTGACAACGTTAATTGCAGGATGCGATTTTTTGCTGATGATGCACTTATTTATAGGGAAGTGAGGTGCTCTGACGATTGCTTAGAAATTCAGCGCGATCTGGATGTTATTTCGGAATGGTGCCCTAAATGGCAGCTTACACTTAACTGCAAAAAGTGCAAGGTAATGGAAATAAGTAATAAAAAGACCCCGTTTGATCACGAGTACAAAGTCAACCATTCAGTTCCCTGAAGTATCTAGGCGTAACAATACAAAGCAACATGAAATGGGACTTGCACATAACTTCCGTCGTAGTCAAAGCTAATTCTAAACTACGTTTTATAGGTCGTATTTTGAGAAGTTTTAATGCTCATACGAAGGAAATAGCGTACAAAACACTAGTGCGTCCGCATTTGGAATACTGGTGTGGAATTTGGGATCCGTATCGCAAGGGATTGATTGACACATTAGAGAAGGTACAGAGGAGAGCCGCTCGATTCGTGACCGCTAGTTATAGTCCTTATGTAAGTGTCACAGAGCTGATACGTGGGTTGGGCTGTGATTGTTTGGCAGACAGACGACGTCGTTTTTGTTTGAATTTGTTGGAGAATATGCGAAAATCTTTAATTTAAGAGTGCAACGAAATACTTCTTCCGCCTTCCTATTTAGGTCGCAATGACAGGAGGGATAAGATTCGAGAAATAAGATGCCGTACTGATACATTTATGTATTCTTTCTTTCCTCGTTCTGTTCGGGATTGGAATGCACTGAATTAGGATTAGTGCTTAGCAACCTTTGTCACCCACAGCAATTGTGAATTGCAGAGTATAGATGTAGATGTAGATATTGTTATGATTCATGTCTCGCTAGGCACTATACAGTCAGCGAGACATGTATCGTTTTTAATACTCTTTTGAACCCTCTTGGCCCCTTTACAGCCATCCATGTGTTGTACGGTCTATAGTACCGGTGGCCCCGTTAAAGCCACGTCTGATTTGATGATTTATTTTATTTGCTGTCTGTATGGCTTACCCCTTTACAGTCGACCATGCAGATATTATTTTAGTACATTCTTAAGCGACAGTAATAGCTGGTAATTGTTAGGACGCTATTGACCACGATGTCGACGTGCCCTAAAGCAACAACAACGTCAACGACAACAACAACAACAACATCTTCTTTCTGTCAGACTCTTCCACAAACATCTTTCCTTGTCCATCACTTCAAAACACGTTCTCAGTGCTAGATCACCTTTTTCAAGGTTTTTCCGATTGTTCTGTTCTGTTTCTAAACTCATTCTTGTCCCGGCCATAAAGTAGAGGATTCGGTCTTAAATTAGTAGCTTTGAATACAGTGACACGAATAAAGTCATGGTGTGGCAGGATTCTAAAGTACATGTTGTGGACGAAGGTATAAGAGTGTTAATAGTTGTCAGCGCTGCTAGTTGGACTCCTGAGCGTGCTCTAATACGTTTACTAGAGTAATAGTAGCAATCCAAACGGAGTTAACCTAGTTTGAATGCAGAATGATAATGGCAGGCTGATGTACGGCACACAGTAGTTCGGATGTGATTGCGTAATTTAGGACTCCCCACTAGTACCGGGAGTGACTAATGGACGGTATTGCCTCCCACACGGTATAGTACAGGTGCCGGCCTCCTCTGCTGATAATCGATATCAGCGGTGACTGCGTCAACTGACTGCCACAGCCAATGAGAATGCTCTCGTGTCGTTCAGCGCCGTCAGTGTAGCGACATTTGGCGTTGATGGGATATGCAGCAGAAAACCGACTTGACTGACTTTACCCACAGCACCAGCACATCTACGTTCGTGATCGCATGCACTAGATCCATGTGATTGGAAGAAGGTAGCTTGGTACGACTTGTCACGTTACAGTTCATACTCTTGATTCTGCTGTAGGGTAAACCCCATCTGGTCAGGGATCCAAATTGTCGGCAAGTGCTGTACAAGCTGGTGGTGGTTCCATTATGGTGTGGAACATGATTACATGACACGAGTTGAGTCGTCTGGTCAAAGTGAAATGTTCCATGTCAGGACAGTGCTATGCTCAACCGCTTGATGATCGTTTACAACCATTGTTAGACTTCATGTGCTCGATAACGATAGAAAGTTCCAGGGTGACACTGCGCCTTATTACCTGTTTAGATTGCGCAACTGAATTGAGAAGCATACTGAATAATTCCAGCATATTATTAGGCCACCAAGGTCGTCACAGCAACAGTGGCAGATCCCTTCTCCTCTGTTTACCACTTGTGTGGTCTCGGAATATTTGCCATCTACCCAGTTCTTTTTCAACACCTAGGTTAGAGTCTTTTCCTAGCACAAGAGAGGAAAGAACAGGAAAACGTGTCATTGCGTAGTTCAAAAGGTAATTTTTTTTCTTCATAATCAACGAATTACTGTCTCCCAAGCTAGACTGCGCCCCATAGCCAGGGTTAGGAGAGAGAGGAAGATAGCCTCACACACGAACAGAATGTGATTCATATGGCTTCAAGACGCCGATAATGGGCTGTCTCAGTGACCTTGATGGAAGCGTCTGCTTACTTAAGCGTCTGGTTCCAGGTTGGTTTGTAAGCCATATAACATATGCACTTCTAGTTCGGAAAGAGCTCCATTATTTTTTTCCCCATCTTAAGGTCCTTAAAAAAGTAATATTATCTAAATGAGCAATTATCATCAACCTTGTCGTATGATATGGCGCCATACTCAATGCGACGATGGCTGGGATTTAATCTAGGTGTGGTATATATCTGGTGATTCGTAATTGTGTACCACCTCCTTTCCTACACTTTGGGGTCGAACCTAATAATTTAGTGTCCGACGACGCATAATACACCACAACGACCCACATGTTCTTTATCCTATGGGGCTTTAAGGTTAGTCAATAGTGAAATCATTAGAGCTTGGAGCGATTTGAAAGCTACAAGCGAAAATGAAATCTGCGATGACTTTTATGATGGCATCATTCTGGCATTCGCCTGGGTTGATTTAGGAAACCATTGTAAATAGAAGTCTGTACTGAAGAACTGAGAATCGAACCAGGAACTCGCAGAATCCCAGCATTGTACGTTTATTGCTAACCCATCAGGCTCTATCGTGGCTACCACATCATATAATTTATTGAGTTTTTTGTTGTTGTTGTTGTTGTTTATGCCTTTACACCTCATCTACGTCGATGTCATTAGAGGCGGGAGAGGAAAAAGGGGGGGGGGCAAGGAAAGGGAAAGAATTCGGCCATGGTCTTTTGAAGGAAGAATCCCGGCATTCACCTGGAGTGATTTACGGAAAGCATGGAAAATCCAAATCAGGATACCCGCACGGGGGTTCAAACCCGCGCCCTTCCGATTGCGAGAATTTGTTGAGAACATATTACCGAGCGAGGCGGTGTAACGGTTAGCGTTCTCGCCTCGCATTCGGGAGGACGGCGGTTCGAATCCCCGTCCGGGCATCCAGATTTGGGTTTTCCATGTTTTCCCCAAATCAATCCAGGCAAATGCCGGGATGCTTCCTTCAAAAGGCCATGGCCGAATTCCTTCCCATTCCTTGCCCCCATCCTTGCCCACCATCCTTTCCCGTCTCTAAAGACCTCGATGTTAAAAAGAGACGTAAAGCAGTTCCAAAAAAAAAAAAAAAAAAAAAAAAAAATTGAGAACATATTCAGGAAAATGTATGACTTTTTGGAGGAAAAATAAGTTTTAACTGCATAATATCGCGAATAATACAGTACTTAGTGTTCCTTTGATATATTAAAGAATTAGTGCCGAACGGAATATAAATGAATTACAGAAAATCTGTGCATAGCCATTTAAACCTGTTTATCGATCTTAATTAACAAACTGTAAACGATAGTTGTATATTTCATAACTTTGTTTTTAAAAGAGATGGTTCCAAGTTTTATCATACTTTTACTGTGCCAGGTCTTGGCGATATGGATGGTTTTGAGATTCCAGTTCACAGATCAATATTGCCAAGAAAAGTGTTGAAAGGTAACTTCGTAAGTTAGAAGGGAGCTTTGGTTAGGGAAAAAAGCTTAATTAAAATGTGTATCCTTGGCTATAAAATAACAAGCGAGAAGTACAGTAAAATCATACTCTATTCTTTATCCTGATTTCGGTAAAGTATCTGATGAAATTTTGACAAGATAATTCTGTACTGTAATACGTGTGTTAAAGTCAATTTAATAAGTAATATGCTATAGTAATTTAATAAATAATATATGAAATACAGGATGTTTGAAGCGGTTCAGGCTGGAGAATTGTGCGTGGGAAGGGAAGCTTCACAGACAGGTAGGCGGGTCTCACTTTGATACCGCTAGCAACGTGATCGAGGGTCACATTGAGATGCTGAAGTTGCCGAGTTGTGTGATCCCACGTGACCAGTGTCTTTCTGCACGTGGCTTGATCTCTCAGCGGTCGACTCGAGTGATACGAGCGGCCGCTGGCGATTTTATATCTCTCTTATCCCAGTCGTTCTTGGAAAATACCAATCTCTGTTTGTCGATCTCCAGATCTCGTCGGGACTGGAAGACAGGGATTTCTCGCAAGTCCGCCTTTTTGATGTCGCTCTCTCCTCCGGAACATTCTGTGTTGTGGGATTTAATGCATAGGCGGTCACACTGGAACTGGGATAATAATAATAATAATTGTATTAACTGCAATGGAGCATCTACTGCAATAACAATTTACCTCCCTCTCCCCCCCCCCACCCCCACACACACATACACAAACACGTAATTTCTAAATTCACAAAATTTTAATGTAAACTCTATGTACGTAGAAAAGACAGTTTAAAACTTCTCCCATAAGCTGGAATTCTTTCTGCGGAATGTTTGGAGCATCTTTGGATCTAGCTAGAGTTGCACAATCCACTGGAGTTACTAACATCGATTTGGATGTAGATTTCTTTTTTGTGTGACGAAACATTTTGAAACAGTTTTTTTTTTAACTGCTTTACGTCTCTTTTTAACATCGAGGTCTTTAGAGACGGGAAAGGATGGGGGGCAAGGATGGGGGCAAGGAATGGGAAGGAATTCGGCCATGGCCTTTTTGAAGGAAGCATCCCGGCATTTGCCTGGAGTGATTTGGGGAAACCATGGAAAACCGAAATCTGGATGCCCGGACGGGGATTCGAACCGCCGTCCTCCCGAATGCGAGGTGAGAACGCTAACCGTTACACCGCCCCGCTCGGTTTGAAACAGTAAAAAAATTATTTAATTAAAAATCCACAAAGTAATGTTAAATAATTTTTATTCCTTTTAGTCTTACTTTAGACTGAAACTACAGAAAGTAGGCTATCAAATGATACCTGTTTCACAAAGATCAGATAACACATTAGTTTACAGTGATGCTCTGAAGTCTGATAAGCCCAACACCGAGGTGAATTTCTTACTGCTTAACTCGTTCATAGATGGTTTGTCGGGTGTCAATGGATTGTTAATGAGGCACCCCTTCCTAATGTATACGATTTTTGTATTTCTAAATGGATTTTTGATAACTCTGGGCCAATATTCTGTTAATTTCTGTATATTTTAAATTTATACATCACACAGTTTCAGTCTACATTAATATTTCGTACGGGAATTCAAAGCTGTGATCTAAAACCCCAGAAAGTGTCATAGCTCTAGGGAGTAAGAAATTATACCGAACGGAAAATTCAAGACGTGGTGAAACGAATTCATCCAAAGTGAAGGAAACATCACAGTTGCCACATATTCTTCCATAGTTTTAAAATTAAATACCGTTTGATAGAAACTGTTCGCTGATGAAATTTTTATTCTTATATGCACCGAGTACTTGTTTCTCATGTGAGCCTGGTGGGTGAGTGGTACGCCTCGGGCCTGGTGTTACAGAGGACAAGGGTTCGAACCTCCGTCCCGTCACCCAGACTTCGCTTTTTCAGTTTTTCCCTAAATCACACCTGGCGAATCCCGGGATGGTTGCTTCAAAAAGCCTGGCGAATTCCTTCCTTATCCTTGTCCCTATCATCTACATGCTATAAAAACATGTACGTTCTGAAGAACCATTATATTTCTTCCTATCCCACGATTTGAAACCATTCTATAACCCTGTGCAATTACCTTTCAAATTTCCCATCTTCAACTGCTCTTCTTGAAGTGGGATTCCTAGCACCTTACCTGGATAGCGTTAAGTAATAAGAAAATATCAGGTTCCTTCGTTTCGTTTTGGTGATTCTTTCCAACGTTTCTCTGAAACGTTTAAAGATTAGAAAGGATCACAAACTAAAAAATAATAACAATTAGTTTTAGATATAAATAATTTCTACTTTAAGTTTTCTAATGCACAGTTTCTTTTAGATCCTTAAGGCTCCCCAACCGGTATATTTCAGTAAAAAGATTCCACACAACATATTTCACCAGATAACGTTTTTTTCTAAAAAAGCCAACACACAGTCCTGTTACGATCACAAATAATTTCTTAAAGCTTCCCAAATATTTCTCTAACAGTCCCTAAAAATCTTCTTTCATTAACACGTAAGTTTCGCAATATTGGATATTAGCTGTTTGCGATAATAAAGCTCATAACAGTTTCTATGTCGCTTGCTTGCCTGTTGTGCAATGATAATTTATTATGCATATTGCATAAATTAAAGTTCTTATCCTTCAATGCATATGTTGCACCAGTACGAAATAAAACACTTTGTTCAAAAAAATACTTATTGGCTTATTCACTGCTACTACCTTGGGCATTTTTACTAGATGAAATTTTATGAACAATGGAATATTCTGGTGTGATTTACAGCTTCGCAAAAATCTGAGAGTCGGCAACTAACTAAAATGATACTTTCAAATCCCTAACCTAACTAAACGTGCAATTAATAATCTCGGGAAAAAATCCCTAATCTGGAGTGACTATGGGAAGTCCTCCATTCCGAAGAAAAAATAATGAAATACTAACACTTAATTCGTAGAACTAAAAAAGACATTCAACTGTTTTAATCAGCATTCACACGCACACACTAATCTCAACGCTGCTATCGAATAAACTTTTCTCCTGACCGAACATATCCCTGCGGCGATAAATGATGGAATATTCCCGATAGTCTCAGCAGCCGAGCTCTGGTGCAGCCTCATGACGCGTTGTCATGTTGTTGTTCTTACACTGAGGACCTGTGTCGCAATCATTTACCCTAGGTGTGAACTCTGACATTATTGATATCAGTTTCAGTAATCTTTTAATTCCTTTCCTTCCAGACATTTTATCATTTCTATGTATACCTCATCTACGTAGGTCCGGCTCCGTATTTTGATTCTAATTTTTCAAACTCGTGTCAAGTTCTAGCCTTTTATGCTAGATCTATTGAATCATCAACTCAACTGCTTTCTCTATTACCATTACTTTACTGTCTATTTATTACAAATTGTCTTCCACCTACCTATTTTTCATTTGGAGCTTAAAACAGCATTTTGAGTGTGAGTACATAACTTTTATATTTCACCAGACTACTTTACCTGGGGTAGATCCAGTCTGTTTACTACCATTACTTTCTCTAAACCTTGAAGCTTCCCCTTAACCTTGGCTTTCCTGAGATCCAGGTTTTCCTAAAATATCAGAGAGCTATCTCACACTTTACCTTGAGCATCTTTTTTAACATTCTTCTCTAGACCATCATTCTCACTGTTTCTTTTGCCTTCCATCACTTTTCAACTAGTTCGCGACTTCCTCAATTCTTGCAAATGTGTGTTTCTCGTGCAGCTATTTTATTTTGCCCACTTCCTGTACTGTTTGTGTTGCCTTTTTCTTCTCTTGAGTTTCTATCTGCACTTAAGTCACCCAGCAGATCGCTAAAAATATTTTCCCCTGGCACGTTCTACAATCCACAATCTGAATTCTGATTTTATTCAGACTGTAGTGTACTTTATATGTTCCTGTTGTACTGCACTTTTCGGTATCTATACGCTCTTAAATTATTTGTCTACCGCAATTCATATTTATAAAATAATTTTAACAATCTAATTCTTCCCTTAGTTCATTCCCTAAACGAAGTTTGCAATAATATTTCCTTATTTTTTTTATTGTGCTATAGCATTTTAAACGTCATTTACTAAGAGCTGTTCCTGTACGTTTACTTACTTAATTATTCAGTTTAGACGTATATTTTTCCTACATCGTCACTGTCTTGTGGAATTAAAACTTATGCAAGCATTTTAGTAACTCAGTGTATAAGGCACTCAGCTTTAAAATAAAAGGTTCCTGACTCCAATCCCAGGAATTTTTACGGGCTTTGCTATTTTCAAATGAGCTATGTCAAATCGTGAAGTTATACTGTAAGTACTGTTGAAAAGGAACTAGCCGTCTTTCCTTTGACATACTGGCTTAAATCGCAGCCTTTGGTAGGATCCAACCAACATTCGGGATGTCCGCTAAATTATTACTTTTACTTTATTTTCGTTACCATACATTTCAGTACAAACATTTTATTAATCTGTTTGAGCTATCTAGTGGCTCAATGGTTAAGATGTCTAACTGGAGTTCGAAAGTTCAGCGGTTCGAGTTCCTGCCTCTGTGGGGATTTTCAAGGACCCTCAATACGAAATTCACCTCTGGCACAACTTTCTGTGTAATGTGAAGTACACCAGAACGCTGTCGTGGTTCTGATTCAACGTTAAACTGCAGGTCGCCTACACCCGATAGGATTACCGTGTTAGGTAATAGAAACACTGTCAGTCAGCGGCCGAACCCTTGGGAGATATCCCGGCCGCTAATGCCATACGCATTATCACATTAAGCTGTTAATAATTCCTGACACGTCAATTGGTAGCATCTCCGTTAGTTATACAGAAATCTCTGCGTCGTTCCATTTAGTCTCATTAGTCCGGACAACATGTGGGCTTAGCCACTCCATCTTTCCCTACTTGCGTCGTGCAGCCTTTCAACGTAGCTTCGAAGCGCTTAATGTATATGCGTCCAAACTCTTGCACAGTCTGTCTGTATAATACAGCCAATTATAATGATGGATGGATCAAACATATCATTCTCTACAGCCACGCGAGATGCATCAAGGAATAACGCGCCTACGTGAAGGATCCGTTTTCCACCATCAAAACAAAAACGTGGTTTGTTAATAGCATGTAAGGGCTCGTATGCAATATTCAGAAACAGTAAGTAGGTGCTTAGCTTATGTCTACAAACAGTAGAGAGTAACAGACTAGCACGTAGACAGAGCTGTGTTGCGGGAGGCATCGTACTAGGAACTTTTCGCAATCATGATTACAAGATTATTTAGAAATTGATGAACAAATAACCATTGGGATGTTAAATTAAATCTGCTGAGCGTAGTGGGTGAGTGGTAACGCTCTGGCCTCGCATTCCGGAAGACGCTGGTTCGAATCCCAGTCCAGCCATCAAGATATGGTTTCCCAAAATCACTCCATGCAAATGCTGCTATGGTTCATTCAAAAGGCCATGGCTGAATTCCTTCCTGTCCCTTGCCCCCCAATCCTCCCCCACCACTAATGATATCAACGCCGTCCAGACGTAAAGATACAAGAAGAAAATGGAAATATTAAATCCATGATAAAAAGTTAGTTTAAAGAGAATGGTGTTGACTATAGCTATTGTGATGGTAAGACGATGGTACAATCAAATACATATTAATAGAGACAATATGTTTCGTAATGTCAGTTCATTGCACAACATCAGGATTAAAACATATGCTGTCTGAAATATCCAGCATAAGTTTTTCGAACTAACACAATAATGATTATTTCCTTACGTTCTAGATGCGATTTGCTAATGCTTTGTAATACATTCTACCAATGCTAATTTCTGCTTGCTACTTACTATTCTGCTGCTTTGAATATAAACTTAACAATTTTTTTATATATATATTTTTTTAAATAGCAACATTAAGAGTCAAGGGTATATGCAAATATTGCGTTAATGAAATTTTCATGATTCGTAATTAGTTCCAATCTGAATTCAAACGAATTACTAATACTACTAAGAATCGTACCAATAACACGTTAAAAAGTTATCTCTATTAGCTTTACTTTAAAAAATGGTTAGTGCTCACTGTTTGGGCGTATTGTGGTTATTCTTAACATGGCTACATAAGTAAGACGGCCATTTCATTTCTTCCATGGGCCTATTCTTTTGTGCATATCTTCAGTGCAGCGTGTTATTTGTGTTGTAGACGAGAAATAAAAGAAGACAGAGGTTGAAACCAGATGCTGGCCCATTCCAACCTACTCATCCGAAAGACACCTGTGGGGCAGATTCTACGGACTTATCACAATCAACAGTGTCGTAGCTCTCACTCCATATGCACTCCGGAGAGTTTTGAGATTAAATCGCAGACTTTCAAATTCTGTGTCATTAGGAATCGTTTACAACCTCTTCTACTCTGCTGCCGTAATGGTGAAAATTTGTTCCACTAGCAGTGCTCTATAGGAGTATTCGGATATCATTATAATGTCACAGATACCTAAGCCAGAGGGGTGGATATCCGATTTTTAGTGTTCGTGGAACCGCTCACACTGAGGTGATTGGTGATTTTACGTATGTCTTTTCTCAACACATGCCGATCGCACTCATTAGGAGCCTGGTCAAGGCCGTGTTTTAGGAACAGAAGAACCAATTCCTTTTTTCCCCTCTCTTTTAGAAAGATATTCGTAGCTAAGAGACGGAGATTGCTAGCAATTCTTCCATTTCGCTATCAATTCAGCTTCACTAATATTGCATAGATTACATATAAGTCTTAGCGTGTAAAGCACCTGCTTTTGCTTTCTAAGCACAATGTTTCGAAAGCTTCCTCTGTTTTCATCTTCAGGCGATGACGCTCTTTGTTTTTCAACAAACTGCTATCTAGCTACAGGTTATTGAAACTCACACAGTACCGTCATCTGAAGATGGGAGCAGAGGAAGTGATTGAAACTTTGTGTTTAGGAAGCAAAATTTGGCGTTATACCCACGAATACTTCTGTGCCATTGCACGCCGGTAGAGTCTCCTTTCTCACAGTCCATCAGGTAAGTCATTTTCGGGATTTAGCATAAATCTTGATGCAATGCAATGGAACTTCGGTGGCCTATGTAGTACATAATTTTTCTGTCTGTATACGAAGACTCTTAGCAAATGGGAGGCAATGCTTTCTCCAGCATAGAGGGGAAACTTTTTCTAAGCCAATTCGATGTGTTTATTTCCTCACGTGGTTGGAAATTTTACAAATTTTGTCTTTCCATGACACACGCCGAGGAGAAAGTAGGCGTGGACTTGCGGAGAAGAGAGGGACCTTCTGGATGAAGGAAGAGACTTCACTTCGTCCAGGACGAGCGGTCTGGCCAATCTGCGCCAGAGCAGTATCGGTGATTCGGTTCTGGAGGCTTGGATAACAGCTCCAAGTCCGATCGATTTTGTCACATGTGCTGGCTGACGTGACAAATGCCTAGCAGTACCTGGACAGGTGCGCTATTTGAGTGACGATAGTGCTCTTGCTGCGACGCTTCGTGCAACCAGACAGACACGGTAATTATTCGTCCACGAAACAGTGTGTACTCCAACGAATCATTGAGACAGCCCTTTAACGGTCTAATGAGTGAGAGTTCTTATGCCGCCGAACATAAATTTCTGAGCTAGTTGTGTATAAAAGTCGAGTGCTTTTTTTTGTTTTCCTTTTCTATTTTGAATTGAAAGACAGACTTCCATGTTTGGAAACTTCCAATAACTATTCTTTGTGGGAACAAATTAACTCCCTGGCGCCCTGTAACACCCATTCAAATCTGATGTTTACTTGTTATCACTGAAAAACAAGAATTGCTCTTAATATGCATAAGAGAGTTTTTGCTTCAGATGCAGATGAAATTTGTAAATCTTTGTAAAATTCATGTACATGTATTACAATTTTTTTTAGCTTCAACTAACGATAACTGTTATTTGACAATTCGCAACTGTAAGACGAGGTATTGCGTTGAATTTTATTTTTGCACAGACAGATTAACGATAAATATACCTCTGTCTGTAAGCATTCATTAGAACCAAATAAACCCTAATTTTAGGATCTATTCAAATACAAATAACTGAAGTAATGGTTTCACCTCTGTTTCCTTAAATTACTATATATGCTTTGCAGAAGCTAGTGGAAGATGGCGATTTAAATTATGCAAGGTAAGAAATTAATCTCCTCCCCACCGACCAATCCATTACACAAGTAAATGGCTCCATGTCGAGCCTTCACATTTCAAGTAATCCATTTGTGCCAGTTTCTTAGATTTTTTGACAATACCTTCCCACATACAGAGATATATTACCAAATTTTTCTACTTACTCCTACACAATTGACAATAACATATAAGTTTGTAGTATTTTTTAATGTGAGAAATTTTACGTTTATAATCACTCCATCAGCAGGCTAGGGCCACGTGTCCGAGAGCTGAGACTTCTTCAAGTTGACTGTCGTCTTGATTCGACAATGCCCGAGGTTTTGCGGATTGTAACGCCAACTGGTAAGTACTACAATCTAATTATATCTTTACTCTAGTAAAAAAACCACAGTGGGAATGACCCCGCTTAAATTCTTTTTCGAAAATGTATGAATTGGTTTGCTAAAGTTTCATAAAACGCGGTCTATCTGGCACAGACATTAAAACCTAATGATTCATTTGATAATTTAATATATTTGTGAACTGTATAATCTTTATGTATAAAATCCTAGGCGTGCTAAAACCGCATCATCACGGACAAATCACTGGACAAATTCAGGTCATGTTCCCACGAAGTGTTATTCAGATGGCGCGAAAAGTTTTGTTTAATAATTAATTTGGATAGGTGGCGCTGAAGTCTGGTAGGCATTTGGACTACGAGAAAGCTCCGCCAGACAACGGTGCAAACATGTGCAAAATCGGCCCATAAATATAGAAGTTAGACTCCAGCGGCACCTACCAGAATATAACATAACTAAAACCCTCACTACAACATTGGCATATGGTGTGTTTATTGCGCTAATAGGTCCGGTGGTTTGTCAGTCATGATGCGAAAAAAACGTTCTGAAGCATTTTCGTTGTAGAAATGTCTACCACAAATGTACGACTTTGCGATTGTATTAGGGAGTTTTTATCACAGTTTATATGCGTACAAATAAAGCAATATGTTCGTACATGCACCAGGCAGCACCACTTCAAATATAGCTAGCAGAGAAACCATGTGTGCAATACTGAACTGTCTCTGTGGATCATCATACATTTTTCAAGTTTTAGTGGTAGTTTCAAGGAGGGGTAGAAACAAATGATGCGCACAGCATTCCGTATAATATAAAATCGGGACAGGAGGAGAACAATGAAAATAGAAGAAAACTGAGCTGCTACTCTGCCTACCCAGCCAAATATTTCTTTGATCGTATGTATATATATGTTCGTATGGGCCAACTAGACCTTTGACTTGAATTTGCTGCGGATGTATACACATCAGGGCTGTTAGTCCTAGAGGGGACCTACAGTTTAAAGTGGAATCCGAGCCACGGAAGCGTTCTGGCGTACTTCACATTACACATTAAGCTGCGCCAGAGGTGAGGGTCGGGTTAAGGACTTATGAAAACCCCTCCGAGACAGGGATTCGAACCCCGGGCACTTCGAATTCCAGTCAGATGCCTTAACCACTGAACCACCAGGCCGCTCTCGTATATATGTGAAATCTCATACCCCGCATGACGAAGACGCGGGCACATCTAATATGTAATATTCGCAGTGCTGGAAATGTGGGATACTTGGGAGCAGAACACGACAAAACTTGGTTTATCCTTGTCATACCTGCCTCGAAGTTGGGCACGATGTTTTGAACAACTGTTGTAAATATAATCGCAGCTTAAAGTAGTGGAGATAAATAAAATTAATAAGTTATCATAGTAATATTTTGTCCATGGTGGATTTGGTTGATAATTGAAAACAGCGACCAGTCACAGTTTATGGTGTTGCTTTATTTTATTTTACCATTACCGGTTTCAAGCATACATTGCTCATCATCAGATGGTTTTAAAAATACAGATGCGAATTGCAGGCGTGTTTTTGTGTCATAAGGCATTTACAAACAAAAATACAGTAGCAAGTGTGCAGCGTATCTATTCCACATATATTTGTGCAATATAATGGTGATAGTGCATAGTGTTACACAAAAATGTGCCTCCTCAACTGTGTTCCATACAAATCTTTGTTCTCGGATATAAGCAGATGCCTTATGACACAAAAACACGCCTGCAATTCGCATCTGTATTTTTAAAACCATCTGATGATGAGCAATGTATGCTTGAAACCGGTAATGGTAAAATAAAATAAAGCAACACCATAAACTGTGACTGGTCGCTGTTTTCAATTATCAACCAAATTTAATAAGTTATTATTTCCCACTTTCATAGGTATCTCAAAAAAAACTTCTGAGACTCATCCGTTTCCAGACTGTGGTTCCTAACATCAAACTGATAAATTTTCTCCATCTTCCATAAAAGTTTGAATCATTCGCCCTGCATCTACACTGATATTATAAATGCGAAAGTAACTCTGTCTCTCTGTCTGTTTGCTAAGTTTTTACGACTAAACGGCTAAACCAATCTTGATGAAATTTGACAAGGAAATATTGTGTATCATTAGGAAGGACATAGGAGAGTTATTTCTGGATAAATAACATACTTTGTCAGGAAATTTAGAAAACTAACCGAACGGTGACAGACAGACGGATAACGTGTGTTAGTATCTGTAATGTTATATTGGTTACTCAGGCTTTGTTTCTTTCGCAGTCAGTTTGTGTATGATCTGTTCATGTACAGAAACAACTTATTATATAGTATAGATGTGAATTAGTGCTGCATCACACTACTATTTTGTGTTTACGTGTAGCTGTCTCACTGGTTTCTAACCCTCCAAGCTATATAGCTTAGTAAAGGACAACAAAACCAAAAACGTGTGCACAAAACGCTGTCTATGCTCCCTCGGTTTGTCGCTGTCAGCGCGACCTCTGCCAGCCAAATGCCAGAAATACATACAGAGGACCGAGCATGGACGTAAGCTCGAGCCTGACAGTAGGCTCGGTCTGTTATTCACGTGCTGCGTGGGGACGAAGCTACGCTGGTACTCGCTCCGTACACATTTTGACAATAAATTTCGCCGCCGCTGAAAAATTCTATCACTCTTATTTTTCACAATCTGACATCAATGTCATCCTAATAAACAGTAACGTAATGCTGGCTTGCCAATATTACATTACTGTTTCCTGGGATGACATTGATGACAGATTTTGCAAAATAAGACTGATAGAATTTTTCAGCGGCGGCCAAATTTATTGTCAAAGTGTGTACAATCAAGGCACGAACTCCATCGCTGTCTTGAAATCTTTATCCAAGAATAAAATAAATCAAAAATTAAAGGGCGAAGATTATGTGTCTTCCTGTTATTTTAAGTGTGCTGTTGTATCATTTTTGCATGATTGTGTACGTTTGCTTTCGGAAAAATCGGATACTTAAAGATCAATAGCCACTCTATGTTAATGAAGAGCAAAAATCAGCAGATTGCACCACGTTTCAACATTTCTGTGTCGATATTCTACCAATCAAATATGCTCTCAGTGGAGGAACGAACAGTTGTAAATGGCAACTTTAGAAAGATGGGTACTGATATGGGAAGTGTGTATTATCCTCGTCATGAATTTCTCATCCATCATTCTTACGCATATTTCGTTCACTTTTAACCTTGTACTGTATTTTGCATGTCGATTTATTGGTCCATGGCCTCCAATTCAAATCAATCTTAAGTAAACTCCTCTTGTCCTCCAAATATAAAAAGGAAACTTCGGTTTCTCAAATACAGTTACCAGGTACAAGATGGATGAAGTCCCGTCTCTAAAGACCTCGCTGTTAAGAGACGTTAAGCAGTTTAAAAAAAAATAGAGAAAAAAGAGCAAAAAGAGTACCATTAGTTGTCTAAAGATTTCATGTATAGCTGCTATAGTACAAGTACTGAAAGCGAGTGACTTTTCAGCAGAGCTGGTTTCATCATTTCAGAAATCTTATTCCTGAACATTTGAATGATGTTTTGTTTATTTACAACCACGTATGAAATGTGTGATAAATGGGAGGAGAGGGGGAGGTCACGATAGAACTTAGTGTGACGTTGTCATACCTGCATCGAAGTCGGGGAACGTAGTAAATGTATTCGCAACTTGTGAAAGTAGTGAATGTAAATGAAATTAATAAGTTCTCATGTTCCACTTTCATAGGTATCACAAAACAGTTTTGACTAACAACCTGCGACTCAGCCGTTGCCCTTGCCCATTGCCCTCCCCATCGAGCTTGGTCGTGTAACGCCTCGCATTCGGGAGGACGGCGGTTCGAATCCACGTCCGGGCATCCAGATTTGGGTTTTCCATGGTTTCCCAAATCACTCCAGGTAAATGCCGGGATGCTTCCTTCAAGAGGCCATGGCCGAATTCCTTCCCATTCCTTGCCCCCAGTCCTTTCCCTTTACCTCGCTGTTAGAGAGACGTTAAGCAGATATAAAAAAAAAAAAAAAAAAAAAAAAAAAACGTTGCCTTGCTTCATCTTTCCTAAAAGTTTATGTCATCATCACATCATATCATATCAGCATAGTTTTCTCGCAGCCATGCCAATCGTACGGCACTTTTATAAAATATACATTAACATTAAATCTGATACTATTATTATAATATGAGAACGGACCATATCGGACTACGCAAAGCCGTATACTCTTCACGGCTCATAATCAAGAATTTTTCCATCGTTTCCAACAGGTAGTAAGAACCAGAAATTGTCAGTTTCAGGCACAATGGGGGGGAGATTAAGTATTGCAATTTGTTTGTGATTAGCGTATCTTATGTTATCTATGATAGGTGTACTTTTGTTTGTGAAAAGTGTAGTTTATGTGGTGGATATTGGGAACCGTGAAAGCATTCGCCTAAGTGACTGCGGAAAACTGCCTAAAAGCTGCAGTCAGGAGGGCCGGTACGCGGGGACCGGGAGTCGAACCTGGTCCCGTGTACCTGCCTGATCCAGTGTGGAGGCGCGGGTCTCAGTTAACAGTAGGGGAAGTGGTGGTATTATGGAACACTTTTTCGTTTAAAGCAATATACTGAATTTAAAATGTGGCTGTTCCATAAAAAAATGTCAACTCTTTTAATTTATATATCTGTTATAAAGGATCAATAATATTCGTGATGAATGATAAACGTTTTCAATAATTACAATAGTTTTTTTTTAACTTACTGTAAATTATGAGCAGTTTGAAATCGGGTGGTAATATGAAACAGATTTAAAATAAATTGTAAAACAGACATTGTCAGTTTACATTTTTATTAATGAAACTATTAAATTATATTTTGACCTTACCTGGTAGAAAATCACAATTTACACTGCAAACTTGTGGTAAAGTTGAAAGAATGCAGAGGTCCGAAACATCGCTTTGTATGAAAGTTGTTTTCATGAGCTATAAACCACAATTACATTTCACAGTTCATAGTTCTTCGTGAGCAAAAGTCACTGTAGTATATGTGTAGTATGAAGTGGAAGGTAGAGGATGGTCACATAATTATCTTTTGCTTTAATTATGACAAAACAAAAGAGGGCTTGTAATATAGAATAACATCATTCATATTACCACCCAACGCCATTTTCGAAACTAATCAATGAAACTAGACTTCTGATAAACAATTTCAAGGAACCAAAATTATCATTCGTAGGTTTAATTCTATTACTAAATCGTAAAGTAGAAATAGTATGCTAATTTGTAAGTAAAGGTAGCAGAAAAAATACTTGAATCTAACCTTACAAAAACTTTTGGATGTTGTAAAACGAAGTGCGTCTACTCACGGCCATAAAACAATGTGATACTGATCTCTGCTGCCTCTATTGATGGAAACAGAACTTTATGATTGCCATAACTTAAGCTGTTGTCAGATGGCATTAGTAGTCTGCAAATACTATGGTGTTTCATATTACAACCCTGTTTCATATTACCACCAACAACGCAAATAATTTTTTTAAGTAGAAAATACTACTAGATAACTCGAACGTGCTGATAAAGAATCTGTTCTACAGTGAAGAAAAGAACTTATTCCCCTGCACACGTGGAAGCTGTTGTTTTTCCCAAATACACCTCTCGTGTGCGACTGAGCTTCGAATATATAACAAGCGCACGTTCGGTATTTTTACCCCACGTCAAGGGGACCTTCCAGCTGTGACGCGATCTCTCACACAGATTCAGAACATCTGGGAATAACACAGCCTGCCACATTTTGCTTTGTGCTATGTGTCACGTACGATTATCATACACGTGACATACCGCACGTGTATGGACGTGATATGTCACGTGTATGCCAATCACACGTGACACATCACTGTAGAGTTTGAAAGACATTTAGTGGTCAAATGAATAGATTTACAGCTAGTAAATATCGGTCTGTATTTTAAGATCGAGAAAGATGTGATTAAGAGAAGGGTAATAAAATAAATAAGCTTGGCTCCAGCTACACAGAAAGCTCTCTCATCAAGTATCTATGTGAGAGATAAATCGAAAATATACTCACCAATATCAATAAGTTTCCAAGAGAGAATTTTGAGGGCTCTGGAAGTACCGATTAAAGGCAAATATAACTGGCTTACATGCGGTGTACTCGACGGAATTTTAATGGCTTAAGTGTTCAAGGAGAAATTTCCGATTAGCTAATAACAATGTCCTGTTAGTAGAACAGAGTGATGATTTGAAAAGCATGAAAAAATACTGAGGGAAGAATATGAAGCCAATATAAGGCAAAAGTCATCTGTTGTAACAGAAATAATAGCAATAATAATAGATTCAATAATAATAATAATAATAATAATTGCATCAGCTATAGTAGGAGAAGTAAGCGTTTTTTGTTACTTACAACCTAAGATTACAACTGATGGACGATGCAGGAATGATATTAAAAGCAGAATAGCACAATCGAAAAGAGCTTTCTTGGAAAAGAGAACATTTTAGTTTCAAGTATTGACCTGGACTCGGAAATAACTGTCTAAAACTGTATGTATGGGGCACGGCATTTTATCGTACTGAAACATTGATTATAGGAATAACGGAAATAAAGACATTAGAAGCCTTTGAAATGTAGTGCGATAGAAGGATGTTGAAAGTGGAGTGGAGTAGATATATAAAGTATGAAACTAACTCGTTTTACAAATAATAAGCGAGGAAAGAAGTTTGTGGAAGAGTCTTACAGAGACAGAATGATTGGTCATATTTTAAGACATGTAAGATTGGTTAATTTGTGAGTGGAGGGAACAGCTGAGGGGAAAAAAAACTATAGAGGAGGACAAAAATTAAAACGTATTAACCAGACAATTGAAGATGTAGCTTCTAATGAGTATGTTGAGATGAAGGGTTAAGTACAAGCTACGAAAAAATGGAGAACTGCATCAATGCAGTCGATAGACTAACTATAGAAAGCATAATGGGGAAGTATGTTCTCAAACAGTACCATCCAAACTAACTCTAATGACGTCAACAACCGTTAGGCCATAATTAAACAAGCATTAAGTTAAACGACTTAAACACTTTTTTTACGGATTGTAGAATTCAGTTGGAAATCTTCTATTGATTAAACTAATAATATGTGTTCTGCTATAATGTCTGTCTTAAGCTCTCGTAAGAGAAAAATTAGACTAATAATAAGGTTATAGAATGGTTAATTTTTTTCCGCTAAACGTATTTTCGTAGTGTACTGCTTAAACTAACTACAGACACAACACATGTCATACACAGAGCGAACGCCGGGTTCAACATCTCCATAAAACCGACAAAAAATTTTAACAATACCACCTGACACAACTTCATATGCATTCTGAAAATTTAGGTACTTTTTTTTTTTTTTTTTTTTGCTTTGGGCTTTGCGCCTCATGGAAGTTGAGGTGGTTAGAGGTGGGAGGGCGAACTGAGGGCAAGGAACAGGAAGGAATTCGGCCATGGCCTTTTGAAGGAAGCATCCCGGTATTCGCCTGGAGTGATTTGGGGAAACCATGAAAAACCCAAATCTGGAAGCCCGGACGGGGATTCGAACCCGCATCCTCCGCACTTTCACCTGCGAGACCTGTTAATGTCTAGTGTCTAGTAATTAATATTCACTGTAAAATATCAGTCTGAAGCAACGCTCCATACACTAATTCTTGATTTGGTTGACACGAATACCATTTCATTTTATTTCCGTTTGTTAACCATTGCATTTCGCTTCCTGTATGGTAGACCAATTCTGCTTTGCAACTAACCAATTTTTGTTAGCATTGGTGTTCATATATGAAATATTCAAATGCTTAACCGATGGTGACTGTTTCGAAGAAAAGGGAAAACATGCCCAGCAAATACGAAGGAGAGAGTGATGTTTTTTGATGTGAAATACGTAACTCTTTCAGGATTTGGCTTATTCCTGGTAATATTTAGTGAGTAGCATTTATGGGTTAGTTTTTGTGATATTCAGCAAAGGCTCGATCAAAATATTTATTTCACAATATTTTTTCCCATAAGACACTTAACCTATAATCCGAATGATGGTTGGATCCACCATGGGCGCATTAAACAACTGTTAAACAGATATAATGCCCAATTTATGTCGTCCGGTACCTACAGTTTATTGTTGAATCCAAATCAAGCAGCGACGACAGCGTAATTCACATATCCAAAGAAATCTTTGTCACAAGCAACTGTCACATTAAAGACCTGCAAAAATTTCGTTAGGGTACCTCCAGCTTCAATTTTTTTCCCTTACGGCTTTACGCCTAGTCGACGTCGAGGTCATTAGAGGCGGGAAAGGACTGGAGACCAGAAACGGGAAAGAATTCGGCCATGGCCTTTTGAGGGAAGCATCCCGGCATCTCCCTGGAGTGATTTTGGGAAACCGTGTAAAACCCAAATCTGGATATCTGGACGGCGATTCGAACCGCCGTCCTCCAGAATGCGAGGCCAGAGCGTTAACCACTCACCAACCACGCTCATTCCCAGCTTTAAAGTCATTCACCTTAGAAATGAGCTGCTGAACTGCTATTTTTTTCCATATAGTGACCTATATTATACAAAAAAAGTCTTTTAAAGAGTGTTTTACGAAGCTGTCATTCTTAAAATTTTGTCTTAAAAATTTTACTCTTCTTGTTTTAGTCCCAAAAATAAATCTCGCTTCAGGGTACGAACACGTTTAATATCGTTCCATATGTAATTTTTATTTTTCATCAATGTCCTTGCTTTTATTACGTAAGTGGAGATGTTTCTTCTCAGGGTGGGATTGGTAGTTGATCTTCAGATTCCTTTAGTCAGTTTCGGTAATGTGATCTAGACGATATGGCATAAGCCACATGCTCTTGTCACCTTTTTTCTATTTTTACGGAAAATGGCATTCCACAGCTGCAGTATTCAGTCAGCTCTGCTTTAAACATCAACATGTTACCGTCACTGCTTCCTTGCACGTGAAGGACAGCATGAGGCGAATGCAATGCTTAAATAAAAACACCCGTCCCTTCGCCCGATTCTAAACTTAGACCACTTCACCGATAAAACCACTACGCTGTCGGGGCCTCCTGCTAGCCGAGTATTTGATAGCAGACTGAGTGGGTCGGGGTGGCGTTCCACACGATAAGCTTCGAGGAAATATTTTCTGCTTCATCAGGAGCTGGCTCTGCCGGTCATCTATCGACTGAGCTGACAGCGGTGCTTTCTTCCGTTAAAGTTGCTGCCGTAAAATTCGAATTGCGGAGAATCCGTAAGGAACATTCAACACGTAACACATACTGCTACTTTTCAATATCATGGCCCTGCTGAACAACACACTGACACCATATTCCTTGTGATTTTTTTTCCAGACGTCAAAGGCGTTGTTCATTCACAACATCAATAATCTTTATTAATTTTACCCTCTCTTCAGACGCTATTGCCTGACAACATAATCTTTCCAAACTGTCTTTTAAACTTTAACGAATATCTGATGGTCTCTTGTTTTCTTTTGTAAGAAATTTTTTAACAACGCGTTGTTGTATACACTACTGGAAATTGAAATAAGAACACACTGACGCCGGTGTGTAAGACCCACCATACTTGCTCCGGACACTACGAGAGGGCTGTACAAGCAATGATCAAACGCACGGCACAGCGAACACACCAGGAACAGCAGTGTTGGCCGTCGAAGGGCGCTAGCTGCGCAGCGGTTGGGCACCGCCGCAGTCAGTGTCAGCCAGTTTGCCGTGGCATACGGAGCTCCATCTCAGTCTTTAACACTGGTAGCATGCCGCGACAGCGTGTACGTGAACCGTATGTGCAGTTGACGGACTTTGAGCGAGGGCGTATAGTGGGCATGCGGGAGGCCGGGTGGACGTACCGCCGAATTGCTCAACATGTGGGGCGCGAGGTCTCCACAGTACATCGATGTTGTCGATAGTGGTCGGCGGAAGGTGCACGTGCCCGTCGACCTGGGTCCGGACAGAAGCGACGCACGGACGCACGCCAAGACCGTCGCATCCTACGCAGTGCCGTAGGGGACCGCACCGCCACTTCCCGGCAAATTAGGGACACTGTTGCTCCTGGGGTATCAGAGTGGACCATTCGCAACCGTCTCCATGAAGCTGGGCTACGGTCCCGCGCACCGTTAGGTCGTCTTCCGCTCACGCCCCAACATCGTGCAGCCCGCCTCCAGTGGTGTCGCGACAGGCGTGTATGGAGGGACGAAGGGACACGTGTCGTCTTCAGTGATGAGAGTCGCTTCTGTCTTGGTGCCAATGATGGTCGTATGCGTGTTTGGCGCCGTGCAGGTGAGCGCCACAATCAGGACTGCATACGACCGAGGCACACAGGGCCAACACCCGGCATCATGGTGTGGGGAGCGATCTCCTACACTGGCCGTACACCTATGGTGATCGTCGAGGGGACACTGAACAGTGCAAGGTACATTCAAACCATCATTGAACCCATCGTCCTACCATTCCTAGACCGGCAAGGGAACATGCTGTTCCAACAGGACAATGCACGTCCACATGTATCCCGTGCCACCCAACGTGCTCTAGAAGGTGTAAGTCAACTACCCTGGCCAGCGAGATCTCCATTGAGCATGTTTGGGACTGGATGAAACGTCGTCTCACGCGGTCTGCACGTCCAGCACGAACGCTGGTCCAGCTGAGGCGCCAGGTGGAAATGGCTTGGTATGCCGTTCCACAGGACTACATCCAGCACCTCTACGATCGTTTCCATGGGAGAGTTGCAGCCTGCATTGCTGCGAAAGGAGGATATACACGGTACTAGTGCCGACATTGTGTATGCTCTGTTGCCTGTGTCTATGTGCCTATGGTTCTGTCTGTGTGATCATGTGTTGTATCTGACCCCAGGAACATGTATATAAAGTTTCCCATTCCTGGGACAATGAATTCACGGTGTTCTTATTTCAATTTCCAGGAGTGTACTTTAATGCACTTTTAAGTCACTCGCAATTGTTGAACAGACAGCACTGATGAGTAGGGCCCGGATATATATGCACGTAAAACATCTAATATATGCATGCAAATATGCACAAAAAAGTCCTAAAATATGCACTAACAATTAAAGAATATGCACTAACAATTAACGAATCTACACTAACAATTAACGAATATACACTAACAATTAACGAACATGGACTAACTATTAAAGAATATACAGTTATCAAATGATTTATTTTATGTCAACTCACTGATATACACGTTTAATTCCTTACAAAATGATGAATCACAATATGTTACCAACAGTTTTTCAATGTTTTCAGGGGTCAAAGATTTTCTGTTGTCAGACAAAATTAGTTTATAAGCCGAAAATGATCGTTCCACGTCAACGGACGTTATTGGGCAATACTTGTACGATGGTGCTGACTGTTCGGAACATTCATCTGGCAAAGATTGTGTGGTTCCACTTAAATACGTATTAACTGATTGAATCTTTTGCAGACCTGGGTTTGAGTCTAACACCCTGCTGAGTTTAGATTTAACTTTTTCTCCAATTTCACCAGGGACGGCATTTAAAGAAGAAATTGTTTTGTGAAGCAACTGAATAGACTCGTGAAGGGGTGCACCGCTAGTTTCTAGACCCTTAATAGCATTAGAAAGTGACGAATAGTGTACATGGATGAAATTGATATCTCGATATATAGTATCACAATCAAATGCGCACTTTGCTTCACGAACACACGCAGCACGATCGTCATGACCAATACTTGTAACCACATCTTTCACTTGATGAAAGTTCTCCTGGTAGAACAGCACTGCAGACAACCAAGTTCCCCATCTAGTGAGAACAGGTTCCGGTGGAAGAGGAACCTCAGGCAGACGATCCTTATAAAACTGTACACGCGCTGGTGCTTTTAGGAACACTTTTTTTCCACTTGAAATTACTTTGTTAACTGAAGGAAATAGAGAACGTATCTCTTCTGCAATGCGATGTAATCCATGCGCCAAACATGTAACATGGATCAGATTGGGGAAAAACACTCGAAGCGACTGACCAGCTTTTAACATATATGAAGCTGCGTCTGTGATTAAAACACGCACCTTGTAACAATCACTCTCCGATTCAGTAGGCCACAGAAGTCGCAGGGAATCGTTTATAAATCTTGCAATTGTACTGTGGTTGGTTTTCTCTAACACTTTGGTTGAAAGTAAATGTGGTTTTCCGGGTTCTTCTTGACATAGTTTGCCCACTATAAAGTTCGCTACGTATCGGCCACATGAATCGGTTGTTTCATCTACCGATATCCAGACACAGTTCCCTCCTATGTCAGACCGAATTGAATCCAGGACAGAATCGTGTAGAGAGAGCAAATAATTTTTCCTGAGGGTGGATTCATCCGGTATCCTTTGATTAACACAATACTTTTGAAGAAATGCTCGTAGATCTGGATTATTCAATTTATGCAGCGGGATATTGCTGCATACAAAAGCCTTACACAGGTCAGCAGAGAATGTATTAACAGACCGTGATACCTGAGTTAAAAGTAGCTGTTGCGTGTTCCTATTCTTTTCTTTTGACCTGAGATGTACAGCTGTTTTAGAATGCTGTTCAAGTTGAAATTTTTTCTCACATTTTATATTCTTCTCACATACTTGACAGTACACAACTTCACCGTCACTAGAATAGTCACTGTTGCCTGAAATTCACTGCTTAATTAAAACTGATCTTGTGCATTTTTCTTTAGGCATTTTTGGAGTCAGATTAAAGAAACTTAATCTTAGCACACGAACACTCCTGTCAACACAAACTTTGAGAGGCTACTGTTTTTGGAAAGGAATGTACACGTCCCTTTAAAAGTACGAATCCCTCAGGTCTGGAAGCCAGGAATCTGTTCTCAGGAAAACTGGCTCGTACCGCAATTAGGGGAATATTCCCGAAAAGATTAAAGAAAACCGCTGGCCTTCCCGGTAGTTGTCGCACGAATAAACACACTGGTAGATAACGAATATTCCAAGTGGGGGTAAATACTTGTGACTGTCGTCTCCTCAAACAAGAATTTGCCGCCTGAGGGAGAATAGAGCTATTCTTTGATTTTGCCGACCCCACCCGCCCTTCCCGTGAATGTTACCGCTCAGGGCAGTAGAGAAGGTCGCCGCCACACAAATTTTCCATTTGCAGCACCTCCAAACATGTCACTGTGTGAGTTTGGATAAGGTAGAAAATTCTCTACATGTGAATGCCAGTACAAAAAAATCCTGTTTACTCCAAGAATTTAACTTACTTGTTGCGGTTGCCAAGGATGTCCAACATACAGGTACATTAGGCTTTACAGTTTCTTCAGAAGTATCGGATATTCAGTTATGAGATGAAATAAAAGCTAAAATATGCACATATCCATAAAATATGCACTAACCCTCAAAATATGCATTTGCATATGCGCATATGCTTTTTTGAAAAATCCGGGCCCTACTGATGAGGAATAATTGAAAATTTTCACCGATATCAGCTGTGCTATCAAATTTATTTATTTGCTTATTATCTTTAAATTACGATAATTTGGTCTTTAGAGTCTATAACGAACAGATGATTATCGTATTTCATGTAACATTTCCTAATTACCAAAACTGAAATAAAATAATCTTAGAGACATCGTTGTAACAGAGTAGTTGTGTATGAGTGACTGACACGTGGGTTCTATGGGTTTTCCCTACGATGCCGTATGACTCGCGTAGGCTACCTTCCTGTATCTTCTGGTCTTGAGCTCTTCTGACCGGTCCTCTTCTTCTCTTGTAACTGCTATCTAACTACTGAAAAAATACGAGCATCGAGGGTTGAGCATGCATCTTGGAGACCAGTAGGAGAGGGAGCTTAAAGCTATAGGTTACTTGAAATTAAACAAACAGTTGGGGAAACCTTGTTTAATCTGTACTAAAATCGTACCGCAACCATAGTTGATGATGTACAATAAGCGTGAGGTATTCCGTAACCCGTGCTACTGAAACAGAGAGATGAGACTTGGCCCTACTAACAGAGAATAGTAAGATTGGTGTAGCTACTAACTATTCCGTGGCCTAGATGGTTACATGTCGTCCGACAGTGAAGAAGTGAGAGCGATCCATGTATTCTGGCATGCTGATACAGTATTGATTTGAATGCTCAACAGTGCACTTGTTGCTTGTACCTTGGACAGTCGATCGGCAGATTCTAGGGATTCAGAACAGGAAACTTTCAAATTCCAGTCAGACGCCTTAACCACTGAGTCACATCCCACGTAACACGCTATAGTTATTCTACAGCTACCTCTCTTTAAGACTTCTAAAAATTTATTTCTTTGATGCTTAGGGCTTAAGGTATCGTCGACATCGAGGTCTTTAGAGCCAGGAGAGCGTAAGCCAGAAACGGGATTGGCATTCTGAAGAAACCACCCCGTCATTAGCCAGCAGTGATTTCGGAAAATCACTGAAAACCAATATATGAATGGTGGGAGAAAGCCAGGTTCGAGCTTTACCTCTCTCCCACCACGCTCGGTATGAATCTTCAGCTATAATGTTTGTTCTTCGCCAGCTTCCGTTGACGAATAAATGTGCTACAAACTTTGACATTGTGTATGTCACCTGACGTTAAATTCATATTTTAATTTAAACTTCCCCTGTATAAACAGCTTTTAGCCAAGTAGGCCCTACGTAACACCTCCAATTCAAATGTTTTACATATAAATTATCACTGCATGTGCTTTATTTACTTGCAAGTTAATAGACCAGAAATTGAACTCTCCACAAAATTAAAATTATACGTGCACTTGGGCAGAATTGAACCAAGATTCCTCAGCAGCGATATAGCCCCTATGGTTTTGCAGTTTTCCTCAGTCAGTTTGATCTTTTCGATATACGAACTGAACGAAAGGTTTCATTTCCAAAAGAAGTTGTGCAGTTTTTATTCGAAGCTAAATGTGCGGACGGGACCACTTTGATATTAAAATATTTCAGTTATTTGATGTAGTCGGCAAATAACACAACAGTGTGGCACAGTGTACTAAGGCGCAACACTCTGGACCAGGATCGAGACCAGGCTTCTGCATTCCGACAGTCATAATTGTGGTTTTTAGACAGTTTCCCACAACCATCATCGCGAATGCTAGGAGATCCCCAATCTCCACCTAGTAAACTACACATTTCACAAACAAAATTCACTTCTCACACACAGAACATAGTTACATGCTTCACAGACAGATGGCAACACTTCACTTTCTCCATAAGTGTAGCGCTCAAGACAGAGGTGGAAGACGCGGCCACTAGGCGGCCGAACTATTCCCCCGGTGAACTCCAGATCAAAGAAGCTATATGCTAAAAAAAAGTCAAATAACGGGGCAAAATCATAGTGATAGCCACGCCACATGTAAGTGTTTAGGTATACGTCCTCCAATCCTACCTTATAGGCCACAGGTCAAGGCAAAAAAATCTTTTACCGCAGTACTGCCGTTTAAAAGTCAAGTCTATGATAGATTTTAGAAAAATGATGTTGCAGTATATTTTTTCGCAGTTACTGGCTGAGCTGAAATGTTATTAAATAACGCCAAAGCAGCTTTTAATTAATATGTAAAGTTATTCACGTTTCGCCCCTCGTCGGAGTGTTATCAAAAATAAATTTGAATTTTTTTTTCAGTTTGGCAAGGTTATTTGGATTTTTTAAACATATTCATAAATATTTATTGATTGTTCTCTGCTAGTTTATGACACAAGTGTTAACGGGTTCAGACGAGCCTTTCATCTTCTACTGTCAGTTGCTTTTATACGTAACATATTACTTGTCAATCGAACTTATTTGGCTGCTTCGATGTTAATGTATTTGTTATTGTTTGTGTGTGTGCTTTTGAGAAAGAGAGATAGGGAGATTGTTGAACCTGTCATTTTTTCTATTATTGGATTGGTGAAAGGTGTTTCTTGATTTGATTATGATTAATGTTTGTCTTTTAACTTGAACATGGTTTCATTTGTCAGATTTTTTGTGTTCGTTACTTATATGTTTCCCGTTGGTTATTGATTTTTGAATTAAAGTTGAGAGTGCTGTGTTTGTAGTGGTTAGTACTTGCATATTTGTGTTTATATGTGGGATCACATAATCGATGTTCATCCAATGTGAAATGATTACTGCACTTCAGTGCGCTTTAGTATTCCTGTCTGAACTGTTTCGTCACTGAACTGCATGAATTTCATAAGGTTCTCGACATTAAAACTCGTAAACGCCTAAGTTGTGGAATTTATTATTTTTTTAATGGGGCTTTTATTTCCTAGAGTGGTCAAAAGTCGCAATAATATGAACAATAAATTCATCTCAATTACACAAAATTACTTTTCGAAATGTTTCGGATTCGGTGAATTATATTGGGAAGAATTCAATGTACAAACTTTGCAAACAGTACGAAACAAATAAAGCTTTGAATTTCGGCCAACTCAGGATTAATCTGCCAACCAAATGCGAGAACCACATTACATGCATTATTCATCTGGCCTTCACTTGAATAAGCAAGCTCATGTAACTGAATTTTTCTTTATATAAATTTCTAGCTACATTTACAGCAAGCCATTACAGACAAGAAATAAAGTAGACAAACTAAACCATTATACGAGAAACGCATTTGCATAATTTGATAAAAAGTTGAACTGAATACAATGAATGTGACATAAGCAGATGAAAATAAAAATGCTTGCTAAAAGTAAAACTGGCGTTTAAAACCATTCAATAAATTATATACACCTACATCCTGGAGTAGAGGTTAGTATCACTACACCTAGCTTGGTGGGCAAGACGCGGGTCCGATTCCCTGTCCGGCCACTCAGATTTCGATTTAAATGGTTTCCCGAAATCACTCCAAAAGGCCATGGCCCAATTGTTTCCCGTTCTCCCGCCACTAATGACATAGAAGTCGACGAAGCGGAAAGTTCTAAGAAAAAATATTTTAAATTAAAAGGATTTTTTACATGGAATTTTATATTTTTCTCCGTTCTTGTCAGATTTGGTGCTTAGTTGTTGACATCAACCACCTCTGTGATCAGGTATACAGACATTTGGTTCCTAATAGCATGCCTTCTGATACTGGGAGACTTTTGTTTAACTTGAGGAGATTTGTATAAAGTTTTCTTTGAAGATGCTGATATCTACTAAATGAAAATTCGACTGTCCTTTACGATCAATCAAGCATAAAGATGAGTATAAGGGATGAATTTCGAGTTGAAGCTTGGGTAGAACCCCTGCTCCAAATCTAATTCGTGTTTTAGATGTTTTGTGTCTCCTTAGGCAATTTGCATTCTCCAAACGAAGGAATATGGGACTGGTGTCACGCATAATGAGACACCTTGTGGGCTACAAAATTTCGATTTTCCGGTATGTTTCTTCTCCAAGATCAGGAGTAAAGTCTATGTGTCGCAGCTGTACATATTGCCTTTCTGCTTGTGTTGTATTTTCCTTGGCCAGATGGTTTGCTATTTCGACAAGCAAGAGAGAATCAAATGGATTAATCCGTAGGGCCTATTAGATTTCCTGCTATGATTGCTGATTGCGCCGTTTTTAATATATCAAACAGATACTAGTTCAATCCATGCAGCTTCGGTTTATCGAATTTTTAATTAAAATTTTAGAATCTGTTAAAAGCAGATACTTTCTACTATTGTGTCCAAACTTAATGAATGCTGTGATTGCTACGGCTTCCTCAGGGTATTGTTAGTTCCCTGTTAGAAGACGAAATCTCTCCGATATTTGGGAGAAAGGGAGGAAATAAGTAAAACTGACATAGTTTTCCATCTTTTCAAAAAGTCAGACCCTATTGAAACAAAAAAACAAAAAATAAAAATAACAAAATAAAAAATTGCTCATCGTGTCTATATTGTTACCACATACTTTAATTAAAACTGATTGGTAAAATATCCGTGATTTCTGGGTCAATAGTTCTTCTTCACGTTTTTGACACTTGCTTTTCGACACTGTCCAGATCTTTCCAATCGATTTTGGGTTGTCATAAACTTCTTTGCCCTGTTAATCTATATTCACACAGAATTTTCTGCATATTTCTTATCCTACATCTTAACACGCTCTTTACGTTTTCTCCTATTTTATTTTATCATTCAATGCTGCCACTCTTAGTTCCTCCATTATTTCTGTATTATGTGTCTTAATGGATCATTGCTGAAATTTGAATTCTTGCTTTGTTTTTTTGTTGTTGTTGTCACCCATGTTTCACTTCAATTTCAACATTACTGTGTAAAATTTTGGCATTTCACAAAAATTTTATAAGTATATGAATGTGCTGGTAATGGCACTTGTAAAATTACGCGAGAGATTTGTCTAATTTCATGATATCTCAGTGATGTTCGCCTACCAAGAATCATCTGCCAAACGGGAAAAGCTGTTTCACAGATAACTCAGATCAATGGCGGATCCAGAAGGTAATCGTGCTTCTTTCCTTGGAACCTGTGTTGAATATCTATTTTAATCAGAAAATTCAGCTTTACCATTCTTCCAAAGAATATCAGAGACAAAACTGGAATATAAACTTCTTTATTCTAGCATAGTGAAGGCAGTTTTTAATCATATACATTATTTCTAAAAGGTGTCTTTTTTTGTACTTGCCATCTTTATCCTTTCACTCTTAAACAAAATCGATAAATGAGGTATTATTTTAAAGATTATGTATTCAGTTTTTTAACACTATTAATTAGGAAACGAATTTTACAAAATTCAACTCATGACTGGTAAAATTATGAACAATCAAGGTCACGGGTATGCGATAGTTCAGAGTCTAGCTGCTAGGCTACGCTGGCGTCGATAAGGAGTAATCGCATACCGCTAGATAGCAGCACCACCTATAACAGAGAGATGGATAAACTGTGTGTGTTTTCTAGAGTAAGGAGCTTTTAGGATATTTTTGTTACTGTTAGGGAAACATTTCATCATTTCTAATTGTTTCGTAAGTGTTTTGCAGTGTACCTGTTTCAGCTACAAACAATTGCTACATATGAGCCGGTTCTTCTTTCATTTTACTACAAAGCACCAACCTCGCTATTCATCGTATACCATTGGCGAAATTTTTGCACGGCCACATAGTGCAAAATAATTTAGAAGTGAAGGAAAATGGCAATGCTGTTAATCTGATCGCTATTATATGTAACCACAATATCGTTCCTAAGCGTGGTAATTAATTTTTTAAGCGGTGTGTTGACTGGAGCGAGAGTGTTGTTGCTGCGGGGGCGCAGGATTTATCTGCGCGCGGGTTGCTCGGCCAGCTAGAAGCACCAGTGGGCAAATTTAAGGGTGAAGTGTCATTACGCGGAGTCCTGTTGCGCTGGATCGATGTGGCTGGCGCCAGCTCACAGCCGCCACCTGCGGCTTCTCAGCAACAAGCAGCTCAAGTCGCTTGCTTACCACTTGTCCAAGGTGGGCAGTGTACCAACACACTATACATAAAAGACAAGTGATAAATTTCCATGGTTTCCCCAAATCACTCCAGGTGAATGCCGGGATGCTTCCTTCAATAGGCCATGGCCAAATTCCTTCCAGTTCCTCGTCCCCAGTCCCATCTCACCTCTAATGACCTCGACGTCAACGAGGCGTAAAGCCATAAGAAAACAAGTGATACATCCCAAATCATTCTCCATGGTGCTTTCAAGAAGCATATACTAATGCAAAAGATAGTCCCTTCGTATCTTCCGACAGCAGTAATGTAAACTAGGTGGCCCGAACGAAAATTTCGCGAATTATACTCGGTGAATAGGGAGGTTAGTGATTTGTAGTAAGATTCAAGAAGAAACGACTCAATTGTTTATTTAATAAAGTCCTGCCGGGTGACTAGCCGAGTGAGTAGAGTGTTTTCACACGATATTTCGGCGATCGGAAATCTGTCACCATCTTCTTCACTTCACCAGAAGATGGTGACAGAGTTCCGATCGCCGAAATATCGTGTGAAAACACTCTACTCACTCGGCTAGTCACCCGACAGGACTTGATTAATTCACAACGCCAAGAGAAACTTAGATCTTATGAATTATAAAACACTTACAGATTATCAAAATCTCTGTGATATGTGGTGCTGCTATCTAGCGGTAATGCGATCACTCTTTATCGACGCCAGCGCAGCCTAGCAGCTCGACTCTGAACTGTCTCATTGTGTAGCAACGTTATTAATTTGTAAACTGAAATATCTAGCGCTGCTACTTCTAATGTCTAGCAGTTTGAATGTAAACTATGGCACCTAGCGTGGTGGTGTAACGGATAGCGTTCTGGCCTCGCATTCGGGAGGACGGTGGTTCGAATCCCCGTCCGGGCATCCAGATTTGGATTTTCCATGGTTTCCCAAATCACTCCAGGCAAATGCCGGGATGCTTCATTCAAAAGGCCATGGCCGAATTCCTTCCCATTCCTTACCCACATCCTTTCCCGTCTCTAAAGACCTCGCTGTTGAGAGACGTAAAGAAGTTAAAAAAAACTGAACTATGGCATACCTGTGATTTTGATTGTTGATGATTTTGCCATTTACGGGTGGAAATTTGAAAAATTTCGTTCTTAATTAACGAAATTACTGAAGCAGAGAACATACTCATTAAAATTATTCCTCTTTTATCGATTTTTGTTAAGTATGAAGAGAGAAAGTCACAAAAAAAAAACACCTTTTAGAAGTAGTATACGTCGGATCGGGATTATGGGGCTAAGCTACTAGATGGCGCCACAGACGCAGCTAGCAGGATGCCAGCGCCACGGCGACTGCAGTGACACCTACGAGGAGCTACTTAACAGCAGCACACAGCACAAGGAGCTCTCTTCATGCCGGACCTCCGAGGCAACATCACTCCATTATCTGTCATTGTGTTTGTGAGCATGAGTCTTAATAATCCGGATCCTTGTATCAGCTGTGTTCTCGTAGCTACTCTCCACTGTCCAAGGGATATCCACAGCCTACCTTCGCTAATGAGCCATCTACCTCGAGCGGGAACGCCATTCGACCCACCCGACTCCTGATCTTTCCCGAATGGATTCTACATATATATGATTGGTGGCCATTAACATTGATCTGATGTGCTTACGCCTCAGAACCTTACATTTAAGTCCTGAGTTCAAATATCTAAGTCACATCGAAGGAAAAATTTAACTTAGTTTGTTTTGTCATCCAGCAAGACAAGTTTAAATTATTAATCCTGAATCTCGGATCATTTAATTTTAAAGTGTGTTTGGGTTCGGTCTGTAGCGAGAAATTTATCATAAATTAGGTTTATTCACTAAAGCAAGTGAAAAATTCAAGTGTAACTGGAAACTGCAGAAAACATTCGAGCGAAGTATGGCTAACTACTGTCACTAGCATAACAACAGTAGGTGCCGTAGAAATGCGTCTGTTTTCTCATTGTGAGGGTTTGTTTGTTATTTGTAGCCGTTTCCCATTCCTATTCTGCACGTTGTGGGCCATATCAATTCAGCAATTGAATCTGATTTAAAGGATATGGTACTGACGGCAATTCTCACTGATTATCCGACACATTAGTTCAACACAAATAAACTGGGCGTAAATAAACTGTTACATACAGCGGCTCAGAAGTAATTCAGTATGAGACACTCAAGTCTGTGTGGACCACATCACACCGTCACAATGCCTGGCCAGCTGTTGCTGACTACTCAGTGTCGAGCAGGGATAGGCCACCGACACAGCTGTCCACGCCACTATGCGCTACCCCACACAGCTGAGTGGCTCTAGCACTGACAATACGTCAGCTAAACAAAATACTCCGCTCGTGGAACCTCAGATACAAAATTATAGATAGTTTCGCACAGATTTTATTACAGCTACGTCACACGATACAGCATAAAAGTTGGTAGACAACAATACCTTACGGTGTAACTAAGATGGTCCTATTGTATTGTTCTGAATGCAAACGACTGTACAAATTTTGGCAATCCCCGGCTAGGGAAGCACTAGTGAAGAATAATTCTAATGGATCGCTTGTTTGACAATAGTTTTCTTGATGAGTGTAACTTTTTCAGAGGTTTAAGACCTGATCCCTAAGTTAGTGTGTGAGGAGAGAGGTTTAAAGCAAGTTATTTATTTAAGTAGGAGGTTGCTACGTGGGAGCGTCTCACTTTTCTCCTATCTGTCCACTCGTCTATAAATTGTTTGTACGGAAATACAGCCTCCTCTTTTATCTGTACCCTGGAACTACTGGCTTGACGGCTAGCTTCCGTAGAGTCTGTCTCGGTAATGAATGAAACCATTCGATTGAAGACTACTGCGTTATGCGACAACATTAAGGTTATGATACCTCTCCTTTCTTATTCTTCCAACATAGCACACAATATTTAGCACTCATTTATCGCAATCATTTTCACAAGATACAGCACTAAGGAAGAAGAACATCTGAGACATCATTGGCTGAATACACCTTCTCCTGGAAGATTCAACTAGTCTCGTAGGGTGTGTGGCCTCCTTTAGGGTTTTAAAATTACAGCTATTTGTCGACAGCAGCCTTGATTTTTGATCAGTCAAAGCATTTATTTATTTATTATTTGTTTTATTATATCTTGTTACAGTATAGCCCAGCATATAGTGTCCATTCGTTGTCCGTATTTCCAGTTTACTACGAGTTTTTCATGTAATTAGGATTTGGTTCGAAAATATCAATTGAATTTCATACAGGATTTGAAGCGAGATTACATGAGTATTAGCAAGCATCTGTCACATGATTAACAAACGCTTACAAGCTTTTTTTTTTCTCGATTGGTTTGATGCAATCCTACACCTCTACTCATGTTACAGTAGGCCTAACCTCTTCATCTCAACATGCCCCTCACAATCTACGCCCTCGATTATCTGCTTCATGTATTCTAATCTCTGTCTTCCTCTACAGTTCTTACTTTTGACAAATTAACCAGTCCTGCAAGTCTTAAGATATGACCCACCATCCTGTCTCTTCTTTCTGTTAAACTCTTCAACAAACTTCTTTGCTCACCCATTATTTGCAAAACACATCTTTTTCGTACTTTTTCTGTCCACTTAATTTTAGGCATCATTCCATATCATCACATTTCAAAAGCTTAAATTTTACTTTTTCCGGTATTCCTGAAGTCCATGCTTCGCTACCATAAAGTGCAATACCCCACACAAAGTTTTAAAAAGTTAATTCTGAGACTTAGATCAATATTGGAAATTAAAAGATTTCTCTTTTGCATGAAGGTTCAGTTTGCTAGTGCTATTCTGATTTTAACAACACTCCTACTTCGGCTATCGATTGTAATTTTACTTCCTAAATAAAAAAAAATCACTTAATTCTCCTATCGCATCTGATCTTATTTTAATATTTAATTCACTATTACTGCTATAATTTCACCTTGTCTTGCTTTAATTTATATTTAGTACAAAATCATCCTTCAGTATTTTATTCATGACACTCAGTAACTTCTACATATTTTCAGTCTGTTCTGCTTTCAGGACATCATCAGCAGCAAATCGTAGCATACTGATTTTTTTCTCCGTCGACACTTATGTCACGTTCAAAATTTTTCTTTTACTTCCTTTATTGCTTCCTCTACATGCAAATCGAAAATTAATGGAGACATATTACAACATTGTCTCACACGTCTTTTAACGGATGTGTGTCTCTTATGATTCTCTAGTTTTATTGTAGCCACTAGATTCTTATATAGAATATAAAGTAATCTTCTATCTCAATATTTTAACCTGATCTCTTTAAAATTTTGAACATATTGTCCCACCTAATATTATGAAAAGCTTTTTCTAAATCAATAAATGCCATTAAACTATCTTTGTTTTTCTTGATCCACGCTTGAAGCATTAATCTTAAAGCCAGAATTGCTTCTCTTGTACCGCGGTTTTTCCTAAACCCAAACTGATCTTCACCTTCTATCTCTTCAACTATTTTTTCTATTCTTCTGTATATTATCCTAGTCAGTAATTTTGAAGCATGTGATTTTTAGACTTACTGTGTGATAATTCTCACATTTGTCGGCTTGTGCTTCCTACGGAAATGTGAAGATGATACTTTTGTTAAAATCAGTTGGTATCTCTCTTGTTTCGTAACTGTTTGATATCAATTTGAATAATGTTTCGATTCCTTCTTAACCTAGGGATTACAGAATTTCTGCGGGAATATCATCAATTCCAAACACTTTATTTGATTTCAAATCTTTCAAAGGTCTGTCAGATTCTGTTCAGAAAAGAGATATTTCGAAGTAATCAGTGTCGACAGTGAATACATTATTGTGTTCACAAAGTATACATACAAAATTTACATACACAGATTTATATATGTATATATACAGACACAGGCAAGTACATGCATCTCATTTCTAGGATGACCATATCCAGCATTCCCTCCCTCCCAGTCACTCATAGACACACTCACGTTCACACACACATCCACACTCATGTTGTGGAATTACCATCACACACTTTAGTCATGTAATGTAATATTCTCTTTAATGTCGTTCCTGATCTACTTTGAAGGTTAAAAACCTGATCGTCAATAACTGTTAGCAACAGAAGTGGATTAGTACGAATGGGTGAGGGGAAGATGATCACTAACAGAAAACCCTCAATTGTATAAATGAAAACATACAGGGAGAATTTATAAAGTTTCTGTCTGAGCAATAACGACGATAGCTAAATCAAACAGCAAAACATTATTGCGGGCGAGTGAGGGAAATCATATATTCAGACACAATTCTGATTTCATCCTTTTTAAGCGTAATATTTATCTGAACCCATCCGACACTGAAAATGAAATTCAATAAATCAAGTAATAACAAATGTTGACTTCCATTTGTTTATTTAATTCCATAATATACAGGGTGTCCACCATGAATCTGACACCCTTCGTTTAGCTGCCAAAAATCAACGAATGGAAGTAAGTTTTTAATATGCATTGCAATATGTAGAGAAACTGTGGAAGTTCTGTTGACTATTTTTGAAAACCCGCCCAAGAGGTTGTAGGTTGCACTGTAGTAGCTTAACTGAAAATGGCGTCACCACAAGAGCGAGCACAAGCTATTTGGTGGTACGCGGAAACAAATTCAGCGATTCAAGTGCAACGCAACTTTCGCCGCGTGTTCAAAAAGGACCCACCATCACGGAACACCATTAAGAAATAGAAACATCGCTTTTTGGCAACGGGAAGTGTGAAGAAATTGCATGGTGGCGGTAATGAGCGCGTAACAGAGGAGCATGTAGCAGCAGTGAGGCAGGCGTTTGAACAAAGTCCACGCAAGTCCATTCGACAAGCAACACGAGAACTGAAGATGCCGAACTCCACTGTACATAAGGTACTGCATCACTCTCTTCGGTTTCATGCATACAATTTGCAGTTGCTTCATGAACTGAAAACAGATGACTGTGATACGAGGCAGGCATTTGCTATCGACATGTTACATCAAATTGATGAAGACCCAACATTTTTAACTCTCATTGCTTTCTCTGATGAGGCCACATTTCATTTATCGGGCAAAGTCAACATACACAATGCACGTATTTGGGGATCACAAAACCACACTGCATTGTGGAACACATTCTTGACAGCCCGAAATTAAATGTGTGGTGCGGATTGATGTACAATTTGATCATCGGCCCCCTTTTTTTGTAGAAAAAACAGTTACGGGCAGTACGTACCTCTACATGTTGGAACAATTTGTTGTGCCTCAGTTATTGCATTTGCAACCGAACGTCATCTTTCAACAATATGTTGCCCCTCCCCATTGGAGCCTCATCGTTCTAGAATATATAGAAACCCAATTTCCCGGTCGATGGATTGGGCGTGGTGGACTCACCGGATATTACTCCTCTGGACCTCTTCTTGTGGGGATATGAAGGACAAAGTGTATACAGGCCGCAAACTTCGTGATCTTCAAGAGCTTCGAGATGCTGTCACTTCCGTTGCGCCCGAGATGCTACAGAAAACCTGGCAGGAACTTGAATTCAGGCTAGATGTTCTTCGTGCAACGAGAGGATCTCATGTAGAAGTGTACTGATTTTTTAAATAAAACTTGGTGAGTTACTCTTGATCTTGCATGCATTATTTTCTTTTTACCCTAAGCAGTATGAAATATACAGCAATTTCAAATGTGTTAGGTTCATGTTGGAGACCCTTTATAATTACTGTAATAAAAGTTTAGCAGTGAAAGATTGCATCCGAAAGAACGGGTACATTCAAATAATTACTGAAGAGAAACATAAAATTAAGAATCAACTACGAAAGTTAGTGAAATAGTACACAGTTGCAAAACCTCACCATGTTTTATTCTGAGTGGTTCTGTTTTATGTAACTTGCTGTTAGGGTCACCAGTAATATTTCAGTTTTAAACGATGTTAAGCCCGAAAAAATTAACAGTGCAACACTTTTCTTCTGACATAACGTTGATACATACATAATGTTTATGGAATGATCGGTATTTATTATTTTGAAGTGAAATAGTAGGTTTATTAGTTTTCTTCGCTTTCTTCTTAATCGCAAGACTCTCACAAATCAGCAAGATAAACACAGCTACTGACACATTTTGTGCCTGTTTTATATCCTGCGTTACCCATCATAATGATTGCAGCAGTGACTCACGAACTAACCTCACGTTCCGAGTCTTCTCTAATTAAGGTTAGTATTCTAATGTAGTAACAAAGAGGGAACTGTATACTGAGATGATATTAAAACTGGAGAAAAAAAGAGAAAAATTATTAGAGGAATTCTGGGTTCCAACTTTAAGAATGGTGTCCATCAAAAGAGATCCAACAAAGAAGTCTACAGCAAAATAGAAAAAATCACTGAAACAATCCACAAAAGACGGGCCCGATTCTATGGCCACCTCAAACGGATGGAGGAGAATAGATTAACAAAAAATTCATTAATTTATTTGATTCCAGACCCAAAACTGTAATGCCCTGGTTAGTAAATTTTAAAGAAAATCTTCATTTGATGGGACTAGAACCAGAAGATGCCTTCAACAGAGATTTGTTTCGGAAGAAGTTAATGACAATTGGGACAAGCCGAGAAGAACACTCAAACAGAAGACGCGGTACACTCTGAACAGAGGAGCGCAAACAAGCGCATTCAAAACGAATGAAGGAGTTCTGGGCCAAAAAGAAGATGAAACTCGCTGCCAAATGTACAAAGGCTTAACGTGGTCCTAGTTAGCCTCAACGGATAAATAAATAATACAATTCTAGTAAACTTAGAATCAGGGCTGGCGTTAGGGAGGGTTAAGCGGGTCAAATGTACCCGGGCCCGCCTGGCTGATGGGGGGCCCCGATCACCGGCTGAAGCGGCCCCCGCTCGACAAGTTGTAGAGCTAAAAAAAAAAGGTCACCCATTTGGTGTGAGAGAGGGCCTAACCGATGAATTGGTCAAGGGCCCCCAACTACTTACCAAAATCCTAGCGCCAGCCCTGCTTAGAATTAGAGAGTGGCTTTAGTGTTGTTTGCGCTTCTAATGATGACCATGTGGCCCGTGCATATGATATACGATGTATAGCGAGGTTGGTGGTTTGTTGTAGGATAAAGGAAGAACCTCCTCAGCTGTGGCAATTGTTAGATTGTCAACGTAACAAAAGACTTACACCGTATTACCAAACAATTAAAAATAATAAAATGTTTCCCTAACAGAATAAAAATATCCTAAAAGCTCCTTACTCTAGAAAACACACACAATTTACTAATATCTCTGTGATGTGTAGCGTTGCTATCAAGCAGTAATGCGATCACTCCTTATCGGCGCCAGCAAGCCTAGCAGCTTGACTCTTATTTATCACATATCAGTGACATTGATTATTCATAATTTCGCCATTTATAGCTTGAATTTCAAAAAATTCCTTTCTTACTAAATGATGTTAACAAAGCGCAGAACTTAATCTATAAAATCAATTTTTTATAAAGGTGAATAACACGCCAATGCAATTGAATTTTGTTTTATTTTGGTGTCGTACGCGTTTCGCTCTATATCAAGAGCATCATCAGCGACATCTGTTAGATATTTATTCATTTATTTAGTTACATTTGATTTACAAAACAATATAATGTAACTAAATAAATGAATAAATATCTAACAGATGTCGCTGATGATGCTCTTGATATAGAGCGAAACGCGTACGACACCAAAATAAAACAAAATTCAATTGCATTGGCGTGTTATTCACCTTTATAAAAAATTGATTAACTTGCAATTGAGGAAATGGCCCACAATATCCAGTCATTAATCTATAAAATGTTACCACATTAATTGATTTTGGTTAAGTATGAAGGGTGAAAGATAGCTCATCACAAAAAATAATTACTTTTGGAAATAGCATATATAACTATGATGACACCATCTTTTATATACTACGTATATATATATATATATATATATATATGTCCAATATTCAACACCATTTACCATTCGACAGACAACATGAAAGTAGGTGCATATATTTATTTTTTCACGCAGAAGGTTTCTGACGAAAAAAATCACCCCTCTCCCCCTTTACACCCTTTAATTTTTATACAAACCCACAGTTTTTACCAGATTTTGATGAAACTTTGTAAACATATTTTCTACATTCTGTTTACAAAACCAAAACCCTCAGCCTCTTAGCCCCCTTTCAGTTTTGTAAATGTTCTTCACATAAAGCTAAAGTTTTTATCCAATTTCGATGGAATTTTGGACACATATACTTCAAAACAAAGAGGAAAATACTGTCGACATTAGTTTTATAAAAAACAAGCTACTCTTCTCTTTTACATCCCCTTCAACTTTTACCAATGTTCTTTATACGTACCCATAGGTTTTATCCGATAATGATGGAACTTTGCACAAGTATAGTTTAAATCAAACAGAAAAAAACTGCATTTGGTTTACAAAAACCCAACCCCTCTCCCCCTTTTAATTTTCAGTGTTCTTTATGGAAACCTACAGTTTTAAATCCCGTCAAAATCGATACAGCTGTTTTTAAGTTATGCCAGAATATTCATAAAATAAATGTGCCATAATGTCTCAACATATACGTCAGATTTTAACTTGTACCCCAAGCTTTCAAATTGTGTAAACCCATTAAAAAAACTGCATTTTCTGCATGATGCCGGAACAAACAGATATTTTCCAGATACATATTTACGTATGTAGTATGTATGAATGCGCGGATGGTACACGTTTCGATTATCGAGCAGCAACTTTAGCAGATGTTGTGATTTGTTTTAAATACAGCTCGACCAAAATGTAAACTGACATTCCGTATCACAGCATCCAATTTACCCCGTTCTGGGAATTGCTCGCTTAAATCAATGTTTAGTTTACATCTGGAAATGGCTGGAGCCGAATTAATGAAACTTGATACACGTGATTCACATCGGAAATACAAAAATAGTGTACAAGTAAATCAATTCCAATTAGACCGGACAACGCCTGGTACTCTACTAGTTGTAAGAACGGAGACTTTGCCTGCGTATGCTTGTAATGAAGTCTTCACGGCTGAACCCGACGGTACACCTGTGAAGACTTCATTCAGTGTATATATAACTCAGTTTTAATAGTACACTGTTTCAACTACGTACAGACAATACATGACAGACACAACACTTAAAGAAAACCACCCATGCCCGAAGCCGAATTCGAATCGGTGTCCCTTGTAATACAAGGCACGAGTTATAATTCTTACAATACCAGAACCTACATGTCTTTAATTCTCTTATTTCTCTCCTTAACAATAAAATTTTTCGATTTTGAGTTTTTACCTAATGGAGTCCCAGATCACGTTCTATCCCCTTTACTTGAAAAATCTAAATCGAAATATTTTAAAGCAGGCGCTTAAATTGCAAAATCATATTGGAAAGATAGGGCAATTACCATCATAACGTCTCTAAGGCTTTTTCTTTGCCTGTCTATCCACGTTGGACATTTTTTACTCAACACCATACCACTAATCCTAATAATCGGATTCCCATCAAATTTCGTATTTTAAAAAATATAGCTTTCAACTGACTCATCTATTCAATTGTTATCGTCTTACTACTTCAGTAATGAAAGGAAGAGAGGACCTCTCCTCTAAATTGTAATGTGATTTCTGAAATATAGTAGTAAGAAAATTTAATTGTCACATAAGGTATCTAGTGACTTGAACAATTGATGAAATGAGATGCTGAACAATTTACCTCAAAGAGTGAAAGAATTTTATGTAAAAATACGCATAAACAATACACTCACACGCCCAAATTCATGGTATAGCAGGATGCAAATGTAAAGGTGGCGAACGCATTGCGTCAAAAGGGTATAAATTGGTAGTTTAATATCTGTGCTGTCAGGTGGTGCTAAACATTTACTAACTTGACGACACAACCAACGTGATAACGTCCGGCGACTCACCCTGGCTTAACTGATTAGAATTCTGGAGTTGGAAGAAAAATTTCATAATCAGAAATTGGGCAGCAGGGTATGAGAGGTGTTGGTGCACAATTCCTAATCACCAGATTGCGAACCAAACTTCTGGGTAATCTCAAACCCCTACACAGTGCTTATGACGTGAGATCATAAGACATTCTTGATAGTCGATCAGATGTGGACGTGAAATTTGGTGTCTTTCGAAAGGGTAGGCCCGAATGGGCCAACTTCAGATGTCACCCTCTGCCGTCTTCTATGTCTCGTCCACAACAGAAAGAACACTAAACACACACCAGCCATACATATGAACACTTTCACGCGGGGAAATCGTCCCAGTTCATCTCCCTGGAACGTTGCTATTGAGGGAAAACTGCGTCCATAGTGAATGCCCGTGCTCTGATACACTCTTTGACTTTTAAACGTGATAGTGGCTACTCGACGAGAGTCAATCTAATTTGACGGTTGGAGGCCGAAGTTACGTTCCACAGTGTCAAGGATGTACGCAGTGGCTGGCCAGATATGCTGAATGATCGAGACTTCCGACGGAAGAGCAGATGTGTCTACCAAAGCCAACGAGTGACGCTCTAGAATTGTATAGTGTCTGTTCGGCCCATGTTGCGGTATTTGGCGTTGATTGGATATGGTAACGAGATCGACTAAGATGCCTTAAAGGCATCCATAAATTACGTGAGGTGAAATGGGGGAGGGGGGGGTCCGGCGAAATCTCACCAGATCTCACCAGGGGGGAGGGGGGGGTCTACGGAAATCTCACGTGAGATTTTGCGAAAAATTTGGGGACAGTAGAGCAAAAAAAAAGGTCTACAATTTGCGCCAAAGTCGATTTTAGGAGGGTATTTCGTCAAAAAAGTTAGGGTGTGACCTAAAAAAAAAGGTCTACAAAAGTTTCCAGGGCGATTTGTTGGGGGGGTTCTCACGGACCAGATCTCACCAGAGGGGGGGGGGTCCGGCCAGATCTCACGAAATCTCACCAGGGGGAAGGGGGGAGGGGGGAGTCCAGAAATCCGGAAAAACACCTCACGTAATTTGTGGATGCCCCCTTTGCTCAGAGCACGTCATAGTCACAAGCTATAATGAGTTGGACCGGAGTTAGTACCGTAGTCTGATGAGTCAGTTTTTCAGTTGTCACACGCAGATGGTCTAATTCGAATGTGTAGAAGAATTAGGCTATTTGTATTGAAAATACGTTACAAATTTTTGTAATGTGCATCCATTGCTGCTTAAAGAAGATATTTTTCATAATTTTGAAAGGAAATATGTCTTATGTTTGATGAAAATATAAGATTAAATTCTTGATTTGTTTCCATTTGATCAAGTAACAGAAAACGCTCTACGATTGGTGGTCACTTTAGTGACGTCACGTGCCAGTAAAAGTTGCATCTGCGAGTGGTGTGTTTCCTATTTTCCAAGTTTTCAGTTATTTTTATCATTTGTTGCAGGCTATATTTTATTATAGGTGAGATTTAATTTCGAATAGAAAATGGAGAGCAATTTTGTGGAAGCCTACAGTAGAATAATACCAAAAAGAGACGCCTTTTTTGTTGGGCTTACTTTAAAAACAACCCCTGCCTTTTATTCTGCAGTACTTAAAAACGTAACAAGTTAAATTTAAGAATCATTTTTACACAAATTCATACTGAATATTTAAAAAAAAAACAGTATTTCATTACAGTCCAATTATTTTATAGTGTACTAGCTGTTACCCGCGACGTCGTACGCGTGGACTTAGTCTTCTGTTGCTAGAATTGGATATAGAAAGATGTAAGTTACGTAAATGGTGGTGGAGTTGGGATAATATGGCAGAGATTGTCGGAAAACAAACTGAAATTAGTGTATCGGGACAGTCACAGCAGTTCCTTCCGACTTGCTAATTAGTCCCCTTTATAATTAGTTTTGACCACCTAATGTAAGGACGATCAGACTTCGTTATAATTAATATCGGCCGCCACCATCGGCTGGCTAGGGTACAAATCCAGAATAAATATCACTATAAGTTTCTTCAAGTAATCACTTCGAGTATGTAGATCAAAGATTTATTCTGAGTTCTGTGTTGTACAAATGCACCCGGCCACCAATGGAAAAAATAACAATAACACACACAAGCAAATTACTAGTGACAAACGATCCGAAGATGCAGGTTCCTTAGAGTGTCAACAATTCCTTCAATCACTTTCACAAAAAAAACCAAAAGGAACCATATGCCTGCGTTCGCTGCTCCACACACCACACACACTCTCTCTGACCGCTCCTCAACTGTTCGACTCATAAGTCACCGATACTCATAGAATAAATATAATTAAAATAAGTTAGGTACTGAAGGGGCAAGCCTACTGTAATGTGACAACCCCTTCCATGTCACGGTTCTAATGTGAAGCCGCAGGCAAGACATTTGAACCTGGGACATATTTTAGGTTAGTTTTTAGTAGGTAGTTACACAAAAAAAAAAAATCCCTACTTGATACAAGAACACCATGAATTAAATTACTATACAAGCGTATTGGTGGCCGGTCCCTACCGAACAAAATTACAAACATATTAACAAAATTTCATTCACATACAATTGTATCTACCTGGAAAGAAAGTACAAAATTACAAATAATAATTTCTTGAGGTTAAACGTCTGTTCCTCACTCAAACGTACATGAACATTAACATCATCACATTAGTCATAGTTTTTTTTTTTCTGTGGATAGTACATACTCTCTATCCAGGATACATCTTTTTTCAGTGAAACACCTGATTGTTATTACCAGAGCTTCCCATGATAAGGTAACATTTCCTTTCTTTGGAGATGCTCGGTTAAAAATGGGGTCAATGACCTGAAGGTTTGTCAACCTAGCCTTCTGAAATTGCGCTTAGGTCTAATCACTTACTACCCCTTCCAAGAAAATCGACTTAAGACTACACCAAACAATAAAGAACATATTTATAGTTCTGTTATTAACACACAAAGACGTCCATCTTTCGACATATCCTTGAGGTGGTTACTGGGTGTCGGCGATAGGGACTCCGTTAAGCACTAGGGCACACCCTCCAAAACTTAAGAAAGTGACACTTGAGATATAAGTTACTTAATGTCACTCAAAACATTTGTTCCCTAACTCTATATCTATATCAAAGAGAACATCTACCAATAAATATTAAACTAAAAAACTCTACAAAGTACAAGGCTTTTTGTTTTTTTTTAAAAAAAATCAAAGTTTCTAGAAAACCATTATGTTGAAGAGACACTTCATACTTCAGCTTTGTGAAAATCACTGTGCACAACATAAATCACTTACAAATATAGTTAAACTGTAGTACATAAGTAGTGTGAATCTCTTATGCTAAAAGAAGAATGGATATATTTTAATTTAAATCTGTTGATACCCTCATGAAATAAGTCCAGTTTTCCTTTGGACCAAAGTGAGATTATTTCCTTTTTCTTCACATGTACTCCTGGTTCTTCCCTCCTATCCTTCTTCTTCTTCCTACGTTTCCTTCCTCGCATTGTGGAATTACACTTTTAAAAAGTCTCAAGTGAACATTGGAGAATGAAATATTTCATTTTGTTAATTGAAAAACCTACAGTATGACCATATGGGCTAGTACCGAGGTACTGTTCAAAGTGCACAAATTGCTTATCCCCAATGGGAATATCATTTGCCAATACTTTAGTACTGTGGCGAGTGGGGAAAACAAGGTCAGTCCCGAAAGGAAACATTAAATCATAAATGTGGTTCGCAAACTTAGTGACACAAGTTGGTTTGCGGAGTTTGAAAATTGCTCTGGGCATAGCCAGCTTGCTCTCCTTCAGAGAAATTGTAGGAATATTACTTACATAAATATCTGTAACTGGAAAAGGACTCTCTGAAATTGACCGAACACTAACCAATTCCATTTGAACACTAGTTTGGGATTCAATACACAAAGGATCATGGGAAACCGGAGTTGATTCCTGGACCAAAACAATGTACTTATCCTTTTCTGGTACTAGGGGTCCCTCCTGTGACTCATTAAGAGGTTTCAAATTACTCTCCTCCTTGAACTGATCTTCATTCCTCACGAAACAATCTTGTCGTAATTGCACTAACTCGCCCCTTAATTGCAAAAGTCTATCATCAAAATGAGCAGTGATTTGACAGCGAAGAGCTTCACTTTTTGCTCCAATTTCAGCTTTAAGAGCATTGCTGTTTTCAGAAATTTCAGCTTTAAGAGCATTGCTGTTTTCAGAAATTTCAGCTTTAAGAGCAATCACATTATCCTGAACGCCATTTATTTCATCTTTAAGTTCTTTAAAGTATTTATTAATCTCTTCCATTAACTTCACCAACATTTCCGTTCTGGGTGGCATATCACCTTGCTCTGCTACCCCTTCCATTGCAGATTGCTTGGTCTCCATTTTTTTTTTTTTTTTTTTTTTTTTTTTTTTTTTTTTTTTTTTTTTTTTTTTTTTTTTTTTTAAGATCAAAGCAAAACCAAACTTGAATGAGGATATGAGGACAATAAGTTACTCTAGCAATAGGCTACCTATTCCCCAAACTTAGATAAACAGGTCAAAGATATATCCTCTCAGTTTCAAATCAACTCACAACAACGCCGTGATAACTCGTCAAATGAAATGAAACAACACAGTATATATATTCCACAACCAAAAACAGATTTGCACCAAAGAGAAAAAAGGAAACAACGTAGGCTGGCTCTTAAAACAGTTAATTTCACTTCTCCAATCTGTTGCTGTAAATAAAACACATGTAGATAATACAGTAATTATACTTTTATTTACTACTGCTGACTGTTGGTGTCGAACCACATATGCAGACTATACTGTCTCGTCGCTCAATGGTACTGCCACCTGAAAATGTCATGCACAGAAAAAGTTATATTTGTTAACGTAAAAGTTTTCGCGTCTTCCTCCCGCAATTAATGTCTTTGAAAAAGGTAAATAATTGCAATCTATTTTTCCAGAAAGGAAAAAAAAACTTCATTCGTAAGTAGAACTGAAATTTGAAATTTCTGTACAAAATAAAATGTTATGGGAGAGCTAAATAAAATTTTCCGCGAGTATAAACTCTTACTATTAGGCTATAAATTTTCCAGAAGCTCTGGTAAATAACAACCGATGGTACAGATCTTTGAAACAAAATCCCGTTAATCTGCTATTCTTTTAGTCAAAATTATTATTTAAAAAAAATATTTCCCGGTTGTTTAATAGTATAATGTTGCCTGTTAGGTGTCTTCTCAACTCCTGCCGCTATTTTCTGCAACGTATTCACTGCTCGTCTGACCCACGATTTGATGTTTTGCTATCTGCTTTGCGTTGTTCACAGGTACTGCATCGCTGTATCCACTGCTGAAGTAATCGTCTCTGGTTATCTGTGTTGACTCTCTTGCGCTACCGTCTTTGCACAAGCTTGTTGTTTGTCGAGTAATTCTTCTCGCGCGTACCGTCTTTGGTCTTAATCTGCTTCGCGATTCTTAACAGTTGTTCAACTGTTTATTTTTATATTACTCACTTAACACTCCTTTTGTGATTTAGACGGCTTTTCTAAGCACTTAAACCGTCTATTAAACTCACAAGTCCTGTATTTACGGTCGACATGTCGGAAAACAATCTTGAATGTTGTACGACAATGTCAGATTAAAAATATTGATACGTGACGACAATACAGTGTCACTATTATTTGATTAGCCGTTCTTTTCACACACTAATACTTGTCAGAGCAGGAAACTGTCCTGTCGCGAAGCCATGTCGGAGAACAAACTTGTTAACGTAAAATAGTGTGTCGGGATGATCACAGCAGTTCCTTCCGACTTGCTAATTAGTCCCCTTTATAATTAGTTTTGACCACCTAATGTAAGGACGATCAGACTTCGTTATAATTAATTATCGGCCGCCACCATCGGCTGGCTAGGGTACAAATCCAGAATAAATATCACTATAAGTTTCTTCAAGTAATCACTTCGAGTATGTAGATCAAAGATTTATTCTGAGTTCTGTGTTGTACAAATGCACCCGGCCACCAATGGAAAAAATAACAATAACACACACAAGCAAATTACTAGTGACAAACGATCCGAAGATGCAGGTTCCTTAGAGTGTCAACAATTCCTTCAATCACTTTCACAAAAAAACCAAAAGGAACCATATGCCTGCGTTCGCTGCTCCACACACCACACACACTCTCTCCCTGACCGCTCCTCAACTGTTCGACTCATAAGTCACCGATACTCATAGAATAAATATAATTAAAATAAGTTAGGTACTGAAGGGGCAAGCCTACTGTAATGTGACAAGATCCCAACACCATTGCACTCTACCTTTGAACTTATCTCATGGATAGAACCTATTTGCAACATGTTTAAAAATAGCAAAAAACGAAAAGGACTGTGGCATTAACTGTGGGATACTACCTATTACAGTTCCTCTGCTAGATTTTTGTTTGTGGTTTAAAATTATGTCATTTTCTTGGAACATCCTATGTCAATACCGTCCTGTGGTTTCTTTCTTTTTTTTTTTTTTTTTTTTTTTTTTTTACTTAATGTTTTACGCCTCGTCGACGGCTAAAGTCATTAGAGGCGGGATGGAACTGAGGACAAGGAACTGGAAGGAACTCGGCCATGGCCTTTTTGAAGGAAGCATCCCGGAATTCACCTGTAGTGATTTGGGGAAACCATGGAAAACCCAAATCTGGATGCCCGGACGGTGATTCGAACCCACGTCGTCCCGAATGCGAGGCCAGAACGTAAACCGTTCACCCACCCCTGTGGTTTCACTGTCCTTTGCTAAGATATATAGCTTTTGGGGCTGTAGACCAGTGAGCTAGCTACGCATAACTGACCACGTCTTTTTAAGTGTACTCCTGCTGCTTTCAGTGTCTGTCTATGGGCTTTATTGATAGTCATGCAGCGCAAACCCACATCAATGCTACGTACATAATAAGTTGTGTCCGTACAAGAAATTTATCAACAGCTCATACATGAAATGACTGCGAGACAAACAAAGCCTCATTAACCGATGTAACATTACACGATATCCGTCTTTCTGTCACCGTTCTGCTAGTTTTTCAAAATTCCATGATAAAATATGTTATTTGCCCCGAAAAAAGTATCGCATGTCCCTCCCAATGATACATAGCATTTCCTTGCCAAATTTCATGAAGATCGGCTTAACCGTTTACTGGTGAAAACGCAACAGAGTTACTTTCGCATTTACAATATTAGTGCAGATGAAAAGTATAGAGGTCACGTTAATACGTTTAATTCCTTATTTTCTAATTACGAGGAATGTCGTTTTTTAGCAAATATGCTTCGATTGGTGACTGTTTTTCCTAGAATTTGCGTCCCTTGATTACCAGCGTTTGCGGCCATCCTTGAAGGTCCCAATGTTTCCGTGGCGCTCACAGTATTCTTGTTCGTGAAGATAAACACCGCACTTTGCTAGCGGGGCCGACGTTCTGTATACGTACTCTTTCCGGACGTGTGCTGTTTACTCGTCCACAGTCAGCACCGCCTTGCACCGTTTGTAACTTTGTTGTTGGGATATGTTTTCTGAGTACGAAAGTCTTTATCATAAGAGTAAATTTTGCTAAGCTACTCACGACAAGAGTCACTTTCGCAAGTTGTTTTGCCTTCTGTTTGTTTGTAGCTTAATTATTTTCCTATTAGTAACAACACAGGAATATTAATATATTTTTCTTGGATAACTAACGGTATTAATATACAACGTCAGAAATTTTTAGTTGTTTTATAACGTGGGAGTAGCTACTAAGTTTTGAAAATATGTGATGCTGTAAGTTTGCACACTTGTTGGTGGAATTTTTGCTCAAAACGTTTTACTATGCTAGGGCATTACATATCGCTGAATTAGAGGTTTTTAGAGCTGGGAGGGAATTAGGGGTTAGGAACGGGAAGTAATCCACCTGGCATGGTAAAACTCAAAGCACTTCCTACATCTGTAAGTTAATGAAAACTGCACGCGAAACAGATTCTTTGGTGAACCTCTTAATTTTTTTCTAATGATTTTGTTGGTGGCCTGGAGGTATTGAATCACTAACCGCCTAGTGACTGCTTCTGTCTTGATCGTCTTAACTAAATATTGCCTTCTACCAATAAAGTTTATATGCTGTGATCCATATTGTTTTGTGTTAAATGTGTAGTTTTAGAGATGCCAATTGAAGACTGCCCCAGTATTCGCATGTATGATTAGAGATAACAGCCTGCTCGTCAGGGCTGAAGTTTGACCCTGGGGCCCTTGTACTGTCACATTGCGTGCAAACGTGCATCAGTAAACTTGGTATGTACTTCTTTAATGCAAGTGCTCCAGCACAATTTACATTTTTGATTCGGGTACCATATTTGGTATTAATATGTCCATACCTGCTACATTTGTAACACTGCGTAAACGATAGAATGCAAAGTAGTATTTAACAATGTTTAAATGAATGTATGGATACTGGCGAATAACTGAGCCATGAAAAGTTAGTGAAATTGCTTAAAGTGAAGTTATTACCAATAAAATTTACAATACATAGATGTTTAAGCTGTTATTATAGTTCCTATAAAATTTCTGTCCTGATGGAAATGATGCTGGGTTATTCCACACTTTCCACTTTTAAAGCTACATGTTACACAAAGAGAATGACATGTAACATATTCGCACAAAGTTTACCAGATTCATTGAAAGATGGTAACACCTAGTATCCTTTCTGCTCTTATTGACACTGGAATATGACAGAAATCTAATCGTCTTTCTATTCTTCACCACCTTATCCCAACATTCTGGTGTCCGCTCCTGCTGTTGCGGGATATAGGCTGATCATTGATACATACATTAAACAGAACTGGAACTAGCACACTTTCTTCTGTACCCTCCAACGGCTACGCTGTCCTTGAAAGTCAACAACAAATCTGCAGAAGAGTAGCAGTGAACTTACTAAGACTGAAATTCCTGGCCAGATTGTATTAGTAACTGATAGTTGATGGTATCATACGCTGCTGACAAACCAACAAATACCAATCCTGTCACCTTACGAACATCGAATCCATCTTCTATACATTACGTGAGATTTAGTAGTTATACTGTGAAAGAAAACGATAAATGCGATAGACGTCACAACCACGAACTAAGTATCCACGTGGAAAAGATTAAAGAATATGCGGGAAAGAAGGAGGATTGCTTTTTATGTCATGTAACACAAATCAGTTCAGCAACACTGATCAATCGAATATTTAATTACTTTCTGGGCAAGGAAATCAAGTGGCTTGGTTCACTGAGAAGAAAAGATATTTAATGTAATTGGGGAGCACACCTGTTCGAAATAAGTGAGGATCACGACTTGAGGCATTACAGAGCGTGATACAATTAAGGAAAAACTTTAAACACATTTAGGTTTCCCAGAAAAGCCGAATCTAAGAACCGGTTAGACGGATTAAAACAATGAATAGGCCGAAAATGAACGCGGGAATACTGAGCAAGAGTTACAGCGCAAGGAAAATAACAGTTGAAATAACTTGATCCACAGGTGGCCGAAGCAAAAGAAAAAAAACCGATCACAGGTAATTGAATTTTGATTTCAACTACTACGTACAGTTGTGACTGTGATGGAGACACAGCAACCAATGGATGTGAACGTGGGACTGCAGATATAGTGCCTTTAACGTGCATCCATAATCGTATCTGGAATATGGTACACAAGATAATGTCCGTGTACTCAGGGAAGTGATCCGTACAGATATTGATGACGTCAATATTCCGCCGTGTGCCGTAACTACCTCCATCGACGCATCAGTGCAGCGGGAACTACGGCCAACGAGAGAGTAGGCATGTCAACAGGTGCATGGGGAGCAGTATCCACAAAACATCCACAACATCAGCACACACACAACCCAAAGACAACAGTATCGCGACCAGTATTCCTGAAACCTGCAACACCATAAAGCAACAACCACAAACAAGATATATCACGTGAAAACCGTTGCAACAGCGATTTACGAAAACTGCGATGTGGTGCCGTGTTTTTTTTTTTTTTTTAGGTATAAAGTAAGAATATTAATGTTAATGTGATGCTGTCTGGTAGGAGACGTATATAAACAAGCACATTCAGTAAATTTTTCTTCAGAATCCGAATCTGATAAACAAAATATTTTGAACTGGTTAGTTTACCGTAATTTGCCTAGTACTTTTTGCTAGCCCAGGAAATTGTATACTCCGACACTTCATTAATTTATACCAACGTTTTGGGCTTTTTGTACTAAGAACTGATTAATATGTGGTTCGTTAAGTTTTATTGGTTCGTATCAAGTAGTGCGCTAACTATTAATACAAACACTGTTTCAAACATTTGGAAAATATATAGTTCAATGAAGTTTGCGGTTTCAGGATAGAGCCCAGCAGAGGTGCTGCAGTCGATGACGCTTTGTTAGCACAGGCTCTCGCGTCGGTCTTCTGCTGCCATATCCCATCAACGCCGAATTTCGCTTCACTGTTGTACCTCCATAACAGACTGTTGCAGTTCATTGACACAGTGTTGCTGGTATGTCAACACTGATAACTCAACGCAGACGTCGGTTGTCTCGGTGATTAAGTAGATGTGGTCGGCCACTGCGTTTTACACGGCAGGACGAATTACTGGAAATTAAATATTCATGGCACATTTTTGACACTGTGGATCGATTAATGTTGAATTCAGGAACTATATCCGAAATGCAATGATCCATGCATTTTGTGCCAACTACCATTCCACGTTAAAAGCGTTACTTTATGTCGTGCGGCCACCTTTCACACGACTCACGAGAAATGAAAGAAAGTCTCTGCAGGGCACATTTATGCGTTTCTTGTATGTAGTTACCCTATCTGAATATTTGCATCTTCCTACCACGTGACTTCACTTCAGTGTAGATTCGGATATGATATCAATAAATGGCGGGACATTTACATCAGTTATTCTGCTTTCACCTCACGTCTTTCCAACTATGGCGCGAAACTTCCAAGTGCTACTTCAGAAATTTCGCAACAAGTTGCAATTCTTAGTGTTTTTAAATACAAAAGTCCTGTAACACTGCAGGCTTTAAGGAAACAAGGTTTCCTTACATATACGTAGGCTTATATTTATTTTTCTTAATCCAACTTTCTTTTTAATTCTAATGTGTTTGAAGTATGAAGCAGGCAGTGTATGTATTTAAGGGAGTGTTCTAGCATCGCTGACAATGAATGTTAGCGAAGTAGAGTATCTTTGTTTGTTTGGTTGTTGTCAAGAAGAATATGTGATGGAGAAAGCAAAAAGAAGTATCTCGCTTTATTCACTAGCAGTAAATTGTGAATTATTGTAAAAAAAATTTACGTACGATAATTGTGTGTGAAAAATAAGTGATGTAGAATTGTGAACTAGCAAATGTTTGTTTTAAAGAAAGAAAAAACAGAAATATTTTCAGTTGAAGATAGGTAGTAAATTATCTAGTGAATCATAAGTTGTGTGTTTTGTTTGAAAGTGATTTTTCCTTTGTTCTCACTTCCCTAGCTAAATTTCCTTCGAGTTAAATGAAGTGTGGCAAATACTACCCCAATAAAGAAGAGGATTGGTGCTACGTATATTCTCAACCAGGTACGACCAGCACGAAATGAGAGGTATAGTAAAATAAACAAGCAAATACGCTTACAAGGCTATGGTATTCCATGCTCAGAACTGAGTCCTAGACTATAAAATTATCTTCAATAACTGAAAATTTATATTTTTATTTTTAAAACTGCCATAAATTGTGCCTTTGTTATCTCATTCGCAAAACCACTTAGTTAACAAAATCATATCCTACGTTCCATGATTAATAGTTTCTAATAACAGTTCTAATACAATAATTATTAGGCAGTAGTCTCTTTTTAACGTATTAACTCTTAGGTGTTGAACTGACGCAAAAAGCTAAGAAGACCGTCGTTTTGTTTTCACGCAAATAAACTATGACAAGGACTTGTAAAAACTCCGAAACTTTTCCACAGAATTAATTGCAAAATACCTATATCAGCTTTGTTATTTAGTTTGAACGACAGTTATTATTTTGTTAACTATGCGAATTAAGTGATGTTATGTTGACCGATGCTTACGGGACAAAACAGTATTCAAAAGTTGTTTAATATTATCCTATCGTGTTCAAAAATAATATCTAGTCCTCCCTAAATTGCATGACATTTCCTTTCAAACGGAATCACACACAACAAAGACAAACCTTAATTTGTTATGAGAAAAAGGTTTCGTCAAAGGTATCAGCCATATTTTTTAGTCTTAAAATTACTAACTATATATAAGAAAAACAAACTAATGCAGAACTTATACTGTTGTCAGACATATGGTTTAAGTCGCTGTTGGCTGGATGCTAATCGTCCATCGTATAGCGATCCTTCTGAGACCACCACACTTCACACAAGCTATGTGTGAAGGTACGTTTCCACGGCGCGTCCCTCGACGCGTGTTAGGGGACGCCTCTCATCATTGCCGCATTGCTAGCGGGTACGGCGCGCCTCAACCCACCGCCAGGCGGTAGAAGATGAAAGGCGCTTACTGTCTACCACATGCCGTGGGAATGGGCCTTTAGAAGGACGTACCTTTTGCATGCAACATTACAAACCTACTATACTTGAACGGCTGACAGAACTTGGATTATCGAGGTCATGCCACCTCCACACACTGTTTCAAAAAAAGCAATAGTTTCTACGGTAATATAATTAAAGTAATTCCGTGTGGTCGTAATGACCTGGTGACAGTGTTTCCATTGGCTGCACATTCAGTCCCCTTCCTAGCCACTTTAACCTAACCCGGTAGTCCTACAGTTTCACGCGGAATCCGAACCATCTAAGTGTTCTGGCGTATTTCACATTACACAACAAGCTGTTCCAGAAGTGATTTCGGGTTAAGGGCCTATGAAAATCCCCACCAAAATAGTTTTTTTTTTTTACTTAGGAGGCATCCATAAATTACGTGAGGTGTTTTTGCGGATTTCCGGACCCCCCCCCTAGAAACCGCTGTCGCAACTTTTTTTTTAGGTTTCACCCTTCCAAAAGCCGGTTACACCCCCACTTTTCGTCGAAATACTTCCGGGAATTTGATTTTTTTTTAGCTCTACACTCCAACAATTTCTCCAAAACCTCACATGAGATTTCCGTGGAGCCCCCCCCCCCCTTGGTGAGATTTTGCCGCCCCCCCCCCTATTTCACCTCATGTAATTTATGGACGCTCCCTTATGGCTATACGCCTCGCCGACGTCGAGGTCATTGCAGGTGGGATAGGACTGAGAACAAGGAACGGGAAGGAATTCGGCCATGACCTTTCGAAGGAAGCATCCAGGCATTCGCCTGTAGTGATTTGGGGAAACCATGAAAAACCCAAATTTGGATGCCCTGATGGGGATTCAAACCACCGGCCAGAGCGTTAACCACTAACCCACCACGTTCGGTGCCGAAATACGGATTCGAACCGGAGACCTTAACCACCGAGTCACCAAACCTCTCAGTTTCTACTGTATCAAATGAGCAACTGCAAAGTATATCAAGGGGACGTCCATTAATTACGTGAGGTGTGTAACGTCTTCCTTGGGGACGTTTATATTTGGGTCACACTGTTTTATCATTAACAAAATTATCAATTTGGAATATCAAAAGTCATACTTAATCTTCAGCTTATCACATGAAATATTATTGTAATGAATAGGAAAACTGAAAATTGGGTGTACAATTTATTATTGTGAAATTAGGCAAACATGAATTTTGTTTTTATTCTGAGGTTAACAATTACATATCATTGAATATCAAACAGCTAGAGCAAAATCTCAGGGTCATTACTGGGTGGAACGATTGCATGAGTTTCCGTCCGGGTCGTAGCTTTTACCATTGTTCACAGCCCAGGTCAGCGACCAGCGCCACATGGACTCGTCCAGCTTTCTCGACCGGCCCAGCGTGATGGCAGCGTCCCCAGCTGCCGACTCGTACTCAGCGAAGGTCACTTCGGCCGTACTAGATGAAGATCTGCACCAGAGTGTCTCGTCGTCCGTTCTTCTCCTCCGAGCAAGACTCTGTACTGCGACGCCGCGTCCGGCTCTTGGCGAATCACCGCAATCCGCGCCAAAGGACCAGCGCCACATTGGCCCCAGAACAGACAAGAAAAAACACCAGCACAGCAATAAATTGAGGCGGCTTCTCTATTGGCTGGATCGTCTTCCCCTACTCTCATAAAGCACTCATTTACTAGGAAACGTCACTAAGGTTTATTTTTGCTAGTCTGCGCCAGTTTTCGGCGGGAACTTTCCGAAACGTGCGAAAATAGAAAGCGGGTCTCAGTTATTTATGGGGGTTATAAATCCGCTTAATGTCCACGTTGAGTAGGACGTTGTCAGCTCCCCCCAAGGTGCGTGTAAATCTGGACGCTTTAGTTCCGTCACGTTTCTGTTCGTTGACACGACGCATCGGCAATATTTACACATACCGTGGGATCACTTAGTGCCTAATGGCACTGTACCTTTTAATTCGTTACAGGTGAAATAATGTTGCGGTCCGGCGGAACCTCACCAAGGGCGAGAGGTTCAACAGACTGTTTTAATTACTAGAAGAACAGTAAAACTAACAAAAAGACGGAGGAAGCAAGGCAAGGCGGGGTTCTGTGGCCTTGAGTGGTCTAATGTCGTGCAGGATACTCTACGTTTTTCTGGAAAATTCGGGAATACAGATTGAATTTTGAAAGCTACCGTAAACAGTTTATGAGTTGCAGATAATCAAAATTCTTAAGAAATTACGCATGTCTAGGTACAGCAGTGGCTTCTTGACTGTGAAATGCTCTGTCTATTCTTGTATCTTAATGAGCTCTTCAAAAAATGGTAGTGATTATATCTTTGAGTTGAGCTTATTTAATTAATTACTATGACAAAAATTTTAGGGCGCCATTCCAAAATAGCATACGTTAGGGCAGTGTTTTGCCTCACAATTGAATAGGAAAACGAATGAAATTAATTAAAACAATTATATTTTATTATAGCAATAAGAAATAAAATTGTGAATTTAGTCTTGAAGAATTCACACAAAATATTTACAGTCTTCATGAAATATCAGGGTTCTGTTCCAGATGCGTGATCGTTCGATATTCACTAAAACAAACACTTTTCCACGGCTAGCTCACTCGATGAATAGCGTGTTAATTGCTGGTACACAATGTTGCAATTTCCATTGCTCCCAGGGTCGCACAGTGCCTAATCACTTTGGCAGCGAGATTTCAAAACCGTTCGGTCATAAATAATGGCACATTACCATATGAAGTCCTTTCTGGTGCTCCAGCATCTCACAAATAAATAAAACTGCATTAGCAGCAAACAGCACTGCTCGGAACTTGCCAGGTTCTGCTCCAAGATGTCCGCTCTCGTCTTCCCGGCGACCACACCGTCTCTCCTCGACATGGAACAGAAGAGCATGGAGGGAGTCAAACGCGCGTAAGTTCCAGTGACCTGGTTGGCTTTCCGTTCAAACCGTCTATCTGGCGGCCTGTATGTAGCACCCTATTCGCTATTGCCAAAAACAGTATTCTCTCTTCTCTCCTCCACGTGCCGCGGCCACCCTGTGTCGCCCTGAGCAGTCCTACTTGGTCAAGGCCAGACCATTGTCTCCACCTTGCCGACAGGTCGGCGCCAAACCGAAACAGTCCATATGTGACCGAAACCTTTCCTCCGACCACTCTAAACACGTTCACTTTACGCAATACACTTTGCCTTTTTTAAATTAACATTTGGCGACGTATAAAACATGTGGTGACGTTTGCGATCACCACACCTGTTACATTAATCATATAAATAGAGGGCTGGTAGTATGACTCACGTTGTTTAACGTTGACAGCGAGTTGTGAAATTATATCCAATAATGACTATGCCTCGTAGATTGCCAAGGGAGCATCCTCAACAAACGAAGGCCTTTTTAAGTAGTGGAGGAAGTGCGACATTACGTTGAAGCGCGCATGGAAGCTGTGAGCCGAAATGAAGTGAGAGAATCGAAAACCTGGAGAAAGACCACGAAATGTGATGATATCTCTAGTGGCGAACGCTTCTTTCGTGTGGTAGAGGCAGGAAGTTCAGTCACTTCGTACGTTTTAGCACAATAGTGAAACATTGGAACAGGTTTGGTATTGTCTGCTTCTCCAATTCTGAATAATTCTTTGCAGCGGTTTTGTTCGTATTACGATGAGCGCGTGTCTATCGGCCTTCCTACGAATCCCACATCAATTTGTGCTGTAATGGCGATCGCAAAAGCATTAGAAGTAGCTCCTTCTATTTTTTTTTCATGCGGTATAGTGTCTGACTACGGCCAGAACGATCGGGGTTCGATCCCCGATGACGCTAAGAACGTCCGAAAAGGCTACCCTGGCTCACTCAGCCTGATATCCAATGAAACCACCGAGGGTGGTGGTGTAACGGTGAGCCTTCTGGCCTCGCATTCGGGAGGAATCCCCGTCCGAGCATCCAGATTTGGGTTTTACATGGTTTCCCAAATCACTCCAGGCAAATGCCGGGATGCTTCTTTCAAAAGGCCATGGGCGAATTCCTTCCCATTCCTTGCCCCCCATCCTTTCCCGTCTCTAAAGACCTCGCCGTTAAGAGACGTTAAACAGTTATTAAAAAAAAAACAATGAAACCCGTGGAGGAAAGTACGCGGGTACGAAAAGAAAGGCGGGACAAAGGCGCTGGCCCCGTCACATCACTTCCAGTGCTGAAAAGGTTGTAATGAGAATGCGGAGCTGTACCTCCGCGAATCCTGCGGGAAGCCGCAGTAGCCGTACCTTCTCACAAACCGGAAAACAGCAGTTTGGTGTGAAACATCATTGTATACAATCAGGGATCTCAACAGCAAATGCATCGTAGACAGTCTTGTACAGAAAGGAATAAAACTCCGTTACAAGTCCTCAGTAAAAGGAGAGTACAGCTTATTAATTTATAAATTGATCTTACGACTTTAAATAATATATGGATGTGTGCTATAGGGATAGGACACGGAGTGGATACTCGTTTCGGCAATGGAGATATTGGTTTTCTAATGTGTTCAGACGATGATTGCTTCATACAGGCCGAAACCCATTTCCTTCACTTTTATCGTACAGAGTCTTCGCAGCTCTAATGACCATGTCATCGGCGAGCTGTTTAGCCCTTAGAATAAAAATTAAATTTGTGAGTCGAATTTGTTTGCATGTTTCTTGTAGATCATTCATTACCGTCACCATCTACCTGTAATCAGAGTGAGTTCTGATCTGTAGGTTACATGTTTACTTGTTTTCGAAATATGTTGATCAGGAAGTTATTACGTAAAATCACATAAAACTCATAATCAGGTCTAAATCTGAGCCTATTTAACCTTCCTGCGTCCAATATACCTGCGTTTAAACGCGGTTGGCCAAACTAATGAGTTTTTAAACCACCGTTTCTATTAACATCAAATAACGGGATAAATGTAATCGGGTACAACAAACTGAAAAAAAGACTTTCGTGATTATTGCATCTGTTTTCGATTTAAGAATCCGTTGATACTACGAGAGGAGATAAAGGCTGTGATGATATTAACAATTTCTCTTGCTCCTATTTATTGTATTAGGAGTGCATAAATTTATTCCTTCTTTAGAACTAGGTCTAAGAATCCAAATTTGTTATAATTAAGTTCAGAAGTTTTATTTGATATCTATCCAATTCATATAGCTTGGAATAGTACTTACGCATGTCCGGAGAAAGATTTAAAAAATGATTTCTGGCTCCCATGTGTAGTGAACCGAGTGATATTCTAGCCACGTAAACCTATAAATTCGTCCCCTAAAACAGCTCCTCAGGTGAAGATGCCGTCAGCGCCACCGAGGAGGCAGTATGTTGCCTTTCCCAGGGATGGAAAAGTGTTACTGTTGTGTGGATTAGTGTGATGTGTTTGTTTGTTTGCGTTCTGGATGGCAGAAACAGGAAGGAAAGGGGAGGGAGAAGCCTGTCGCCGCCGCCGGCCCATTTAGGCCTACTCATCCGAAATAAACCTACAGGATGCTCCTCAGTTAGCATTACTGAAAGTATTAGTCATAGTGTCAAGAGAATTTATAAACACCATTTACTTATTGCTAGTAAAAGTGATTGAGGAATCTATGCTGGAACTAAAAGGCTTTCTGAAAGACAACATTAAGATTATTACTATTTGAAAAGATGAAAACACAATACCGGTACATGAATACCATATACAAAATGGTTAATAAGGTACTTTGCAAAAAATCAAATAGCTTTTAAGAAAATCAATAACATTCAATTCATACAATTCTAAGTAAAATATAATCCTTTCCTGCGCGAAGGAGAATGAAAGTAGGAAAAAGGGATCGTTCATGAACCACGTGGCTATGTCTAGGGCGGGGTGTGTGTGTGTGTGTGTGGGGAGGGGGGGGTGGTTAGAAAGCTACGTTGGTTGGGCTATGTGGGAATTCCGAGCCAAGCCACGTAACTTTTCTTTCATGTTATTCTTAACAGTTAAAATAAGGTACAGAAGACACAACAGCATGTGAATATTAATTTCCGTCATTTAATTACCTCCGAATGTAATTTAAAATAGTCTGACAAGAGAAAACAGCACAAAATGTCTTTTGGTAAGCTCTCATTGGCTTCCGACTTCAGTGAACAGGACATGTCTTTATTTCATTCGCTTATTACTGTTTGCAGTATGGTTTAGGAACCCTTATGGTAATGGAGGGCTATCACACGGTAAGAGGCTCTTATCAATGATTGTGGCATAGCCTGCTTAATAGCTCAGATTACCGGTCGCGTAGCATATTACACTCTGTTCACCCTCAACTGTCGGCTCAAGGTCATGTTCCTTTCGCCCCGCTCCTAACCTCACCCCCCCCCCCCCCCCTGTTGCCTACTCTTCCGAGCAGACCGCTTTGTCCACGCAGCCCAGACGCAAATTTGTCATGGGACACTCTTTCCCCTTCGCGTGTAAAGGTAAAGGAGGCGGAGGAGGAAAGAGCAGATCAACCTTGAGCCGCCTCTGTTAACTGAACGCACTACAGGTACTCAAAGCTCGCTAGGAATAAACTCCAGCATTTCCTTTTACTTTAAATTCACTCAATCATACGAAATTATATAGACGAGGCTACCAACAGGTTGAAACTACATTTGAACGATGTTATACGCAAATCGTAGTTTATGTATAGCCTATCGCAGAGCGATGACGTGAGTGGTGAATGTTGTACTGGAACTGACAACCCTCCGTTCCAATGTTTATGTTTTCTGCATGAGTTGTGATTTATAGCTTTTTCGTGTACAGAACGTGTTACACACAATTTGTTTCCGTCCTATAAAGCGTTAGAAACATTTCCATGAAGTTGCTGCGTTCCTTTCAAATAGATCTTTGGCAAAGGCGGCTCCATGAAAGATCCCCAATGCATTTTCTGTGAGTACTAAAGGAAGGCTTACACCATTGTTATCATTAATTCTGCGCAAGGGTATTCAATACTGTAAGAATGTGCAACCTCACATTACTTAATCATTCCTCACGACTTCGATCAAGGGCGAGCATTTGCAGATCATTGGTCTGTAGAAGTCGTTAATAATCCCGCTTCAGCCGGCAAAGGAACGGTTCTCACTTTCAAAGAGGTCAGTGCTTTCGGTAGAAAAACGCTTTTCTCCATTCCTGGAAGTATCGCGTTATTGTGGAGGGATACTGTGGGCTAAATTAGCTGCTGGGCTTAGGGAGGGAATTCATATTAAGTAACACGCGCAACGCCCATTATTATTTTTGTTCCTTATGGTTTTACGCCTCGTCGACGTCGACGTCGAGGCTATTAATGAGAGTTTATGTAGCTCAGCGGTATTATCCTTTTTTGAACCGGATAGTTTGAAAGACCAATTCCGAAACTTCATTTCTGACAGGCGTTCATGTATTTTTATGAAAAACACCATGAAGCCACTGCGGTTTGCATTCCACGCTAAGCTGTCAGTGCAGTTACGACGGAGGTAAAAACATTATTAAGTTTCATGCGATTTGTTAATTATTACGTTTCGTAACAAAAATTAATATTTCTTCTATAGTAATTAGGCCATGATTTCCCATCGTATTTGTTGAATCCTTTGAAGTCTTTAACCAAACCACATCTCTAGTATATGATAAAATTGTTGAAAACCCGCCAGTATTGCTCAGTGCTCGCTGTATCGGAGAGGTACAAAGAGACCAGGTACGAGCCCTGGTCCCCACACACCAGCCGTCATGATTGCGGTTTTCGGGTGGTTTCCCCAATCATCTAGGCGAATGCTGTGATGGTCCCCAATCTCCGCCTCACAAACTGCGCGTATCACAAACAAAATATAAAATTATCATACAGAACACACAAAGTTATACGTTTTGTAGACAGATGGCAATACAGAATTTCTTCCAACAATAATTAGGTACGCCATATATAACGGGAACGGTTAGACTTCAGACAGGAACTCAGTCCCTTCCCCACTCTCATGATTCACACTGGCCACCTGTGTAAACAGGTAGCCAGTGTCCAAGTGCCCCTTGGTGGCCGAATCGGAGAAAAAAAATTGTGACACTACACGAAATTTATTTAAAAAAAGAGTAATTGCAATGTATACGGGGGGGTACGCAAAAATAACCGGAATATCATTACCGTGGGCGGAGCTTGTGTAGTACGCGTTTCCGGCGCTAGGCGTTTCTAGCGCAACTCATTGCCAGGTCAATGCCGCCTGTGTTGTCGACCTGGCTTGTTCTGTTCGTCTGCAGTGACTGTTTCTGCTAACACTGTTTTGTTATTGTTTCTTTTTTGATGATGGCAAGTTTAAGTGAACAACGAGCAGCTGTGAAATTTTGTTTCCTACTCAGTAAAAATGCTGCTGAAACTGTTTCAATGTTGAAAACAGATTACAATTATGACGGTATGGGCAAAACTCAAGTGTACGAGTGGCATGTCGATTGATGACAAACCTCGTTCTGGACGTCCATGAACTGCCCGAATTGACGAAAAATTCGAGAGCTTGTGCTCTCAGACAGTCGACAGACAATTGATCAACTATCAGAGATTAGTGGATTATCTTGGAGCTCGGTTCAACGAATTTTAACCGAAGATTTGGGAACGAAAATGTTTGCTGTCAAGTTTATTCCTAGGGCTCTGACTGACAATCAACATGAACGTCGAGTTGAAACATGTCACGCTTTGAAACAACATCTTTAAATTGATCCAGATTTTCTGTCAAAGGTCATAACTGGTGATGAGTCATGGTGCTATGGTTACGATCCAGAAACAAGACAACAGTCAAGCCAATGGAAGACGTCATTGTCACCCCGTCCAAAAAAATGTCGTCAAGTGAAATCAAACATGTAAACAATTCTCATTTGCTTTTTTGATTCCCCACATCAGGTCGTCAATCAAACCTTTTATTTGGAAGTTTTAAGAAGATTACGCAACAGTGTTAGTCAAAAATGGCCGTATTTGTGCCAGACAGGAGACTGGTTCTTCCAACAAAACAGTAAACCTGTACACACAGCTGTCTCTGTTAGACAGTTTGTGGCTAAAAATGGCATTGTTCCACTGCCCCACGCTCCTTACCTTACTTCGACGCATGAATAGGGACATGAAAGTACACCGATTTGACAACATTGAATTGGTCAAGAAATAACCAGAGAGAAGCTGTAATCCATTTCTAAAGATAACTACAGAAAATGTTTCTAACAGTGGAAGCACCGGTGGGACAAATGTATTAGTACTTATGGAGAGTATTTTGAAGGGGATAAGGTTGTTTTGTAAAAAAAAATGGAAAATATATAGCTTTAAAAAATAATTCAACATTAAATATTAAACATTAAATTTGGGAATTTTGCCTGTCCATCTGTTTGCGCATCACACAAAAAGTTATTAACGGACTTTTACGAAACTTCATATGGTGATACCTTCAAACAGAATACATTTGTTCTAAATTAGTGAAATAAAGAGGCCAAAACCGTAAATTTTTTGAATTTTTTTAAATATCTTTTCACGAATCAATTAATATTTAAGGAATGCATTTCAACGAAACTGTTATAGTAACCAATTTCTTCAGTAACAATACTGTACAACGGGCTCTGTGAAATTTTTGAAATTTCATGTTAAGATCAGTAATTGTGAAACGTAAATTATCTCGAAATTTCACTGTAGAAAACTAGAATTTTATTCATTCAGCATTTGTATGTTCTTCAACAAATTTGCAACGATACTGCTGTACTTTTACTTTACGCATTGTTATATGTTGGTAAATTTCGCACAATTGGGTAGTTGACTAAATTTGAAAAATAGGTTAATACTTCACCTTATTATCTATTTTACTCAAAAAAAACATCTTATTTTGTAAAGAATCGAACATTTACATTATGTATTTTGCATTTGTAATAGGGAATTTAAATTTAGCTCAACAACGCTCTAGACTGTCATGGCGTCTTGGATGACGTCATAGCGTCTGATATGAATGTAAACAGTCGTGTACGTATATGGCAGGTGTAGATTTTCTTTAGTTAAACATGAGTTCCTCGTTTTATAAGTACTATTTAGTGCCGAAGTGTAGATGCACAATAATAAAAACACCAGATAAGTTATTTATATATGTTCCAAACAATGAAAAAATACGGAGAAAGTGGTTAAAACTTGCAAGGAGGGAGGATGCTCACAGTTTACCTGCAGACAGAAGTATCTATTTTTGTGAAGACCATTTTGATGTAAGTGTTTGTGCATAATATATTTCTAAATCCAAAGCAAAAATAATGAATTTTGCAGAACCACTACTTTTCAAATAATGATAATGTAATAAGGTATGAGTTGAGTTTGTTTTGGTTTTATGTTCTAAAATCTTTCTTTAGTGTTATTTTTCATAGAAAAAATATCATTAAGTGGCGCCACAATCTGATGATAGATTCATAAGCAGCTTGACGAAACAATTCTAAAATGAAGAATAATTGTTTTTAATCTCTCCCTTGGTTCTCGAGATATCGTAACTGAAAGATGATGTTGTTAGGTTGATATGAAGCTTAGAGCAGACTGGAAACTGACAGTGCCATAGCTTTAAAATTTACCACACCTGTTTTTGAGGATATATTTTTCTAGAAAAGGTTTATATATATATAAAAAAAGAAAAATACCTTAGGCGTGATGCAGCTGAAAAGTTAAGACACGGCACAGAAATAATAATACCGATCAACGTCACCAAAAGCACAAGGAATTATAACTCATTTTTAACGTGCTATATCTCGAAAACGAAGCGAGATATCACAAAACATTATTCTGTATTTTCGATTTGTTTCGTCGAGTTCTACACGAATTCGTTATCAGATTGCGACATCACGGTAATTATAGAACTCCCTAACAGTTGATTATACAGGGCGTTCGCCGGAAAACGCAACCCTCCCAGTCTGTTGCCGTCGGCAACTTGCTCGGACAGCGGAGCCAGCAGTTTCCGCCACACGGCACCGTGAATCACCGCACTGTTTAACACCTCCGCTGCCCCAACAGTGCAGTGCAGTGACCCTTACATTGTTAAGAACGGTTTCTTTGCATTGTAGCTAGTTTGTGACTTCAGTCTCTTATTAATCAGTGTTGTGAATAAACGTTTCTTTGCGGTTTGGCTGGTTTGGGGCTTCATACTCTTACTAATCTGTACCGTGTTTGAGTGTGAGTAAAATTATGGTACGTTACAGTTTGCAACAAAGAATATTTCTCTACGATACATATGTGAAGAAGAAGTCGTTTAAAAAGTGTCGCAGTAAATTTCGTCGCGAATATCCTGGCGCTTTACTGCCAGCTAAATCAACAATTCTGCGTCTGGTTAAAAAAGTAAGAGAAACGGGTTCATTTTTTAACAAAAAGAGACTGTCGGTCAACCGTATTCTCACAGAGGAGAAAATTGACGATATCGCTTTTCGACTAGAACAGTCACCCAAAAAATCATTAAGTCAGTTAGGGCAGCGTGTGTCTCGAAATATGTTCAGAAGATGTGAAATGTGCATTACACAAGAGTGTCAACACTTCCAGCATCTTTTATAAGGTAAGCTAATGAATTACGTCACATTTAAATGCTTAGCACATACAAGTTTATGAAATAGTCCGCGGCCAACGGTCGAACAATGCCGGGAGCTGACCGCTCGCTCGCCGCGAGCAGTTTCTTCCTTGTAGCGCTAACAGTGGGTTGCGTTTCCCGGCGAACGCCCTGTACTTCTCAAAAGTAACATCAAAACCATATCAATTAACTTAAAAACGTAGTCTAAGCAATAGATTATTGTTTACGAAACTGATTTCAGCTTCTAATATATATTTGACACTTGTATATAATTCCGACGAACAGAAGTCTATGTTTGAGGCGAAAAATCTTCCAACGGCTACTGCGTCAATTTTGGGCAAATTACAACTGTTTGCTTTGCTAAAACCTTGTTCCATAATGAATTAAACTTCTCTTTCGCCAAATAATTAACAATAACTAAATTACCAAAAGAGAACTTGCTACAAACGAAAAATTTACTACGCAAGGTGTTCTATTACATGTAAATGTCAACCACTTCTGTGGCGCTAGGGACGCTATGACGTAATGCTTTCTCATTGGCGTTCGCGGTCACGTGTCACTATGGCTGATTTTGTCGATTTTATTTTCTATAAATAATTCTAATCTTTATCTTTTATATTAAATAAGGTTGTTTTTTGTTATCTCCTTAGCATGATTAATCATTAAAAACTACTATACGCCCGATTTATTCTTAGTGGAAACAAGCCAATTCGTGACGAATTTTCGACGCCAATCAGCTAATAAACGTAGTCAGAGAGCGGACTTCACATCTGGCGGAATTGTTTATTTTTGCTGCCATAATCAGTCACTGTCACGCTACGATAAAACGCAACAGGCTGACGACAAAATGGCCGACAGCTAACTAAAGCCACTGCGCATGCGCTCTCTCATACTGTGTTGCCATCCACTTTTTACTCTAATTGACAAACTTCTCGTTTTTTCACACATTCGCGGTAGACAATAAATAAAATAAGAAGTACAACCATCAAAACAGATACGACACTGCTAACAGTAACACACTTAAAAAACAACAAATCAACAAGCAAGTGAGCGGCCTGGTGGCTCAGTGGTTAGGGCGTCTGTCTGGACATCGAAATGTCCCCGGTTCGAATCCATAACTCGGCGGAGATTTTCATAATCCCTTAACCTCTGTTTGTTTGGGTTTTTTTTTTTTTACGTTTTGCTTTACGCCTCGTCGACGGCTAAGGTCATTAGAGGCGGGATGGGACTGAGGGCATTGAACTGGAAGGAATTCAGCCATGGTCTTTTTGAAGGAAGCATCCCGGCATTCACCTGGAGTGATTTGGGGAAACTATGGAAATCCCAAATCTGGAACCGGCGGCCTCCCGAATGCGAGGCCAGAACGTTAACCGCTCACCCACCACGCTTGGTCTTCACCTCTGACGCAGCTTAATGTAAAGTACGCCAAAGTGTTTCCGTTGTTCGTATTCCACGTCCCCTCTAGGGCTAACAACCATAGTTACTATGCTGATGTCTACAGATCCACAGCAAATTCAAGCCAAAGAAAGTCCTGAGGTGATCCTAGTTGGCCCAAACGAACATACAACAAGAATATATACATTTTAGAAATGGATGCCATCCACCGGAAAAAAATAAAACAGAATCTCAAAGCGTTACTCCAGAAATAAACAACATACCGGCTCATACAAGAGTAAACAGAACAGTGCAATGCAGTACAGTGATGGTATAATTAGCATACAAGAAACTATCTACAGTGTTAAAATGCAGCTAAATCGCTGACGCTGGGAAAAGCTGTTAGAAACAAGCAAATGTAAAACAAAGCAAAATGTAGGTAATCCAATACTTATGCCATAATTTAGGTGTGTAAATATGTAACAGCAAGCTAAGTAATGAAATTTCTACACGTTCAGCACACAAACAAACCGCATAAGATGCTTCAGACAATAAAGTCAAATACATTCAGTGAATAAGTAGATGAACAAAGGAAAGCATTTGCATTGGTAGTCATCATTGATTGTATATCTACAATCATCGAACAGTAAAGACCAGGTGACAAACATAAATTTTTTGAAATCAAGCTTGTATCCTGGCTGGAATCTACATTTTATCGTAGAATTCGATGTTTCATGAGAAATAAGCAAAGCCCGTACGAATTCTTGGCTACACGGGAATTTGAACCCAACACGCCAAAGTAATCACTGAGGAACCGATCCCTGACATTAATTTACAGCTGGGAGAACCCTGAAGTGAACCGTAAATGCAAGGCAACATGAGGCGTATAATGAAAAACATCATTAAAAATTCGCACCGAAGTGCCGTTCCGAAGTAATGAAGTCCAGAATCAAAATCGATAGAGCAGTCTGGGAATAATAACGACTGAATGTAAAATCGGGCATCGTTATTCTTCTAAATGGAGTAATTGGATGCTTGGGTACAGCGTTATTCCTTTCCTGAATGAGTCTAATTTGACGAGGGTTGTGAAATGTATTATGTTCTGATTTTGACATGAACACGTCTTGTAAGTTCGATAAAAAATTACGAGCAGCATGAAAACTGTCCAAATTGAGATGGATAGAACTCAAAGATTACTGATGGGTGAAGCTTGAAAGGGTGACGTCTCCTGCCCCCGCATGTCCCGGGGAAGGGACGCGGTCTGTGAGGTACAGAAACGGCAATTCAGTGCATATCAGATGGCCACACAGTCCGTTTCACTGAAGCGAAAAGATTGGGGACAAGGAAAGGGAAGGAATTCGGCTGTGGCCTTTTGAAGGAAACAACCCGACATTCACCTGGAGTGGTTTGTGGAAATCATTGAAACCCAAACCTGGATGCCCGGATGGGTAATCGAACCTGCGTCCTCCCGAATGCGAGGCTAGAACGTTAACCATTCACCCACCACGCTCGGTCCAATTCAGGACCTCCGTAACTGAAGAAGGGTTTGTGCTGAGAATGCTTCAGGCTAAGTTGACATACTGCTTAGCTGGTGGGCTGAAAGTAGAGGGGAACCTTCACGCCGTTTAACTTCGTTTCATTTGTTCGAAGTTTGTCAAATGACTGAAGGGATGGTCGCATCATGTTTTATGTGATTTCAGAGCTTCATTAATACAACGATGTATATAATGATTAATGGTACAATCACCATGCAATAGCGGAATTATATTCGTACCGAATGATTTCCAGAATTTATAATTGCAGTGCTTCAGTGAAAATAGTTGTGCGTTAGGTAACGTAAAATTTTGCCGGACTGGAAAAGCAAAGCAAAGCAAAATAAAAACACTAAAAGATGGACTGTGTTTGAATGAGCAGCTGTCGTGGTGTGAGCAGGTGGAAGCCGAGCAGGCGGTGGACGACGAAGCGCCGAGCAGCTGCGACAAGTAAACTGCAAACTATGGAGTCCATACCTCAGTCCGAACGCTGTCCGGGAGCTTAAGGCTTCATTCGAAGATCCTTTACAGGGGGGAGGGGGAAATTACACCGATGAGCTAAACCGATATGACCAACTGCGTGTTGATCCACCTTTAGAACGCAACACAGTAGCGATTCGGGGTGGCGTGGATTCCATATGTTCTTGGTACCAGATGTCTTCCCACATGACACTCAATTCCCTTAAATTACGGGCCGGTGTTTCGTGGGCGAGAATCTGGCACCAGATAGCGTCCTAGTTGTGTTATATGTGGTTGAGGTAAGGCGAGTATGGGGGCCAAGACATCAACGTGAATTCTCTCTTATGTTCCTCATACCACTGCAGCACGATTCCGGCCTTGTGAGATGGATAGTTATGCCATCGCCGTAATGAAAGACACGAAGGGATGCAGGTTGTCCACAATAATTTTCACGTAGTCCACAGCTGTCATGGTGTCTCCGATGTCCGGGTGAATGCCCCCATATCATAATACTCCCCCACCGGCCTGCGTCCATGGTGCGGCGCATGTTTCCAGCAACCTTTCGCCTGGAGACGGCGTATCCAGACACGACCATCGAACTGGTGTACCATGAAACATGATTCACCCTACCAAGCGACAGGTTTCCGTTGATCTACGGTCCAATTCTCGACGATTTCGTGCCCACTGAATCGTAATTGACGATGTCGCTGGGTCACCATGGGAAAGTACCACGTTCAACACCGCGAGCTGAACGATGTGCTTCGAAACAATTGTGCCTCCACCAGCATTGTACTCTGTCGTCAGATCTGCTACAGATCACCTCCAATCCTACTTTACAGGGTGCGCAAGCCTCCGACCTCCACCTTCTGTGACGAGGCGTGGACGTCCACCACCTTGTCGCCTCCTCGTGGTTTCATTGTCCTTCAGCAACTTTCTATAGACGCTCACTATAGTCACAAGCGAACAGCCGACCAGCTTCGCTGATTCAGAGTTGTTCCTTCCCAGATTTTTATGGCCCGGCCATAAAAATCTGGGAAGGAACAATCTGCCCTTTGTCAAAGTCACTTTGAATTATTCCATTTCCCACACCTATAGTCTCTCGATGCGTCTCTGCTCCGCTTGTATACTGTAACGAGACTGCAGGGCCGGCGTTAGGGTGGGGTAAGCGGGTCAAATGTACCCGGGCCCGCCCGGCTGATCGGCTGATGGGGGGCCCGATCACCGGCTATAGGGGCCCCCACGCGAAAAATTGAAGAGCTAAAAAATGAATTCACCAAGGGGCTCCCAACTGATTACCCCGGGCCCCAAAATCCTAGCGCCGCCCCTGCGAGACTGCTGTGTCAGACTCGTACAACTTTATAAATAGCAACAATAATTAATATTGATAGGAGGGCTGGAATATTTTGCTAGAAAGTATTTTCGTTTTAAGTCTGGAAGTAGCTACCTGTAACGGTTGATCGAGACTCTTTCACACCTGATCTGGGGTAGCAACATATTTCTCAACAGCGAGGGAAAGCCCGTTTATCTGCAGCAGCTATCGCCTAACTGACCCTTCTCCGGTCAAGTGGATAATTCGTCTGGACCATCTATTGTGCCTTACGTTAGTGTAAAAATTTGGTGGCCGAAGCAAAACTCGGAGAAGGTCGGATATTATCGGGGCGAGGCAGTTATGGTAGATCCAAGTGTGAATCACGTGGCTGTGAACTCCCAATGAACGGGCATATTACAAAATAATAACGAGCTGTTTGGTGTGTTCTGGGTCCACATCTCCTACGGGCCCACGGATTGGTTTTCGACGGGGTTGGAAGAGGATTCCGATCCAACATCGAGAGAGAAGGAGGTCTTCCGGTGGTGTCTGGCGGACAGACAGGTCACGCCATCGCCGAGTCTGAGATTACGACGAGACTTAGAGCTGGACGGCTTAAGCCACTTCTGGCTTGAGGTACCTGTGGCGTTTATCTGAAGGAAATGTGCGTGTTACCACCATTGGTGCCACAGCTGCTGCATAAACGGTAAAGACCTTCAGCCACTAAAAAGAACTCAGTGTTACGCATTCCTCGACCCGTGAACGCCTCTGAGCATCACTCTCCGACAATTTTTCTGAGCGTATTATTAGCCGTGAGCAATCTGATTTGATACGGGAAGACTGTTATAAATTCCTATCAATCAGGAAATATTATTTTATTTAAGTCCAAGACTTAATGGCACCCTCTTTGAATTCATTTGTATAAGCTTGTATTTGTGAACAGCTTTATAAATAAGCATCTTGACATAGTGCTTAAATTTCACATAGATATGTTACTGTTGTTTGCTTAGAATTAACGTCTTATGCCTCATATTGTAAGACTCGGTGTTTATTTTTGTTTGAACACTGGATTTTCTTATTTTAAATTAATTGCAAAGTTCACCGACGTCTGTAGGCATTCCATGTTTAATTTGAATAAATCTATCAGGTTATGACTTTACATTAGTAATGCAAGATACAATATCACTTTGCACCCTCTTCCTATTTGATAAAATCAAATAATTAAAATTATCAAATTGTTGAGATCAACAAAAATCATTAATATTAAAATTAATAAAATGGTAAATGGAATGCTATAATTACCCAGCAAACCTCCTCTACTACCACAATACTTTCCTTATCACCCTATCAGATAGAATTATCAGAGATGTCTCAAAACTACGAGAGAGAAATGTGTGTTACAAATTATTAACTCGCTTCTTTATTACATTGTAGGAACGAAAATGTTCTGCCGTCATTTCTGAAGATTTGACATCAAATCGGATCTAGAACATCTGTGCGAGTGTTATATTTCACGAGAAAGGATGCATCAGACGGAGATGGACAAGACACGATAGATTATGTAAATTGCATATAAAGTTAGACGCTCATCTTAACGCTCCTGACTGGAAAACATCGGTGGCTACATCGGCAGACTACGCTATCGAAACAACTAAAATTCGGAAAGCATTAGGGTGAAGAAGAATAGGCACTTCACCCAAAACTAGCCAATAGACGAAGAACTAGATCGGGGCACAATCTCATTGGTGTCGGAATGGTTCAACTTAACTCTCCACTTTAAATATCATAATGATCATGGAAAGGGGAATGGACACCGATCATTCAGACCTGATCGGACAAGATAAAGCTAATGACATACTATGCGGATCCGGATCCCGGAATCCGCAACTGCAAACGCTTAGCAAAAAACAGCCTTTGGAGCTAGATGACATATAGGTGGGGAAACCGCATGCTCGAGGAGGTTTCCAGCGCGTTCTTCATTCGGTGTCATTTCAGTTTGCTCAGAGAATGGATCTGGCTCACTTCATAAACGTCGCAGTTGTTTGTGCTGCTGAAAGTGAAGGCTTGTTACAGATGCGTCGCGAACGTAGATATTCTGTGCACCCATACAACCGTGGCCCAGATAAGTTTCCTGCTTTTCATGCACTTAACAATAAAAACAAATTTTAGTACTTGTATTTTTTTATCTGTTCTTCCTTGCTCAGTTCATCCCAGTCCTGGTACAACTCCCTTGCTACAGCCAACCACGCCTTCTATTTTTTCGAATTTGTCTTTGTACACATCACTGTTTTTATCCCAAATTGTTGCTCAACAAGCGCAATAAACTCTTCAGACGACATTTTTCACATGCGAGAATCCGCGTCCGGAATGAGACTGAACGCTGATGTCACTACTCACTACCCCCTGCTTTCTTTGTGTTTCCCCCTCCAATCCGTGTCGCCGGCCGGTTCCGGAAATTTTCATTCCGTCGACAGGATGCGGTAGAATAAAACTGGGCGGTTTCTCCTGTTTGTGATGCCCTGCAAGACAACACGTGCTTGCGGATTCATAGGTACCGCAGCTTTTTGCGGTTATGCGGTTTACCGCATAGTATGTCATTAGACTTAGGTTAACATACTTTGACTCGAATAGTGTGCATCTCGATTTTGAGCTTGGTCGTCACGTAGAGCTGATACACAGCAAAGACGGCCGGCCAGCTCCTTTGCTACGTGTGCCGAAATATTCTGTGTATGTAGGTGACTGTGATAATGTGTTTTATGTGTAAAGAAGATGGAAGAGGAAATCTAAACCCGGTGCCCGCCCATACACGCCTGATCTTTCGAAAGTCACCACAATGGAGGGACGCCTAGTTTACTATCCCCACCGACCAACGAATCATAATCAACAGAGTCGTATGCAATCACTGTATACGTGCTACGGAGAGTGTAAGGAAACGTGAGAATCATCTTAATTTATACGTGAAAACCATTAATAGTAGTATTTTTTTCAGTGAGAAGCAAGAACTAATATCTTCTTTATTAAAGCTAGGTATTGACGCAGAATATCTCTGGCGGAATAGTGAATGAAGATGAAAATCGTTGGTTATAGAATGGTTGTTGCGGAAACTTTGCTTATTTCAACGGAGAGATATTTTAAAAAGGATTATTTTGTTAATAGATGTAAGAGCAAAAACTATCGGCAAATGTATTAATCATTGTTTTGTTTAAGAATTATGAAAATATCTATTTCTTTACAGCAAATGTGTAACGGAAGCAGAGGACCAAACAGAAAAGCTACGAAGAGAATTATCAAAGCAACGATTGAGAATCGTGAAAGGGTATAGTTTTAATCCAAGACTTGAGTACACAATTTGGTGACTAGGAATCGTTCACGACCCTGAGGGCCATGTACTTCCTCCAGCACCGCGACTGTAACCAGCGAAACCCGCGACAAACGCTGCATATCAGCACGCTGCTAAACCGACGACGAGCGCCGTGTCTTAAGTTATGTAAATCTTCCTCCCTGCAATTTGTCACGATACAAACTTTCAGCTTTGCGACCACTGTGTCAAGGTAATAACATTGTAATACTTCCAGCCGACAAGGGAAATGCGTCGATATTCATGACACACAAAGAATATCTCAATAATACCAAAACTATACTGGCAGAAAACACTTATGCACCGTTGGACTATAATCCACCACAGACAATAAGGTCAGAAAATGTTGACCCTGCCATCACCTCAAAACGACTTAACAGACGCCAAGTAGAAGCAGCAAAGAGGAAGGGGTGAACGTTGTGTGAAGATATGGTCTCTAGGTTTTATGTTAATTAATTTTTAAAGATAGAAATATGCAGCTACAAATTTTAGGTGAGAAAATTTGTTGTTGGTAGTTAAATATCGATATATAAAGTACGGATCTAAGGTACCTGTGGTGAAATCTGTACAGAAGATTTTCTAGTGATAGTTAGATCTACGTACTGTACGTACTACCAGATGTTGTATGCGCGAAACTGTAGCTAATTGGTATTTCATAGATTTAAAAAAATGTGTAACGAAAGCAGAGGACCAAACAGAAAAGCTACGATGAGAATTATCAAAGCAACGATTGGGAATCGTGGAAAGGTATAGTCAGTATATAATTTGGTGACTAGGAGTCGTACACGACTACCTCTCTTACCCTGAGGGCCATGAATTCGTACTCAGGAAGATCAGTCAAATGCCTTGGGAGTAAAGAAATTGAAACTTGAATATTCTACTGGGTACTGTCGCACTATGGTATGGAAGCAAATTGACTCCATTTTCTTCTTTTTTTTTTTTTTTTTCTTTTTTTTTTTTTTTTGGTTATTGCTAACGTCTCTTCAACGTAGAGGTCAGGTCTTAGAAGCGAAAAGGGTCTGCGGGCAAGGAAAGGGAAGGAATTCGGCCATGGCCTTTTTAATGAACCATTATTCGCCTTGAGTGATTTCGGGAATCCAGGGAAAACCGATATCCGAATGGCCGGACGGGGATTCGAACCTCGCATCTTCCCGAATGAGAGGGCAGAAAATTGTTTCCAGTAAGTATTTCATTTCATTATCTGCAATTACACTGACCATGTAAATTCACCTTCCACGTCATCTTTGAGGAAGATGTAGTGATTAAGCGTGAGCAGTTAGGTTACGGTAGAAAGCAATACCACTTGTCGTTTTTCTCCATACCAACTGCTATTTTCTTACCACTGTAGTGGGTGGCTGTAGTCCTATTCTAAGCTGATTTACTGGTCAAAGTTATTTTTGTGAGACACCTTACCGAAACATCGATTCAAGTTTCCGCTTCATTAGTAGTCCTCTGGGGACTGCAAGACTGATACTTCTTTCAAATCCTTTATTAACGACGGATCCATGAACGCTGCACATGACGTACAAGCGAACGCCCAAAGTAATGCAGTCTCTTCACTGAGTTTTTCAACACCATCCTCGAGACTCAGAAATCCCCACGTCGGTGGAATCAGGTAGAAATAGTTGGAGTCGGCACGAGCTGGAAGGAACCACTCTTCCCCTAACAATCAGGGATTCCGTAGTGAAGGAACACCCAGAAAATGAAGTTTATATAATGCAAGTATCAAATACAAAACTGTTTTAATTTTCTTCGGAACAAAGTTGTTCCAAGCTTTTGGTTCGAGATTCCAGTCTGCGTGGAATTGTGATGCAGGCTGCGCCATGTACCGGGGAGCCCCTATAATTACCAATAAATAATTCATAGATCCTCCCCCTGGGTGCTTCACAGCCTGTTGCTAGTTCAGTGTTAGAGCAGTCTGCATGTTTAAGCGGGAGTAGCAATTAACGGAACTCCGAACTGCGATGTTCAGATAAGATTGGTTTTACACTACCAGTCGAGTTTACTAATACAGCTGAAAGCATATAGTGAAAATTGGCGCGATTTTTGGTAATGGTGTAGTTTCCTACTATATGACGGTAGAAATGAGGATCGCATTATGAAGAGGAGGACTGTAACATTCCTTCCTTAGAGTAGTTCGCTGTAGAGGAAACGTTTAACCTCAAGAAAAAAAATAAAAATCTTCAGTGTTACCGCTGTACAATTTCTATATTTCACATTATTTTAAGAATGTGTTTCAGTCAAACTAATTTGCTGGTTTTCATTAATATTTTTAAGTTCTCTCATGTAGGCAAGTACGTATGATTCTCTGTCAGTATACTACTACTTATGAACGCTCTAGCAGTTTTTCTTGGTAATCCATTCTCACATTACCCGACTGGATATCTACACGACTACAGCAGGTTTTCGAGTACAGAATTTATTTTACACATCTTATTTTATAATACTAAAATGGGAACATTTAATTTTTTGCTTATGACTTTACACCTCGTCTACGTCAAAGTCATTAGAGGCGGGAGAGGATTGGATCAAGGAACGGCAATGAATTTGGCCATGGCCTTTTGGAGAAACTATCCGCCATTCACCTGGAGTGATTTCTGGAAACCATGTACTCCGAAATCTGGGTGGCTGGACGGGGATTTCAACCCGCGTCCTCTAGACTGCCAGGTCCAAGCGTGATCGCTCATCCACCGGGCCTGGTGGAAAATTAATGCCTTTGTGTCATCAGCAGAGAAGGATTTCTCAAGGGTGCCAGGAAATGAGGAGACAACACATATGGCGCCATCATTTGAGTCGAAATGGGTACCGAACAAAAGCTTATTACCGTCTTGAAAAAGGTGGAAATCTATGAAGACCAGATCGGGAGAGTAGAAATGTTGCAGACTAAAACCCATGATCATGAATTGGAGCCATAGCAATAAGAGAATTGTAATTGTCCTGGTGTAATTTAATTTTGTGTGGTCGTATTGACCTGGTAACAGGTTTTCTACTGGCTGAGCATTTGGCACCTGTCGTTGCCACCTTAACCTAACCCGGCACTCCTACCGGGTACAGGGGACCTACAGTTTAAAGTGGAATCCGAATCACGGACTGCTTTACATTACACAGCAAACTGTACTACAGATGAACGTCGGGTTAAGGGCCAATGAAAATTCTCACCGAGACAGAAATTCTAACCGGGGACCTTTCGATCCCCTATCAGACACCTTAATCACTGAACCACCATATCGCTCCATTGTCCTGCCGAAACAGCACCTATAAAAATTTATCTTTTCCAATTTCCTTGGTAGCTACTCGCAGCTTCATTACTAGGTTAGCACAATATGCCCGTACGATGCTTTCATCATTTATCAGGATATCAAGAAGCAATCATTAGTCAGAAACCTAAATAAAAAAATATAAAAAAAACAGCATGTTTCATCACTTTCCCTGTCGAAGGAACAGCCTTACCCTTCTTTGGATGATAAGAATTGGTGTGTTTGACCATTGCTTTGATTCTAGTGAAACTTTATCCATAGTCACGAATGTTCAACAAAATCTACTGGGTTAGGTTCAAAGAGGGCTAGGTCTTTCATAGATATCTGCCATCTTACTACCTTTTCATCTTCTGTCAAAAATTTCGGCACCCAATAGGCAAAACTTTTACAAAGTCTAAGCTGCGTTTTTAGTTTAGGGCTTTACACATGGTCGAGGTCATTAGAGGCGGAGATGATTTTAGACAAGGAACAAAATGGAATTCGCTTTTGAACTCTTGAAGGAACCATCTCAGCATTCGCCTGGGGTGATTTTTGGAAACCATGGAAAATATAAATCTGTATGGCCGGACAGAGCGTCAAGAATTCTGTTAGAATTCGATTTAGTGTTGTTCACGAAATGCGTGGTAACTGCTGAATCAGTCGAACTGCTAATCCTCTATCTGTCATCGTTTCACATGTACTGTGTCCACATTTTCCTGGGTGATTGATTCCACTGGCCTGGCTTTCGCGCGCGGGAATCATTATCAGTGCTGGCTGGTCCCATTTAAATTGAGTTGCCTATATTCTGTTCACGCTCAACTGTCGGTTCAAGATACTAACTGTTAATTTCGATAACAGACATAAGAGACGCAACAAACAAAAGAAACGTGACGTTGTAAGTGACCGACCTGGCTATGTTTGCCTGCTAAGGGGTGAGGGGTGGACGCTGGAATGCGAGGTGGAGGGGAGGCAATGCACAGCTGTGGACAGAGGGAGACGCTCTTGTGCAGGCAGACGAGTCTGAGTTGTGGAAGAAGTCGGGTTCTGTATGTGTGCATGATGCTAAATAAAAGTGTTGTTCTAATGAGAAGTTGTCACTCTCTTGCCGCCGCTTCATAGATGTTTCCGAACCCATGCAAATATTGTATGAACGACTTAAAAGTCTTTAGCTGTATTGACGGCAGTCATCAGGACTGCAGGAGCAAGAATTGGACGTCTTGTCGACCATTGCAAGGAATCAGGTACCTTGCAGTCTTCAGTGAGTCCTAGAAGAGGATGCAATCATAGCGTTACCGTTGCATCTGGCGACCCTGGCCAAAAAATTTCATCCTTGAAGACGGGTGATCAACAATCTGGAAGACAGTTTATATTGAGGTGAGCCTTAGCACGTGGCTGAGCGAATTAACTTTGGTGATGGTTATCTGTATAATTTTTTCCTCTCGGCGGAGGGAGTGGCTTGGTTTGCTGACAGTGCACTTGATTGCATAGCTTGTAGATTTTTATTTCATGCCTGGCAGTAATTATGTAGATTTTTCCTTTTTTTATTTCATAAGGGCCGTGACTGTGTCTTTTCACAGTTTCAAGCATGGACATTTTTTTATGTATACCGGAGTTCTTGTTCGTTTGTTGTTTACGGATTTCAATGGAGAGGGGGCATAAATTTTGATAATGGTGTGTGCTTTTATTCAATTTAATTGTTTTTGATAATGTTCTGGTCGCAGTTCTAGGAGTTTTTCTTGTTTTTCCTCCCGCTTGTTGTGTTTATAGTTGAAGTGGTTCTCTATCATTTCTAATGTCTTGTTTTGTTGATGTACATGAAATAATTAAAGGTTGTAGTTCAAATGAAAATATTCAGATGTGTTTGATAGTAGCGTTAGGTGCTCTCCTTTTTCTCTGCTCTCTGTCTTCGAGTTCTGTCTGGAGGTTTAGTATTCTTTATGTCAGCATTTGAGGATTACTGGGTTGTGTAGAAATGGACAACGGAGTTTTTAGTGGGATTCAAGGGGAGTGTGGGGATAGGGAAGAGAGAGAAAGTAATCTTAGTGATTCCCAAGAAGCAGCTGTAAGTTCTACAATTAAAGATATTTTGTCAATTTTGCAGAGTTTGAACAGGAGATATGATGAGTCTGAACGGAAGTATGAGGAGGGCCGGAGGGAGAAACTAGAATGCATGAATGAGATAAAAGAAGTTGTAAAGAGGACTGAGGAGGCGTCAGAAAGATTGGTGGAAATGGTTGATAGGAGTGTGATAGAATTGAGGGAAGAGCGAAAGAGCAAGGAGGAATACCAGTTTGAAGATATGGAAAAATTTAGGGAATTAATGGATAAAAATCAGAAAGACAGCAAGGAGAATCTAATGTCTTGTATGCGGGAGTCTGAAACAAGGTTAGATAACATGTTACACGAGACGAAAAAAATCTTTAATGAATTTTAAAAATTATAGTTTGACTGTGAATACAGATGAGCAACAAAATAAAAAACAAGATGGGTGGTTAGACACTAAAAAAAACAATGATACTTAATATGGTTGGGAAAGAATTAAATGTGGATTACAGAGGGGAAGAGAGTGGGGGAGGGGACTTACTGCTAGATGTAAGAAAAAAGAAAGTGGCAGGGTGGGATATATCAGTAAGAACAGTTGTGGAATTAGCAATCGTTGAAATGCAGACACTGTGGACTGAAGAGAGAAGGGTAGTGATAGATGGGATAAAAAATGTACAAATTGATGTAGTTGACAGATCGGGTAGTGTTAATCAGCTGTTGCGTGAGGGGATGACTTCCAGTATACTGACAGACCGGGAGGCAGTGACTGAGAGATGGATGAGTAGCGGCAGCGACAAACAGAACAGTCCTGATGTGTCATTTGGAGGATTCGTTCTAAAGCCAATTTTAAGGGAAAAACAAGAAATAATTCTTGTGTGCCAGAGTATAGAGACAGGTGGTACGATATTTCTGGGGAGACAGAAATTTGGTTTAGATGGATTGCACAAGTGCATGCAAAGTGTTGCTTCCTGGAAAGTATCGGGTGTTAGGTGTGAAAAGCAGTCAAGTGAGCTGTTAAGTGGTGGCAGGCTTATTCTATCCGATAGACTGGGAAATGCAGAAGCCTATACCATAGTTGTTATTCGTTACACTTCGTGCAATGGTCACTTCCTGTTGTAGGAAAGTGAAACTGTGCAAGTGAATAGTGGCTTAAAAGCTTGCGAAGCTGCAAGCGTAGTTCATTTTTACAGGCCATGTATAACAAGTGATTTAAAAAAATGTGACTACTCTTAAACAACTGGCTGAACTTCTGACGGAAGTAAATCAACAATTGTTTTGATTGACTGGGTTTACAGCAGCCACTGATACATACCTGATTTATGTGTGTTCTTATTATATTTTCAGTGTATGTGTTGCATTATTATTACTGTTACTGTTTGGCAACTTTGTGTTATATTTTAGTTTTTGTGAAGATTTTATTTTACTGTTGGAAGCTAAGAAATCGTATTGTTTGTAGCAGCTGTTATTGGCATGACAGTTGGGACAATGGACATGGTAATGAATCAGTATTTGGATATTCAAGTTTACAGTTGCTTCGTAAAGTATTAGCAAATGTTTGTTTTTGGGCATTATTTGCTGCTATCTTGCATTCGGTCTTCAATTAATTTGCCGGCAGGAAGTTAAAATGTGCAAGTGGTCAGTGTCTAACAAGCTTGTAAAAACGATAAGTGCAGATTATTTTCACTAAGACTACATGGCTGAACATTCTTAACGAAGACTATGACCTATAGCTCTTGGTAGACATTGTTTACGGCAGCCATTGAAACATAGTTGATTTTCTATGTTATCGTGTTTATGTTCATATTATTTGTATGTCAATGTATTCTTAATATTATTATATTTATTTTGCTTTGTATTAATCTTAAGTTTATGCACAAATGTAAGTTTGATGGTTTGGAATGTGTGAAGAAGAAAAAAGATCATTCTTTTTCTTCTGAAAAAGGACGGGGTGATAGTGTAAGTGACCGACCTGGCTATGTTTGCCTGCTAAGGGGTGAGGGGTGGACGCTGGAATGCGAGGTGGAGGGGAGGCAATGCACAGCTGTGGACAGAGGGAGACGCTTTTGTGCAGGCAGACGAGTCTGAGTTGTGGAAGAAGTCGGGTTCTGTATGTGTGCATGATGCTAAATAAAAGTGTTGTTCTAATGAGAAGTTGTCACTCTCTTGCCGCCGCTTCATAGATGTTTCCGAACCCATGCAAATATTGTATGAACGACTTAAAGTCTTTAGCTGTATTGACGGCAGTCATCAGGACTGGAGGAGCAAGAATTGGACGTCTTGTCGACCATTGCAAGGAATCAGGTACCTTGCAGTCTTCAGTGAGTCCTAGAAGAGGATGCAATCATAGCGTTACCGTTGCAACGTGTGATTGACTTTACCCTGTTCACACTGAATTGGCGGCTCAAGGTCACGTTCCCCTTGCTCCGCTCCTTACCTCACCATCCTCTCCCGTTGTTTATCCCTCCCAGCAGAGCTCTGTGTCCAGGAATCCGTGTGACAAATTTGTCGGCGGGCACTCTAACTTCGCATGTAGTGGTACGAGCAGTGGAGTGCCGATATAATTGAGTGACCTTGAGTCACCTTTGTTAGCTGTACGTACTACAAGCTTTTCTATCGTGTTTTACGCAGGAGCAGCTTCCACTTGTTGCCACTATACTCAGATCAACGTCCTTTGATGACGTCTTTCGGTACACAAACATTTGATTACATCGTGAGTTTATTTCATTTCTATTTCAGATTAAACGTACACATCATCTGATTTCAACATCTGTTATAAAATTATGGTTACTTCCAGGATCACCAGAATATGGGACTGGTATTAAAGTACCAACGAGAGCAAGGAATTGGACGATTTTTTCACTTACCGACAATCTACAGGCTTCAGAACAAAGTTAAGCTCGGTATTCAACTGGAAGGTTGGTTGGATCCTCCTGAAGGAGGTATTGGAGATAGGGTGGTAAGATCGCTTCCTCTTTACCTAATCTAACTCGTTAATCCTAAATGGTAAAGGTACCTGCAGTTTAACGAGGAATCGGAACCACGAAAATCACGAAAGCATTCTGGCGTACTTCAAATACACAAAAAAAGCTTTGGTGAAGGTCCTGTTAAGGGTCTGTGAAAATCCCCACTGAGACAGAGATTCGAACCGGGGACCTTCGGATCTCGAATCAGATGCCTTAACCACTGATCCTATAAATCGCTCAGGCTTCAGAACTAGATGTTAAAAAAATAAAAAATAAAAATAAATAAATAAAAATACAGTTTATCAATGAACTGTTATTTCGTTCCCAATTTGTTTAGTTCCATTCGGATTATTACAAAGTGAATTACTAATGAAGATGTCACTCGTAGTTCAGGTCTCAACTAGGGCAGTGGCAGAGAAATTTGATTCAATCGTAAAATCTTTAAGTCAAAAGGAATGAGAAAAGGTATCTCCATTCAAAAAAGGACTAGCTATTACATTATTTCATTACACCACTACATAATGAACCACGCACAAACTGTGATTTGAAAATTCCTACCACAGACTTGAAACATACGCGATATGTATCCTACTACAAAATTAATGAAACAAACACAATATACGACAGGCCATGGGAACGTGTGCACAAGCCGTACTGAGACTTGTCTTCCGTCGATTCACAAGACTTTGATGTCGGAGGATTTACCGACATATCACGGGAAAGGCCAAGTCACCTCGAGTTACCTCGATCATCTACGAGTCTTTCCATTCTCACAGCGCCAGACATAACTAACTTCAGATCAGGTTCACCAAGCCACACGCCATGTAGCCCAGTTGTTGCGGTTTCGTGGGTCGTCCGCTCACATCAGCTACCACAATGTTTTATTTTCAATCTCGCTCACTGAAATATAATGTGCATAGTCTAACTCTTACTTCTTCCTTCTAAAGATACAGATTCTCTTGACCGGCCGCCACTCAGTATCCCACTGAGAAAATTTAAAGACTAGGTACTGAATGAATAAACAGTTATTTCACAAAACTAATTTTAATTCATTGCCTTCATTTTTCCAACACCACCAATGTTATAAACTTATCGGACTTCTCACTCCAAAGTTGCAGATCCAGTTAAAGTAGAACGGCTATTTGTACACCTTTTACTCACATTCACACGTTTACAACTTTCAACTTAACACCAACCACACTTCTCCACGTCCTGCGACCGACTGCCCACCTTGTGGCTACCACAGCACCCACCATGCCGCCCCCGGGGCTCACCCTTCCGTGGCCACGGACATGGTGCCGATGACGTCACAAACCGGCGCTACTTTCAAACACAAAGTGGTACCGCTACAACCCCTCTTAGTTTATCCTTGTTATTGTGAATTTCCAATTAGCAATGGCAAGGGTAAATTCAAATTAAGTCCCCTTCCTCCTATTTTACAATTTCCACACCTCATTCACACAAAATACATACAAAACTCCACAAATTGATGTAGCAATCCTTACAAATATCACATTAACCATAAACTGCTATATTTTTTTTTTTTTTGAATTTGGTTGGTGTTGGAGCAATATACAAACATATCAAAACAATACGTATCAAAATACACATTGGTTCCAAAAACAGTTTTCTTTCTACTAAAATGTAATTAAAAGACAACCAATATAAAATGTCATGGACATTAAGATATAAATTAGTTGAAAATGAATATTTCCTTACTGTGAACATGAAATACAACATTAAAAGCAACAAACAAATATAAAACCTCATGAACATCAAAATACACCACAGTAACAAACAACTATAAATCATGAACATTCCCAACGGATCATTACTTACCACTAACATCAAATACACAAAAAGCCATTGAAGGATTACATTTCTCCCCCATAAAACCACCAAACTCTCTAGTCCTACCACGGTAGACAGCATTATTGGAAACAACAACTCCAAAATCTCTAGTTTTTTCCATGTTAAATACAGTATTATTCCAAAACAATGGTTAATTTAGCATCCACTATCCACACGGCTGTCCCATAGATCAAAATACAAATATAAACAAACAGTTCTGTCATCAATACATACATTTTTTATTTCACACTCCTTACCCTACACTTAAATTTTAATTCACTCACACCATCTGTAAGAGATGCTTCCCAATGGCACCTCTTGGAGTGCATGCCCCTTTCTAGACATCTCCACAGTTCTGATCATCAAACATCACCAAAATTCTGTAACACATTTCCCTTCTAGTTTATTCACAATAATATTCACTAACATCAAAGTCATATATACATATGCACTAAAAAAAGAAAAACATTTTACGGAGAAATCTAGTCAACTTTCAAACATCTATATGGTTTCAATATTCTTACATTGTAATTTCCCTTAAATCAATTAAAGTGTACGAATTTTCATTTTATCTGCAAGAAATTTCAAATGGAAGTACTTTGAAATGGCAGCACCTCCCCTGGTATAAAAAAGCAGTGTACTTCCTCGATTCTTTGTCAATAGCCACCTGCCAATAGGATGAAGTGAGGTCCAAAGACGTTAAGAACTTTTTTCCTTATAAACTTTGTAATATCACGTCGATTGGTTGAGGGTGGTCCCTTTCCGTTCTTAGTACTTTGTTTAAATTCCTAGCATCTTGAACCAAACGAACAGATTTATCCGCTTTTGTGACAATTACAAGAGGGTTATTGTACGGACGATTCGATCTTTTGATCACACCCCATTGAATCATTCCATTAATTTCTTCATCTACTAACTTCCTTTTCGCTATAGGTACTGGGTATGGCTTAATGAAAAAGTGCTTGTCACTATTAACAGTGAAATGACATATATAGCCTTTTATCAAGCCTGGTCTATTTGAGAACACTTCATTAAACTCTTCAATAATATCCATTAATTTCCTCTTTGTTCGTGGTCTACCCCCTTTAAGACTTTTATTTCTTCTCTTTCCGCTTTTCCGTACTGCATTGCTGACACACAAAATTCCACTAGTTTCTTTCGAAATGAAGACTCTTTAACATCACCTGTGCCATTTGTAGCAAATGATGCTTTAATGGAACCTATACTTTTCTCCATCAACAAATTTTTCAAAGGTACTATATCTCTTGAACCCTCTCCTTCAAAATCAATCAAACCTTTACCACAATAAAGCCCAAAAATTCGGTATGCTTCGAAACTTTCCAGAAAGCTCACTGGGTGTATGTTCCCATTGTCACTAAATTTAACAATTTCAAATTTTTCTAGAGTATTTACTGTAACCTTTGCCAAACCACCGAATGAATTTTTCTCTTGAGCATTTTTGATTTGGTCCTCTATTTGTACAAATTTATGGTCTTGGGACTCTATCTTGTGGTTAATGGAATGTACTTCAAAACTTATATCTTTGATCTTAATATCTAGTACTTCAACCTGTTGAGTTAACTGTTTTGTAAAGCGTTTGTTGTCTTCTGTATGATTGTGGAGTGTAGTATGCCTATTCTGTAAACCTGTCATCTCTTTTGCTAAAACTTCTACCTTTTCATCTAGTTTCTTATTGTTATTTTGTACTGTCTGTACCTTTTCCCCACAACTTATCAACCTTCCCTTTAAATCATCAATTGCCAGTTCAGTGTTTTGTGAAAGAGACCCTATTGCTTTGATATCTGTAGTTAATGTTCGCCTACCTTCTTCACAGCTATGTTTACAATTGTCTAATTTATTAGAAACACTCTCCCATTTATCTAACATGTCTTGACTATTCTCCTTCATCTTGAAATCCCATGAATCCTGTAAGGATTCTATTTTACTACCCACTGCATCTGAATGTTTTTCAAGTGTGTGTAGTCTTTGACTGATAACAGCTGATTGATTTTCCAATTTTTTGCTTATGGCATCATGTACATTTTGTGTATTTTGTTCGCAATTTGCTTTATAGTTCTCAACTTTGTTGCTAAGACTCGACACCTGATCACTAATATGCTCTTTCAAAGTGGAAATTTGTTTCTCCATAGCAGAAAACTGACAAGTGGTTCTGTTTGCAAGACGGTTAATACTATCAGATTGTTCTTTCATCATATTCATCAACTGCATCAACATGTCATTCTGAAAGTTCACTGGGTCTTGCCCACCATAACAGGGTTCCATGGAGAGATTAATTTCAGATGGCGAACCATTAGTGAAACCTCGAAAACTTTCACTTGGGGTAGAAGAAGCATTGGCAAGTTCTGAAGGATTCACTAGAAGTGGTAAGGTAACATCTGAGATGGGAGAAGTTGGGTTGGCCATTTCTGAATTTTGTACAAAAGTTTGACTGTCTTGTATCTGGATATCTGGTCTGGGGGATGTAACATTCAGAACTGGTGACCTGTTATCAGAATTTGATATCTCTACATTGACATGAGGGTCCCCACTTTCAAATAGTTCTTCCCCTTCCATTTTAAATAATTTATCTTAAAACAATATACTAGCAAAGCCAAGAAACTTTATACAAAAAATGCATAAATCACACTATTCCTGAGGAAATGCACTTAACACATGGTTTAAATATTTAAAAGTATATATCACATATCAGTAAAAAAATATGACAAATTAAAACAATGTTGACCAAGAAAAAAGTTTCGCAGTCACTAAGATATGTGATGAAAATAACTGAAACTCTAATAAAAGAAACTGTAGGATATCCTTCTCAAAGCAATACTAAATTTATGAAAAAACAAAGCAAGACCCTGTAAAGTTTACTCAAAAAAATCTTTATGTTCTCTTAAAACAAAATTCTCTGTTGGTCTAATTTAGATGTTTCAAACAAACTAAAGTTTCACTTGCACCAAACTTAATACTTTATCTTTCACTTTGAGGTTAACAACAAAATTTTCCAATAACATCGAAGTTTTCGTGTTGTTAATAATTATTTGCCCTTATCTTTTAACTGTTGTTGTTTCTCGGAGACGTTCCAAATTTGCCGCTCCGCGTCGAACAGCCTCCCAGCTGATATCGCCAAAGTTGTTCAGCACGCAGGCAAGTTGTTGTCTTCCCGACCAGCGCCAAAGATGCCCCGCACGTTGCAATCGTCGGCGTCGTTCACCAACGCCAAAGTTGTACCGCCTACCGCCGAAATCGACTCTTCCACTTGAGCCAAAGATGCTCCGTCACTCAAAATCCGCTGTCTCGTGACGTCATTAAGTTCCCGCCTTTCACACGTGTTTGTACAAAATAGCCAATTCCTACTTCAACACGCACAATTTCCAGAATTTCTAAATAAAAACTCGCAGAAACTGCTCTGGTCACTAAACGAACGCCATGTTGCGGTTTCGTGGGTCGTCCGCTCACATCAGCTACCACAATGTTTTATTTTCAATCTCGCTCACTGAAATATAATGTGCATAGTCTAACTCTTACTTCTTCCTTCTAAAGATACAGATTCTCTTGACCGGCCGCCACTCAGTATCCCACTGAGAAAATTTAAAGACTAGGTACTGAATGAATAAACAGTTATTTCACAAAACTAATTTTAATTCATTGCCTTCATTTTTCCAACACCACCAATGTTATAAACTTATCGGACTTCTCACTCCAAAGTTGCAGATCCAGTTAAAGTAGAACGGCTATTTGTACACCTTTTACTCACATTCACACGTTTACAACTTTCAACTTAACACCAACCACACTTCTCCACGTCCTGCGACCGACTGCCCACCTTGTGGCTACCACAGCACCCACCATGCCGCCCCCGGGGCTCACCCTTCCGTGGCCACGGACATGGTGCCGATGACGTCACAAACCGGCGCTACTTTCAAACACAAAGTGGTACCGCTACACAGTTAATAAAGGTTTTGTGTCGGAACTCTTTCTGGTAAAGCTGATTTTTTCAAGGGTGATAGACCTTGATGAGAGGATTATTTTCTGAAAAGTCCCCGAAAATTCCAATGGAGCTTCCCTCCCTACCCCCCCTTTTAAGTTTAAAAATGTAGAGTTTTACGCAATCGCATACAACTTTTTAACCAAACGGTTGTTAAGGTTATATTACTTACAGTTTTATTCCCTGATAAATATTCTACAACTTTTATAATAACATAATTTATGATAAGTGCAGCAGTTTTCCCGTAAATTAACGAAATGTTGTAAAAAAACACTATTTTTTTGCCACCTGTCTACGTTTTTGCAAAACGATACTTTTATTCTTCGCCAAATGAAAAAATGCTTCCAATAAAAGTTGTAGCATATATATTCCTGAGTACATCGGTGTATAAACATATACAGTTATGTGTATTAGTCTACTAGTACATAGAAACAGTAGCTAGGTTTTGAGCGCGAGAGCGCTCGGGAGTCGGCGGGCGTAGGCGAAAGGCGCCTTATCCTCATATGCCTATTCAGTTAGTTAACACTGTAATTATAACATCTATTTTTAACACTTATACTCGTATTAGCCCATAGTGTGTCGACCTTTAATTTGTAATTTAGTAAATATTTGTGTATAATCAAAATAACATTAGAGGTGATATGAGAAGTAAAATTTGTTTTTCTGATTGTAACATATTTGAATTAAAGATTTTAATTTTATTCATAATTAATTATTGTAAACATTTGTATGCCAGTTTTTATTCGGGGGATTTAACATTGCCTTGTTATATCAGGCCATTCCATTATCCACCACCTATGCACCCGCCGTGTCCCGGACTGGCTAAACCGGCAGCTGTTTTAAATTACTTGTGTTTTAAAACAGCATCACGGACCTCCCACCCACCACAGATATTATATACACCGATTTAATATTTACAAGTCATGATTATTGTAACTGATAAAACTTATTTTATGTTTAGAAGCATGTCTCTTTGATAACAGTTACATATTAATCTGTATGAGGAAATTCATCTTCTTCTTCTGAATACAGGTGTGAATTTAGGCAAGATAAGCCACTACAGTGTTCACACATTGCAGTGCAACTCAGGTTCACTTTTCTACATCCACAGTATTGTCCGCATCCTTGTTTACAAGAACATGACACTAAGTACAGCAGTTCGTTTGAGCAAATGGCTTCGAGGTAGGAATTGGTTTCAATGTTCTTTGGTACCTCTCATTTCTTTCACGTTTTCAATTTTCCAACCCCAGTTTGTAGCATCAAGAGTATTACCTAATCATTTTTGAACTTGAAAAAAATACTCTCAGCGAATGTTCACGACATGCCTCAGACGTTGGAGGTAATGTTGCTAGATGAAAATTTGATCTAAGGGAACTTTTCTTTGTTACTGTCAAGAACTTGTAGTAACGGGCTTCATTCAAATTTGAATATTTCTCTAACCCATAAAAACATAAAACAAATTTCTCACCAGCAATCAAAAGGTCCTCTCTTGTTGTAGAATCATCCAAAAACTTCCTCGCTGTATTCTGCATATCAGGTTTCGATCTGAGCAATTCTATCGCTTTTAATTTGCCCATTCCATACATGCTGGATGTGGTATCACATCCGGTCATAGCGTGACAAAACAGAAGTAACTGACGTTGATCTCCAAACTTTTCTATGAGAGTGGCGATTCTGTAGTACACTGTTAATGGAACCTGCACCCCCTATCTCTTTACAGAAGTATATACAAGTACTTTCAGGAGCCAGTGCCGTAAGTAATACTATTAAGTCGGTATCGGTTTCCAACGACAAATACCTTACAGTCACTTCTCTGCTGTTGAATTGCTGTCATAACAATGTGCACATCAGCATCATCTTCCGCTGTAACAACTTGTAGTCCTCGTTTTCTGAATTCAGATGCCAAAGCTAGTACCAGTTTTCTCTTGTTACTAGTATTTCCTAAAAAACTCCTCTTTTCCAGTAACACAAATTGTGTTTTCATCAAATACTATGTCAGGTGAAGATCTTTTGGCTGCTCTTCTGTTTTGCTCTTCATTTTCGTTGTTGGCTCGTCTGGATAACCATCAAATACTACAATTGAATTAGATCCATATTTATTTACAACATATGTACAGTAAGTTTCTAAAATGACGCCATAGGAACAATTTCTTGGCCACGCTACTTTGTGTAGAAGAAATACCCGTCCAAAACATAAGTTGCACCATTTTGGTCCGTTACGGTCGATGACACCTTCTTCAAATACCTTCATCAGTGACGATTTTGTTCCTTTTCGTAAGGATATATCATCAAACAAAGCAGGTGGTCGAGGAGCCAGTTCGAATTCCAAGTAAGTCTTCAACGTTCCGGGACTGTCGCACACACACAAAATACAGTTAAAAAGTTGTTGGGAGTTCACACAAACTTCTTTTGATCGTACCAATGCTGACTTCTGCACTGCTAGAGTCTTAACCATATCCTTCCAGTGAAGTTTAATATCATGGAAGTTAGTTCTTCATTTTGGCTATGGCTGAGAGACCGACATCATAAGCTTCATCGCAGTTTATTGAGTCATCACACACGAATCCAGATGTCAATGAAACTAATTCACCTGATAGTTTTGTAAAAGGATTGTGTGTTTGGAACCATGTTGTAAATGTTTGCAGGTCCGACAAATCTCTTTCTCGTCTAGATACGCAAAGTTCAACATGCTGCTCATTGTACTGAATTGATGTCCCAAAATAAGCTTCCACAGCATCATGAATTTTTAAGAAAAATTGTGTTCCGACTTCCGAGGACCCATTTCGATAGAGTGCTGTCGGTTATGCCTCGTCCATGAGTTAGGCCCCCAACGGATTTCATGGGACGCATCAAACCCTGTTCGATGCACATGTCAGTCCACGTCCCAGACCAGTATTTCCCCGTTCTTCTTACAGTGAAATGTTCTTTAAAGAGACCAAATTCTAGTGGAGATAGTTTAGAGCCAAGTTTAGTCATTTCTTGTGCATAAAGATGTGCGGATTTAGCATATGGCATATGGCCTGCAGCGTGAAAGTATGGAGCATTTCAATTGTAGTACTTAAATTGAGGTCCCAATTACCGGATCTTTCTGCGTAAATAAACATCATTATGAGGTCAATGCATTTAAGAAGATTTATCCAAAGCTTAGTTGTTCTGCTGAGCGTTTTCACATTATTTAAACACTCATTAAATTGATTCAATGCTGCCTTTACAGTTGGATCTCGAGAATTTCAGCTTCATTGCGTTTATTTTCAAGGAGCTGCTTAGAAAATGCCTCAAGAGTTGTAAGGGATTCTTTAATCTCGGGAAACTGATCTTTCATGATATTTATAAGAGCGCAAGCAGTAAGATTATATGCACGTACACACCTTGCATATGCATGACCGTTCAGCATGTGACTTGCAGTATTTTTTCCGTAAACCGTTGCCCATAATTCTTCCAAGCCACTGCCCTCCATTATCTTACCAATAGAACCCAAAAAACGACATCAACAGATGAAATCCGCCTAACCTTAAAGTGATTTTTGAAACCTCTGATCCAGGATTTGCTGATGCCACTATTTCAGACGCCTTTAAGTACAAGGGTTGATCAAATGTAATTATACAATTGCGATTTTGTGTTTTACATTCCTCTGCGGCGTAGCTAATAGCTGAATATATCGTGGAGGGATTACTTGGGTCCATATTTACAAATGGAACTCCTAGTATGTAGGTAGCTTCGCATTTTTCTTTGGTTCTCATTGCCGATGTCATGTAACCGTTCCATCCTGGCTGTATGCTTGAAGTGGCTAGCCACATCACATTGATTGGTAACATCGCGTTCATCGTTTTGCATTCTATTCCTATGTCCTTTTTCATATCATCAATATCCTCGATTATTGTTTTTGAGAGACCACTCCGGTTTTTTTATTTTTGCATAGGAAAGAATACGAATAGTTTCGGGAACAAATGTTCCTGACGCGGTTCTTTCTACCTCCACTTGTGTCTCAACACCCGTACTTGGCGTAATACACTTTATTACCCCCATTGCGTGGAAGGTGTTTAAACCGTCCAACGTGCGTACATTGACATCTGCATTGTCAAATACATATTGTATGAATGCTTCATCACTTATTTTTGGTGAACCTGATTTAATAAGTGAATTCATATATTGATTAACTTCATTATATGAAACACAGACACCCATTGATGCAAGGACATCAATGAGGTGTTTAGAACCATAAAGCCTATGTAGTGTTAGTCCTATTCCAGTTTGGACAGGGGACAAAAATGACCTAGGTCTTACTGCAGAAATTATGGCATGATTTATAACAGTACACTTTCGCTCTGTTTTACGCCCATCCCCTGTCTTCTTCTTTGTAACCCTACTTGTGAAACTTTTCAAACTTTCTGGAACTAGATTATCACCTACAGCTCTGATCTCATCTAAAGTTGGATATGTTTGATTGTTGTATGTCATTTTTTGAATGTCTTCTCTTATAATATCTGCGGCAGCCCGCACTATTCGCAAACGTTCTGTCATATGATCCGAGTCTCTTTCTTTATACCATTGGTCAACAAGTTTGTGTGCATAATCAGACAAACATAATACATCCTTTCTCCCACTTATATTTGAAATAAATAAGCGATCCTTGAAATGTTCTTTTAGCAGATTTTTCAGGTGACGATCTGAATATGTTTCCTGTAAACAAGAAATCTGTTTTAGAAGGTCTTGTAGTTCCTTTAACGTAAACTGGCATTCATCACTTTCCTCTATATGTTTGCATAATTTGTAAAATCATTCTTTTAGCTGTGTCTGATGACTACTAGCAAACGTATGAGTTGGTTTGGATGTCCAAAAATCCCTGTAACAATATTTATGATATCTTGCTTCAGGTGCCACAAGATCACTGACGCTGAGAAGTCTGGTCTTAACCCTTTCTCCTCACTGATCTTCCCGTTCATCACACCTTTTTAGAATGTTTTCTCATATTTCTATCGTTGTTACCACATGTATTGGTTTTCTACGTTGCGAAGGGGATTTTGTATCCGTCTTAGCATTTTTTCCACACATAAAACAGTCACTTTTAAAATCAAATCGCTCTTCGGTACTTCTTAAAACAATTGGTGGCAATGATGAGGTTGAAGGTAAATTTATATTAGGTATCTCCGATTTCTGATAGTTGCTAAAACTGTTGTCGGCCGTGTATAGTTTAGTCTACACTTTTTGTGGACGGTTATCTTTTGTTGATCTTTTAACTTTTCACTTAATCCATCATTGAGTCTTAAACTGGTTTCAATAATAGTTTTTAGCCCCTTCTCAACCACTACAGTATCTGTTTCTAATTGTTCCCCACAAAAAACACAAGAATATTTTAACGTGTCCATTATTACGAAGATATCAAATTAATTAAAATTTAAAATTATCTAAGAATAACAGAATTAAAACTCATTGTGCAACCTCCTTAGTTCATACTTTAACGACACAATTTTCGATTTAACTAAAGTAACCATTGTCTTTCTGGATTTTGAAATTATTAGTCTAGTAACTTACTCTGTATTGCTAGTTCTTGAAAACACAGTAGAGTCCTAATTTATTAAAACGTTACAGTATAACCACTGTCTTACTTATTTACAATGTCACACACAAAACACTAAAATACAAAAGATAAAATCGAAATTCACCGGACGAACTCACTTGACGCACTGCCAAACTGAACTGACACTTTGTTTATGTCTACGTAGAGTCTAGGAGAGATCCCGCGCCTCGCCAGTGGTGCCAACTTCATAGTTTCGTCATTACGGCTCCAACAATTACTTTAAAGCTTCAGTTAAGTAGTATTCTTGGTGATCGTTATTACTTAAAGTTTGAATTTTGTTGAACGTGCTGTTTTATAAAATGTGTATGGAAGTGGTGGGATGTACTTAAAATGTATGCTAAAAGTAATGAAATATAGGGGCTAATAAAGATTTCCTACATTAGCAACTATCCCTGACACGTTAGATCAAACGAACGCTGTTAAATGCATTAAAAATTATTTCTTGAAATTATAGTACCTTTATTCTTCCTCTTACACAACGGGCGCGGCCGGCTCACGCTGCCCGCCGACTCCCGGGCGCTCACGCGCTCAAAACCTAGCTACTGTTTTCTATGTTACTAGTAGAGTAATACACATAACTGTATATGTTTATACACCGATGTACTCAGGAATATATGAGCTACAACTTTTATTGGAAGCATTTTTTTCATTTGGTGACGAATAAAAATATGGTTTTGCAAAAACGTAGATAGGTGGCAAAAAAATATTGTTTTTTTTTTACAACACTTCGTTAATTTACGGGAAAACTGCTGCACATATCATAAATTATGTTATTATAAAAGTTGTAGAATATTTATCAGGGAATAAAACTGTAAGTAATATAACCTTAATAAACTTTTGGTTAAAAAGTTATATGCGATTGCGTAAAACTCTACATTTTAAACTTAAAAGGGGGGTAGGGGGGGAAGCTCCATTGGAATTTTCGGGGACTTTTGAAAAAATGTCTCTCTAATAGTGATCTACTACTGGGAGAAAATTCAGCTTTACCAGAGAAAGTTCCGACATTCACTGTTTTTGGCCCTTTATTGACTGGGCTAATGGGAACAAGACTTACGATTCAAACCTTCGTATTGTGAAAGCCTCATCAAAATTTGTAGTTCTTGAGTGATGCCGGAATACTACAGATTTACATATAGAGATGAAAATACGCAAAAAAGTTCAGATTATTTTCTAATTAAACACGAAGGTTAGCTATTTGTTTCTTTCAAACAACTATACTACGTATGAAGAGCAAAATTACACACGAAATGAGAACTGTCTTATTGAGTGCTACGAAAGACTCATAATAACCAGGAGGGCCTATATACATCTCAGGCTGTCCACATTGTTTGACATCATCTAATATTTCGATTTAGGGCTAGAGTGGGGATAGAACACAGTGACCTAGAGCCACCTCTGTCAACTGAACGGGATATAAAACCTCCCATTACCGATAACGTATTTAGTTTTTTTTTATCTGCTTAACGTCTCTCTAACAGCGAGATCTTTAAAGACGGGAAAGGACGGGGGGCAAGGAATGGGAAGGAATTCGGCCATGGCCTTTTGAAGGAAGCATCCCGGTATTTGCCTGGAGTAATTTGGGAAACCATGGAAAACCCTAATCTGGATGCCCGGACGGGGATTCGAACCGCCGTCCTCCCGAATGCGAGGCCAGAACGCTAGCCGTTACACCACCACCCTCGGTCGTATTTAGTCGTCTATCCGGTAGGTTAACTGCACCTCATGTCTGGAGCACATGGTCAACAGCAACTAGACATGTGAGATTGACTTTTTACATCCTAAATCTCATATCTGTGACTACGTAATCTGCTATTGTTGGTTACTGAATGATTAGTGATTCTATAACTTCATATCCTGGATAGCAGAAGATTTATGGACACATTCCGTCGTTCTCAAAATATGATTATCACAGACCTATCTACCACTCCGTGCTAATTACACACTTCCTCCATTCTATAGCCGAGATCATGGAAGCGGATGCAGATCTCTTCCTGCACCAGTTCCATCCCACCTGGCAACCTGCCTAATTCAGTAACTGCATTTCCCGTATTTGTTCAGCCGTTGATATTTCTTAACAAGAAGACGAACGCAACACCAGAATCGAACTCGCAACCTACTGAACGAGATGCCAGCACGCTAGTATTTAGCTGCTCTCTTGGGAGAAGTAATTCTGTTAGTAGCCTCACAGTACCATAATAAACAGGGTTGAGTTCTCTCTAATTATTGTACTGGTTTTGTAATTGTAGTAACAGCTACAATGCTATTAATCGGTACTGTATTAATACCAACATTAGTTTCACAACAGCGGTTTTATTCAATCGAACTACCCAAATTATTCAGTGCATGGCCTGCTGCCAAACACTAAGTCCTTGTGTGGGTACCACGCAGTCTGTCGACAAAAATATCCTCTCGCCGTAACCTCGACACTGTTTGTGATAAATGTAGGACTCCAGCAGCGTACGACCACTAAGCTAGTATTACCGTTGTAAGAACAGATAATTACAAAATTGCCTGGCGCCTAGCTGCTAAAATACATCTGCCTTTGGCATAATAGAAAACCCTATCATCAATGCGTTCACATTCAACTTTGGTAAGCATACACTGATGAGCCAAAACATTATGACAACTGCCCACCGCGAGTTTGAATGCCGTCTGGGGACGTTGCGGGTACGTCATGTGGTATGGAAACGTTTAGGGAATCATTCTAAAGACGATACGTATGACAGATATGGAAATCCACTGACATAAGTGATTTTGACAAAGGGCAGATTATTGTGGTCCAGCGCCTGGGAACGAGCATCTCGGAAGCGGCGAGGCTGGTCGACTGTTCGTGTACTACTGTAGTGAGCATCTGAGGAAAGTAGTTGAAGGTCGCCGAAACTACGAGTAGGCGACAAGGTGGTAGACGTCCACGCCTCATCACATAACGTGGAAGTCGATGCTTGCCCAATCTGTAAAGCAGGATAGAAAGCGATCTATTGCACGTGATGATTTTTTGGAGCACACCGTTCAACGCACATTGTTAAACATAGGGAACCATAGCGTACGACCCATACGTGTTCTCATATTGACTCAACAACATAGTCAATTACGATTACACTAGGTAGATGGTCGTGTCTGGATACGCTGTCTTCCAGGCGAAAAGCTGTTCGATACATCCACCGCGTCACTGAAGCAAGACCATGGAATCAGTATTATGCTATTTGGGGCATATGGGACCTATGATAGTGATAAAAGGCACCATGACAGCTGCGGACCATGTCTTTCATGGTATTTTCCAGCAGAATAACGAGGCTAGAATCGTGCTACCGTAGTTTCAGGGGTGTAAGAGTGAACTCACGTCGATGTTTTGGCCACCAATTTCGCCTCAACTCAATTCAATGGAATGCATTGTCACTTAGATACAGTTACGTTTTTATGCTATATCTACACCGTTTTGAATTCGGTCTCCAGAGTAGAAGACTAACGAATTAACTATCTTGGTAGTATATTAAACTCTGTTTTCAACGAGGAATGACGACTAGTTTGTTACCTCTGTTGTCAAGCATACTTTATTTATTCTGTTCAGCAAAGGTTGCCTCCGACCACCGACCAAAAGTGCATCTGCGTTTAACCGTATGTTTTTTCCGAACAGGTTTTCAGAAAGAAAACGATATCCTTCTTTTTTCACAAAAACATAGTAAATATTTGACAAAATTGACATCTGAGAAAATTGCACAGTTTTATTCTCGGTCAACACTCCTTTACTAATAACTTTAAATTAATACGCGGTCGTACTTTTGTATCACCCCAAGATACACATGAGTAAATAATACACTATTCAATAATCTTTCTTTCTTCTTATCTTCAATTAACTTTCATTTATATATTTCCAAAATTATTGTGCCTCCTTCAAACTCTAATGAGCCTATAACTCCCTCTCTCCCCTTCAAATAACACTAATAGTTCAACTTCTCAATCTTCACCAATCCATATTTTTAAACATCGGCGTGCTCTCAACAAACCTCCTACTCCTTGACTCAGATATCACCTTTTTCCTTGTTCCTCGTCTCGAATGACACTTATATTAAATAAGATTCTTTCATGCCGACCCCGGCAGCGTAGGGGTATCGTGCTTGCTTCGCGTTGCAGGGGTCGCCGGATCGAGTCCGGCCTAGGGCATGGGTGGTTTTAATTAATTGTTGTGTTCGTCTTGTGTCGTCCTTACAAAAGAGAGTAAACAATCACACTTGGATGAAATCTATACACTGTAAAAACGAAAAAATACATTGAGCTGGCTGAATGGCTAACATGGCCGAATGCCATTAAAAAAAAAAAAAAAAAAAAAAAAAAAAAAAAAAAAAAAAAAAAAAAAAAAGATTCTTTCAGCTTCACTAACCCATGCTAAGTTAAGGTTAGTGAAATATAAATATTGCTAATCATCCGTAATGATAAAATCTAAATATCTTTAAATATTATTTACATAAATCTCGAATAATGAGATTTTTCACCCGTCATCAGCGCTCCTGGTGGCCGATAAAAATATTACACAAAATTATCCGTTGAAATACTTAATATCATTTGATTTAATTTCCCCCTTTCCTGTACCCGCCTATTTTGCCTTCTAAAAATTTCAACATTAAATTTTTTTAGCGTCTTTTTAAATTACTCATCATTTCTCTTGGTAACTTATTCCAATCCCTGACCCCTTTACCTATGATAGAAAATCTTCCCTCGCCCTTGTGCCTGAAATCGAGTGCCAGCTTATGGTCATGATCATCTTTTTCCTCCCGTGCACTGCTCCTGATTCGTACACCAATACATTTCGACGTCTTACCTCCAATATACGCCTTGCACACTCCCGTGACTCTCTTCACCTTCCTACTGTCTTCCAGTAAATCCCATTCCAGCTCCTTTATTATATCGGTTACTGATTGTATTCTATGGTAATTTCCATACACAAGTCTAGCAGCCCATCTTTGCAACCAATCCAAAGCCTGTATTTCATACCCAAAATGTGGGTCCCGTTCTACACCACTATATTCGAGGTATTTACATTGCAAGTCTTCAACAAGCAATTATTTCCCCACCTTGTAATCATAATCAAACTTTAGTTTTTTATAGGTGTATCTAATAAACCGACTCTTCGTTGCATTTATCCTCATCCCATGTTGACTTGCTCAGCTAGATATCCTTTCTAGATCACCCTGCAGTTGTTCAGAGTCTTCTATCGTTTTGATCCTATTATATAGCATTATGTCATCTGCAAACAACCAAACTTCTGATAGAAAATCATCAACACAATCATTCATTAGAATAACAAGTAGCAATGCTGCGTATAAACTACCCTGTAGCACTCCGATTTTCACTACCACTTCTTTTGATACTGCATTTCCTATCCTGAATTTTTTTATTTCTACCTTTTAAGAATTCTTCTATCCAGCAAATCACTTTTTCGTCTACTCCAATAGGTTTTTCATTTTTTATTACCATTTTATGGTTAACTCTGTCAAAAACTTTTTAAAGGCCTAGTGTTACACTATCCATTTGGCCTCCCTTGTCCATTTCATCCTAAATATCTTGCATTTAGCCTATTAACTGAGATTCTCATGATAATCCTTGTTTTCTACTTGAAAACCGCTTACGTTAACTGAACATCATCTGGGGTTCTGCGTGACACCAGCTCCGCGCCAACAAACCACCTGTGCCTAGACATCTGGTGCCAGATACCTCCGAAAACCTACCAGGGACTTGCCAGATCCATGCCACATCGAATATCTGTTGTATTGCGTTCCAAAGTTGGACCAGCACGCTGTTAAGCAACTGTTCACATTGTTTTGGCTCATCAGTTAGTATATACGAGTATATATATATATTTTGGCTGTGTTTTCAGAAGTTCTCCCACCCACAGTAAAACATGTAGCGCTTGGAAATGTAGGAGACATATGTAAATGTTAAAATGTTTCATATGCTCTTGTTACTAAGGCATTTTATACTAAATACTACAAAACTCTGAAAATTAACAAATTTCAATTTTGGAATTCTGGACATGAAACTCATTCAAATTTATGGTTTTTATCTTTTTTTTTCTTATTGCTTTACGCCTCATCGACGGCTAAGGTCATTAGAGGCGGGATGGAACTGGGACAAGGAACGGGGACAAGGAACGGGGACAAGGAACGGGGACAAGGAACGGGAAGGAATTCGGCCATGGCCTTTTTGAAGGAAGCATCCCGGCATTCGCCTGGAGTGATTTGGGGAAACCACGGAAAACCCAAATCTGGATGCCCGGACGGGAATTCATACCCGCGTCCTCTCGAATGCGAGGCCAGAACGTTAACAGTTCACCCACCATGTTCGGTGAATGAAAAATATGGCGAGGTTGGTAGTCATTTCCAAACCATAGTGCATAGTTATTTGTTAGACACGTATGCGTGAAATAGAAGTTATGCACCAGTGGAACATTCCTTGGTTATTAAATCTGTTACAAAACAAAACGCAAAAACTTCGCAAATTTGTGTATAGAAAGCACGTAGCTCTTTAGTTTGGACCAAGGCGTAATATTAAATCTACCAAATTTGAGATATTTTAATAAATACTGGGTGATTAAAAATCAAAAACAACCATGCTTAGTATGTTTTGTTGGACGCCAACTAATCGTGTTTCAGTAGGGGACCCACGATCTGAAAAAAATGAGGTGTCAAAATTTATTTCGACTGTTCTTGGTGTCCAAATAGTTACACAAACAGCTAGACACCAGCGTAAAGCTTAAAACGAACTGTGCCTTATGTAAGTCCTCCGCATGTTCTTAAATAGATCGAATTCTAACAGGTTTCCATCAAATGTTTGCCTACCCTACCACAATGAGTTCGTCAGGTAATGTCGCTACAACAGGACAGAGATCCAATACACTTCGATGCAAATATGCGGTACCACACCATATATCCATATAGATGGACTGGTAGAGATATGCTAATTCCTTGGTCATGGTGATCTATAGATCATACACCTCTGTTTCCTGTGTATACTGTAACATCAGAGGACCTTATCCCACGAATACTCACACTGGCTGAAGCTCTGAGCACAAAACCACACATGTTTTTCCATGTGCGTAAATATCTGTGCCACCTATGTAGGCTCTGTACTGAAATAGGAGGTCAAAGATTTGAACCCCGTCTGTAATTTACTGTAAGAAGTGATGCTCTTGTTGAGTTTCTTAATGAAATGTTGAACACACATCATCAACATATGCGAACAGTTCTTAAATGCCAACGCACTACCGTACTCAAAGCATGTTTTTACGGACATGACTCCCTTCCTGAAACATTATCACACAGAATATACTATAGTGTGTTCAATTAACAGAGAGACCTCACGGTCATTTGCTGTATCCCCACTCTCTGCCCTTATCCCTAACATGCTAAAGGGAATGAGTGTCCGCTGAGAAATTTGCCACCCACCTTCATGGACACAGCGCTCTCATCGGAGGTGTAGGCAACGGGAGGGGGTGGTGAGGTAAGCAGCGGGGCTAGGGGAACATGACCTTGAACCGCCAGTTGAGGGTGAACGGAGTATCAGCTTTGTCGGTTTTGTTCCGAATCACCCTAAATCATTCTGTATATCTTCCTACACGGTCGAATAATTTGTTTTGTTTTTTTTTGTTTTTTTAACTGCTTAACGTCTCCTATAACAACTAGGTCTTTAGAGACGGGAAAGGATGGGGGGCAAGGAATGGGAAGGAATTCGGCCATGGCCTTTTGAAGGAAGCATCCCGGCATTCACCTGGAGTGATTTGGGGAAACCATGGAAAACCCAAATCTGGATGCCCGGACGGGGATTCGAACCGCCGTCCTCCAGAATGCGAGGCCAGAACGCTATCCGTTACACCACCACGCTCGGTGAATAATTTGTAATATATGGATAAAATTAATCTCATCTGGAAGTCAGCTGGAGATTTTTTCCTTTGAGCTTTACGCTTCGTCAACGTAGAGGTCATTAGGGGGAGGAGAGGGTTGGGTGTAAGGAACGGGAAGGAATTCGGCCATGGCCTTTTGAAGGAACCATCCTAAAATACGCCTGGGGTAATTTAGGGAAATAATATAAAATCCAAATCTGAGTGGTCGGACGAGAATTCGGACCAGCGTCCTCCTGAATGCGAGGCCAAAGCGTTACAATTCACCCACCACGCTCGGTAAGACCATAAAAAATCGAAGAACAGTAAAGATAACATCTTTCGACATCAATGGTGGCCAGACACTTCGAGTGTTTCCAGCTGTGACTTCTTGAAGGTTGAAGTAGGGAATTTATGGTGCATAGACAGCTTGGTTATTAATAACGTGGCAAAAAATAATTAGGTTTGACCGACTATAAAGGCCCTCCAAACAAAAATTAAAACACATCCAATTAAAATTTAGTTATTTGGCTGTAAAAACTACAAACAGGTTTCAGAGGGTTCAAACAGATAAAAAAATAACCGTCTGAGGTACAAAAACACAATTACTTGATTTAGAAGAAAAACGGCTAGAATTTCGGAAGGAGACTAGGTGTCTCAAGAAACAGTGAAGTTTGAACTGGGCTGCCGTGGATGGTGCCTAATCTCTGCCTAATAAACTACACATTTCACAAACAATTACTCTAGAAACAACGTGTCCATGTTCGAGAGGACCTCCTCGTCCCTTCGTAGTAACATAAAGGGATAAAGGGAGCTACATTTCATATTATCGTTCCACTTAATCCAATGATGTTTCCATAGAGCTGTTTCTTAACGTTTAGAACTATCATTATCTTTAGTGAATTGGAAATGTGGAATTTAAAATGCTACTTCTTCATTCGGGTTTTAATTTATTTCAAGCAATCTTTAACGTATCTCTGAATTCCGTCAAGGATTCTCATTAATCCAGAATCATTATAACCCTAACACACAAACTCCAAACTGTCTTACATGTAAGTATTTTAAATATTTTTTGCTTGTAGAGTATATGTTCGATATTGAATACAAAATTCAAGCGTCTAGGTAATAGAGTTTTTGAGATAGATCAGATGGCCTAAAACTGACACATTAATTGTCTCCCGGAATTTTATTTTCAAGTAATAAATATTAAACAATCCTAGTCCACTGTTTAACGAGATGTATAACAACCTAAGCGAGACGCTGAGTTGTAAAATAAAATTTCGCATCCCCTTTACTTAAATAGGACAACTTACACAATTTTAATATTCTATTTGATTTTGGGCCACTCAAAGACATAACGCGTGCAGGTTTGAGATCTGCAACATATTCCGTTAAAAACTAGAGATCTGTGAAAGACACGGTGCAGCGATAACAATAAAGCTTCGTTTCTCTTTGGGTACGGCACGCTCAAAAGGAACAGAAACATTGAGACAATGTGAATGGAGATGGGATAGAGAATGTAGACAATCATTTACCAAATTTATGATAAGAGGGGCTGTGATGACACAGACGAAATATATAAAGTTAGAATAGACCGCGTGTGCAGTTGTCGAACTTGCCAAATACTTGTATTTATTATTTGGAAGCTATGGATTCCTCAATTGCTAATAATATTGATAAATAAATTCTGCAAAGCAATTGAATGTTTTTTCGTTTATTAACTTTTCAAATGCATTTCACTTCTTTTTCAGAAGCATCTTCAGCGGTTTCTCCTGTTAATTGCGTATATATGTTACAATTTGGTTATGCTTTTATATTTTGTACATCGGAATTCTTAGATAAAATATAATCTACTTTTTCATTATATTGCTTATATATATATATATATAAATGCAAAACGAAGCAAAATCACTGCTGCTGAGAATGGAGCATAAATATAGGCAATAGATCGAAAAATTAAATAGATTATAATCTGTATAAGAATTCCAATGTACAAAATGTAACAACATAACCAAGTTGTAACATATATAAGCAATTAACAGGAGAATCCGCTGAAGATGCTTCTTCAGAAAGAAGTGAAACGCGTTCGAAAAGTTAATAAACGAACAAACATTCAATTGCTTTACAGTATTTATTTATCAGCTTGTATTTATGCTCACCTTGTGTTTGTGTCTGTATGTTGCAGTTCACCTGTTTCCATTTATTTTTTTCATAATACTTTTAGCCTGGTGAACGTCGAGGTCATTGGAGACGGTAGAAGACTGGGGACAAGTAACTGGAAGGAATTTGGAGAGGGTCTTTTGAAGAAACCATCTCTGCTTTCGGCTGGATTGTAAAATCAAAATCTGGATGTCCGGAAGGGGATTTGAACCCACGTCCTCTAGAATCCCATGACCGAGTATAACCACTTAAGGTTTGAAAGTTGCGCTACATGTCGGTGATACAGGAGCAGGACTGGTTGCGTGATTCGGCAGACTAGTACGGCGACACCACGACACTGCCTGAATTTATTCCAGTGCCTTGGACTTGAGTAATTAGTCTCCGCTCGTCCTTATCTTTTGGTTTAGTGAGCCCTGGAACACTTAAACAAAGTAATAGGGTGAGTCACCGGACTGCGTGGCCTGGCTCATTAAGATCATTATCCTCGAGTCTGCAGCTGTCCTCAGGGGTTTACGTAAACACGCTTTTTCCTTCATTCACCGTCACAACACACAAGGGGACTGCCAGAATTATTAAGCATCGATTTCGATTCTCGTTATGTAAGTTTTAGTGTAGTATTTCTTTTGTTACAGGTTCTAGGAATTTTATTCGACTGACTATATTGTCCAAGATACAAAGTTTTCATTGCAGCTTACGTATAAAGTTGTAGTTCCTTCAGCGTAACGCGGGCAGTGTCCCGACTATCACACTACAGAATTGGTTTCCCGGTATTTTTGTTCCGAAGCATAGCATTAGGGCCCAACTGTCTCCAGATACCTCTAAGGATTTTTCCAACTGGTACAAAATTTGCAGTACAAAATTGAGCCATAAAATTGAACGCGCAGATAGAGCATTCATTCACTTCCTACCTTGGGGGTATTTCCAACAAACAGGTGTACGAATAGACTTATAATTAAACAAAATGTTTGCGTAAAACATAAAACATGATCCATTTTACGTGGAATTTTTTTTTTTTTTATTCCGACAAATCATCAAAAATTATGAAAAGCATTTGTTAATACTTCAACGATAAGAATATGAATATTGAATTAATAATGGAATAAAACTAAAACTATAGAGGTATTAAAAATAATAGAAATAATTATTAAGGGAAAAGGGGGGGGCGAGATATCTGGAAGCTAGCTTTAATTCTTGGTGACTGAAAATGTTGAATAAAAAGCCTTGATTTGACATCTTCCGCCTAAGCAACAGAAGGTTCGGGTATTCTTACTTTCAAGTCAATAATTAGGTAAAGAAAATAAGAGTATTATGGAAAGAAATAATTCTAATTGTTAATATATTATCATTAGACAGTTTAATAAATTTAAGAACCATAAAGTCATATGTAGCTACAATAGACACACTTTATTCATATTAAGATTGCTTAATGGTTTATTAAGTTAACGCGAAGTATGTTTATTATTTTCTTTGAGAATTAATGATGCAAAGTTCCAATTTTTTTTCGATAAAAGAGATTGTTACGTCCCTAACAACAGTTTCCTATAAATTATGATCCCTGAAACTAATTAAATTTCTACCCGAGAGAGTAGCGATGTGACGGATTCTAAATTTGTATATTTTTCCTATGAATTTGTTGTGGTTTAATAGGCGAAAGTGTTCTAAATAGCCTGAATGACTATCGTATTTCTATTAAAAGCATTACAATATATGAAATATTAATTAAAAGAAGGTAAATTGGTATATTGTGCCAGTAAATATATTCCGAGAGAGATTTTGATTGCTTCAAAATGTTTAATGTGGTAAATAAATTAAATTATCTTTTGCTTTCATTTGAGATGGTTTTCTTATGATTTAAAGAAATTTTGAATCAGTTTATATTTTTTTAAGATTTGTATTGTTAAACTAATTATGACATCTCCAGAAGCTTTGGTCGGCACAGGTAATGTTGTCCAGAAAATTCTGCGATGCACTTTATAAGATCCCGACAATCACAGCTTTGCCACCCGGCTCGGAACAATGCTAAGATGAACCTTACGTCATTTGTTAATTGAATGAATCTTTGGAAAGAAGTCTCGTGTAAGGTTTTTTGAATGTTTTGTTGAAGACTTTTCGACGAAATAAAAGCCTTGTGAAATAGGACAGTGTGGTTTTCTGAGAAGCTACCTGTAGTTTAAAGTTCAAGAGATTAAAAATATATTTTGTGGAAGTGTAAACCTCATTGCGACCGGGAAAATCTGAAAATCTGCATTAATAAGTTTACAAGCACTAGATGCTGAGTGCCTTAATAAGGTGCTTAGTCTTGTTTATCCAAATTCTTTATACTTAGATTACAATAACGCAAATGCGGCAAGGACACGAAAACCGCAGACCAACATTGTTTGGTGTTAAAAATATAATTTTAGTAATGTTTTATGCGCAGCTGTAGTTTTATGTAATAGTTTAAGTTAAGAGATGAAAGAACAAAGGTTTTATTTTTTCTTTCAAGCCGTTTGAGGGAGATAAACAGAGAATAAGCAAGTTTAAGTGTGTCTTCATGACGCCAGATTCAGTATGTTAGGGAATCCAAAGACTCCTGACCTCCTAGCTGAGGGAGAGAGATAGCCTGTTTGCGGGCGAATTCTATCCCAGGAGAAATGAAGCAGTAAAGCCACGTCTTCTGAGAGTCCTCAAAGGATTAAAGGAGATTATTTCAGTGAGCAAGGAGTCGTAGGTTTCCTTTAATTGCTGCCAGTAAGGAGTGATTAAAGCAGTAGAATTATGAGATACATGATCCGAACCTGCCCCTTAGTCTGTATTCACTTATTGTGCTCAGCAGTGTACTTGGCACTTTTTCTTTTTTTTTAACGTGGTTTCCCCAGTAGGCCTACTCCACGGTCTATTTTACTGGTTTAATGGAATGTCGGATCTTCTTATTCAACTTCTTCTCCTCTGCCTCCATCCTCTTCTTCTTCTTCTTCTACATCCTCCTGAGTCGACGTAAATTATTGTAACAATGATACATCAGTTGTTTCGTCGGTGATGTAAGTATCTTCTTCTGTTGGAGAATCAACATTTGAACACGACGGGCCTTGACAACTGGTGCATGCTGTTGAACAAAATAAGCCCACTGTTTTGCAGCCGTATTTTGAATTATATCCCTTTTTGCAGTTACAAAAAATAGTGTTAAGGACCTTTCCTGGTGCAGGTGGAAATAGAGTGTGGATTGGTTCCAATAAATTATCAATTCTTCTGGATCCAGTTGATTACCAAGCCATACTTGAACCTGGTAATACACTCGATAAAAAATGTTGGTGAGCAGAATCCGACATCGGAGGAAGACAAGCTAACTGCACACGTTTTTTATTACGTGTGTGGTTTGCAAAAGGTAAGTAACGTAACTTATCTATGCGAGTAATTTTTGTTGGAGCTACATACACAGAAAGAAGATAGCGAATTCCACTGGTGATTAGAGTTTCTAGAGTAGAGTTCATATCCTCAAAAACTTGTGCACATCCAATTAGATGATTGCTGCCGCAGCTTCCAGGATCTTAAATTGCTCTTCTTTGTCATTAGATTTGTTTTTTTTTCTTAATTTAGAATATCGTGATGATTATCAATAAAGCATATAAATGTTAATTGTCCCAGTTTTTAAGTGCTAATAACTTTATCGCCATATTTCAACATTAATCGTAGTTTAATAGTTCTGTTATCTACATTTGAATTTTTACAAACATTTTTTAATTCTTCCAATGTAAACTGACAGTCATCACTACTTTCGATGTATACAAATATTTCTTCCATGGCAAGACTCAATGCTTCATCTCGGGGTCGTACAACCAACCGGCTTTACTCCCAGTGGACGGTTTTAAAAAAAGAAACACAACAATCATGATGATACCTAGCCTCAGCAGCAACTAAATCATGTTCAAACCCGATGCGAGTGATAACAGTTTTTACTTTGTCATCAGAAAGAGACTGAGGTGCTTTCAGAACAGATTTTTTGAATGAAAGTGTGGTAACTTTACAAATTTTACGCCGAAATTTCTGTGCTCGTTTCTTTTCATATTCTTTATTTAATATTTAATTCATCGCCGCAAAAGAAGCGACAATTTTTAAGACAAAAAGCTGATTCACTTAAGCGTGCTCTAGTACGAGGAGGACTTGTTTTAGATGTACTGCCTTGTTCCTCTTCATGTTGTCTTTTCACTCTTCCGAGTATAGTTTTTACGACACTGCACATGAATTGTCACTGATTTTTGACGTTTTAGGTAGTCAATAAATTCATCATCTCTTTCAGCACTTGCGTCAATCAACGTCTTCATGCCATTTCACTTGCAAGCAAAGGTTTATTACAAATGAAACAAAGTTGCGACGTGTTTTAAAAACTGAATACAGCACAAACTTTAGTAAAGAATATTATCAATAACCACGTGTTTTAACTACGAGCGAACGTTCAAGACTAACCGTATTTTATTGGGGCCTTTGAAAAAAGAGCAGGTAGACGGGCACACCCAAGTAGACAATTGAACAGCAGACAGATGTTTCTCATGGCCACGTGGTCACATAAAATGTGGGACTGGGTTTCTTTTCAGCTAATACTCTCAGAATTATCATTCAATATAAATGTATTAATCACGCAGACTTAAAGTTATACTTATATTATGCGTCCTATGATGTATATAGACAGCGTAGTCATGCATATTATGGAGAATACAACTGAATTTTAAAATGACTTTTTCTCAGAAATAGTAAATCTTAGGGAAAAAATATAAAAACAATTTTTGTACATAATTACATGATCCACAATTTTTGTCTGCGCTAGTTTTATTATAAAACTAACCGATTCGCTAAAAAATCCGAAAACCCCATTTTTGCGAACTTTGACCTTGTATAAATTTTTTTGCACACACGGGATCGATGGGGACTTTTCACAATTTCATTATAATGATATCCCTAACGCTCATGCAAATTTTCAGCCTGTTGGGAATTTATGCAAGGGTACACCCTATTTTTCAGAATAATTTGACCGGACTACAGCACTAGAGGGTTGTGATGGGGTCAGCGCCATGCTCAGGCCCTTCATTACCTTCCCACGGAGTTTCCTTCACGATACTCATCGGACAGCAGGATGAATGGGCCGTTCCGGACTTTCAGCTTCGAAAAAAAATTCTGTTTCGTCGGGGATTGAACCCCGATCGTCCGGTCCATTCTCAGACGCTCTACCGCCAGAGATATACCGCCACATAATAAAGGAATGACAGTTACTTTTGTCTTTATTCTCCTAGGTTTTTTAGGTATGATGTAATGAAATCTTCATGGGTGCACTGTCGGATTGTGATGTAAAAACAGTAAGCTGCTTTGGAAGAGTTGGAACGGAATATTTACGAAAATATTGTGCTTCGCATAGGATCCCTTGAACCTCGGGAGGACGCTGGTTAAGATCCCGGTCCTGCCAAACAGATTTTAGCTATCCACGCCTACATGAAAACACTCCAGTAACTTGATGGTTCCTTCAAAAGACCATGCAATTTCCTCCCCATTCTTTGATCCCACCCCTTTCCCGCTTCTAATGCCATCGATGCCGACAAAGCGCAAAGCTGTAAAAAATGTCTCTACGTTAATGCTGTGTTTCTTGCTGGTGTCACTCATTTCTCAAATGATCTTACCACATTTAAAAACAAATATGCTTCTAATATGGGAATATGCCAATAGCAACCAGTCACACAGAATACAAATATTTAAAAACAAAATGCTCAGATTGTCAGTGAACTCGCAATGCTATGTACGAAGGCAATTGCACAGCAGAAATTATTTCATAACAATAAACGCCAAATGCTTCTTCACTGGGATCAGTGAAGTGCCTGGTGCATAATACTTTGAATTAGGAAAAAGGACGATGTTAACTAGGTTGAAGAAATGTTTTCGCCAAGAAATTCTTCTTCCAGGTGCAGATTCTAAAGAAGAAGTGAATTATTAAATAAACGAAATGTACCCTGTCTCACAAAAACAAGTTATCACATATGGTCGCCTGTTTTCTGCTTACTTGATTTACCTTAATAGCAGCATTTTCGTTAAATGTAATAAAATATTAACCTCCTGAGTTCTCAAAACTAAATACTACTGGAACACGAATTATTATTTTGAGTCAAGCTAATTTTAACTAATTTTTCTGCTCAATCCAGCTAGCTAAGGACCACATGCCACCGGTCCCCTGCTTTACACAGGCAGCCAGTGTGAATCATGAGAGACGTGAGGGACCTGTGCTCTCCCCCATTTGAAACCGGGTTCGTTAGACCCGGCGTACTTAACCCACAGGAGGAAAGACTTTTGCCATTTGTCTATGAAACGTAATTTTTTGAGTTCTGTATGATTAATGCATTTTTGTTTGTGAAATGTGCAGTTTTGAAGGAAGAATCCCGGCATTCGCCTGGAGTGATTTGGGGAAACCATCGAAAGCCCAAATCTGGATGCCCGGATGGGGATTCGAACCGGCGCTCTCCCGAATGCGAGGCCAGAACGTTAACCGTTCATTCGCTTAGATGACTGTGAGAAACCACCGAAAAACCACACATAGGACGGACGGTACACAGGGACCTGGACTCGTGCCTGGTCCCGTTGTACCTCCCCAGTCCAGCTTCAGGCGCCTTAACACACTCAGATCTACTGGCGGATTAACTGTCTTTATAACTGTTATTACCACTGATACTATTGTTACGGTTAAAAACCGCTTAATTTACCATAGATGTTCCAGGTAGAGAGTGTAATTGGTTGACCTCAATCATGATAATAGCTTCGACATGTTCTCAAATTTTAAAGAAAAAAATGGGTTATACATTCATTTAAACAAGAAAAAATTATTTCATATTACCCTGAGAATGCAACGAGCTCCGTCAATATTGTTGTCATAATGTATGGGAAACTTATAACAAGGAAAAAATCCACCAAGATCAATTGGAGTTTCCGGCTTCCCAAAATATTTTTTTTTTTTTTGCTGTCGTCAGTCTTTAGACTGGTTTGATGCAATCCTCCATCCCTTCCTATCCTGTGCTAACCTCTTCATTTCTACATACCCCTTACAATCCACGTCCTCAATTATCTGCTTCATATATTCTAATCTCTGTCTACCTCTACAGTTCTTACCTTCAACTGTTCCCTCCACTAACAAATTAACCAATCCAGCATGTCTCAAAATATGACATACCAGCCTGTCTCTTCTTCCTGTAAGCTTCTTCCATAAACTTCTTTTCTCACCCATCATTTCTAAAACTCGTTCATTTCTTACTTTGTCTGTCCACCTAATTTTCAGCATTCTTCTGTAGCACCACATTTCAAATGCTTCAAGTTTCTTTCTTTCCGGTATTCCTAAAGTCCATGTTTCGCTACCGTAAAGTGCTGTGCTCCACACATAGAGTTTTTAAGAAGTTCTTTCTAATTCCTAGATCAATATTTGAAACTAAAAGGTTTCTCTTTTTCATGAAGGCACTTTTTGCTAGAGCTATTCTGCTTTTAACATCATTCCTGCTTCGGCCATCGGTTGTAATTTTGCTTCCCAAGTAACAGAACTCACTCACTTCTCCTATTGCATCAGATCCTATTTTTATATTTAATCTGCTAGTATTGGTGTCATTTCTGCTACATTTCATCACTTTTGTTTTACTTTGATTTATATTCAGTCCAAAATCGTCCTTCAGTATTTTGTTCATGCCATTCAATAACTTCTCAATATCCTCAGCCCTCTCTGCTAATAAGACAATGTCGTCAGCAAATCGTAGCATACTGATTTTTTCTCCCTGAAAACTTATGCCACATGGAAATTTTTCTTTGACTTTCTTCATTGCTTCTTCTACATACAAGTTGAATATTAACGGGGATAGACTACAACCTTGTCTCACACCCTTTTTAACTGATGCATGTCTCTCGTGATTCTCTACTTTTATCACAGCCACTTGATTCTTATATAGTTTATAGAGGATTCTTCTATCTCGATTCTTTAGACCTGACTTCTTTAAAATTTTGAACATCTTGTCCCACCTAACATTATCAAAAGCTTTTTCTAAATCAACAAATGCCATAAAAGTATCTTTGTTTTTCTTGATCCGCCCTTCAAGTATTAATCTTAAAGACAGAATTGCTTCCCTTGTACCGCGATTTTTCCTAAACCCAAACTGATCTTCACCTACTATCTCTTCTACTACCCTTTTCATCCTTCTGTATATTATTCTGGTCAGTAATTTTGAAGCATGTGATGTTAGACTAATTGTGCGATAATTCTCACATTTGTCAGCTTGTGCTTTCTTTGGAAGTGTGAAGATGATATTTTTATTAAAATCAGTTGGAATTTCTCCTGTTTCATAACTTTTTGATATCAGCTTGAATAATCTTTCGATTCCTTCCTCTCCTAGAGATTTAAGAAGTTCTGCAGGGATCTCATCAATTCCAACTGCCTTATTTGCTTTCAAGTCATTCAGAGCTTTATTAAATTCTGTCCTCAAAACAGGATCTCCTAAGTCATCCATGTCGACATCGCCTTCCTTTTCCAATACACTATTGTTCAAGTTGTCCCCAACATACAGTTTCTCAATGTATTCCTTCCATCTGTTAGCTCTATCTTCTGACCTTAAAAGAGGTTTCCCATCGGCAGCTTTAATGTTCATACCTCTTTTCTTCATTTCTCCAAAATTCAGTTTGATCTTTCTATATGCAACATCTACTTTTCCTGCAACCATTTCCTTTTCTACTTCTTCACACTTTTCTTGTAGCCATTTTTCTTTTGCTATTTTGCATTTCCTATTTATTTGATTTCTAAATTGCCTGTACTGCTCTTTTCCTGCTTCATCCTGAGCATTTTTGTACCTTCTCCTCTGATCCATCAGCTGCAAAATTTCTTCTGTGATCGAAGGTTTTCGGGCAGCTTGTTCCCTAAAGCCTAAGGTTTCTTTGCCAGCTTTCCTTATTTCGGTCTTTAATACATTCCATTCGTCCTCGGTTGAGCTCCTTTCACAGTTAATTCTTAGACCTAAGTCTACCATTTCTGCAAATTTTTCTCTTGTGCTAGATTGTTTCAGTTTATTCACTTCCAGTCTGTTCTGCTTATACTGCTTCCTTATTCGCTTGAATTTCAGCCTGCACTTCATTACTATCAAATTATGGTCCGATTCTATGTCTGCTCCTGGGTACGCTTTACAGTCTAGAACTTGATTCCTGAATCTCTGTTTGACCATGATATAATCTAGCTGATATCTGCCTGTATCCCCAGGACGTTTCCAGGTGTATATTCTTCTTGCATAGTCTTAAATAGTGTGTTCGCCACTACTAGCTTATATCTTTCACAAAATTCTAGCAGCCTGCTTCCTCGCTCATTTCTTTCTCCTAGACCAAAACTTCCTACAGTGTTCCCCTCTTTTCCTTCTCCCACTATTGCATTCCAATCACCCATGATTATTAGATTTTCCTCCCCTTTCACATATTGGATTAATTCTTCAATTTCAGCGTATATTTTTTCTATTTCTTCGTCATCTTCCTGTGACGTTGGCATATATACTTGTACTAATGTGGTTGGGACGGGCTTAGTTTCTAACCTCATCAAAATAATCCTGTCACTAAATTGTTCATAATAACTCACCCGTTTCCCTACTTTCTTGTTCATTACAAATCCTACACCAGTGACTCCATTGACAGCTTGTGTGCTAATTATCCTGTGTTCCCCAGACCAGAAATCCTGTGCGTCCTTCCATTTAATCTCACTAATCCCAACAACATCTAACTTAAGTTGTTCCATCTCCCTTTTTAAGTTTTCTAACCTACCTGCCCTATTCAGACTTCTAACATTCCACGCTCCGGCTCGTAGAATGTTTCTATCCATTCTGATGACTCCTCCCTGAGCAGTCCCCACCCGGAGATCCGATTGGGGGACTATTTTACCTCCGGAATATTTTACCCAGCAAGAAGCCATCATGATATATGTAATTTGAGAGGATTACATGTCCTCTGGATACCCTTTGGGTCTTTAATGCAGTGGTTTCCCGTTGCCTTCTGCATCCCCATGCCGTAGATCATGTCTGATTCATCCGCCTTTAGAGGCCGTTTCCAACCCCAAGGGCAAGAGGGTGCCCTGAACCGCTCCCCGCTCTTCCGCCCTCCTTTCGGAGGCCGTTGGCAAGCAGTGGGTGACTCCTTATACCGGGAATCTTTCAGTCGCCAGTGCCTCGTCCGTGCAAACAGGGTGCACCACGTGAAGGAGAGGTTGACATTTGGTTGGAAAAGACAAGTATAGTCTCTCCCAAACCCTTACACCCCACCCATAATATACTTGATTGAAATACCCATTTCTTTGAATACATCGAATGAATTTATTTCTAAAAGAATTAAATAGTATCTGAGAAGCCAAAGGTGAATCCACATACTTTTGCTTGCTTACCGGACCTGGAGAGCGAGTGGTTTGAAACCCGGTCCCGCCATCCCGATTTCGGCTTTCCATGGTTTCCAGAAATAACTCCAGGTGAATGTCGAGATGATTCCTTCAAAAGGCCATTGACAAACTCCTTCCCGCTTCTCGCCTCCAGCGCCTCCTGGCTCTATTAACTTCAGCCGCAAAGTCCCTAAAAATATTCTTATTTGCATGTTCACTATGAGATCTATAGAGCCGATAGGAAAATTGCTGGCATGGATCGGGAAGGAACTCAGCGATGTCTTGTTTTAAGTGGTGGAGCTGACACTAGCTAGTATTTTAAGGGATGGTGCTGACACTAGCTAGTGTTTTAAGTGATGGTGCTGACACTAGCTAGTATTTTAAGGGATGGTGCTGACACTAGCTAGTGTTTTAAGGCGTGGTGCTGAAACTAGCTTGAGATTATTCCAGAAACCCACGTACCCAGGCAGAGAAACGAAGCCTGACCCAGTCAAGAGCATTACCAAAGCATATTCTAACTGGAAAACAAGTAATATTCCAAACTTTAAGCAAATAACGTACGTAATTCGTTCAAATGATTGGAGCGTATGTAATTCAGGACGTGAAGAATACATGGCTGTATCTAACTGCCGTATGCAAACACAAAAAACAAAGGTTAGATAAAACATAGAGATTAAGTGGTATACTCTCAAGATAACAGAGGAGCTACGGCCAGGTATTACGGTTACCGACTAAAGCTGAACACTTGCTCTAACTACTGTAATTACACTCTAGAAACACTATGTTATATGCTCAAATGATAACAGAACATCGAACTCTAGCCGTCACAAACTACCGATTTCAAGCTCTTCGCAACCATATGTTGATATAAATCCTTTACTGGTTGTTCTGCTGGATCATTATTTGAAACAAGATGGGGGGCTCTGGACTGAGTCCGAGGTAAGACAGTGCGGTTGTGGATACTCGCGATGCATTAACAAAACAAGTTCCCACACTATCTCTACAGCAGCATGCACTATCTGCTAGAAAATAATCAAGCTACGTTGTCCTACAAACTGCGGGGGATGTATCATCAGTCTTTTGCAGGCGTATAACAACCCTGAAGAAGATATCATGTGTGGGGATCGAAACTTTGCTGACAAAATAAAAGCAATGACGCACCAGAAGAACCTGTAAATTTAATTCCCGAAAAAAAAAAAAAATTGAAGCTCTCAGAAGAAAGGCCTAGTAGGGTACATTAAAGGGGCGTGAACAGTGTCAGATGTTGAGGAGGACAAGGCGATGCCGCACTCCCGTGTGACACAGCTTTATCAGCACGTGACAGAGTTTGAAAGGAGCCTCAATGTGGGTCTGAATTTGGCTGTGCTGGTCGAATCGTGCAATATCCATATTTGTGAGGCGTTCCATATAGGACTGCATGGGAACGTGAGGGCAGCGTACTCGTCGTCAACGTTCCGATTGAGCACTTCTTACCGCCACAAGAGATTATCGCCCATATTGTGCACAAAGCACAACGTAAACAGCTCCACATCTATGCCTGCCATCCGAGAACAAGTAATAGACTCCCTGCAACATTCTGTGTCATCCCACACTATTGGTCGGATTCTAGCAGCAGCCGGACTAAAGAAGTACCGTCCATGCCTAGTGTGTCACTAACATGGCTGCGTTTGGAGTGATTCCGTGACTGGGAAGCATGGACTGCTGATAAACTTGTCGCATTGTGTTCAGCGATGAATCGTGGTTCTGCAATACCTCGGATGACCATCGTCGGCGAGTATGGTGGCTACCTGGGGAAGGGGTCTAATACCTTACAACGTTTTGGGAGGGCACAGTGATGCTACTCCTGCCGTCACAGTGTTTACAACCATCGAGTACGACTTCAGATCACTGCTGGTAGTGCTCGAGGGAACTTTGACTGGCACTACGGCACGTCAAGGACATCCTGCGTTCTCATGTGACAGTATCGTGGTGCCTATTTTTCAACGGAACAATGCTATTCCATACATGACATGTGCTGAGGTTCTCACGCGAACAGAAATATTCCCAGATATGTCCCCGAAATAGACTGTGAGGACCAGATCGGACGTCAACTCTATCCCTGTGCTAGTATCCGGGATATCAAGACCGAATTACAACAGTTGTGGGCTAGTTTTTCTCAGGAGATGTTACAATGGCATTATGACACCCTTTCCAACCGCATCAGTACATGCATCCATGGTGAGAAGGTGATGCAATGTCATTCTGATGAGTCGGCTCATACCACCTAGTTCTTTTTAATTTGACTCGATTTCGTAATCTCGGAAATAATATCACATACCTTTCAATTCATGAAGTTTCATTTCGTTCCTCCTCCCATACTGGGTCCCACATTTTTTTTCGGGTGGTGTATTTAAATCAACTCACTCATTAATTGTTCTGTTGTTTAGCTTGTAATATTAAACTGCTGCAAATATTAAGAAATATTTGTATGGAAAGGTGTATCGAGCGTTGTGGTTCTGTAGGTTATTGCCGGGATGATTCCTTCAAAATGCCCTGGACGAATTCCTTACTCCCAGTCCTTTCCCGCCTCCAGTGACCTGGACGTTGACTAGGCGTAAAGCCAGAAGCCAGGACGTTGCGTATTTTGAAGATTGGTTTGGCAGAGTAATTCACAATGTTCAGCTCGACTGTAGATCAGTAATGAAACAAAATCATACTGCGGTGCCACATGAAACAATCGAGCGTGATGGATGAGCGTAACATCTGGCTCGCATTCGGGAGGACGCCCCATTCAGCCATACAGATTCCGGTACTCCATGGTTTCCAAAAATCGCTCCAGGCAAATGCCGGGGTGGTTCAAAAGGCCATGGCTGAATTGCTTCCCGTCCCTTGCTCCCCCGTTCTCCCCCGCCTCTTATAATCTCGATGTCGACGAGGCGTAAAGCCGGAAGCAAGCTCCAAAAGGCTGGAATATTTCATGTACAAATGGCTGGAGCTTACTCTGAAATACTAAACTTTGCTTGCCGTATATGAACTCAGATACCTAGATTCAGATTTTACTGTGTTTTCTCAGCACAGGGATAAAAAAATTAGTAATTCTTTAATATTTATGAAATAGAAATTGAGTTTGGATTGTACGAAATCAGAACCTGCAACTCTGGGCATTCGTGAACACTGGAAAATTTCCTGTACAAATACGTACAGTGCTTATCGTACCATGGATCCATGCAATATAATCATCCAACAGTGTGCCCGTGAGCGTTAAAGTGAAGCCACACTAGATTGGAGAGTTACAACACAAATACTCGTATCGTCCTCAGCATTCTCACTTCGCCAAAAGAAATATACACTTAACACACTTAAATGATATTACCTTGTTTCTCCATAAGTTGAGTGCCAGTAAAAAGGTTGCTGCTTGGTTATGAATTATCTACAGTATAATTTCGCAGGCTCACGCCGCTCTAGCCTCGATAGCTATTCGCTGGAGCTGATACTGACGTCACACGCCCTGCCTTCGTTGGAAAATTAACAGCGGCCATAGAAATTCAGAGTCAAGAGCGCAATTTAATAGCTAAGCAACGGCGAAAAAATGAATTGCCGGCGCACCTTCATTAAATTTGATTTCTGTAACATTTTATTTTAAATTAAATAAACCAGTTTATTTGAAAACAAATGGTAACACTTTATGGTTGAAAAAAACGTGGAATAAAATTAAACTTTACGATTCAATGAAATCCTTCCGGTTGTTGCCACTTTTCAATCATTATTGTCAGGCTCCTCAGCCATCTGTAGATATTTATATTGGACAACAGACTTGACGTAAAGGCTATTAAAGGTAAAAATATGGGTAATTTTTTATTCGCTTTTTACTTTGGGAGCGTGTTTACTGTAGCTGGGCTATTTGCAATGTCAACTTTAGGTATTTAGCTAGATTGTCTGTCCGTACTTAATACTATTTTTTTTTTTTTACATTCGATAGCTTTCGGCATCTTAGGCCATACGGCCTGCTCGAAGAATTTTTTCAGCTAATTAGACACACCACAGGACGGACATGATATTCACAGACACAACACTTAAACACCCATGCCCGCGGCCGGATTCGAACTGGCGACCTCTGCACGCGGAGCTACCACTCTAGCCACTACGCTACCCAGGCCGACTATTTAATACTTCTATTATTATATCTAAGTTCATTCAAACTTAAGAGATTTTATTCAAATTTTGCTTAGGGAACCCTTACTATTACTATTGATATTACTCCGCGATTCACTAAAAGTGTGTGGCCGGAGATGTGCATTGCACCTATACGGGAAGGTAATGGTTTGGAGGGGATATACGGGATATGGCAGGAGGCGCTCATGGGCTATTGTGAGGAACCATCACAGCATTCGCCTGGAGCGATCTGGGGAAAACCATGGAAAACCCAGATCAGGGATGGCCGGGGTACTTTATCGAAAGCTACTCCTGTCGGATTTTATGTTTAGTCAGCCCGGTAAATCCTTTCTATTCCACTCCCTAATCGCTCGTGGAAAAAATGAGTACAGAAATGAATCGGTTCTGGCCATGATTTATCTTATCTTATTTTCGCGGTCATTCCGAGATATGAATGTTGCTGGTAGCAAAATTGTTTACTGTCATTCCGAAATACGTCAGTCGAGAATTTTTCAATCAGCTTCTGTCGAGAGCAACTGCCTTCGGTGCTTCCAGGCCTTCCCAACCTAACTCCTTCAACATCGCACTTACGCTTTCCCTCCAACTATATATACCTGTCACGAATCGGGCGGCTCATCTTTGAACCATCTCTAATGCCTCCATTAATCCCTTTTGATGGGGACCCCATACAGAGCAACAATATTCTAAGTGAGGCCACACTAGTGACTTGTATGCAATCGATTTAACTTCCGGAGTGCATTGTTTTAAATTACGACCAAGAAATCGAAGCATACGATTTGCTTTCCCAATTACATTCTCGATATGGTCATTCCACGACAAATTATTACGAATTGTTACACCTAGGTATTTAGCGGAATCCACCGTTCTAAGGACAGTACCATTAATTGTATATTGAAAGGTAAATGGTGTCACCTATCTACTTACACGCATGACTTGGCACTTTTTAGCGTTTAACTCCAACCGCCAATCTTTACACAACGCAATTATTTTCATAATATCGTCTTGTAACAAAGCGCAGTCGTCCTGGGATGTGATTTCACGATAAATAATAGCATCATCGGCAAATAATCTTTTCATCCCCCTTATTATGTCGCTCAAATCATTAATATATATGAGAAACAACAGAGGACCTATCACGCTTCCCTGAGGAACCCCGGACCTCACTTCAGTAAGTGAGAACTACACACTGTGTTCTGCCCTTCAGAAAGTTTGCAACCCAGTCGCATATTTGTCTAGATATGCCGTAACCACGAAGTTTCCTAAGGAAGCTAGTGTGAGGCACACTGTCGAAAGCTTTTTTAAAGTCTAATAGAACTAAATCAACCTGGGATTGCTTATCTATAATATGGCTCAAGTCGTAAATTAAAAGAGCAAGTTGTGTTTCACAGCATCGGAACTTTTCTGAATCCATGTTGATCTGGGTTTAAAAGCTCATCATCATCCAAAAACCACATGATATTTGAATAGATGATGTGTTCTAAAATCCTGCAAAATATTGAGGTTAACGAAATCGGCCTGTAATTTCGAGAATCATTAACATTCCCATTTTTAAACACTGGACTTACGATGGCGGTCTTACATTCGGCTGGTATTTTTCCTTGATCCAAGGAGGCGGTATAAAATTTCATCAAATTCGGCACAATTTCCTTTGCGTACCTAGAGTAGAATCTTCCGTTACACCACCACGCTCGGTAGGAATACCGTCTGGTCCGGGAGCCTTATTGGGATTTACATTCATAAGCAGTTTAGTTATTCCCTCGACATTGAGAACGAGATCATTCATAATTTTGTTGGTACGATTGTTAAATATCGGAATCTCCTCCGAGTTTTTTGTCGTGAAAGCTTTTTCAAATACATTATTCAAAATTTCTGCTTTCTCTACGTTAGTTTCTGATAATTCCCCATTTTCATTAATCAACGACGGCATGACCTTACGAGAGCCTCTTATTAATTTGACATATGACCAGAACTTTTTTGGATTAGTTATCAGCTCTTCGGATAAATTTTCTGACTTGAAATTCTTTAAACGCATCACGCATTGCCTTACGCATTTCCGCTCGACACTGGACTAATTTAGCGCGATTAGACGAGTCCCCCGATTTCATTACCGTGGCATGTAAATGCCTTTGCCTTCTGAGCAAATCGTTTCACTTCCCTATTGAACCACGGGAAGTTCTTACTAACCTTAATAAACTTCTTGGGAACAAATTGATTTAAGCCGGTCCATAATATTTTTTATTTAAATTAAACCAAAGTTCCTCAACATTTGTATTTAGCGTGTACGTTTCGAAATTTTTCGCCAAATGATCGACCATAAATGCATCGTTTGCCTTATCGAAACAATATACGAGTTTGTCTTTATCATGCTTCAAATTCAGCCTAGATTTTAAAGTTACCACAACCGCCTTGTGATCACTTATACCGTCTTCTACAACTGTATCTACAATATCCGGATTGTTTGTAAGAAAAAGATCCAAAATGGACGAGGAATCTTTGACGTTCCGCGTTGGTCGAAGAGCCCATCTGTTCAAGAGAATTTTCCGCGAATGATTCTACGGAACGTTTCGGTTATTAACCTATCTCTTCCGCATGACCTTGAACGTAAATGTGTCCCAGTTAACTGAGGGTATATTAAAATCGCCTCCCATGATCAATGTATGTCCCTTAAGGGAGAAACACTGGACAATCTTTTATAACCTTTGACCCTATAAACCGGAACTATTCTAGACTCTTGACCATACCCAAAATCCAATCACGGGCTTACAATAGCTGTTAATAATAATTTTAATCACGTACGGGATATTGAGAGGAATAACTTTTTGATGAATTGATTAATTATTGCCAAATATCGACAGAGACTTTATTAACAGAATATCTCGAAAACAATATGAATAATTTTATGGAGTTCTAGAACACTTTTAAAATACTGGCAAAACACAGGATTTTTTTTGTAATACAAAATGACCAAGAGACAATATAACAATTTAGTGATACTGCCAGGGCACATCACAAATGATGGTGGCTTATATCACGTGTAGATGTTAGTCAAGTAGGGTAGCTTGAGGTGGAGAGAAAACTATAATTGCAGTGGACAATGAGTTTTAGGCGGATCTTACCAGTTGACGATGTAACTTTTTGTAGCGCCTGCGGTTGCCGACACATTTAACGCGAACCAAGCGAAGCCATTCCACCTTTGTATAGCGGGGTCTAAACCGGACTACAAGCAGAATTCAATCACATTGTTTGGCTGAAGTGCCGAATCTCCGGCCAGCTTGAAGAAGAAAAACTTGTTACGGCTCCGCTGTTCTTGCTGGTTCTCGCTCGCATTGCATCGTCTCTCAGAAAGGGTAGCTACTTTCCGATAGTAGCATCGTACAAACACAGCGCTATTTCCCATCCAGAGAAACAAAATATACAACAGTTTAGCTTGTTGAACAAACTCTACACCACTACTCGTTAGTTTAAACACTCGGCCTCTCACATTGCTTCCACGCTCTCCCTTTCGTCAGCAAAACTCACTCCAACTCTTCGAAGAATACCGTCCAAACTTCGTAAAATTTCCTAACTTTTATTTTGGATTGGCATCGTTCCCGCACTCTTAGATTTATCACGACTGTCCCTGTCGAGAACACGAGTTTTCAGTTCCTCCCACTATCCAAAATGATGATTTATTCGTTGCGGGTTTTCCAAGCTTACTCTGGGACAACCCTCATTGCTATTGTTCATAACAAGCTTCTTGAGGCTTGTAACAGATTTGGCTAGGTACCTTTTTACATTGTGGGAAGCATTTAGCGGGGTAAAAGCACCTATTTGTATTCTTTGCGGGCCAGTCCAAAGATGCATTGGCAGCCCTTCATGATTTTCATCTAAATCTACTTCTCACGCGGATAGCTGATGATCCTAGATATTGCATATGTACTTGTGATAGGGATATGAGCGTTACCGATGCAGAGAGAGGCCTGCTAGCTCAGTGGTTAAGGTGTCTGACTGGAGGTCGGAAGGTCACCGGTTCGAATCCCAGTCTTGGCGGAGCTTTTTCAACGACCTTAACCCGACCTTCCCCTCTGGCGTAGCTTGCTGTGTAATGTGAATTCTGTGATTAGCATTCCATGTAAATTGTAGGTCCCCTATACCCGGTAGGATTACTGGGTTAGGTTAAGGTGGCTACGTAGTGGCGCAACCAATAAAAACAGGTCATTACGAGCACACGAGCCTTTACCTCACCAGTGCAGAACTGTCCATATTATTGCCTTTAAATGTGTGATGATTTCAGCACCACAACGCAAAATATAGATTACACGACCAATCAGAACTGTACTTCCATGTGGCTGGACAACCATAATTCACAGTGAAAACTTGAATAGGCGCGTTAGGCAATGTTTAGACGGGAGTAAATCTATGAGTTCGCTACTTCCCGTCACCAACATGCTAAGACGTGTTGCGCGTTGGACGTTTGTTGGGTGGGTGAAATCTGAGTTCGCGTCACCGACATGCTAATGTTAACAGTGTATCTATAGCGGTCTGGTGGCTCAGTGTTTAAGAATGTTATACTTAGAAACCAAAAGTCCCCCTTTCGAATTCCTGTCTGAGCAGGGATTTTCTTAGACTCTTAACCCGACCTTCAACTCTGACACAGCTTGATGTGTAATATGAAGTACGGCAGAACGCTTCCGTGGTCCGGATTCCACGTTAAACTGCAGGTCCTCTGTACCTGGTTGCACTATCGGGTTAGGTTAAGGCGGCTAAGACAGGGCCGAAATGCGCAGCCAATAGAAACTCAATCACTAGGTCATTATGACCACATGGTATTATTATTATTTAGTATATCTGAAGTTGTAAGTAAGGCGTGTTGCGCGTATGATATTCATAGTTTTAAATTTTCAATTCTGTAGGCATTTTTTTTTTTTTAGCTTTACGCCTCATCGAGGCCATTAGAGGCAGGAAAGGACTGGAAACAAGGAACAGGAAGGAGTTCTGCAGTGGCCTTTTGAGGGAACCACTCCGGCGTTCGCCTGGAGTGATTTGGAGAAATGATGTAAAATCCAAATCTGGATGGCTGGACTGGGATTGGAACCCACGTCCTACCCAATGCGAGGCCAGAGCGTTACCTTTCCCCCTCCACGCTTGGTACTGTGGTATTCCTGCCAAACAAGCTACACACTTAATGAATGAATAAAGCTAAAGTCGTGTAACATAATGTTAAGGAGCAAAATAAAATTACTCTCAACTACGTCTCCAAATTGTAAAAACCTCTATGTAACCACGCCCTAAAGCTTCCTTTAAGGGTGTGTTAATGTAATTTTGAAATGTGGTGTACTTTAAGATATCATAGCCTGACTGCATTATCGTGCCACTAACTCTCTTCCTTTCAACAGTAGCGAGTAGTTGTGAATGTTTTCTGATGCATTTATATCGCTTTATTTGTTTGTACTCCGACCCAGAAGTGCACGAAACTGTCGTTCGTTTAATCTTCCGCGACAGTTTTCTTCTTTCAGACTAAACAATGCGGTGAATTCTTCGAAAGAACTAAGTGACCAACGGCAGCGTTTTATTTAATCCACTTCGGCGTCCGCAGAGAGCGCGGTGTTGATTCAACACAATGCCACCGTTTAGACTCATTGCTCTGGGAACGAAAAGAAACCAACAGTGGTGGTCGTTAAACTCTTAAATAGCCTCCAAAAATAAGACTGAATGGCTAATTACCATAAAATACCGGCGCCATGGCCCAATCGAGCGGTGCTGTAGTGGCCTCGGTTTCAATCAGTGGTGCTTTAAATTCTGCGTAGCGTGTTTTCATTAATATTTAATTGAATTCGGTCGTATTTTAATGCCCTAACCTTCTTCAAACACAATACTTCCCTCAACGACTGGTACAACGTATTTACTTGTTTTCTTTCCGCTTACCCCTTCCTGAAGATTTGATTGGGAGCATAATTTGCCTGCATTATACATTACTCAGGATGGAGTATTCAGTATAGGTAATGCAATTGTTGCCATTACCTTCTGCTTCGTATGTTGCTGATTATTTCTTATTCATCCACATTTAGGAATCGTTTCTAATCCCAGCAATAAGAACCTAGCCAGGAAGGTGAACGGTAACACCAGGGCCTGGCATTCGGGAGGACGCGGGTTAGAATCCCCGTCTGAACAAACTGATTTCGGTTATCCATGCTTTACAGATATCACTCAACGAGAATGCCTCGACGATTCCATCAAACCGTCATCTCTGAATTCCTTTAGTTCTCGAGATATCGACTATCAAAAATTAGTTATATGTATAGTTCCTTGTGGCTTTGGTGAGGTTTTTATTTCGGTCCAGGCCGCGTTTCAACGTAACCATAAGGGGTAGTAAAAAAATAAAACACCCACTCTGCATGTCCAGCGTGTAGTTAATATTGGCTTTGGCAAAATAATTTTTTGGATCAGGCCGCATCCCAACCTAACTACCTCATTTGGAGACAATATATCTTGAGAACTAAGCGAGATATCGAAAAAAAATTCTTTACTCTCGATTTTTCTCGTCGTGTTACATAAGAATCTTTCATCAAAAATTTGACTGTGGGGAAAGTTTTCTTCTGAATTTCAACCCAAAACACTTCGCTTTTGAGACAGTATATCTCCAGAACTAAGGATATCAAAATTTTTATTCTCGTCGAGTTACATAAAAATCCATCCTCAAATTGTGGCGCCACAGTTCTCGTAGAATCCCTTTGGGGTATTTGTGCATATTCCCTACGTTTCTAGGGAAATCCAATATGGCGACCTCCCCACCCCACTTCTCTCTACGCGACTTCACCCCAGTGCATGGTGAAGGTCCTCCTCTCTTTTCTCCTCCATGCCCTACCCCAGTAATCTCACCGACCCCCTCCATGTCAAGGGACACTCTTTCCCCTTCGCATGGAGGGAAAAGGCCAGAGGAGTGGGGATAGAGAGACCTTGAGCCGCCTCTGTTGACTAAACACGCTGTAACATATTTATTGCCATCCACTGTCTGAATTAATATCCGAAGCTATGTCAAATAAATGTGTTATTGGTATGACTTGCCTTTTATTTTTGACAACAGTCAGTAGAAGGGCTTGGTAAATGTACGTTTCTACTATAGACTGTGCCCTTTAAACGCCGGTCTTGGATGTGTGCCTGAGTGATGTAAGCTGTCAATCTTCTTTGGCCGCACTGTCAATAGACAAAAACTGCTCCGTCTGACCTCGGACACACAGCTTGTTTATGAAATGTCCCATTTACGCTTTTTTTTGTTTCAGTGTCAATGTCACGCCATTATGCTTCTCGCAACTGTAGTTTCAGTTATTTGTTTCTTTGGAGTATTTATTTGCGATGTGTAATGGCAACAGTGATTGTAGACAGTGCTTTAATGAACCTATCATTACCTATTCTTTTTCTTACTGCTTCACGCATAGCAATGTCCGTTAACAATTTATGCACAAAATTTATTCTGTGTAATTTAATCATATTAAATCCCATTGTATGATGGTGCACTATATTACTGTACGGACGTATTCATAAAAAACTGTTTTATGGGTTGTTTTTCTGTCTTGCAACTAAACAAATGCTTTTGATGGAAGAAGCGTTTCGTATTTATTTAAGACATCTTCAGTGCCCTAGGTAAACATACATACATATACAATGATGTTATTCTATTTTTGTTCAGTTTTCTAATATTACTAACTAGGTACTTACAGTTGTATATCATGCATTAACACGTACGATTTCGTGTTTCCACACTAGCTAGTATTCTCGCATTACCACTACTGTCCAAAGTATATATGTTTACCTAGGGCATTGAAGATGTCTTAAATAAATACGAAACGCGTCTGCCATCAAAAGCATTTGTTTAGTTGCAAGACAGAAAAATAACCCATAAAACAGTTATCATAGCAACTAAGGACCTAGGCCGAAAAATCACCAACATGTATTCATAAATGTGTGAAAATATTTCGACTGTGCAATTTGCGTCTTTCAAACTAACAAATATTCATCACGTGTTTCTTTACATAACTGCAACAAAACCATGATACTAAGGTCTTCTCAGAAAGTAAATATTACGCGCTTTTATACATAAGATTGATACCTCTAATTTTCCAATTTCACTACACCATACATGGAAGTTATTCTTAAGAATGTCACAGAACGGGAACATGGAGAGATTCTAAACAACAGCAGACAATTTGAAGGCATTTCGGTTATAGCTTTATCTGAAATTCCTCCTACACAGTTACACAAAATATAAACTTGTTGAATGAGCTTATAAATTTAAGGCACTACACTGAATAGCAAATGGATTAGTGATTCCAGTCTGATTTCCTGTAGCACCTCCTACCGTTTTGATGACAGTGGAGATTTGTTTCGGAAGAGAGTCGAAGAAACAAAGGAAACGTCGGAATGCACAACTCCTGAACATTCTCCCAAAATTCATAAACATTGGATGGAGAATCATACATCTTTTTCCATGGCATCCCAGATGTGATCGATGAGACTGAGGTCAGTTGACCTAGTGTGCCAGGGAAGCAAGTTCAGCCAACCATTCGGAGCACTGTCTTGTTCTCCACTGGTATCTTGCATGCCAACGAACATAATCGTCAAGGATATTACGTTAAATTTAACTTGTGAGCGACTATTTCACACGTATCACTGTCCACAAATCAGTCCAAGTAAACACTCTCCAGACGCGAACGGTACTTCCACCATCTTGAAGAGTGTCCTGCTTCACGGTGTTTGCGCCTTAAGCAGCGTTCCCACGATCTCTTGTAACGGAGGCGGGACGGGACGGGACCTCATTAGCCGAAGTGTAGGGACGAGCGCGCGCCGCAGGTTAGCCCTATCTTACCTCGCCGCCACTTCCCCACCACGTTGCCTAGTGTCGTTTGGAATAGAGCACTACACAGCAACAAAAGGGTTGCGCACCGCTGCTGCAAACCGATGACAACAGCGCACCTCTACACACGCCTGTGATGTTTACCGACAGAGTGGGTAGTTGCGTCTCATCTCCGCTATCAGAGGCGGCCCTGTTCCTAAGGCGTGTTGTTGAGTATTCGTCCCGTCCCGTCCCGCCTCCGTTACACGAGATCGTGGAAACGCGGCTTTACTCGTACCCTGCTGTCGTCATGTCAGCTCATCAATCCAGGCAACATGCAGCGTCGATCGCCCCACGCATATGCTTGTTTTTTCGCTCTATGATGTGCGGTCAGCGAAGGTACTCTCTTGACATAGTTGCTTTGGTACTTAATGAAGAAGAGATGGTAGTGAATGGTGTGGCTGCTTCCACATTTCTATGAACCAACGTTCAATTGCCACGTGGTCCGCAGCACTGTGGCTGGTCTATTCGCTGTTACGATTCAATTTTTTTTGTTTTTTTGTTTCTGTCATTTCGCCTTCTCGATGTCGAGGTCATTAGAGGCGTGAAAGGATTGTGGGCTAGGAATGGGGAGGAATTCGGCCATTGCCTTTTAAAGAAATCTTCCCGACATTCGCCTATAATGATCTGGGGAAAACATGGAAAATCCAAATCTGGATGGCCGGACGGGGATTCGAACCTACATGCTCCCAAATGCGAGGCTAGAGCGTTACCGTTCACCCACCACGCTCAGCTTATCGACTCGCTGTTGTCCAGGGAACAGATGGTTTCACAAGAATCTACGTACTGACTAATACGCTCTTGACACAGTGTCTCACGAATATGCCAGTGCCTCCACGACCACCCAGATACCGAGCGAGGTGGATGTGCAGTTATCGCTCTGGCCTCGTATTTGGCAGGACGCCGATTCGAATCCCCGACCGGGCATCCAGATTTGGGTTTTCCATGGTTTCCCCAAATCACTCTAGGCAATGCCGGGATGCTTCCTTTAGAAGTCCATGGCCGAATTCCTTCCCGTTCCTTGTCCCCAGTCCCATCCTGCCTCTAATAACCTCGACGTTGACGAGGCGAAAAGCCATAAGGAAAAAGAAACCACCCACATAGAGAGAACTATTCGCCGAGTCCCAAAAATTTTCCATCATTAGTCTTACTGTGTTGGATTATTAATGACACCGTCAACACCAGTCGTTATATGGTCTAATCTCTACTTACGTTATTTCATTTCCGTTTATAGGGTTGCCAACAGAGCCATGTTTGCATAACGCCGACTGTATTTAATTGTTCTTCAGTGTATATTTAAAAAATAAAATTAAAAAATAAACATTTCGAACATCTGTCGATGTTTCACAGCACGATTTTCATTTCCATGAAGCCATATAGTGTCTCAGCAGATGCAGAGCTCTGAAATTTAGCTTTAGATAACGATTGACACAATAGCAATTGTGTTGAACAGCAGATACCTCAGAAGAAGTGATAGAAATACTGTGGCAGCCACGTGTACGTAGAGCTATGTCGTCCCGGACAATACTTCATCGGCCGATGCAATAGTTCGATCGGCGCAACAATAAAATACAGGTTTTTGTTTGGAGCGGGTTGAGTTATGAGTCGCGTGACTCAGCTGTTGAGACTTGCGATGGTCGATTCCTGCCTTCGCGCCTGGCACCTTCCGTGGCTGCCAGATAAACTGCTGCTCTAGACATATTTGCCTTCTTCGTGTTTTATAAGTCCAAGTTTTTATTTCTAGTATAAAGAAAGGATCCCTCCATTTCGCGATATCGTGAAGTTATTTTTGTGTCGTGCTATGATGTGTGCGTGCATAATTTTCGGAATCAACGTGAAATAAAAAAGATCACTAAATCCTGAGCTCTATTCAAAGTCTAAACATTTTTGTTGGAACATATCCCGACAGTTACGGTATGAAACTAACATTATAGAATCAGCTTACAACGAAACATTTACAATAACAAGTATTTTATTTGAAATACATATTTTTTTGTTTGTTAAAACACTCTCTTAAAATTATACAGGATGATTAAAAAAGAATACACCATTTGTAAAGCTATATTTACATAGCTGTTGTTGAATCATTATATCAATAACATCCAAATGTTATAATTATCAGAAATTCATAAATATTCAGTGCGATCGCAACGAGAAACCCGAATGATAGATATCAACTGACAGTGGAATATTGAAGAAAGAATAAGCAGGAAACATTATCTTTAGATACAACATAAAACACATTCACCTTGGTGAAATAGCATTCGTGTTTGATGGTTTCATGTTTTATGCCCTCCTCTAAGCTACACCAATACGAATTGCTGAGACGTTGTTGTATGTAACCAGAAATTTTAATCACGTTTGTTTCTTCACGTTATTGTCAGTTTGATCAAGTTAGGGAATAAAGTTTATTCCCTTCGATTTGCTAATAAGTAAATGAGATCTTAGTATTTGTTTATAAATTCGTAGGTTTTTCAATTTCTAGTATGATAGCGTTATTCACCTTTCCTTATGAATCACTATTTTATGTGTAAAAATATTAAGATGTATTTGATTGAATATGCTGACTATCGAAGTTCCCACATTCATTAATTTACTTAGCAGTCCTATTTCAAGCCGAGGAATTAACATTTTTACAAAAGAAAATTTCAGAAATTATTATTTAATATTTCTTTTAATTATTCCATAGAAAACAATGAAACTTTTCAATTGACACCCAGAACGTGGGGATATGATGAAGTATTATTTCAATTATTCAGTTCATGTGAAAACTATTCAATAGTCACCAAACTACTGTGGCATTAATCGTTACTAATTACAATAATCCCAGTTATCCCTCTTTAAGCAGACTGATAATATTCAATATATAGCGTTATTCAAAAAGAAGGAGCGAATGTTGCATTTTTATTTCGCATAAACTATAGAAGATACAAATACATGACACACATCACTGGATAGAGGTAGGTTCAAAGTTTGTATTAGTTCCAATCGCTGCCACTAACGGCACTCTTGTCTGTTTACGTGGAAATGGCGACGCGATCGGAGATGTTTTGTGTGCTACAGTATGTAAAAAGTGAATCCATTGCTGATATGCAGTGCACATTCCGTGGTAATTACAATAAAGTGCCACCTCGTTATAAAATGATTTACGATTGCTGTAATAAATTCGTAGAATTTAGGTGCATATGCAAAGGGAAAAGGCAGAGAATTAAATTAAAAGACTGGAGTTACAAACATTAAACCTTCCCCTACCCAGGTATGTGTGGCACGCATTTGTATCTTTCATAGTTCGTGAGACATAAAAATGCAAATTCTGTACGATGTTTTTGAATAATCCTTTACATTATGACTGTTTACTTGATCATTAGTTTGAAATATCAATTTATCGCTAAAAACAAGCTTATAAATTGAAGAGCCATCCTCCTAGATCTGATTGAGAGCGAACTCGCAGAAATCGATTATATTTTGTTAATCACTTTCTGAAAGAGCTTGTACCAGCTGTAAAATATATGGTTCGAAAAACAATCACTTTCTCAACATATTCCACACCATCGGTTTAGTAATTTACAGTGGCTTGTCGAGTTGATTTTCTCAGACGGCAAGCAAATGTTTGTTGAATTCGTTGCACATTCCCTTGACACACACGGCTGACCAGAACTTCTGCCTTTGCTAAAACACCCTTTCACTAAGCTGGTAAAACAGAATTGGGTATTGAAAGCTGTAAGTTACATCACTTGGGTTCGGATCTTTAGGACAAGTAATATTTTCTCCCTGACTTCTTTTTGAGCTGAAATGCTAAATTAAACACTGATTCAACGTTTCTGATTTTATTTAAATGTATTTAGAACATGTTCCTTGGTCATATTTCGATAATATTTATGGCCATATTTCGAGGAAAAATTTGGTAAATTTTTTAATAGTTCCGGGAATTCACTAGATATAGATCAGAAGAAATTAAGATACTCGTAATTATTCACAGAACTTCACTTCTGCTATGCAAGGGGGGGGGGGACTAATTTTCACTGCGGTCAGAAATCACCAATCAAGAATTAAAGTTATGCATTATTGTCACTTTCCAAACGTAATGTTCCACCCGCCTTTTAATGTCGACAATGCAGCAGAAGCATGTCTGTGTCGATCCGCGTCAATCAATATCTCAATTAAATATCAAGTCATCGTTAAATCTGCAATGGATCAGTGATTAGATCTACCGCCATGCCGAAAATAAAATTTTCTGAAAGTGCAATGTTACTTAAGGGAATTTAGAGAGGAGTATTTTAGTACAGATGAAAGCGTTCTATTCTGTAAATTATTTGAAATTAAAGCGACTTCAACAAAACAACTTAAAATTTAACTTCCCAATGGTGCAGCGAGTGCACGGAAGCAACTTATGCTGTATACAGTAGAACTCCCAATTATCCGAATCAATTGGGACCGGACCCCATTCGGATAGTAAAAAATTCGGATAATAGGGGTTTTTTGGGTACTTTTGCACTTCAGGGATAAAAATTTCGCCGCACCAGTCGTTAAACCATGCTGCAGTCATCCGATCTTTGGGTTGGTTTTTATAAAAGAGGGGAAGCTTTTTCGCAGTACGTATTCCGTCTTAATTAAAAAATCGATTCGGATAATCGGAGTTCGGATAATTGGAGTTCTACTGTACATGAAAGCGACACTACTAGATAAAATAAATGATGTATAATTGAGCATGTTTTGATTTATAGTAAATTTAAATGTCTGGTCATATTTTTTCATTTTTAGGTCATACCTACCCATTTTTAAGGTCATATTTGCCTGCATATTTCTATTTTTATTTTATTTTTGTCATAAAGATCCGAACCTTAGTCATCATCATACCATTCTACTATTAAACCTGTCTCATGAAGAGAGCCAATTATCGACATTTTTAAAAATAGCAATAAATTAAGTGGCCCGCGAGCACGCAGAAGTGCCGCAACACGACGTGGCATGGACTCGACTAATGTCTGAAGTAGTGCTGCAGGGAATTGACACCATGCATCCTGCAGGGCTGTCCATAAATCCGTAAGAGTACGAGGGGGTGGAGATCTCTTCTGAATGGTTGCAAGGCATCCCAGATATGCTCAATTATGTTCATGTCTGGGGAGTTTTGGTGGCCAGCGGAGGTGTTTAAACTCAGAACAGCGTTTCTGGAGCAATTCTGTAACAATTCTGGACGTGTGGGGTGTCGCATTGTTCTGCTGGAATTGCCCAAGTCCGTCGGAATGCACAATGGACATGAATGGCTGCAGGTGATCAGCCAGGATGCGTACGTACGTGTCACCTATCAGAGTCGTATCTAGACGTATCAGGGATCCCATGTCACTCCACCTGCACACGCCCCACACCATTACAGAGCCTCCACCATCATAAACAGTCTCCTGCTGACATGCTGGGTCCATGAATTCATGAGGTTGTCTCCATATACGTATACGTCCATCTGCTTGATACAATTGGAAACTATACTCGTCAGACCAGGCAACATGTTTCCAATCATCAACAGTCCAATGTCGGCGTTGACGGGCCCAGGCGAGCCGTAAAGGTTTGTGTCGTGCACTCAGCAAGGGTACACGAGTGGGCCTTCGGCTCCGAAAGCCCATATCGACGATGTTTCGTTGAATGGTTCGCACGCTGACACTTTTTGATGGCCCAGCATTGAAATCCGCAAAAGTTTGTGGAAGGGTTGCAATTCTGTCACGTTGAACGATTCTCTTCAATCGTCGTTGGTCCCGTTCTTGCAGGATCCTTTTCCGGCCGCAGCTATGTCGGAGATATGATGCTTTACCGGATTTCCGATATTCACTGTGCACTCATGAAATGGTCGTACGGGAAAATCCCCACTTCCTCGCTACCTCGGAGGTGCTGTGTCCCATCTCTCGTGCGCCGAATATAACACCACGTTCAAACTCACTTAAATGGTGATAACCTGCCATCGTAGAAGCAGTAACCGATCTAACACTTGCGCCAGACACCTGTTGTCTCATATAGGCGTTGCCTACCGCAGCGCCGTATTCTGAGTGTTTACATATCTCTGTGTTTGCATACGCATGCCTATACCAATTTCTTTGGCTCTTCAGCGTATATGGCCTTAGAGGGTTGGAAACCAGTGAGCTAGCATCAATAGTTTGGGAACTCCAACTTTTAATCTTAATTGATAAAAAGGCACTCCCGACAACTCCGAAGAGTTAAGGAACTCTTTGGGATATGTGGTAATTAGTGGAGTATTCATATCATTGTACACCGATAGATATTCTACTATTTGGCCTTGAACTTGAGACATAATTTATCCATTTAGTTGTCCAACAGTTACGTTAGTCGATGCTAAAACTACTTGTCTGTACCAGTGCTGGCAAGTCGAAATGACGAGATATCGCTATGTGCCTGACAGAATTCCGCTATGGAATATCAAAATTCGGCTAAAGAATATCAAATTTCCACTACAAATAAATAACTATTGCAAATAATATCAATAAAACTTACTTGTCATGATGAAATCTCTTCTCAAACGTGGGAAGTGACTTCCGAATAGCGATATTAAGTCTTTGCCATCGTGGATGTCGAATAGAGGATGAAAAGATTTACACAGTTGTCGTAGAGGTAGCACCAGTTGTTATTGTTAACGACGATATTTTTATCACACAGATAAATATTTCACAAAATAAGACGGAATTCATTAATCTGTTAAATCACATAAGTGCAGAAGAAAGACAATATTGAAGAATTAAGTGATTTCACTTTTTTGACATTATAGTACATTATTTACTAATCTTTGAGACAAAAGAATAATAACAGTGTAACTGCAGTTTACAGTTAGTCTTCATCAGAGGAGTTTCACTTTCCTTAAATTGATTCATACACTTGCCAAATTTTTTTAAGATGATCATTGGTAATTTGAGCAAGTATATAGGCTTTAAATGAAGAGCGGAAAAATACGCTTGCGGGGATTCACAGCCATTCTGCTTTCAGAGATTAATTAGTCGATTGCGTAAGAGCATGTAATGATTTATTTTGGCTTATTAAGTTGCCCGGGAAGAGACAATTAATAAAATGAATGTTGGTCCTTAAGAAAGTCATGACAAAATGTCGCCATGTTTTCGACAATTTGCACTTTTCGCCGCTCTGTCTCCCGCTACAGTTGGCAGCATTGGTCTGTGCGTGAAACATACGAGTATAAACAAACCTTACAGATACTGACTGCGACAGAAATACAGCTTGAGTGATCGATATAACAAAAAAAAGTAAACATGTATGGCATTGTTGGCGGGAAGTTCCTGATGGATTGTTCGGCCGCCTGCCTGACCGAGTTTCAATTTGCCGCGCATTCCGCCTCTATCGTGGCTGGACCTACAGTTTAATGTGGAATGCAAACCATGTAACGTCCTGGCGTGGCTCATATGATCAAACAAAACACTTAAAAATTACTGGCCCCGCCGGGATATGAACGCGGGACTAGCCACCGAACTATTGAAATCATTAGCCATTGAGCTATCAGTCTGTCTGCCCTTCTTTCAGTCACCGTTTAAAATCAGTTTTCAAACTTTCATGAAAAAATGTGTTATGTATCCCGAAAAAGTATCTTATGTCATACCTAGTGTTGCAACGATATATCGGTCAACCGATAATATCGGTTAAAAAAATATTGATATTCTTAAATGGGCGAAACGACAATATCGATATGATGGAAAAATCCTGCAAATAAATGTATGGGTGAAAGGGACCAAACTTGACTATGCTAAACTCTGATTTAGCTCGATAACGTCCTTTGCTACTCTGCCATTCCACAACGTTTCGTGCGCGTTATCCGTTCCCCATTCATTTACGCTCACCGTTTTATTATTTAATATGTTGCGTTATCTTTGCATTCGTTAGTTCTTGTTTCTCTCTGGGACCTATGACAATATCCTAAAGCTGGTAAAAAATATTACCGCCTTACCGATACAATTGCTTATTTTATCAGTGTTGATAATAGATCTTTAAATGCAGTTCAAGGCAAAGGACTTAAGTTTTAATGAACCACTTAGCACCATTATACAAAGTCCTTTTTCGTGGTACTTTCAAAACAAAAACTGAGAAAAAATATGAAAAAATTTCGAAAGTTGTGAAGGAATAGTTGAAAAGTGTGAAGCATTTTTTTATAGAATAACACCGACTATTTGGAGATTAGGGTACATTTTTTGATGGAAAATTAAATTGAAATCAAGCATTATTGGAATAGTATAGTTTTTTTTTTTTTAATTGCTGTCATCAGTCTTTCGACTGGTTTGAAGCAATCCTCCATCCCTTCCTATTTTGTGCTAACTTCTTCATCTCTACATACCTCTTACAGCCCACGTCCTCAATTATCTGCTTCATATATTCTAATCTCTCTCTTCCTCTACAGTTCTTACCTTCGACTGTTCTCTCCACTAACAAATTAACCAATCCAGCATGTCTCAAAATATGACCTACCAGCCTGTCTCTTCTTTCTGTAAGCTTCTTCCACATACTTCTTTTCTCACCCATCATTTCTAAAACTCGTTCAATTCTTACTTTGTCCATCCACTTAATTTTCAGCATTCTTCTGTAGCACCACATTTCAAATGCTTCAATTTTCTTTATTTCCGGTATTCCTAAAGTCCATGTTTCGCTACCATAAAGTGCTGTGCTCCACACATAGTTTTAAAAAGTTCTTTCTAACTCCTAGATCAATATTTGAAATTAAAAGATTTCTCTTTTCATGAAGGCTCGTTTTGCTAGCGCTATTCTGCTTTAACATCATTCCTGCTTCGGTCATCGGTTGTAATTTTACTTCCCAAGTAACAGAATTCACTTACTTCTCCTATTGCATCCGATCCTATTTTTATATCTAATCTACTAGTATTGGCATCATTTCTGCTACATTTCATCTACATTTAGTCTTGCTTTGATTTATATTCAGTCCAAAATCTTCCTTCAGTATTTTGTTCATGCCATTCAGTAACTTCTCAATATCCTCAGCCCTCTCTGCTAACAAGACAATGTCATCAGCAAATCGTAGCATACTGATTTTTTCTTCCTAAAAACTTATGCCACATGGAAATTTTTCTTTGACTTTCTTCATTGCTTCTTCTACATACAAGTTGAATATTAAGGGGGATAAACTACAACCTTGTCTCACACCCTTTTTAACTGATGCATGTCTCTCGTGATTCTCTACTTTTATTACAGCCACTTGATTCTTATATAGTTTATAGAGTATTCTTCTATCTCGATACTTTAGGACCTGACTTCTTTAAAATTTTGAACATCTTGTCCCACCTAACATTATCAAAAGCTTTTCTAAATCAACAAATGCCATAAAAGTATCTTTGTTTTTCTTGATCCTCCCTTCAAGTATTAATCTTAAAGACAGAATTGCTTCCCTTGTACAGCGATTTTTCATAAATCCAAACTGATCTTCACCTACTATCTCTTCTACTACCGTTTCCATCCTTCTGTATATTATCCTGGTCAGTAATTTTGAATCATGTGTTGTTAGACTAATGGTGCGATAATTCTCACATTTGTCGGCTTGTGCTTTCTTTGGAAGTGTGAAGATGATATTTTTATTAAAATCAGTTGGAATTTCTCCTGTTTCATAACTTTTTGATATGAGATTGAATAATCTTTCGATTCCTTCCTCTCCTAAGGATTTAAGAAGTTCTGCAGAGATCTTATCAATTCCAACTTCCTTATTTGCTTTCAAGTCATTCAGAGCTTTATTAAATTCCGTCCTCAAAACAGGATCTCCTAAGTCATCAATGTCAACATCGCATTCCTTTTCCATTACACTATTGTTCAAGTCGTCCCCATAATACAGTTTCTCAATGTATTCCTTCCATCGGTTAGCTCTATCTTCTGAGCTTAAAACAGGTTTTCCATCGCAGCTTTAATGTTCATACCTCTTTTCTTCATTTCTCCAAAATTCTGTTTGATCTTTCTATATGCAACATCTACTTTTCCTGCAACCATTTCCTTTTCTACTTCTTCACACTTTTCTTGTAGCCATTTTTCTTTTGCTATTTTGCATTTCCTATTTATTTGATTTCTAAATTGCCTGTACTGCTCTCTTTCCTGCTTCATCCTGAGCATTTTTGTACCTTCTCCTCTGATCCATCTGCTCCAAAATTTCTTCTGTGATCCAAGGTTTTCGGGCAGCTATTTCCCTAAAGCCTAATGTTTCTTTACCAGCTTTCATTATTTCGGTCTTTAATGCATTTCAATCGTCCTCGGTTGAGCTCCTTTCACAGTTACTTCTTAGACCTAAGTCTACCATTTCTGCAAATTTTTCTCTTGTGCTAGATTGTTTCAGTTTTTTCACTTCCAGTCTGTTCTGCTTATACTGCTTCCTTATTCGCTTAAATTTCAGCCTGCACTTCATTACTATCAAATTATGGTCAGAGTCTATGTCTGCTCCTGGGTACGCTTTACAGTATAGAACTTGATTCCTGAATCTCTGTTTGACCATGATATAATCTAGCTGATATCTGCCTGTATCCCCAGGACGTTCCAGGTGTATATTCTTCTTGCATGGTTCTTAAACAGTGTGTTTGCCACTACTAGCTTATATCTTTCACAAAATTCTAGCAACCTGCTTCTTTGCTCATTTCTTTCTCCTAGACCTAAACTTCCTACAGTATTCCCCTCTTTTCCTTCTCCCACTATTGCATTCCAATCACCCATGGTTATTAGATTTTCCTCCCCCTTCACATATTGGATTAATGCTTCAATTTCAGGGTATATTTTTTCTATTTCTTCGTCATCTTCCTGTGACGTTGGCATATACACTTGTACTAATGTGGTTGGGACGGGCTTAGTTTCTAACGTCATCTAAATAATCCTGTCACTAAACTGTTCATAATAACTCACCCGTTTCCCTACTTTCTTGTTCATTAAAAATCCTACACCAGTGACTCCATTGACAGCTTGTGTGCTAATTATCCTGTGTTCCCCAGACCAGAAATCATGTGCGTCCTTCCATTTAATCTCACTAATCCCAACAACATCTAACTTAAGTTGTTCCATCTCCCTTTTTAAGTTTTCTAACCTACCTGCCCTATTCAGACTTCTAACATTCCACGCTCCGACTCGTAGAATGTTTCTGTCTATTGTGATGACTCCTCCTTGCGTAGTCCCCACCCAGAGATCCGATTGGGGGACTATTTACCTCCGGAATATTTTACCCATGAAGAAGCCGTCATAATATATGTAATTTGAGAGGATTACATGTCCTCGGGATACCCTTTGGGTCTTTAATGTAGTGGTTTCCCGTTGCCTTCTGCATCCCCATGCCGTTGATCATTTCTGATTCATCCGCCTTTAGGGGCCGTTTCCAACGCTAAGGGCAAGAGGGTGCCCTGGACCGTTCCACGCTCTTCCGCCCTCCTTTCAGAGGCCGTTGGAAAGCAGTGGGTGACTCCTTATACCGGGAATCTTTCAGTCGCCAGAGCCTCGTCCGTGCAAACAGGGTGCACCACGTGAAGGAGAGGTTGACATTTGGTTGGAAAAGTAGTATAGTCTCTCCCAAACCCTTACACCCATTCACGTATATATTCCTCCTTTTCCTCAATTATTTAATGTACATAATAAATTCTGAAAGCTATAATACCAAATGCTTCTGAAAGATCAAAAAAATTCCTGAAGCATATCATTTGGTGAAGTTTTAAACAAGGAATTGTGTATTTCAGAAATCCAGTAAATTTGTTATTTCTTAGTTTTATTAGATATTTATCAATAACATCAAAGTACTTATTTGTTGTTCGATTTTAATATTTACAACTTGTAAAATTAGTGTTTTTAGGATGGGTTTGCTTGGAAACTTGTTTACCATATATTTTCTATTTCTTAAGCTATATTACAAGAATTAAAATTAAATGTACTAGCAGTTTTTGTGAGGTCAGTACAGTGTCTTATACAGTTATAGATTTTGTGACTTCTCTTCCATTTTTAACATTTCCCAAAATTTTCATTTGTATAGTTTCTGATGAAACCAGCATTCCTACTTACTTGTTTAATATTAAAGTGTACTTTTTAAACTAAGCTATAAAGATTATAGCAGTGGTTTGCTCAACTATTTTTTAGTACTTTCAAATGTTTTTCTACATTTTTTCACTATCAATATACTGAAATAACTGGAGTTTTGTGATGCCTCTTAGAATGATTATACTTAACATGAACTGCAAGTAGTTTCCAACTCCTCACTGGTTCACTTAATAACATCAATACAAATGGACAGGTAAATAAGAAGCTGTCTCTCGCAGTTTACATTCACTTTTTTACTGAAGCAGAAAATAAATTTGAAATATACAAAGAAAATTCTTTCTAAGATTCACTTTTCTTTACTTATGGCTTTACACCTCGTCAATGTTGAGTCATTAGAGGTGAGATGGGACTGGGGACAAGGAATGGGAAGGAGTTTGGCCATGGCCTTTTGAAGGAAACATCCCAGCATTCACCTGGAGTGATTTGGGGAAACCATTGAAACCAAATCTGGATGCCCACCAGGCATTCGAACTGGTATCATCCTGAATGCAAGGCCAGAGCATTACGTTTCACTAACCATGCTCAGTTTCTAGATTTATTGAGGAACAAACAGAATCTGGTTAGCACTAGTGTATACCTTTTATATATGCCATGGAAAGTGAAGAAAGACGCTGACAGAAGTTGCTTGAATGCTACTCAAAGTGGCAAGCAATAGAAATCACTTAAAAACAACCAAAACTTATTAAAAATTGATTAAGACATGACACACTTTCAAATTAAATTACAAAATATTTACAAGTGAATCACCACACAAAAACAATGCAAATAATCATAATTTTACTTGGAACATGAAGCCTGACCTCAAATTTTGAATGATAGTTCTTGAGTGTGTCCGGCATTAACCCACTCTTGGCATTTTACACAGATTATTTATTTACAGCTATTTCCAATGATATACAATCAAAGTACTGGTTACAAAATCTGGTTAGAGTTCCTTCTTAGTTTGAATCACTGTGTTTGCGGACACCTCTTCCCTTTGACATGGTTAGTATTTGATTATTGTGATCACTTGTAAGCTACCTAAGAATTTATCAAATTCTAGTTAGTCACTTTGGGAAATGAAGTACGGGCTTAATGCAGCAACAGGTACCACAGCTTACAGTCATATACACGTCGAATTGATGCTGCAGAACCAACTAAACAGATAATATAGACCATAAACCAGCCTTAAGAATGAACATAAAAATGTTAACTTACCTAAATAAATACAATAGCGAAATATCCATCTTGGTAAACATAAAACCTTGTTATGACACAATATCACTATTAAACAACACTTTCTGATGCCTTAAAAATTCTTTATAAGAACCATTAGAAAATTAATTCCTCAAGCCATTTTGCATAATAGGCGGTACTTTTCATAATAATCATATGAAATACCACTTTTTAAAAATGGTGTCACCGAACAAGCAAATGGATATTGTGTGACATTGATTGTAAGACACTACAGCAGCTAGAGGGAGATCGAGAGCATTTTGGAAAGCTGAGGAATTGTAGAAGCCAATGGAATAAGTTGCAAAATCCAAAATAAAGTATTCCCGCACAATTTTGTACCACATAAGGATACACTAACATGTTCCTGGTGGGCATGAGCATGGGTTTTGGTGACTTCTAAACCTAATAAATAAATAAGCCAATTTTTGTATAAACAAAAGATAATAAATAGAAGCTGTATAAAATTCACTCGGACTTCCTCCTATTTTATAGTATTTTTTTTTTTTTTTTTTTAGTGGAAGGCTACATGGATAGAAGTATGAGAACCATATAGGGAGTGGACTCAGCGTTTAACGCCAGTCTTGGAAAAGATGTCAAGGCATGCGGATGAGTGGCTAGGTGTTTTGCTAACTTAGTCGGGCAGGTCTGAGGGCAGAAGTAGTTCGGGGAAAACCATGCTTATGGTCAGCCATCATGATTTTGAGGAGAACAGTTCAGATTCAAGCTTGACAATTGAGCTTAGGGGTTGGTCTGGCTAATAACATTTCATAAACTACAGTTATTTTGGTGAAGAAACACCTGATTGCCTTTCAACTGTAAAAGTGTATTTTTATTCCAAGAATATGTGAATGTTTATTTTGAAACTTGAACAGTGAATATTGATTTCGTAGTTACAATGCAACCTTTCTTTCTTTAGGTCAATTAAGAAAGCAGCGACGGACTTTAAGCTATTACAGTTGATTTATTCCAAGGTACTATTTACAAAGTTTAACAGTTTGAATTTTTACAGAACTTTGTCAGAGATGGAAGTGGTGAGGTGATTAACTGATATTACAACCCCGATATGCCATTAAGTCCTCTACACACTTAATCCAACATTGGATACACAGGTAACAAAAATTTAATAATCTATTTGAAAATCTAAACAGTTGTAGAATTGGTCATTTGTTACACGGGTTGGACCATAAAGTTGGAGATAAATTGAAGGAGATCATAACATTTAGTGCATTAAATCTTCACAATTTATTTTTTCTCTTATGTTTAACATTTTTGATTTGATCTCTAACTTTCGATGGAAATAGTCCTTTATTTATTGATTCCAACCTTTTTCCTTGCCGCCAGTATTCTGTAGTACCTTTCATTCTGCAGTCAATGGGATTTAATATTGCTAAAATTCTGCTCATTTTTAAATTAATCTTAGATTTTACTTCATCAGTCAACCATAAAAGTTCCCTTTTTTGGAGCCAGGAAAAAAAAAAATTCAGGCAGCGGAGAAAAAGGGATTCTCCTTGCTTTGTTCTGACAGCTGAAACCAATAAAATGTGTTTTTATGAGTTATTTAACTTATTGTGCTATAAAACAAAGGTTGAAGGAAGGCAAAGATCCCATCTGGCAATTTTTTACTGGAAAGAATAATTTTCAAAACTGGAAGCAGAGCTATTTGTAAGAAGTGTAAAAAAATGAAATGCAGGGTCTTATTGCAGTAATCAAAAGCAGTGTGTAAAAATGAAAAATCTTATGTTAGAGAAAGTTGGTAAGTGCATTTGGTGATATTTATAATATAATTATGGGAAACTAGTTCCAGCAGTGTCTCATCTAGTAGTAAGAAATTAATAGTGAAAAAAAGCTTAAAAACTTAATTGATATGTTTTCTCATCAATTTAAACTTTTTTCAATATTTGATTCCTTTATGACTATTTTTTATATTATTGTTTAAATGTTTATGTAGACATCTGCCCTAGTCATGCATAATCTCCTGCATCGCCAGCCACCCCATGCATAAAATTCTGATAAAAATAGGTAAACTTTTTTCAGATAATGACACTGAATTGACATCACTCGCCCAGCTCATCAATTCTGCAAGTTCTTTATTAAATAATGATAGTTTGTGCTTGAACTTCATTTAAATAGAATAAGTGTGGAAACCGAGCTCATTTTTAGTAAAGTTCAAATGCAAAAGAAGAATTAGACAAGCAAATAAGAGCCATGTTTGATACTACTGCAGTTTCAGATCTGTAGAACTCCAAGTAAAAAAAGCCATTCCATGTTGTGCTCAGGCTGCTCACCATCATATTGTAGGGATATATAGGGGGGAGCATCCTGGTAGCTCAGTGGTTTAGGCTCTTGCTTTCAAAATGGTCGCTGCTTCCGGTTCCGGTTCGAATCCCGCAGGCGTAGGAATTTTGAGAGTTGTGTTTGTCATATGAGCTATGCCAGGACGCTCCGTGGTTCGGATTCCACATTAACTGTAGGTTCGCAGAGGAAAGGTACTGGCTGTCCTACCTGGAGGATCCAACTAACTTTCGGGTTGTGGACTAAGCTAAGTTATATCTGATAAATTATTAAATGAAATATACCTAGAAGAGAAAGGAAAAAATAATTATGTCAATTTGTCTATTGATGGTCAAGTTCACAATGAACTAATTATTCGCCCATCATTACAACAGAGCAAAGTAAAGTATTTATATGTGACAACATAGACACATCTGTAAAGTAAAATACATCTGAATATCTCAGTAAACTTTCTATGGTTAAATAGACCATCTGAAATCTCAGTATACGTGTAGGTTGCAAGTTTCATAACAGATGACACTGCCAATATGCCAAAATGAGAAGAGACATTCAAATGAAAATACTATAACATATGGCTGTACAGCATATTTGCTGAATTTAATATCAAAGGATTTGGAATTGGAAATGGCCAATACACAGGAGCATATTGTACAAATCATCAAAAATTTCCGAAACAATTGTGCTGCAAATGCGCAGTTTAGAAAAGAATGTGGAAAAGCTTTGGTATTGCTACAAGCTGTTTGTAGGACATTGTGAGTGAGTGTTTTGAAGTATACATTTCCGAATGGCAAAGTTATTGAAGATAACATAAATGTAATTGACATTGTAATTCATCAAAAAGTAAAAAATATGGTAATAATGAGATCTCTTGAATTTCTGAATACTGAAACCAATATCAATCATACTGAATACAAGATAGTAAGGTGTCTGTCAGATGCAATGAAGTCATGGAAAAGACTATGCAATATTTGATGAAACTACATTTCATATCTAAGTTTAAAGAGAGATGAAGATAAATACAAAGAAGAGTCAGCTAATTAGATACACAAATAAAAACAAAGGTTATTATGAATATAAGGTGGGGAAGAATTGCTTGCTGAAGACTTGAATGTAAATATCTTGGCATTACATTTGATAAGCTTAACTGGGCAGGACACACTGACAGGTGGTAGGAAAAGGTTTCAAAATCCTGCACTTGTTGGAGAGAGTGATGAGGGGATGCACGAGAGAGTAAAGGAATGGTTACAAAACTTTGGT
>CM061921.1:290667878-290829487 GCA_031002005.1 Vandiemenella viatica | reverse complement strand
AGTATGCGAACCACATAATGCACATACAGCAGTTGGAGAGGTGCAGTTGACTGCAGATGAACAACGTACCTGAAAATTATCATTGAACACAATTGGTAACTGCTATAATAATGGTGTTGTTTTGGGAGTAGCCAGAAGGCATTAGATGATTGAGGAAAGTGGTGTGTATGTTTAAGGCATAAACTGTTGATAAGGTCTGGATAGATATCGGAAGATGAATTTGGAGTAGCATATGGAAAGACGATATGACCATTACCATAAACAAGCACTTTATTTCAGGAATAAGGATGTGGCATGTGAAAAAAATTCATGCAGAGTAAAAGTAGGTGTGTATGGAAAAATGCCACTCAGGAATAAGCCCCATCACTATTAATAATAATAATAAAATGATAAACAATTCAAATATGGTAGAAATTTATTCATAATTCTTATAGTGCATGTAGAATTACAACTTAATTACATCTATTTACAAGAATAATGTGGAATAAAACAATAAACACATGCACACCTGCATTAAATGTTTAGCTAAAACATATAGCATACAAATAAGTTTCATAGTTTACATTTTCCAGAGCAACATCAATACCCTAAAATTTAGTTACCATATTAACTACTGGAGGAATTATGACTTAATCAGTACATAAACTTCGTGAACTCAGGTAAACCAGTTGAAACAAATTATCACCATTTTCTATTTTGTGTGCATTTCAATGTGTTTGTAAAACTTAAACTGGGGACTGTGGAACTTCATTTATAACAACTGGTTACGCTAATGTAAACAAAATGAAATTTCTTATTTATGGAGTCCTTAAAATTATGTAAAAAGTTATAAAATGTTTGACTGCAATAAAACAAGTAGCCTCTACTCATTTATTTAGACCTTAACTTCTAAACAACACTAGGCACTTAATTCAGCATATTCCAAAGGAAATTGCTCATCATAAATTTCCTTGTCAACAAAAGAACATATTTCTGCAATAGTAGTTTTATCAACCCATCAATTACCTCATGCCTAATTATTCATTCAAATTCCTAAATGCCACATCTGACATGGGCCCAATACATCCAAACTTGATGTCCATTAATGCTTTTGATTCATTGTATTTCCCACATACAAATCTGACTGCCATCTTTTTTTCTTTGCTTATGGCTTTACGCCTCATTGACACTGAGGTAATTAGAGGTGGGAAAGGACTGGGGGCAAGGAAAAGGAAGAAATTTGGCCACTGCCTTTTGAAGGAACCATCCCAGCATTCGCCAGGAGCGATTTCAGTAAATAAACCATGGAAAACGAAAATCTGGAAGGCCAGACAGGGATTTCCATCTCTTATAAATGATCGAACTGACTTACATATAGCACTAAGAATGAATAGTTCAGTCCTGGGTTCGAATCCCAGTAGGCACAGGAATTTTGAGAGTTGTGTTTGATCATATGAGCTACACCAGGAGGTTCCATGGTTAGGATTCCGCATTAAACTGTAGGTCCTCTATAGGAGTAACAACCCTAATTGTAACACAATGTGTACACATCTACAGATAAATTCCAGATACACAAAGGCTTAATGTGGCCCTAGTTGGCCCAAACAAGCATAAATACATACATACACCTATATCATATTCTATTCGCTTTATAAACCAGAGAATTCTCTTACAACTCCAATCGCCAATCCCCCCCCCCCCCCTTTTTCCTCCATAACCGTGTATCTGCTATGAATATCATAGCAGATCTCCAGGTCCTGCTACATCATATTTCATATGTGCTTCTCTAAATGCAAAGAATGCATATTAATTTATTACAGTTTAATGTCATTCAAAATCAACTGAAAGATGATCTGGATTTGCATCCTTAAACACTTAGTTCATTAAGTAAGTAGTTACTGCACTTGTGAGACATGTCTATGCATGGTCAAGGATGAATTCTTATCATCAAAATGCACCTACAGAAAAGCATAGTCAATGAGCAGTCTACCTTCACACACAATTTGAGAGTGGTGCCCTATTTGGGGACACTTTTGTCACCTAACAATTTAGACAGTAATATCTAAACCACATCATGGAACACATTAACAGCGTCTATTAAAATAAAATCAGTTTCATAATGGAAGAGTACTGAAACAACCAGCTTCCTTTCCTGGATTAACTATTAAACTATAAAGCTAAGTATCTTTGTATTTCCTATTCCAACACGTTTTCCCCCACCCCCTTAGTCTCTTAAGTGTCATTATAATCCTAGATTTCTTCCAATCCTGAACTAATCTATTCATTTCAACACAATCAATAAAAATCCGTCCTAATTTATCTTCTTTGTACATAATGATTGCTGCCTCCCTCTGCAGTTCTTCCCCTTGCCCGTTCCTTTTGTTATCAAATTAACCAATCCCCCTTGTTTTGAAATGTGATCCACAACATGTCTTTTCTTTTTTACACGCTTTATATTAGCTTGACTTGTATGTATGTATGTATGTATGTATGTATGTATGTATGTATGTATGTATGTATGTATGTATGTATGAATGTAACGGAATTTTACAACTCCATTTTGACCCACTTCCAGATGTCAGAGTTGTTTGAAATTTTGCTCATGTATTGATAACTGATTACAATACAATAATTTCATAGCTATGTCTTGATATTCTGATTAGGTTGACAGTAAAAACATAAAAATTTTGCACAGGTTTTAAGAACAGTTGACAATACAGTAGTCTCTTAGCAACGTCCTGCTATTCTCGTTACTCTGACTGTAACAATAGAAAAATGGTTGCCATGTAATGGAATCTTTCATTTCAGTGTTTACCCGCTTCCTGACGTCCGAATCGTTTTAAATTTTGCACACTTATTAAGAACTGATAAAAATTCAATAATTTCACTCTCACCACGTTGTCAGTGTATCCTATACTTGATGGGATTACTGAGTTAGGCAAATGCAGCCGCGACATTAGTGCACAGGTGCGATTCGAGAAATCTTCGTCACTTGGCGGCCACACCCTTCGGAGATTTCCCACCCAATATAGCCATCATCATCATCATCGTTCTCCAGTTTCCCGGGTGTGATTTAAGAGCCTTGGTTGCTGTAGACGATCGTCTTCTGCTGTCTCCTATCCAGAAAGGTTTCTCTGTGTGAAGTCGCTTAACGTGATGTTGAATAGTAAGTATTCGAAATATTACTTCGTACTATTATAGAAAAGTAGCCTTCCTCATTTACCTTGCTATTGGATCTCTTGTCGAGTTGACCATTTAATTGTATTTTACTCGTGGGAATAATAATTAATAATGAAACTACAACTCAAAGAAAAAGAGAAATTGGCGAAGAAAAGCCAACAGTAAGAAACATACTTTTTAAACTATATGAACTAAAAAGTTAAAAATAAAATTGTAGTTTAAAAAACTAAAATCACGCTTTCGTAGTAATGTGAACTAAAAGGTTAAAAATAATATTTAAATATAAACATTTTGTTTAACAGTGATAGGACGTCCCACAATTCAGGATAAATTAATTTTTTTGAATAAGCTTAAAGTATAAAGTCACTGATTACAAAATTAACTTTAATGTTAAAAAAGCGTGGGGTGCGCTCTACATAACTTTTGACAATGACTCTGTCTTTACAAACAGCCAACGACAAAAAATATAAGGCAACTGAAATAGCACCCCATGCTTTTTTACATGAAAGTTAATTTTGTAATCAGTGACTTTATTCTTTAAGCTTATTCAAAAAAATTAATTTATCCTGAATTGTGGGACGTCCTATCACTGTTAAACAAAATGTTTATATTTAAATATTATTTTTAACCTTTTAGTTCACATTACTACGAAAGCGTGATTTTAGTTTTTTAAACTACAATTTTATTTTTTTGTTAGACACTTTCACGAGCTTCTTTCTTCACCCATCACTTTCACATTTACTTTGTTGTTTACTGCCCACATATTTCTCAATGTCTTTCTAAAGAAACATTTAGCAAATGATTAAATTTTCCAGCTTTATGAAGTCCAAGCTTCACTTCCATTAAGGGCTGTACTCCATACAGCCAATTTTGGAAAGTTCTTTCCTTATCATGGGTCAATATTTCAAACTAATAGATTTCTCTTTTTGAAGAAGCACTACTCTACTTTTGCCTCCAGTTGCAATTTCACTTTCTAAATAATACAATTCTACAATGATTGATCCTATTTTCATATTTAGCCCACTGTTACTATTGTAATTTCTACTACATTTCATGACTTTTGTCTTGTCTTGGTTTTTATCTAGTCCATTTTTTTTTACCGGTATTCATGCCATTCTTTAATTTCACAACATTCTCACCTTCTTTTCTGCTAACATGATAATGCATCAGACAAATGCAGGATTCATTTGTGGTAAAACCACAGTCAGGGTGAAAATCGGTACCTTCCACCCTCTTTAACCGATAATTCTCTTTGTGATTTACCACTTTTGTTATAGCCAACTTATTCTTATACAGATTATAAATAATTCTCCTATCACAGATATTTTAGCCAGGCTTCTTTAAAATTTTGAAAACCTTGTATCAAACTTTAAATATTTTTTTTCAAGTCTACAAATGCCATCTGTTTCCATCTTGCCAAAGCTAATCTCAATTCCAGTACCGCTTCTCTTATACCAAAGTTTTTCATTAATCCAGATTGATTTTCACTTTCCTTTCTACTTTCATACTCGATAATTTTGAAGCATGTGATCTTAGACTTACTGTATAATTTTCACATTTATATGCTCAAGTGTTATTTGGGAGAATTATTTTATTAAAATTAGTATGAATCTATTGTGTTCTTGTAATATTTCAATATCAATTTGAAAAATAGATCAATTTCTTCTTCTCAGAGAGATTTTGGAAGCTCCGCAAAAATCTAAGATTTTGGCAGTGCTGCAAAAATATGAATTCCTTATTTGAGTTCAAATCTTTAAATTGCCATTAAAAAAGGATCTCCTAAATCATCAACATCATCTTTCCAGCACACTGTTGTTCGGACTATACCCATCTTAGTTTTTCTATGTATTCCTTCTCCAGCAAGTACTTTCTTATGAGTTTATAAGACGCTTTACATCATAAACTATATAGATCTTTTCTTCATTTTGGCAAAATTCTTCCTAATCATCCAATAAGTCACATCTGATTTTTATACATCCATTTCCTTCTCTAATTCTTCACACCTCTCCTTCAACCACTTCCTTCTGGCATTCTTGCATCCCCGTTTATCTGAGTTTTGAAATCTCTGCACTGTTGCTTACCTGCTTGAGAATTTTTTATGTCTTCTCTGATCCATCAACTCTAAAATTCCTTTTGTAATTCTAACTGTTTGGCCCGCTTCTTTCTTTATCCCTAATGTTTCTATACTGCCTTTAATTACCTCCTCCTTCACGGTAATCTATTCTTCTTCAGTTGAACTTCTTTCACATCCATGTCGTATACCTGCGTTTACAGTCTCTGCAAAAGTTTCCTTTCATATGTGAGTCTTTTAATTTTCTCACATCAAGTCTATTCTGTCAGTTTTGCTTCATTATCTCCATGAATTTCAATCTGCACATCATTACAGTTAAATTGTAGTCAAAGTATATATCAGCTCTTGGATATCTTTACTGTCAAGAATTTGATTTCTGAAGCTCCATTTAACCATGTTATAATGTAGCTGATGTCTACCTGCACCTCTTTGATATTTCTGCCTGTATATTTTTGTCGGTGAGATGATATTACAGTAACCACTTCGATCTACTAATTCATCTAATGAATACAGCTGTGAAACCTTTTGCATAGTGGAACTTATCCAGCTGTATATCCCAGTAGAATTTTTATAAGCTCTACGCCACAAAAGACTCAATTCTCACATGTATATTTTTCTTTTGCGATTTTTAAATAGTGCTTTAGTGGGTAGTACATATTTTTTGTAAAATTCTAAATGGCTAATTCCTCAAATCATTTTTCTCCTCTACCAAAATTTCCTACAACATTCTTTTTCTTCTTCTAATACTACATTCCAGTCATCCAGGATTATCAGATTCTCCTCGCGTTTCACAACCTGAATTAAATCTTCAATGTCGGAATATACTTTCTTTACCTTGTCTTATTGTTAAATTGGCATATACACATGTTCAAATACGGATGGTACAGACTTAGTTTCAGCTCTCATCAAAATAATTGTTACCAAACTGTTAATAACAACTCTCTCTTTTTCCTAAGCTTTTAATTATAAAACCCACAATAACAAACCATCCTCTAGCCTGTATACAAATAACTTCATATTCCCTGTTCTGGATATCTTGTGTGTCCTACCAATTAGCTTCACTAATCCTAATAACATATGACAAAAGTAATTCCATTCAAGTTCTCCAATCTATCTTCCCTATTCAGAATCTATCACTCCACACTCCAACTTGTAGAATGTTTTTATCAATTCAGATGACTACTTGCCCAAGCAGTCACTAACTACAAATCATTTGATAACAAGCTTAACTGGGCAGGACACATTGGTCAGGTAGTAGGAAAAGGTTTCAAAATTCTGCATTTGTTGGAGAGAATGATCAGGCGATGTACGAGAGAAGTAAAGGAATTGGATTACAAAACTTTGATCAGACCACTGCTTGAATATGGTAGTGTAGTACGGGACCCACATTTTGGAGGTTGGAGGGGGTGCAAAAAGAGGGGCTGCTAGATTTATTTCTGGAAATTACTGCAGAATGTAATCAGTGGCAGATATGATATACGAGCTGGAATGGGATCCATTGGAAGACAGGGGGAGGGTGAAGAAGGTCATGGGAGTGTGCAAGTTGTATATTGGTGATGAGGCATGGAAAGATATTAGTGTAAGAATTAAAAGTAATGCATGGAAGGGAAAAGATGACCATGACCATAAGCTGGCACTCGATTTCAGGCACAAGGGTGAATGAAGATTCTCTTTTTTGGGTAAGGTTGCCAGGGATTGTAATAAGTTACCAAAAGAAATGATGAATAATTTACCAAAAATGTTGAAAGCTAAAATTTGGAGAGGGCAAATGGGGAAGGAAAAGGGGAAGATAGGTGTGTAGGGAAATTGCCACCGGAGCATGCGCTCCATCGCAATTTAATTAATTATTATATTATAATATTATTATAAAGATATGTACAATGGTCTGGATGCTTTGGCTTTCCATTTAATTCAATTTGATATAACTGTGATGGACAACACACTCTGGTGGCAACCTCCCTACACACCCCTCTCTCTCCTTTCCTCTTCCCACCTACTTTTGCCCTCTACTAATTTGAACTTTAAATTCTTTCAGTGTTTTTGGTAGATTATTCTCCATTTCTCTTGGTAATTTATTCCAATCCCTACACCCTTCCCTACAAAAGAAAATTTTCCCACACCCTTATGCCTGAAATCAAGTGTCAGCTTGTGGTCATGGTCATCTTTACCCTTCCACACACCTCTCTTAACCCTCCAACCAATATCTTTCCATGCCTCAGCAACAATATATGCCTTGTACACTCCCATGACACACTTCACCCTATTTCTATCTTCTAACGAATCCTACTCCAGTTACTTTATCATATTAGTCACCGATTGTGTTCTGCGGTAATTTCCAGAGACAAATCTAGCAGCCCTTCTCTGTACCTCAACAACTCCTGTATTTGACACCCAAAATGTGGGCCCCATAATATACAACCATATTCAAGCAGTGGTCTAACCAATGTTTTGTAACCCAGTTCCCTTACTTCTCTAGTACATCCTCTCATCACTTTTTCCAACAGGTGAAATATTTTTAACCCTTTTCCTACCACCTGTCCAATGTGTCCTGCCCAGTTAAGTTTGTTATCAAATGTTATGCCTTTTATTTCAAATCTTCAACAAGCAATTCCTTCCCCACTTTACAATCATAATCAACCTTCAGCTTTTTATCTGTGTACCTAATAAACTGACTCTTCTTTTCATTTATCTTCATCCCATGCTGACTCAGTCAGCTAGATATCCTATCTAGATCACCCTGAAGCAGTTTAGTCTTTGCCATTTTGATCCTATTATATAACATTATGTCATCTGCAAACAATACAACTTCTGATATTAAACCATTAACACAATCATTCATTAGAATAATTAATAGCAATGGTGCCAATACACTACCCTGTGGAACCCCTATGTTCACTCCCACTTCTTTTGATAGAGCATTTCCTACCCTCACTCTTTGCTTTCTATGTTCTGAGAATTCTTCTACCCAGCAAATCAACTTTTTATCAACTCCAATAGTTTTTACCTTATTGACCACCATTTTATGGCTCATTCTGTCAAGAGCCTTTGAAAGATCTAGTGCTACACTATTAATTTGTCCTCCCCCATCCATTTCATAAGAAATATCTTGCATACAGTCTACTAACCAAGTTCCACATGAATATCCGTGCCTAAAATCTTGTTGCCGACTTGAAAACCACTTATGTTCCTCACAGACACGTCTGATATGGTTGCATATTAATCTCTCCATTAATTTTCCTACCACTGATGTCAAGCTGACTGGCATGTAGTTTTTTTACTCTATTTGTCACCCCACCTTATGGACCAATATGGCTATCGCACTTTTCCAACCATCTGGTAGGCAACAAGTATCCAGACTCAATTTAAATAATGTTTCAAGATAAGGTACAATGTCACATCCTGCTATCTTTAAGACATCTGTAGTAATATTATCCACACCAGCATCTTCACGCTTTTTTAGGTTCCTTCACAATATCTTCATACTGAATTTCAAGTTTTCTAGTCTTTCACTTCCACCTGTGCAGATAGAGGGTAGATTAGAAAATGAGTCTATCATTGTTGAATCATAGCTCGTAATAGTCCCACTAAACCAGTAACTTAATAATGCTGCAGTTTTAAATCCTCAGTTAATTCTTCTCCATCCTTATCTACAATTGTCTTAACACCCTCTCTTCCCTTCAGTTTTCAAATATAGACATAGAAATTTGAAGATGCACCAGTCAGTGGTCCCCCTGTGCCAATAATACTCTTCATAAACCCACCTTTAGCCATCTTCGTTGCTATTATTAATTCCTTGTATAGTTGTTTCAAATATTCGCTACTACCCTACTGCCTCTTAACTGTTATGTTCTCTTCTTACCAACCTCTTTAAACTCCTCACCTCCCTATTATAGTATATAGGTTATCTACTTCTCTTCATTTCCTGTTTTGGAATAAACATTTCTTCACCCCTTCATATAATCTCCTTAAAATCTTCCTACCTTGACTCTACTGTACTTGTGCCATTCTTCCATTTGCTGAAACTATCCCTGAAATATCTTCTCAGTTCTGAAATTTGTGCTTTTCTATACTTGTACCTATTTCCTCCTTCAATTCTGGCCACTGGTTTACTGAATCTCCTTATATCCATCAGAACTGCACTGTGATTACTTATTCCTTCAATTACTTGACACGTAATAAGGTTATCATCAGGCATTTATTTTCCAAGGAAGCAGAGGAAAATTCAACACTTATGGATGATGGTGGCTGGAATCAACAAACACAAAACAGACTAGCATGCTTAACACAATATGTCAGTGTTAAACCTTGAACCTTATTCTTGTAAGTAGGTGAGACACTTAAATAGGTCACCACATTCAACATCATTAAATGTTTCCTCTAAGTGCAAGAATAAAATTCAACGCTGAAATACTGTGTTGCATGTGTTGTTGTTTTTTTTGCATTTATTGATATCAGTCACTGTCACCTATGGTAAGTGTTGGGTTGAATTTCAGTATCCTTCCTTAGTTTCATTACTTTAAAGCACTATCCTACTCTTTATTATAATTAACTTCTAATATAGCTTCAAAACCCTGTATCTCCAGTTCCATTTCTGATTATGAACTCATTCTTAACTTTACTTTTTTTAGTTACTTTCGCAATGCCCAATTATTCCTTACCAACAAACTATTTCCTATGTCTCCCCTTTTCTCTATTTACGAATACTTCCTCACAAATCAACAGAAAGAGACGTTAATAGTTATTTTATTTCAGGGTGTCAATACTTTAGTTTTATTTTTATCTTTTATACATGAATAAAACACATTTAGGGTTTTACTTTTTTGTAAATATTACTGACCAGTACCTCTGCTCAGTTGTTATAGATCAATGTTGCCCAACTCCAGGCCCGATAGTGCATTTGAATTTGGTAATTTAAATTGTGTTACTTATATCTTTGTTATATTTAAATATCTATTGTAACTATATGCAAATATTATGTGGCCGTAGGCTATCTTAGAATTGAAATTGTGGCCCATCTCCAAAATTGATTGGGCAGCCTTGTTTTAGACAATGTTTCTATGCTACACCTACAACAATTCAAAGACCTCTAAACATTTTCAACTACACCTGCTCATTCTTTAAACATCCTCCTTGCTGATGAAGGGTCTTGACCAAAAAATTTATATCTTGAGCCCTGAAATACTGTGCATTTCTAAGGTGAAACACCACCCTCTACGATAAGTGATAGCATCTATTTCTATTCTTAACGTTATGACCCTCCTTACTTATCTTTTGTTATAAATTATTTTTTTCCATTTCCTATCTCCTCAAAATTCAATCATCTCTGTTAATTTGTATTATCTCCATCCTCCCATGTATTGAAATTCTCTAACTGGTAGTTCTGCAACTCATTTTGCTTACTTCCTAATGGTTATTCCCTAACACATTCCATTTCCTAACTCACTACATTCCTGTTATTTGCATAGCTATTTCATGGTCATGAATTCCATGATCACTTAAAATAAGGAACCGTTAGCAGTCTCTATTTGACATGTTTATCCCTTTGCATCGGGCTTAATATTTGTTTGACTTTCTTCTGTCTCACCACAGGGTTTGTAAACTCAGTTGCCTTGTATTATTAATCCCACTTCATCCCTTTTCATCTCTGCTTAGCAACTAACATTTTAATAATTTTTTTGCAAACATTTTATCCTCTTACAATATATGAATAGTGTTATAACAGATCGTATATACTCCTACAATACCTAACTGTCAAACACTACACTTTCTAAGTTCTTATCACAGTGGCTATATCCCAGAAGACCATTTAACACAATTAAACCAACAAACTAGCAGATTATATGGATAATTGAAACAAAGAAACTGCCGTTGGCCACAAAAATAAGATTGTGGATCACATTCCCCCTCCCCCCTCCTGCGGTATGCAGGCCCGCCGCTAGCTGTTTGAGCGCCCACGTGCAATACCGATTATGCCGCCCCCTGTCTAACTACAGCCAGTGGTGGATTTAGGAAATTTCCGAACCGGGTCAGAAAACTGTGAGATTGCCGCCCCTTCGAACATTATTTGCCGCAACCATTGTTGCCATCCCGAGTGTCGCCGCCCGCCCGAAGCAGCTGTTGAGCTAAAAAAAAAAAAAAAAAGGTCGCCTGTTACATAATATGTTGCAAATTTCGTCGCGGCGACAACGGAGTGGCAACTATCGCGGGGCGGCAACTGTCGATCACTCGTTTTGCCGCCCCCTCTCGATGTGCCGCCCGCGTGCGGTGCACGCCCGCTTGCGGCGGCCCTGGCCGTATGTCTCGCCTCTCACAGGAATAAGGTTTCTCACCGAAATATTATGCAATTTTTTTTTTTATTTTTTACGTGTTCATCTCGCCCTCCTGCCTTCATCTGTGGTAGGTGACAGGTCATCTTTCCCTTTCCTATCTTATAAACTAGCATATTCCATAATTTGATAGTAATGAAGTGCAGGCTGAAATTCAAACGAACAAGGAAGAAAAGTAAGCAGAACAGACTGGAAGTGAATAAACTGAAACAATCTAGCACGAGAGAAAAATTTGCGGAAATGGTAGACTTAGGTCTAAGAAGTAATTCGGAAAGTAGCTCTACCGAGGAGGAATGGAATGCATTAAAGACCGAAATAATAAAAGCTGGTAAAGAAACATTAGGCTTTAGGAAACAAGCTGCCTGAAAACCTTGGATCAGAGAGGAAATTTTGAAACTGATGGATCAGAGAAGAAGGCACAAAAATACTCAGGATGAAGCAGGAAGAGAGCAATACAGGAAATTTAGAAATCAAATAAACAGGATATGCAAAAAAAGCAAAATAAAAATGGCTACAAGAAAAATGTGAAGAAGTAGAAAAGGAAATGGTCATAGGTAAAGTAGATGTTGCATACAGGAAGATCAAACAGAATTTTGGAGAAATGAAGAAAAGAGGAGTAAACATTGAAGCTGCAGATGGGAATCCTCTTTTAAGCTCAGAAGATAGAGCTAACCGATGAAAGGAATACATTGAAAAACTTATGATGGGGACGACTTGAACAATAGCATAATGGAAAAGGATAGCGATGTCGACATTGATGATTTAGGAGATTCTGTTTTGAGGACAAATTTAATAGAGGTCTGAATAACTTGAAAGCAAATAAGGCAGTTGGAATTGATAAGATCCCTGCAGAACTTCTCAAATCCTTAGGAGAAGAAAGAATCGAAAGATTATACAAGCCGATATCAAAGTTATGAAACAGGAGAAATTCCAAATGATTTTAATAAAAAATATCATCTTCACACTCCCCAAAAAAGCAAAAGCCGAAAAATGTGAGAATTATTGCACCATTAGTCTAAGATCACATGCTTCAAAATTACTGACCATAATAATACACAGAAGAATGAAAAGGGTAGTAGAAGAGATAGGAGGTGAAGATCAGTTTGGGTTAAGGAAAAATCTTAGTACAAGGGAAGCAATTCTGGCTTTAAGATTAATACTTGAAGGGAGGATCAAGAAAAACAAAGATACTTTTATGGCATTTGTTGATTTATAAAAAGCTTTTGATAATGTAGGTGGGACAAGATGTTCAAAATTTTAAAGAAATCAGGTCTAAAATATTGAGATAGAAGAATACTTTAAAAAAGGTGTGAGACAAGGTTGTAGTCTATCCCCATTAATATTCAACTTGTATGTAGAAGAAGCAATAAAGGAAATAAAAGAAAAATTTTCATGTGGCATAAGTGTTCAGGGAGAAAAAATCAGTATGCGACAATTTGCTGATGACATTGTCTTGTTAGCAAAACGAGCTGAAGATATTGAGAAGTTACTGAGTATCATGAGCAAAATACTGAAGGATGATTTTGTACTGAATATAAATCAAAGCAAGACAAAACTGATGAAATGTAGCAGAAATGATACCAATCACAGTAGATTAAGTAAAAAAATTGGTTCGGATGCAATAGGAGAACTAAGTGAATTCTGCTACTTGAGAAGCAAAATTACAACTGATGGCCGAAGCAAGAATGATGTTAAAAGCAGAATAGCACTAGCAAAAAGAGCCTTCTTTTAGTTTCAAATATTGATCTAGGAATTAGAAAGTACTTCACCAGAAGATGGTGACGGAGCCTGAGATCACTGAAATATCGTGTGGAAACACCTTGTTTATACTGCGAGTCTCCCAAGAAGACTACATCTACTTTTTAAAACTCTATGTGTGGAGCATAGCACTATATGGTAGCGAAACATGGACTTAAGGAAACCAGAAAGAAAGAAAATTGAAGCATTTGAAATGTGGTGCTACAGAAGAATGCTGAAAATTAAATGGACAAACAAAGTAAGAAATGAACGAGTTTTGGAAATAATGGGTGAGGAAAGAAGTTTGTGGAAGAAGCTTACAAAAAGAAGAGACAGGTTGGTAGGTCATATTTTGAGCCATGATGGATTGGTTAATTTGTTAGTGGAGGGAACAGTCGAAGGTAAGAACTGTACAGGAAGACAGATTAGAATATATGAAGCAGACAATTGAGGACGTGGGTTGTAATGGATATGTAGAGATGAAGAGGTTAGCACAAGATAACAAGGAATGGAGGATTGGGGTAATATCAAGATGGGGATACCGTCGCAGCCTCGCGTAGTAAACACACAGATCACGTGGTATATATGACAGCATTGTGACGTATGGTCCAGGCTGCATTACAACATAAACTCAAAAGATGGTTGACGAAATCATATTTTATAAATATGAGTTTCGGTCGTAATGCAGCCTGGACGAAAGTGAAACCTAACCATAAAGCACGATATTGAAGATATCCAATTTTCAGATCATATCTATAGCTGTTACAGTTCTGGAACTTGCAGACTGAATACGTCAGCAATCATGTCATATACGCCACGTGATCTATGTGTTTACTATGCGAGGCTGCGACGGTATCCCCATCTTGATATTACCCGAGGATTGCATCAAACCAGTTGAAAGACTGATGACAGCAAAAAAAAAAAAAAAAAGCATATTAAAACATTTTACCACACCATAGATGCAGATCATACCTAAGGTATCTAAGAAATGTTTATGTACATCTACATGCATTTAACACTAATTAATATCATTTTAAACCACAAATTTACTGTTAAATATGTTGCATTATTTTTATCTCCCTCCACCCCCTTTTTTAAATCATTTTTAAAAATTGACCTACATAACTGTACTGTTCAGCATGTTCATAGTACAAAGCCAGCCAATACCCAGCCCAGCAAACCACCTAGTGTTTTCTCTGTAACAGACCACACTGCAAAGCTTGCAACATTCACCATACTACTACCATATATATAAATACTATCAATGGTGAAATGTTTATCACTGTATATCATGCCACAAATGATATCACTAAGGTTATACAGGGTGGTCCCAAATTCATGGTACAAACTTTAATGGTAGGTACAGGACATTGTAACAATGATTTATTGTATAGGAACGTTTGGTCGCAAGTGACACAGTGTGGCGTAAACAGGGGAAATAACAGCCAAAAGGAAAAACAAAGCTTTTATTGAAAGTGTTGTTGACAAGTGTCATGTTTACATTAAGTGTTCAAAATTGCGTCCACCAATAGCGATACATGCTTGACAGCGTCGGTGGAGCGATTGGTGTACACATTCAAAGATGACTGGTATTTCACGCACACCTGCAGCAGCAACGGATATGCGAGCAAGATGCTTTAGATATCCCCACAAAAAGTAATCGATGCTCGATAAATCGGGAGATCAGGGTGGCCAAGGCTCTACCAGCAATGCTACCAACCCATCACTCCATTTCACCATGTCACTTGCGACCATACATTCCTATACAATAACTCATGGTTACAATGTCCTGTACCTATCATTAAAGTTTGTACCATGAATTCGGGACCACCCTGTATACCAGCTGACCTGCTCACACTGTCGTGTCACCTTCATTGTTCTCTCCACCTCAATCCAGACCACTAGGATGAATGGACTCACACAGACAGTGCATATTTGAAGTCTGGACCACACAGTAACAGCTTGCACTGTTACACAAAACACCAACCACCTCAACAGCTTTACACAACAAGAGCCCCTCGCAACTTTAACGTTGGGAACTGGCATACTGGCAAATATTGGATTCCTGAAATCCCCTGGGCTTTAACCCCAGGTAGCCTATTCTCTTCTTTTTCATTTCTCTCTACATCCATCTTAATTTTCTTCTTACATATGCCCATATTCATTTTCTTTTCTCTTCCCCCCCCCCCCTATCCACTTCTCTAGTGCCTGCCCATCATTCCCACATCACTCATAGTGCTTACCATTTCCCCCCCCCCCCTTGTTGAAGAACAGTTCTGCCAAACATTTTACCTTTTTTTTCCATTTTTGTACGTGTGTTTTTACTTGTTTATATGCTGTCACATCAATTGCAATAATAATTGTTGACCTTTCTCCCCAACATTACTATGGTAGCAAAAATCCTTTCTTTCCAATGTAACAGTTACTAAGATGAAGAATGCACAAAAATAAGTACACCTACACACTGTACATTATCCAGATCTACCGGAGATTCTTCTACAACAGCATTAATCCACACTGACTAATGATGTATTATTTTCAAGGAGTAATTAGGTTAATACACACTGGATAAGCATGATACCACTACAACTACTTAGAAAAGTATTTATAGTGATGTCTTGCATTTATTATGAAGCCAATTCCTAGCAAAACAACAATCTCCAGTAATCCCCATTATTCATACGATCAAAACAGCAACCAATACTGGCCCTTTCCAGTTATGCTTAGTGAAGAACATAATTCTACAAATGTGACAAGCTTGGAGATAATACTACTAATTTCATTACCACAAATTAAGAAGTATGGGTTATAAAAAAACTGCAACTAATAACATATTAACCACTGGAACAAGGAAAAACTATGTGTAATTAGTCATACACAAAAATTAATGTGATTAGTGGAGATTGTGATTCTGCCAGAATTTGGAGTCGTAATACTGCAATAGTCAAACGTAAGACTCTGCTAGAAATACTTTCGGAAGTACATTTAACAGTTTCTTGCTGGTCCTGGGTGCATTACAGTGGAATTACTGGTTGGAAATAATACATCTTGCGACTGACTACAACATTACGACGACGTCATTACTGAATGTTGTTGAAGCGGAATATAGAACAAGCTATATTTGCATTCACTGACAATATTTGGTTTAATCCTAGCCTGCGATACCGCCTGCCATACCGCCACTGACTAGCGTTGACGTGACGTCATAGTGACGTTGTTGTGACGTATTCGCTGTCGAGTTGCCAACATAATCATGTTACTAACGGGACTGCAGGGAAAGTAGGGGTTTTCGGGCGGGGAGAAATCATAGCAACAAAATTTTTTCGTATGGTATTAAATTCTATATAGTGGAATCGCCTTCTAGGATTAAACCCACCCACTAAATTCTATATCGCGATACCGGTTGCGGGGAGAAATCACAGCAACAAAATTTTTTCTTATCGTATTAAAATTCTATATAGTGGAATCGCCTTCTAGGATTAAACCCACCCACTAAATTCTCTATCGCGATACCGGTTGCGGTAAGTTTTATTTAATTGCTTCTATCCATTTTCCATAATGTATTATGTGTTGAAGATCTACTGTTCAAACAGTCCCGCGAATAACATCAGTTTCGTATGTTATACGAAACGGCTCATTTTTTCCCGGTGATATAGAATTCACTGCAACTGGTATCGCGATTTAGAATTTAGTGGGTGGATTTAATCCTAGACGGCGATTCCGCTATAAAGAGTTTTCAAACTATACGAAAAAAATTATCTTTTAGTTGCTTTAATTTCTCATATCGCGATATAAAAGGTTTCGCGATATAGAATTTAGTGGGTGGGTTTAATCCTAGACGGCGATTCCGAACCATAGGAAAAAAATTATCTTTTCGTTGCTTTGATTTCTCCCATCGCGATATAAAAGGTATCGCGATATAGAATTTAGTGGGTGGGTTTAATCCTAGATGGCGATTCCACTGTATAGAATTTTAATACGATAAGAAAAAATTTTGTTGCTGTGATTTCTCCCCGCAACCGGTATCGCGATATAGGATTTAGTGGGTGGGTTTAATCCTAGAAGGCGATTCCACTATATAGAATTTTAATACCATACGAAAAAATTTTGTTGCTATGATTTCTCCCCGCCCGAAAACCCCTACTTTCCCTGCAGTCCCGTTAGTAACATGATTATGTTGGTAACTCGACAGCGAATACGTCACAACAACGTCACTATGACGTCACGTCAACGCCAGTCAGTGGCGGTATCGCAGGCTAGGATTTACCCCAATATTTTAGAAGGAATAAATGATAAATTAATCCCTGTGGGAATTTTTTGTGACTTATCTAAAGCATTTGACTGTGTAGATCATAAAATTCTGATACAGAAACTTAAGTATTATGGTATAGATGGCATTGTTAATAAATGGCTTAGTTCTTACCTTCTAAATAGAAAACAGAAAGTGTCAATGGAGAATTTTAAGGCTGCCTTAAGAGGTCCACTGTTTTCTGAGTGGAAATTAATCAGATGTGGACTACCTCAGGGTTCTATATTGGGGCCACTATTGTTTTTAATATATATAAATGATCTACCCTGTGTTTCATCTAAAAACTCAAAATTTGTCCAATTTGCAGATGACACAAACATAGGAATTAAAAACACTCCAGATTTATCTACAGAATATATTTCAAATTATGTCTTTGAACTGATTAATAAATGGTTTACAGCTAATGGCTTGTCTTTAAACTTTGATAAAACTCAGTATATGCAATTCAGTACATCACACAGATTAACACCTGACATAGACATAAAATGTGCAGGCCAGTCCATTCAAGAGGTAGATAGTGTGAAATTTCTAGGTTTGTATATTGATCATAATTTAAATTGGAAAGTACATGTTTCTGATTTACTAAAGCGATTGGGAGCAGCCACATTTGCAATTCGTACAATTTCAGCTTTAGGTGATCTCCGTATGAGACAGCTAGTTTATTTTGCTTATTTTCACTCCTTATTGTCATATGGAATAATATTCTGGGGCAATTCTACCCATAGAGACAAAGTGTTCAGAGCCCAAAAGCGTGTAATAAGAATTATGTGTGGGGTTAGCAATAGAACTTCATGTAGAGAGCTGTTCAAGAAGTTAGGGATTTTAACATTAGCATCTGAGTATATATACACATTAATGTCCTTTGTAGTCACAAATTATACTTTGTTTGAAACAAATAGTAAAATACACAATTATGGCACTAGAAGTAAAAATGATCTTCACAAGACTTACAAGTCATTGTCATTTGTTCAAAAAGGGGTCCGATATTCAGGGATACATATCTTCAATATGCTCCCAACACATATTAAATGTCTAGTAGATGATAAGAATAAATTCAGGAAAAAATTGAAAGAATTTTTAATTGACAACTCCTTCTACTCTGTCGAAGAATTTATTTCTAAGGTATCTAAAAAATAACTGCCAGTATCTTGTGTAAATATAGTTCACATAATTAATTTACCATGTATGCTATGACTGCTCCTGGTGTATGTATTTAGTTTGTTACATAATTATTTATGGTACCATATATGTTATGACTGTACATCTTGTGGTGTATGTATTATTTTGTTATGGATTTTTTTTTTTAATGTACCATGTATGCTATGACTGTACATCTTCTGGTGTATGTATTATTTTGTAATGGAAGTGTTTAATGTACCATATACTATGACTGTACATCTAGTGGTGTACTTATTATTTTGTTATGCAACTGTTTATCTGTAAATTGACAACTTTCCACATCCCACAGAGCCAGTCTCTTATATTGGGATCAATGGAAAATGAATGTATTGTATTGTATTGTATTGCGATCTCCAGTAGACTCAAATTAATTTCATCAACAAGAAAAAGTTATATTTAGAAAGACAAATAGCCAAACAACAGTTTAATTCTAAATCGCGATATACCCCTACAACATTATTTCGCAACACGGAAGAGAATTATCCATATGGATTTAACCAAATTTTTCTCCTGGTCCAGCCTGCATTTCAACCAAACTACAACTGCCAGGTAGAAAACAAAACAATTTAAGCTGATGTGATCCCTATATCGACAGTAAAGTTGTTAGCTGTATCGCGATTAAGAATTAAACCCCATCACCTTTAATAATGTATTCACAAATTTTAAAAAATCGCTGAAACAGAGTATAGTTGCACAGCAAATTAGTTTGGACAAATGAAGCAGACTCAAAAAATAATGCCACTTGACTACTTAAATATATGAGATACAGTTATAACACACAGATTATATATATCCTAAAATTGCCTGATACATACCTTCAACATCTAATACACCTATCACTGTTTCCAATAGTTAATGTTAAAATGCATCGATATTTGTAACATGCCTACAGCTTCTGTTCCTTTTCCATCGTTATGAAGTTCTGTCACAATCTTTGTCCCAACACAAGAAACGTTTTCACAACATCAAAGTTAGCATAAGCCTAGGAGAAATTAGCATCCTTTCTTTTTTAAAAAAAAAAAATTATAACAGAAACTGTTTACCTAACACGACCTTTTCAGACTGATTCATTGTGATTCCAAACAATTCGTACCAGAGATGACGTAATGAAACATTAATATTTTGTATATGGTAGCACAATACAAAATCACTAATAACTTAATAAGGTACAGAAACACGTTGATATCCTAGCTATAACCTTCACGCTAGTTTATTAACTCGACTATACCACAGACGGACTATACAAACATCTTAACGTTTCTCCTAATCAGTGCACTTATGCCTCCTTTAAACTGTAGCAATATCAAACAACACCAGAGGCTATAAACCAACAACACTGGAGGCAACCATGGAGGAAGGATTCCTTCCTCCATGGAGGCAACCAACTCCAGGAACAACACCACCCATGACACCACCCTCTATATAAACAAAAAGTTGGTGATCACAGGGCCCATCATCCGCGGAACATCGAAGACATCGTTAATCATCGTGTGACGCAATCATCGACTTTGACATCGTTACCCGGCGCCTCTAATTGGATTGACTACACGGCACAAAGGCATCTACGACCCAGGTATTTTTCAAGTACTTAACATCGTGCCTGGACTTCAACTTGGACACCTCAACCACCACGGCGGCCTACAACCTTGACGGTAGTAATCAGGAAAGTTGATCCCCCAATCTCCGACTTTCGATCAGGAGGGTATTAAGAATCAGGAACAAATATGGTGAGAGTATTTACAGAATGTCCCAACACAGTTGACTTTCCATTATCCAGTGGGGCCACCATCTGTTATCAACGACACCGTGTGGAACCATCCAAGACCGCACCACCTCAGCCTAGACGCTGTCAAAAATGTATAAAATACAATTACCACAACACACAAGATTGCCGGAATGACTCTATATACCCGCACTGCAAGGTAAATCTACTTCACAAAAATTTCCTCAATCTCTAAACTCCACCAACCTGCAATACATATAACCAGAACCATCCTATATATTCGCTTAAATGCAAAGCGAAACCCCCTGCAGAGAAACGCGAGTTAACTGTCCCAATCCCACCTATAGTCCCACCTACCCCACCATCATTATGATTATACACACGGACATAGAGCAATCAAAAGTAGTACTTCCCGAGCTAGAAGGTATCGAAACCACAGTCGTAAGAATCCAGTTCAACGGAGCATACCCTAATCTCATTGCAGTATACAAAAAGCTTAATAATATTAACATGCGTGATATCAGTAGCGCTAAACTCCGCACCTAGAGTAATAGTCGCTGGAGATCTTAATTCCAAACATCCTAGTTGGAATTTACAAAGTCAAAACTCTAACGAACATTCACTAGAGCACAATTATCTTATACTGCGGCCAAACGAACCGACGTTTGTCCCCCACGTTCGGAGACAAAATTCAGACTATTAGATATAGCACTCATTAAGGGTATAACCCGTACTCACTACCTACAGGTTGTAAACGATCTGGATTCAGACCACATGTCATTCATACTAAACACTGAAGGTACAACGCAGAAAATTGACAATCGATGGATGCTAAACTATCGACGCGCCAACTGGACTCTGTTCAAGTAGATGTTAGATAGGCGCATACCTGACAGACACGAGATTAATCAACAACGCATTAACTAGTCTGTTGGAACTTTAACCATTGCCGTACAGGAAGATATGGCGAGTAGCATCCACGAATCAGCCCCATACCAGAAACACATGGTGCTACCTGAGGCGATCACGGAGTTAATTACAGCTAGGAATAGGCTTAGGAAATACTAGCAACGTATTAGGCGTCCCATTTATAGAGTGCACATCAACAGATTTAAAGACATAATTAGTTGTAAAAATCCGGGAGTACACATTCAACTCGGAATTGCTCTCGAAATTGGGGACTGACACCTCGGACCACTCCGTGTGGTATTTAGCTCGTCACTTCACTCGAGAAGCACATCATACACCCACCCTGCAGGGGCCGGATGATGACACAGGTGTTAACCCAACCGGCTCGCGAATATCCACGTAGGGCAACTTCCAACGAAGTTTCTTGTGTCTATACAGCCAGCGCCGGCTTTAGGGGGGGGGGGACGACCCGGGCGACCGCCCCGGGGCGCCGAAGTCTGCAGGGCACCGCGCGTGCCAGCTTAACTTAACCATTTAATTTAATTACATATTTCTGTCGATCTAAAGAAAAACGAAATTCAGCGTATTAACGTTTATGGACTTATCTCGTGGGTGTAGGTATTTAGCATATGTAACAAGACCTGTCATCTCGTAGCTTGTCGTATCCCTCATTAATAAAGGTGCGATTTCTATGCAGTTAATGACTGCTACATAGACTATCGAGAAAAGCGAGGGGCCAGGAGGTCAGGGGTGGTAGGGTCCGGCGGTCATTCCTGGTCCTTCGTTGCCCACACACACGCGGGAATGTTCAAAGACACAGCCGCTCACTTCCTCTTTAGGTCGAAGTTCCTACTGACCCTTTGAAGGGTCTTCCAATCTTTGGGACATGTTAAACCTGAAATCTGCAAAATATTGTACGAGGAACTCAGGAATGATTATATGAAGGTAAATGTATATAAACATATTCGTATATATCTACATAAATATAAATGGATAAACATGGGAAGGTCTCGTACAGTTAAGATATCTTTGTCAGGAAGACGAGCGTCCATTGCAGCATATGCGTCAGTCCAAATTGGTGGAAGTAGTGTGTAAATTACTTCGCGTAATGTAATTGCAATATACCACGTAGTTAATTTTAATTAAAACTTCATTTGGTAGTAATAGTAACACTGATTCTAACGGATATAGCAAAACGTAAAATATTCTGGCAGATTCCACTACTCGTGTTATTTTTACTCTAATAAAAATTTAACTGTTGTATCTGCACAGAGACTCAATTTTTGTTCAGATTTCGAATAAATTCGTACTTTGCTCCGTGGTTTATAGGCATGTTCATAAAAATATTCTTTCATTGATCTTTATCTGTATAGTTATTAAACTCAATATTAATAATTTTCGTAATTTTTCTTGCGTAACACAAATTAATAAATAATTCACAAAATTAATAGGCCTAATATAAATTCACATAAATACTAGTGCGAATTTTTATTAATATATGTACATATTTTTAATATAATACAATTAGAAAGTGTAACTCGTGTTAGTCCTCCTGTACTATCCTTTCTTCGCTTTCTACATACTCGTAAATTCACAAGCACTTAAAAAAAAAAAAAAAAAAAAAAAAAAAAAAAATTATTCAATGAACTGAAGCTGAAATTAGGTTCACAGCAGGTTCAACTATTGACAAGGGAGAACAGCGGGTAATTTCTAAAGAAAAGAATATGATGGAACAATGTGCTTCAAAGATTGATGCACATAACCTTGTATTTGGCTGAAAACAACATGGCATTCAGAGGGTCATTCGATAAATTATTTACTCCAAATAACGGAAAATTCTTAGGCCTTATACAATTAATGGCGAAATTTGACCCCGTCAGGGAAGAGCATGTTAGAAAGGCAGTGAACGGTGATTTGGCTGACCATTATTGCGGCAAAAATATGCAAAATGAATTAATAGAAATTATGGCATCAAAAGTTATCTCTACCATAGTATAACATATAAAGGATTCAAAGTATTACGCAAACATAGCTGATTGTACTCCTGATATAAGTCATAAAGAGCAACTTTCAATCACATTAAGATGCGCCGACATTACAGAGGATGTCGTTAGCATAAAAGAATATTTTATTTCATTTTTGCAAATAGTAGATACAACGGGTACAGGTCTCACGGAAAGTATTTTAAAAACATTGAGTGATCTTGGTCTTGACATTAACAACTGCAGAGGACTGGGTTATGATAGTGACGCAAACATGAAGGGAAAAAATAAAGGCGTACGTAAAGAATTATGGACATAAATCCGCTAGCTTTTTTTGTTCCATGTGGATGCCATAGTTACAATTTAGTATTGTGCGATGCGGCAAAATCATCGGTAAAATCCGTTACCCTGTTCGGAATTTTACAAAAAATGTTTAATTTATTTGCAGGCTCGGTAAATAGATGGAAAATTTTGACCGATCATTTGAAAATATACACCCTGAAAAATTTAAGTGACATGCGCTGGGAAGCTGGAATTGAAAGCGTCAAAGCGGTTCGCTATCAATTATGTGATATGCATGATGCTTTGGTTTCCTTGGCCGATGTTACCAAACAAAGCGATGCGTCGACGTCATACGAAGTGACCACACTGGCAGGACGAATAAAAGATTTCAGCTTTATTGTTTCTCTTATAATATGGTATGATGTTCTTTTTCAAATTAATGTTGTGAGCAGAGCCAGTCAGTCATCTAAAATCAACTTTGTCGACTTTACTGAAATGCTTGATAAATGTTGCTCTTATTTGAAAACATATAGACAAACAGGTCTCGAACAGGCTATTGTAACAGCGACTGAATTAGCATCGGAACTTGACACGCAATCAGTATTCAAACCACAAACTCGACCAAGACGTATTAAACGTAGACCGGGTGAAGAGGCTATTGATGAACCAATAACTGATCCAAAAAAAGGTTTGTAGCAGAGTTTTTTAATGCTCTTTTGGACACCGTGCATATATCTATGAAGGAAAGATTTCAACAGATGCAAGATTTCTCTGCATCGTGGAATTTCTAGTTTAACATTAAAAAAAAATAAAGAAAAACTAATGCGACATTGTTCTGTACTGCAAGAAAAGTTAACGATCAACTTTAAATCTGACATTGATGGAGATTTATAGTGCGATGAAATTTTAGGTCTGCAGCACTATCTCGAAGACCATCAGGCACCACCTAGTGAATTATTAAACTTTATCAAAAAGTACAATCTTCAAGAGTTATACCCAAACACCTAGATTTCACTGCGTATTCTGTTAACAATACCAGTGACTGTTGCAAGTGGCGAACGCAGTTTTTCTAAACTAAAACTGATAAAAACGGACTTGCGGTCTGCAATGTGTCATACAAGATTAACTAGTTTAGCCTCGCTGTCCATTGAAAATCAAGTTGCAGAAAACCTAGATTTTGACAGTCTTATAAGAGAGTTTGCTGACAATAAAGCTAGAAAAGTAAGGTTTTAGTTTTATTGTTTTAATTTTCGTTTTTCATTTAATGTTTCATGACTAAATGAAATTGTTTAGAGAATAAATGTATAAAATGTTATTATTAATAATAATAAATACATGTTTGTAGTATTATGTTATATCAGTACAAAATATGGTACAAAATTCAAAATATTTAAAAAAATTATAATCAAAAATAAAAGGGCGCCAGATGCATGACTCGCCCGGGGGCGCCTACATGGTTAAGGCCGGCCCTGTATACAGCACTCAGATTCCAAGAAAGCACCGTGTCCAGATGGTATTCAGAACGGAGTTCTTAAATAGCTCACGGGGAAAGCGATAGAGTACCTTACAGACATGAATGCCATCTTACACAACGAGTATTTTTCCGACCTATGGAAAGAGGTCAAAGTGTTAATGTTCAGAAAGCCGGGGAAAGATCCATCTTCACTCAATAACTACCATCCGATTAGCTTACTCAGCTCCCCTAGCAAAGTTGTTGAAAGACTCATACTCAGACGCCTTACAAAACACATTAAGGACAAAAACATCCTGAAACCGGAGCAATTTGGTTCGATCGTCTTTAGAACAACGACATAATTCGTAGACTCAGTGATGACGGATTCCCGCATGGACTGGTTCGCCTAATACATTCATACCACACTAACCGAACGTTCCATGTCTGCGCGCATAACAATAATTCTACACCTCACGGGATTCAAGCAGGAGTGCCACAAGGAAATATAATAGGTCCTCCGCTCTTCACAGAATACATCAACAAACCCCGTCCACAGAAAAAACGATGCAAGCCGTTTATGCTGACGATACCACCTACCTTGCACAGTCACGGAAACCATCTCATATAAACAATAGATCACAGCACGCGCTTAACGTAAAAGAACCTTGGCTTACACGATGGCGAATTAAAGTCAACGTGGGTAAATGCGAGGCACTCCTATTCACACGAAGACCTCGGCAAAAAACGCATTCACGAATACTATCGACCGCTAGTACTACACAATTACGAGCAAACTATTCACCACATCACCATGGAACGCCCTCTTAGGAGATTCAGTGGTACAACGCATAATATTCATGAAGCAACCACAGTAGGAATTGAATGGTTGCAATCGTTGGACATCAGTCTGTAGTAATAGTTATATTTGTTGTAATTTAATGTAGTTACTGTTTTTGTATTTCTTCTTCTATACAAAATAAATAAATAAATACGTAACTACACAATCAACCTTTACATTTCCGGAACGAAGTTGTATCTTGGAGTCAAACTTGACGCGAAGCTAACATGGAGGCTACATACAGACCACATGATTAACAAAGCAAGTATTAGACTCAGAAAACTATACCCCATACTAAACAGACAAAGCACACTACACCGAGGTAATGCCTGAACATGCCACTTAAGACGCATGCAGCTCTGGTTTGATGATCGCCGCTATCACATTCAGAGACAGCAATTAATTCAAAACAAAGTACACAGGATCATAGCAAATGCTCCTTGGGGAACACGAACAAAAGGCTTACATGGATGTTTCCGACTTGAGTCAATACAGCAAGTAATTAAGAAGCTTGCTATAAACATGTACAGGAAATCCCAAATGTCGCGAAATCCTTTGATATGCACTATGGTCAGTTACGATCACAATCACAGATTTAAACACCCAAGGCCGAAATATTGCTCAACGGATACATAAAAACTAATACATAAATAAACCACAATGAAATCTGTCGACTGCATCACGGACCACTGGGGTTAGGGTCCCATTCCTTAATCAACCTGCAAAGTGATCATTGGGCTAAGGAACGTGGTTGCGGTGCGATCGCAACTGCAGAAGTGAGCCCCACACAACAAGAAATCAGTCCCACAAACAAACTAGTACAGTATCCGGCGTGGTAAGCACCACCATGGAGGAAGGAATAATATGGAGACGACGCAAGAGACCTTTGCCACGCATGGGAGTGAAGCAGGCCGGCGGAGGAGTGGGGGGGCATGGCCGGAGTGGTGGGGGCTTGACCGCTTCCCAACAAACACGGGGAATATGTACAAACACCTCAAGGGGACTCTAGGATAAACGTGACGCCGCAATCTGGTGATGGATTACTATGTAACTCGATGAGACAAATAAAAAATGAAGAATAAAATTTTTTGATATCCTGCTTAGTTTTCGAGATATTCTGTCTCAAATGTGAAATGGTTTTGGTTGAAATTCAGAAGAAAAAAATTATTCAAAGTCAAATTTTATGATGAATTTTTATTTTAAAAGACGAGACAAATAAAAAATAAAGAGTAAAATTTTTCGATATTTCACCTAGTTCTCGAGATATACTGTCTCAAAAGTGAGGTGTCTTGAGTTGAAATGCAGAAGAAAAATTTCGTAAAAGTCAAATTTAATGATGGATTCTTATGTAACACGACGAAAAAACTCGATAATAAGGAATAAATGTTTTCGATATCTTGCTGAGTTTGGGGGATATACAACATCTAAATTGAGGGGTTTAGGTTTGGATGCAGGCTGGACCAAAAATTAATTCTGTCAAAGCCACAATGATTACATGGTTGACATGCAGAATGGATATTTCAGTTTTATTACTACCACTTGTGGTTAGTCTGAAATGTGTCCTAGACCAGAAAAAAAGTAAGAGGACCCACTCTAGGGATGAGCAACCCAGACATTTTGTAGGCTGGTACCAGAAATAAAATGTTTATTCAGTCACCTTAATGAACATTCTCTTGATCAAGATGTGTTGTCTAATTTCACAGCCCTACTTATTAGGACAATTGTAAAAAAATTATCTCTCAGTTAGATTTAGATACGGGGGGGGGAGAATGTTGTACAAAAAAAGAGACTAAATTAGAAACACATTCCCCAAATTGATTTTGTTCAAAGGCCAATAACTTCTTTATTTATGAAGCCCATTTTTATTTCTGCATGAACCTGTTTCGACATAAATAGATGAGAAAGATTTCAAAATCGGTAAAAATAGGTATAGACGTATTTACAAACAGAAACAAGTCTTATATGAAGCTTTAAAAATAACCTAAGTCAATGGCCTGAAATAGCTATTTAAAAAATTAATAAAACTCACAGCTTCTCACATAACAGTTAATTTCATCATCCATTGTCAGTATAATCAGCAACGTGACGAAAGAAATCGTAATAGTAAATTCACTGAATCTCGAAGTAAAACACGCCCATTTAAATCTCATTTTGAACACTCGTTAAAAAATAATGCTAGTCTATTATGTGAAAAATAGCAAGTTTGCTGATTTTCTACACTACACCAAGAAAAATTTGAGAACAAAGTCATCCCATTGAGAGCTATGACTAAATATTTATAGACGTGCTGCAAAGTTTGCGGTGTCTACCGCTCACTTCAACAACGATAATTACAATTCAACTTACTTATGAAATGATATTCCAGGTTCTTTCCTGTCTGGCCTATTTGTGCAACCGTACGCAACACAAGCTGGCATTTTTAAACACTTATACACAACACTAAATGAAATAATCACTGCATCTACCACAATGTGAACACCTTAATTGTTGCGAAGCGCCATATGGTCGCTGCCGGTGCTGCCACCATGCGGGAGAGTTTAGTGCTTGCTTCACCGATTTAACGTCACTTCTTCTCCATATAATTCCTTCCTCCATGAGCACCACGAGGATGCTGGCAAGCGTGGCGGACTAGCGCGATGCATCCTGTTCCAGTATCGCCTGGAATGACCATGGTAGGGTTATCTTACCCGGCGGTGACGACACGTGCTGGTGAGGGTGGTAATGGCGGTTTCCGTTATCGTCCTAAAGTTCTCCGATATTTCGGGGGTGGTCATCTAGCAGCACCGTGACTGTCGCTGTTGGTGAAACCCTTACCATGCACCCCCTGAGCACCCAATAAGCTGACTTGTATTTATCTTCACCTCATGTTGACTCACCCGTCTAGATATTCTGTTTAGATCACCCTGCAGCTCTTTACAGTAATCGTTTTGATCCTATTATATAACATTATGTCATCAGCAAACAATCTAATATCTGATAGAAAACTTTCAACACAATCATTCATTAGAATAACGAATAGCAGTGGTGCCAAAACATTACCCTTTGGGACTCCCATGTTCACTTCCACTTCTTTTGATACTGTATTTTCTACACTAAATTTTGCTTACAACAGGAGTCAGTAGCAATCCGCCTACAGACGCAACAGTTGTAAATCAGTTCTGTTTTGCTGTGTGGATGTGTTTGATTGGCTGATTTTGCTAGGGGTATGTAAAATATTATAAGCAGCAAGTTACGCAAAAGAATGTTTAATACATTATTGTATCAAACTCTCAAAACTGTACTGTAGTATATTTTATTTTTATTCAAATCCTAACCTGTCGAAAATCGGAATCACCTTGACCTCAATTATTTCGGATTATCGATGCTCTACTGTAGTAGTGGTACTGAAAACTTAGTTGTAAAAGTTGCTTTCAATGATGATGATATGAAACAACTGAATATGTGTGAGTGAAAAATTTCCCGGCGTACTGCTGCAATATAATTTTCACCGGTGTCGAGCCAGATGGTGTCGCAAAAACACAACTTTTAGAAAGCTGGCTCTGCTGTCTTCATCGGGGGTGGTGTTAGGCCTGCTGCTACTGCCTCGACTGACCTGACTCATATGACTTTCCCACTTCCATGGATATAAGCAGAGCACCTGACCTTGGTCCACTGCTGATCCACTACGACATAAAATTTGACCAAGTAGTTGATTTGGTTTCTGGTGCAGATCCATCGTTGGCGAGTGCTCGCAGAAAAGTGTTTGGTCAGACATCGTGAAGCTGTTTGTAGTATACCGCACGGCTGCTCCTAAGAGCTGAGGTGGCAATTAATCTCAAAAGACAATTTCACGTTGTAGCTATTTTAAATTTATTTTCTTGTCTGTATAATATTGCAGTTGCACACACAAGAAATCAGTGCACATTTGAAACTTATTTATTTTATCGTTAAATTTGCTCCTCACTACAGAAGCAAGTTTTCAAACACTTCGTCTCCTCAGATTGCAGGTTTCTGTACAATTAAAGGTAGGAAAAAATCGTAAATAATAACGTTATTTTTAATCCAGATTAATACTTCAATACAATTCATGCGCCATCACTCGTGTCAGCGATACTCATACTATATCTCGTCAGAGAGCTTATATTAACACTGTTAGTTCTGTGAAATTAAATAAATTACAATAAAAGGCATTATGCCTGTTCTATTACAACGTGATAGCTGATAGTTCTGCTTTCAGCTAAACAATTTGAAAAAATTTTATTTTAATGTTAGTTTGCTCGAAAAAAGGAAGTGGTTATGTTACGTTTAAATCAGTAAATATAATAGATTTTTACCAATATAATGTTTTTTGCATTTAAATTTATTCAATTTTTATGTTTAAAAAGTAGTTATTGTGAGAGAATTATTATTTTTACAACAACTGTAATTAGTTATTGTGTTATGACAATAGATACTCGAATTAAAAAGTATCATTTGCATGGCTCGGGAATATCCGAGGTGTGGAATTAAATAATACCCTTAATTTACTGAATGAACAATTGACGATTCTGGAAACCAGTAGCAAAAAAATTAGTTTTTTATGATATAGGATATAGACGACAGAAAGCTGTAAAATTATTGTACCAGTCTCCAGTCAATAATTTTGGTTGAAAATGAATTAGATATAAATGGAAATGATCTTTAAGAAGAATTACGTGATGTATCCACAATGCCAATATATTATACGAAAACTTTGGAAGTAAATTGTTTATGCTAAAATAACTGAAATACTTTTGTTTCCAATACAGTTGAAGTTATGAGAATTTTATTAAGACTCCATGTTTCTGTAGCTTGTGAGGAAAGAAGTTTTTCCAAATTAAAATATAAATTTTTTGCTTGTAGGTTTACATCTCCCGACGTCGAGATCATTAGAGGTGGGTAAGGACTGGTCATGGAATGGAAAGGAATTCGGCGATTGTCCTTTGAAGGAAACATCCCAATATTCGTCTGGAGTGATTTTAGGAAACTGTGGAAAACCCAAATCAGGATGTCCGGACGGAAATTTTAACCCACGTTCTACCGAATACGAGGCCACAGGCTTACCATTCACCCAATCCCAGGCGAAGCCAAGGAATTTCATCGAAGTGGAACGTCCAGAACTGCTCCTCCAGTCCCACTCAGCCTGGTGTCTAATGACTACCGTAGAAGAAATCCGCGCCAAAAAGATCGTCGGGATTGTGGCACCGATCCCGTCACCTCCATACTCTATTGTCATAGGTTAAATGGGAGTGGGGATCCGTGAATCCTGTTGGGAAATAGCTGCAGAGCTGAAAGAACCCCGTAGGAAAATATGATAAATTAAATACCACCCCTATAAAAAGTTGATAGTATATAATTCATCTCATGACGATTAATAATAATCGGTCTCTTTAAATGAAGATAATACATTCAAATAAATGATGTTTAATAATTAAAAATATTTTAATTCAATTGCTTTGTCATTAACCAAAATGAGCTAATTTAGAATCTCGTTCCATTCTGAAACCGAGCGTGGTGGCTGAGCGGTTAAAGCACTGGCCTCGCATTCGGGAGGACGCCGATTCGAATCCCCGTCTGGGTATCTAGACTTGGGTTTTTCATGGTTTCCCCAAATCAGTCCAGGCGAATGCCTGGATGCTACCTTCAAAAGGCAATGGTCGAATTCCTTCCCGTTCCTTGTCCCCAGTCCCATCCCTCCTCTTACGACCTCGACTTCGATGAGATGTAAAGCTATTAAAAAAAATCCGTTCTGAAAACAGGCTAGGCAGGCACTGTGTTTAGCATCTTTTAATCAATTTACCAATCACTATTGTCAAACAATTCGGACTGCAAAATTCAGCCTTCTTTCTCATTCTTCCTTTATGGACCGAAACTACTATTAAACTTTCCCAGTCCTCTTGTAAGCAGCAGGTCTCCCAATTCAGCCTAAATAATATTTTATGGTGCGGTACAATGTCAGTTCCGCGTATCTTTTCCACATTAGCATCTTTATGTCTTTTTTTATTTATTTTTTAAAATCTTTTACCCCCAGAATCTATTTCAAATTTTTAATCTGGACATCTCTACTTAAATGAAGAAACTCCTCATCTGAGATATACCCTTCCATACCTGAACGATATTCAATAATATTCTTATTACATCATCTATTTTACAGTCTTTATCCACTTTTGCAGGTCAGCCAAGGCACTTTCTGTTTCCAGAGGCTTGTCCTCATTTTGAAGGCATATTTTCAGTCGTACTACATGTTTGATATGCCTGTCGTACAGAAGTCTTATGAGAAGCGGATGTATTACCATCTATCTGAGAAATGTGCAACTATATTCTGTTTGTGGTAAGTGTATTTTTATTAATATATTTTTCTCGAGCTTCCAGCCGTGTTAATATGTCATATTTGCGGGACGTTTCGAAGGCGTCCATCTCTGCCTTCATTTTCAACCTGATGTCAATGTTTAACTGTTTGTTTATTCAGCCGCTGCTACGGAAACGGTGGAAGACAAAAACCAACACAAGGCGATTACGTCATCCGCTCTTCTGCTCGAGACCGACGCGAAACTGTTTCAGCATTTTAATCGCCGGGTTCCAGGCCGCACTGAGTTGATAACCAGTGTCCCTGTTGACTAATAAATCAGTTAATCTAATTTCCACAGCCTCTGTAATAACGCTGGCCCAAAAATCTTTGACCCGGGCTAAAATGGTTGTTTTTTCAAATTCAAAAGTGTGACCCTCTTGCACACTATGTTCGGCCACCGCAGATTTTTCTTCTTGCCCAAGACGAACATTTCTGGCGTGCTCTACACATCGCTGAACAATGCATCGCTGTGTCTGTCCAATGTAGCCGCGGCCACATTCACATGGTATATAATATACACCAGGGGTTCGTAAACCTAGGTCATCTTTAACGCTGCCGACCAAGTTACTAATTTTAGTGGGTGGTCTATAAATTGTCTTGACTCCGTGTTGTGATAGCAGTCTACCTATTTTGAAACTTAGGGCACCCACAAACGGCAGAAACGCAAGGCCCTTGGTATCAATCTGATCTCTCCGTCGATTTTCCTTCTGTTTAAACGCACGAGTAATCTGTCCCTGATTATAACCATTATTTAAAAACGTTTTCCGGAGATAGTCCAATTCACCAGCCAGGCTATGTTTGTCACAAATCCTTCGTGCTCTGTGTACCAAGGTAGTTAATACAGAGTTTCGTTGTGCCGGATGATGACAGCTGTTGGCATTTAAATATAAGTCGGTATGGGTAGGCTTCCGATACACAGTGTGTCCCAGCGAACCATCAGCACGTTTAACAACAAGCACATCAAGAAATGGCAGGCAACCGTCCTCCTCCAATTCCATTGTGAACTGAATATTTTCATGGATTGAATTGAGATGCGCAAGAAATTGGTCAAGACTGTTTCTGCCATGGGGCCAAATCACAAAAGTGTCATCGACATACCTATAAAAACACTTCGGCTGGAGTGGTGCGTGGCTTAGTGCCTCTTCTTCAAAAAATTCCATGAAGAAATCAGCAATGACAGGAGACAACGGCGAACCCATTGCTACACCGTCCACTTGTTCGTAATATTCTCCTTCAAACTTAAAATAAGTGGTTGTCAACACATGGTGGAAAATATCAATCATTTTTTGATCAAAATACCTCCTTAACAGATCTAAGGAGTCGACCAAGGGAACACGAGTAAAAAGAGAGACCACATCGAAGCTCACCATTAAATCACCAGGATCTAACTTCATGTTGTCTAAGATTTCCACAAACTCACTGGAATTTCGAATACTGCGATGAGCCTTCCCTACCAATGGGTTGAGAATATCTTTGAGGTATTTAGCCAAAAAGTACGTAGGGCTATCAATTGTACTTACAATAGGTCGCATAGGTACTCCTACTTTATGTACTTTCGGTAGACCGTACAACCTGGGAGGAACAGGAGCACGGGGTTGGAGTCGTCTTTTCACATCTTCTGGTAGTTCTAAGGAGCGGATAAGCTTCGTAGTCAAGTTGGTTAGCTTAGATGTAGGGTCACGGTTAATCTTCCTGTATGCTTGGTCCTCCAAAAGCTGCATAATTTTACTATGATAGTCCATCTTGCTTAAAACCACCGTGCAGTTACCCTTGTCTGCCGGAAGAATAACAATATTTTCGTCTTTCTTCAACTCACGAAGCGCACGCCTCTCTTCACTTGAGATGTTTGATTTAGGCAATTTACCTTTACAAAGCACCCGACATGTTTCACGCCTTATCTCCTCCGCTTCTTCCGCAGGTAGCGTGCGAACTGCAATTTCAACACCACTGATAATCTCCCGATAAGGCACAGATTTAGGTACCGGAGCAAAATTGAGGCCCTTCGATAAAACAGATGACGTAGCAGGATCAAGTTCTCTGTCTGATAGGTTAACAATAGTTCGCGCTGAAACATGTGGCTTCGGGGAAAATTTCGTTGAAATCCGCTCAAATTTCGAACACTGTCTGGCCGACACACGTTGTTGCAGCTTGAAACTATACGCTGTAGTACTGCCATCTACCCACTCCCAGGCATCCACAGATAATGCGTTAGCAAGGTAAAGATGACACGATAGCAGCGTCTTGCCAATCCGGTCCAAAGCTTGTCTTGTAAAACGAATACGTTCCTTTACCAAAGCAAGGCTTGCACGACGCAAAATTCTCACTGCTGCGGCCGAAGTAATTGGATGACGTATTCGGGCAAATTGTGGCACCACATCATGATCACGACATCTTTGAAGAAACGCCAGAGTGCACAAAAGTTTGGCCTTTTTATTACGTAGCATTTCTAACTGTTTTACAGAACGAAACATCTCCTCCCCGTAAAGGCTAGTGATGTAGGATCGTAATTTTTCACGGCGTTGAATATTAATATATTTTTCTCGAGCTTCCAGCCGTGTTAATATGTCATATTTGCGGGACGTTTCGAAGGCGTCCATCTCTGCCTTCATTTTCAACCTGATGTCAATGTTTAACTGTTTGTTTATTCAGCCGCTGCTACGGAAACGGTGGAAGACAAAAACCAACACAAGGCGATTACGTCATCCGCTCTTCTGCTCGAGACCGACGCGAAACTGTTTCAGCATTTTAATCGCCGGGTTCCAGGCCGCACTGAGTTGATAACCAGTGTCCCTGTTGACTAATAAATCAGTTAATCTAATTTCCACAGCCTCTGTAATAACGCTGGCCCAAAAATCTTTGACCCGGGCTAAAATGGTTGTTTTTTCAAATTCAAAAGTGTGACCCTCTTGCACACTATGTTCGGCCACCGCAGATTTTTCTTCTTGCCCAAGACGAACATTTCTGGCGTGCTCTACACATCGCTGAACAATGCATCGCTGTGTCTGTCCAATGTAGCCGCGGCCACATTCACATGGTATATAATATACACCAGGGGTTCGTAGAGCACGCCAGAAATGTTCGTCTTGGGCAAGAAGAAAAATCTGCGGTGGCCGAACATAGTGTGCAAGAGGGTCACACTTTTGAATTTGAAAAAACAACCATTTTAGCCCGGGTCAAAGATTTTTGGGCCAGCGTTATTACAGAGGCTGTGGAAATTAGATTAACTGATTTATTAGTCAACAGGGACACTGGTTATCAACTCAGTGCGGCCTGGAACCCGGCGATTAAAATGCTGAAACAGTTTCGCGTCGGTCTCGAGCAGAAGAGCGGATGACGTAATCGCCTTGTGTTGGTTTTTGTCTTCCACCGTTTCCGTAGCAGCGGCTGAATAAACAAACAGTTAAACATTGACATCAGGTTGAAAATGAAGGCAGAGATGGACGCCTTCGAAACGTCCCGCAAATATGACATATTAACACGGCTGGAAGCTCGAGAAAAATATATTAATATTCAACGCCGTGAAAAATTACGATCCTACAAGTGTATTTTTTGTTTGTGTATTGTGTTTTTTATAAGGCGGAGATTGGGGACCGGCCCAGCATTCGCCTTGATGATTGCGGAAAGGCGCCCAAAAACCGCAATCAAGATGGCATGTACGCGGTAACCAGGACTCGAATTTGGTCCCATTGGATCTCCTCCTTGTGGTTGCGCCTCTATGCGCGCAGCTACACTGGCGGGTCTCTCGTTGCATAGTTAATATCGCTAGCTTTTTCAATTCTTCAGCAATTTCTTACTTTTCTTTATTTATAATTGTCCGAATGCCTTCCCTTCCCCTTAGTTTTCTGGGGACAAGCTAGATGTCTCCACGCATGGCGTTATATTTTGTAGCTTCAGCCATTCCCCAGTAACAAAAGGCAAGGTTACCTTTTCGAAAAAAAACCTTGCATCACGATAACAGTTTCTACAACAGCTACAAGAAATCTGTTCTTTAAAGGGCCAAAACTTCTGACATTATCGATAAATATCGAAGCCTTTTATTTATTTATTTTTTTAAAAAAAGGCATTTTTATTAATAGACCTTATGTCAATAATTTTACTGCGATATTTTATGCATCCAAGAGACGCACTGTGATAACCACACAACTCCTGAGGTTGAACGTATGAGTCTTTTAATAGAGAGGCCATACCCCAAATATGGGAGTGCTCTATTTTCCAAACCAAATAAAGGGCGTTTCAAAATGAATATCGGGGTTTTGGGGCTTTGCAGAATTTTTATTATTTGACTTATAATTATAAATGATACATCAAATTAAAGAGCAAATCAAACAGTTTCGTTGCACGCATGCACATGCAGTGTTTCCTGTAATTTCTGCTATAAAGTGCTGGTAGTAAAGATTGCGACTACTGAACAGAAAGCTTTTTGTGTTTTACAGTTTGCAAGGTGTGAATCTGTAGTTATAGTTCAACAAGCGTTCCGTGTTAAATTCCATTGCGAACCTCCAAATGATAATAATATCCTTAGATGGATGGTATCATCAGTGTGGAGTACAGGACGACCTAGCCTGATTGAATAACGTGTTGAACGGGTGATAAATTCTTTCGCTAGTAACCCGAAGAAATCTGTTAGGAAGACAAGTCATGAATCAGCAGTCCCAGAGACGTCTGTGTGTAGAACCTTAAGAAAACGTTTACATCTGTGTCCTTATCGTTTACAGCTGTTACAAGCTCTAAAGCCTACAGACTACCGTTTACGTGGCAACTTCGCAAACGAAATGTTTCTGCATGACGATGAAGATTTTTTTGATCGTGTAATTTTAAGTTATGAATCGTTATTTAACTTAAGTGGAAATGAGAACACTCATAATGTGCGCCTCTGGGGGTAAGAAAAGCCCCACGAGGTGGTACAGTTGCAACGACATTCCTCAAAATTGATTATTTTTTGAGCCACATCTTCGCGAACAGTTTATGAGCCTTTCTATTTTGGCGAAGCAACTATAACTGGCAATTCTTATCTTGATGCGCTACAACAATGGCTCTTTCCTCAACTGCAAAATGATGAGCCCAAGAACTTCATTAGGCATCAAGGTTGTGCGCCTCCTCACTGGCATAACTCAGTACGCGGTTGGTTAAACGACGTTGTACCCAACCGCTAGATTCGCCACCATGGGCCGGATGACAGGGCTAGTATCGCATGGCCTCCACGTTCACCCGATCTGACGCATTGTGATTTTCATCTTTGGTTGTTCATAAAGGATCATGTTTATGTACTTCCGCTACTAGCTGATCTACCCGACTTAAGAAACAGGATTGAAGCAGTTGTTGTATCAATTACTCCAGACACATTGATTAAGGAATGGGAAGAGCTCAACTATTGACTGGATGCATACCATGTGACGAATGGTGTTCACATTGAAAATTGTAGCTATAAAAAAAAACTGTTTGATTTGCTCTTTCATTTGATGCATCATTTATAATTGTAAGTCAAATAACAAACATTTTGCAAAGCATTAAAACCATTGTATTCATTTTGAAACGCCCTATATAGTTATTAAATCAGCCTACTTGACAGATTACGAAGACATAGATATACTTACTGTGGAAAGAGACAAATATACAATCACATCAATCCACAGACCACCAGCAACTGACATCTAGTTCAACCCACGAAAAACTTTCACAACCAAGCAAACAGGATTGTTACTAGAGACTTCACCAGTCACTGTATTGACTGGGTCTACTTACAAGTAATAATAATGGCTTGGTGTTAGAACTCTGGGCAGAGACCAATAACTTGACTCAGATCCATGGTCCAAAGCAGACGTTAGAAAATTGGTTATAATCCGATTCGTCAGTAACTATATTAGTAAAATATGGAAGAAGGAATTTCTGTATTCGATACCCTCTGCTCAACAAATATATATTATGTGCAGTGTACAACAAGTTATCACACCACTGACAATACACTTCAGGAGACGCTTCAATTTTAAAATGGCACAACGGAGTACCAGACCCACGCGACTACGAACAGTTTGTAGAAATTCTACAAAAGCTTCGAAACAGTACGTCCCTCGAGTCTGCAGGACAAACTTACATCCCTGGATTGCAGTCAAGTGAAGCCGACTCGTACACACAATTCTGTCACCTGTTTGAGGAAGACCCATGTTCCAAAGCAACAACAGAATGCAGAGAATTACTAATACAAATAATTGGAACAGCCAGAACAAAAACGTGGATTGGTCTAATCAGTAACACGGATATGACGCACAATAACAAAAAAGCTTGGACAACTCTTAAAAAATATAACATGACTCTTGTCAAGCTACACAGTTAGACAATATTACTCCTGATAACATTACCTACCCGCTAATTCTTAACAGCAAACCAGCCAGCAGATGCAAGAACTGTACCACAGAAACCAATATCATCCGAAACACCTCCAGAGAAATACCCACCATCTTTACCCCTTCACTCTGGAAGAAATAACAGCCTTTATTTAAGTTCTCCAAAATGGAAAAACCATAGGAGTTGACTACATCCAAGTTGATCAGATCAAGTACTTTGAGGATAGAGGAGTAAAATGGCTTCTCGAGATGTTCAGTGGGTTTTTACACAGCTATAATATTCCAAAGCTCTGGAGCAAAGCCCAAATTGTAGCATTATTAAATCCTGGAAAACCCTCAGACGATATCAAAAGCTACCAACCGATATCACCCCTCAGTCACTTCTATAAACTGTTCAACGAGAATGCTTTTGAAACGTTTTTCCTCAGTTATTGAGGATAAATTGATACCTCAACAAGCCGGATTCAGAACAGCCCGCTTCTGTGCCGATTATGTGTTACATCTAACCACAACACGTAGAAAATGGTTTTGAAAAAAGTTTAGTTACTGAAATAGCCTTCATTGACATGACAGCAGCCTGCAACACGATAAACACAAGGAAAATCAATCCTAAAATAAGCAATATGACATGGATTTCAGTTTCACAAAAATAGTTTACAAGTATGAACTTCTCAGGAACAGACAATTCTTCGTCAGTTTTCAGGATGCAAAATGCCGTCCACGTAATCCGAAAAATGTCCTTCTTCTTGCTAGTGTTCTTGCCCCAGCTCTATTTAATATCCACTCCAATGATCAACTCCTGGACAAACATTGCGTCTCCTGTACATATGCTGATGATCTTGCCCTAGCTGCTCAACTTGAAACTTTTGAAGGCGTTGAAGGTAGACTTACAACTGCTCTTGAAACCATTGGACCTTACACAAGCAGAATGATCTCAACCCAAACCTAAAGAAAACTCAAGTCTGCGCGTTTGACCTGCGTAATAAATGCACTAAGCGAAAGCTGAATGTGAGTTGGAATTGAACGATTATGCAGCACAGTGATACCTCAACGTAATACCTCAACGTAACTCTTGACAGAGGGTACACTTTGAAAAATCATTGTCGCAACGTCAAGTTGTAAGTATCATCACGCAACAATATCTTAAGTAAGTTGGCGGGATCAAGCTGGGGAGCTAATCCAAGTGTCATCCGCAACTCTGTCTTAGCATTATACTATCCCGCAACAGAATATGCCTGACTTGTGTGGAAAAAATCAAGTCACGTTAAGACAGTGAATGCTGCACTCCACAGAACATGCCGGTTTGTCACAGATTCCCTCAGACCGTTGCCAGTGGTAAAGGTGGGGATATTGGCTGCCATCGCCCCTGGAGACATACACCGGAAAGTTGTTACCAACGCTGCATGGCTCAGAGCTGAAGAAGAGTCCCGTCACCTTCTACGTGGTTATACATCAGCGCCATTGAGACTGAAGTCCCGATCGAGCTTCTTATTGAGTTTAACACCACTGAAAGGAACACTAAGCAGTGAAATAATATCGACCTGGGAGAAGAGAGTGCGATATAACATCGACTGGATCAAGCCGAAAGAAGTTCTAACACGTGTCTGAATAACTATCGCCCATATAGAAGTCACTGAGCAGACATTGAGTTGGAGTTGGTTGTTGCAAAGACACTCTCGGTTTATGGGGAAGAATGGGATGACAACCAGATATCACTTGTTCTTGCAGCGATATCGGAACAATGGTACATCTGTTGTCACGTCCACAAATTGGAATCAATGATCTAAATAAAACCTTCAATCAGCTTGTGAAAAAGCCATTACTTTGGCGAAAATGTACCTTGTATCTGATGCTTTCATCGACATGAGAAGAAGAAATTTTCGAACGTAGTGATGGAAATTTCTTAATTAATCATTCAGTTGTCAGCCATCATTTTCTTCATTACACTATCTACAAAGTCCCTCTTTACTTCTTTTCATATGGCATAATTTTGGGGGAAACTCTTCACAAAGCTAACACGTTCGCATAGCACAGAAAAGTATGTTATCTTCTCTCGTGGTCTTTATCATTTAAACTTGTTTACATCGAATTTCTAGGTACACAATTTCAGTACAAAAAATAAACATAACTTGAACAAACCTCGAACGTCATTATCATTAGTACAAAGATGACTTGATTAGTGTGGCACACATTTGTCAAATAAATTTCCTAAAAGTGTTAAACACCTTGCATACAATAAGGATGTTTCCAAAGGAAAGCCAAACGGTTATCTTAATGGCAACTCCCCCTACTCTATCCCAGTTTCTGTACAAAAGAACTTTATCTCATATGACTTTTACAAAATTCAGTTGTAATTATTATTTTTTTTTGTAACATATAAATTTTTTACTATGTTAATTATTTATAGTGTATAGAACATGGAGGAAAGAAATATAGTATAGAACTATATAAAGGAAATAAAAATCTCTGATTCAACGATACAGATATAGCTATACTTTATCTATGGCATACAGTGCATCGCTGTAGGGGAGGGATGGGGGAGGGAGATTCGGCATGTTTATCAAGTAAGCATTTTTGACAGTCGAGCTGGATTTAGTTAATGAAGTGTTACAGCAAGCGGCGCTGCAAACGTGCAGATATCGTGGCTTAGTGTCATACGTGGCATAACTATGGAAAGCAGCGGACTGTGTACTAAGTACATACATATATTTATTGTTGTCAGTAGTTACTGGTATGTAAATTTTCATTTTATATATTTGTAGGTACAGTGCTGATTAGTGTTTGCGACATAAATAGTATTTACTGTTCTGTATATCATAAAAAATTAATTTTAAATTTGTTTTGCGATACTCATGACAGTACATCCATGAAAATATTACTTGGTGGAAATTGCAGTAAAGGCTTGTAATACTTTGATATAGCTTTACGTAATTTCATATTATCTGTGCATCTAATGTGGAAAATGCTAGTGCTTTTAGTGAAACTTATAATTTGAGAAAAGCACTTGTAAATGCTGACGAGTCATTAACAACTTGGAAAGCTAAGCGTTGATTTTAAGTATGCTGTGTTACTGTTTTATACTTTTATTAAGCCATTATGCTTAGCAAGCAGCTACTCCTTAGAACGAGGCCTTAAATTCATAAAATTCACCCAACCCAAGCCCTACAGCATTTTATTTGTAATACTGTAATGCTTCTAACATCTCTTTGTGTCACTGAGCTGATTTACTGTTTATGGTGTAAAAAATTAGCCCCAGTCAGTGAAGATAATTGACAGTGTCTGTGTTATGGCATAATATGCATTGTCATTGACCAGTTTTTGGATGAATGTGGTAAATAAAGTGCATGATACAACAGTAACTACTTACAGGTAGTGACTAATTTAATGTGTACTACAATTGTAGTGAAAACATTGTTCTGGTCCAGGGTGGGTACTAGTAAAATAAGAACGTTGTAAGAAGGAATTGTACTATTCATTTGAAATTTGTAACACACGTTCCTCAGGTCATGCCTTTCGAGAAAAAGTGTACACAAAAGTGAAATGATATGTTCCATAGACGTGGTGCCACACAATAGTTACGAAACGATGAAATTTAAACAGTAGAAACTGCCATCTCCATTCAAGTTGATCATGCCAAAGATAATATCTACACTCTATTGTAATGAATGTATATCACTGTCACGTTTTCATGATAACAGACCAGCTGGACCAGATTGAAGAAATATGTAAATTGTTAAAGCAAAAAGTACAAATTTATTTTTCATTAATAAATTAAGGTCACCTGATTTATTTATTTTTATTTTGGCAATATTCTGGCATGTTGGTTAGGTTGTAATGCAGCCTGTACCAGAGTGAAAAAAAGAAACACATACTTTGTTACCACAGTATTAGCAGTGGCGGCCCTAGCAAATTTTTCGGGTGGTGCGAGATCTCATTATGGCGCCCCAAATGTGCAATCACTTATTCCTGATTAAGGTGTTCCTATACACAGATTGAAGACAACATACAATTTTTTTACATCCTACTGATATTATAAATGTAAAAGTTTGTTTACTTGGATGTTTTTACTGTTTCACGTCTAAACGGCTGAAAGACTTGATAAAATTTGAAATAATGTATTGGCTATCTACTTTTATCCCGATCGAAAAAGTAGTTCTCGTGGGTTTGAAATACGAATACATGAATGAATGGTTTATGAATTCCACTCGAGCAAAGCCGTGGGCGGAAAATAGTCTTTATATATTAATAATAATTCAAACCTCGGAAATATTAATATAGGATAGCAGCAGTTTGAATGAAAAACAATAGTAAATATGGAACACACTATGTATGAAAAGGTTTATTGAAGCTACTATATCGTACACAATGTTCATATCCACTGGCGTAGCTAGGTCAACAAGGGCCCAGGTGCAAAAAATTTATTTTGGGCCCTCGGGCCAGATGGACGACCATTTTTGTTTTTGTTGCTGGTAGGGGCCCCCTGAGATGAGGATAGGGGCCCCTGAGCAGTGGTTGGGGGCCCCCTGAGCAGTGAGGGGCTTCCTGTGTCTAAGGGGCCCCCTTAGACGACTGTAAAGCTAAAAGAAAAAAAAAAGGTCGCCAGTTTGCCCATACAGCCTCGTGGGGCCCTCTCAACCACGCTTGGGGGCCCCCTGAGCGTAGGGGCCCCGGTGCACTGCACCGCCTAGCCCCATAGTAGCTACGCCCCTGAGTAGGGCCTATTAGATGTGAGCAATCAGTTTTAGATCTGTTGCTGTAGATTACAGATACTATCTTTGGCAAGAATGGCGGTTTTTTTTTACTTTTGAAATGCATCATTTCATAACTTTCGTGGGGCACCATGTCTGAGGTATGTTTAATTTCGCTTTCATCAAATTTAAAGCACATAGCACAAGTCCTTCTTAACTCGTTCTTATTTTACAATCATCCCAGGGTGTATTACAAACTAAGCACAACTGCAGTAACTATTATTATTTATTAGTGGCAATTTATCTCTTGCCCCTGTGACAACTTTCCTATATCTTTTGATTCATACATATATTTGCTTATACTTTCCTTCACATTCTGACATTATTTTCAATTTCTCCAGCCCATCATTTGGGTCTATGGATATCGCGATTCCACTACAACAACATTCACTAATGACATCATAATACTGCTGTAGTCAATTGCAAGATGCATTTTTTCAAGCAGTAATTCCATTGTAATACAGTCTGGACCATTATTTTCAAGCAGAAATTAGGTTGTGAGAACGAAGGCTTTCACGGCGTATCGATGAAATATAGTCTTCGCGGGTTTTCCGCCGTATGTTGTTGAAGAGAGACAACAACGAGCTTTCGGCGGCTGGCTCTGCTGCCATCTAACCTGAAGATGGCGGCAGAGCCAGCCGCCGAAAGCTCGTTGTTGTCTCTCTTCAACAACATACGGCGGAAAACCCGCGAAGACTATATTTCATAAATTAGGTTGTAATGAACCTTGGGCAACGTGACATTGTTAAATGTACTTCGGAAAGTATTTCTAGTGGTATCTTGCGTTTGACTACTGTAGTAATACGACTCCAATTCCTAGCGGAACCGCGATCTCCAGTAATCCGCATCATTCTCCTATCTGTAAAGTTAACTTTCCTCCTTTCTCATGCCTGAAATCAATTGCTAATTTATCACGGAATGTAATGGGTGAGCAGTAATGCTCTGGCCTCTCTTTCAGGAGGACGCAGTTTCCAGTCCCTGTCCAGCTATCTAATTTTTATTTTTCCATTGTTTCACAGAATCACTCCTGGCAAATGCTAGGATAGTTTCTTCAAAATGAGTAGCAATCCTTTCTCATTCCTTCCCCTCCCCCCCCCTCCTTCCCTTCCCCTCCCAGTCCTTTCTGGCCTCTAATTGACCTTGACATCAACATATAGCCATAAAAAATAAGAGGAGACTTCTTGTAATTTATTCCTTGCATATCCACAAAACTAGATTTCCTCTCCAGGCCCCTTTGAATTTGATTACAGTCCTGTTGTTTAGCATTATGTCATGAAACGGCATAATCTGAGACTATAAATCAACAACAGAATTATTCAATGGAAGAATGCAGTAATGATCCATTACGTTACCATGTAATCAGGTCTTTCTCCATTTATAGTGCGTTACCCATTTTACTCTGCTCCCAATCTCTTAAAAATTCTCAACCCAGCAAGATACGAATATTATCTAGATCGTGATACCACTGTAGTCACTTAACACTTCGCCGACTACAGTGTTGTAAACACGAATACCACCTGGCATCACTGTGTTTCCATGTGTAATGTGTTCAGCCTTCACGATGCATGTCTTAATGTGGAACTATACTATATCGATTTGTGAAAATAAATTGGGCCATAGAACGTAACCAATTGTAATAATTAAAAATTTGGCAGATTGAAAAAGTTAAAGAAAATTATTACTTGCACAATTAATAATAGTATTAAAATATCAACAACATTCCAAACTGATAATTGATATCATTCATTAGTAATGTAAAGAAAGATTTTGTCAATAACCATTTGCGTTTAGGTTGTAACGCAACCTGAACCACACTAACAGAGATCGATACGAGATACGATTTGGAAATTGTGTATCAGCTATGTTGTGTGCAATGGTTACGTTTTACTATGGTCCAGGCTGCATTAAAACGTAAACAACAGTAACAGCGATAGATACGACATAGAAATTAGGTATCCGCAACAAGGTGTTCGATAGTTACGTTTCAGTGTGTTCCAGGCTTCTTCAAATCCTCATCGCTAATGAATTTATTCCTGTACTACTGGTGCAAAATTAACGATTTCACGTTATGAGACGTATTAGTGATGGATTCCATGGAAGGCCCTGTTAGGGACATTTAAAACTGTGTGTGGAATGTATACATCATGTTCAGCAACGTAGTGACATCATACTCTCTCCATCGGGAAGTGTTTACATTGCGAGGCGGTAAGTGGTTTTGGAGGTATCACGATCTAGATAATATCCCAAGATACATCTTGATTCATCCCAATCGCATTCAGGAGGACGCTGGTTCGAATCCCCGTCCTGGCATCCAGATTTGGGTTTTCCATGGTTTCCCCAAATCACTCTAGGTGAATGCCGGGATGGTTCCTTCAAAAAGCCATTGCCAAATTCCGTAATCTCAGCAGCTTCTTCTCCAAGCTTATCCATAATTGACTGAATACCTTCCCTTCCCATTATTATTATTTACGTAGCTATAGAAATTTCTGCTTGCATCATTCAGTGTTCCTGCCCGGGCAGGATATGTTGAATGAATTTATCTTTTGCTTCCTTCTTTGCTGCTATTAATTTCTCGTTAACATCAATATTTTGTAGGATTTTAGAACACATCATCTGTTCAGATGTCATGCTGGTACGCAAGTGCCAAGTACGGGTTTGGCGAACCCACAGTGCCCGAGCTGGAAACTTGTGAGAGCCGCAAGTTTCCCACACCGTAAGCTCCTACCATGCTCCAACGACCATCGTAGGGCGTGGCGGTGGAACGTTGTATGCCTAGGAGAACGGGGATCTTGGCTTCATCGCCCGGATCGTGAGGACGGAAGAAACCTCTATAAAAAAAAAAAAAAAACCCTCAACCTCAAGGTCAGACACACGCCAATGAGGTGAATGGGTGATGACAGAAATCACTTGCTAGTGTGCAACCTCAGGGGCACCTGCGCACCCCTGTTGTATTAGCGATTTTTTTAAACTTGGTTTACTCGTGGGACCAAAATTAAGTGTACCGCAAAAACCACAAAACCCTGCGGTGCGGGTGTGCTGCAGGCTTATATAAATACACCCAGTTGTAAGAAGCAGGTGAGGGTTGATTGCCCCCCCCCCCCCCCCGCTTCTGACGGAGAAAGTAACAGAAAAGATTGTTCGTTAGCGAACGCTTTTGTTATAATGGAAAGGATTGAAGGAACATTTGAGAAGGTGTCACCCTTCTATATTTCAAAGGGTCTAGAGGGTTTAATTGGTACCCTAAATAATGTAAAAAAAAACTGAGGAATGGGTCGCTGCTACTGGAAACAACCACCTGTAAGCAGGCTACCAAACTGCTGAATTGTCAGAAGCTCGGGGAGTTCGCCGTAAAATGCGAACTCCATAAGTCCCTAAATTCCAGTAACGGCGTAGTCACCTGTCGTGATGTCATGGATTTAAGGACAGACGAGCTTCTGAACAAGTGGAAAACTGCGAAAGTGGTCGAGGTACGTCAGATCACGCGAAGGGTGAATGGCAGTGTTGAAAAGACTGCCACCTTCGTCCTGAAGTTTGACACTCCAGTATTGCCAAAGAATCTTAAGGCCGGATATCTAAACCTGAATGTCCGCCCATGTGTTCCGGACCCGATGCGCTGTTTTCAGTGTCAACGGTTCGGATATACGACGGCATCATGTAAGGGCAGCCCCACCTGTGGGAATTGCGGCAAGGAGGCACATGAGCCGGGTGTCAGTTGTACGTTACCATAGGTGTGCGTCAACTGCTCCGGATCGCACCCGGCCTGGAGTAGAGAGTGTCAAGTGTATCTTGAAGAGCGCAAGATACAGGAGCTGAAGACCAAAGAGCGGATTCCCTACAGGGGAGCTAAAAAGAAGGCCAAGTCGCTCGCCGCTCCAATTTTTGGAACTAGTTTTGCTAAGATGGCTTCAGCTCCTGTCAGGAAGCAGTGTGTTGCTACCCAGACGTCCGTTGCAGACACGTGCTCCTGTCAGTGCAAATGCGGTGCCAAACCCACTAAGGTCGTAACGCCTAAGACCGTGGACGTCGGTAGCAGCACGTCTGCGACCTCGACCACACCAGCAGCAGCAGTAAATGTTCCACCAGCAAAGCAGCAGTTAAAGCCACTCAACCTCCAATTCCTCCACGTGCACTGCCCGGAAATGCAACAACATCTGCTTCCAATGCAAATGGAGGTGATCAAAAGATTCGGGGCCCGAATTTTCGGCAGACGGACCCGACTCAGTTTGTGAAATCCCCCTCTTCATCCCCTCCCAGGTTACCTGGTAGTAGGGAAAACAAGGGAAAGAGGACGAGGAAGAAGAAAGCCATAGAGGTGTTTGGTGAGTTTGCTGAGTCGGAGATGTGTGTTTCTCCTGAGCTAGAAGAAACTGAAATGCTGGTGGACGAGCCCAGTCCCATTCCTCAGCAGGCAGTGACCAAAGACCTACCCGAACCGGGACGGGTGAAACTAAACCGGTAGGATGATGGATGGGTGGCATCTTTACAGCCACCCATCCATATGCATTTTACACTGTTACAACTCATGTCTCGCTTGCCACTATACAGCCTGTGAGACATGTAGTTTTTTAATAATCTTTTGAACCTGTCTGGCCTCTTTAGAGCCATCTAGGTGTTGTACCGGTAAGTCCTGGTGGCTCCTTTCATGTCAGATTTTATGATTTGTTTTATTTGCTGTCTGTATGGCCGACCCCTTTACAATCGACCATGCAGATGGTATTTTAGTTCATTCTTAAGCCACGATGGGGTGTATGGGTTTGGGAGAGACAATACTAGTCTTTTCCAACCAAATGTCAACCTCTCCTTCACGTGGTGCACCCTGTTTGCACGGACGAGGCTCTGGCGACTGAAAGATTCCCGGTATAAGGAGTCACCCACTGCTTGCCAACGGCCTCCGAAAGGAGGGCGGAAGAGCGGGGAGTGGTTCAGGGGTTGGAAACGGCCCCTAAAGGCGGATGAATCAGAAATGATCAACGGCATGGGGATGAAGAAGGCAACGGGAAACCACTGCATTAAAGACCCAAAGGGTATCCCGAGGACATGTAATCCTCTCAAATTACATATATTTCCTGGGTAAAATATTCCGGAGGTAAAATAGTCCCCCAATCGGATCTCCGGGTGGGGACTGCTCAGGGAGGAGTCATCAGAATGGATAGAAACATTCTACGAGTCGGAGCGTGGAATGTTAGAAGTCTGAATAGGGCAGGTAGGTTAGAAAATTTAAAAAGGGAGATGGAACAACTTAAGTTAGATGTTGTTGGGATTAGTGAGATTAAATGGAAGGACGCACAGGATTTCTGGTCTGGGGAACACAGGATAATTAGCACACACTGGTGTAGGATTTGTAATGAACAAGAAAGTAGGGAAACGGGTGAGTTATTATGAACAGTTTAGTGACAGGATTATTTTGATGAGGTTAGAAACTAAGCCCGTCCCAACCACATTAGTACAAGTATATATGCCAACGTCACAGGAAGATGACGAAGAAATAGAAAAAATATACGCTGAAATTGAAGAATTAATCCAATATGTGAAAGGGGATGAAAATCTAATAATCATGGGTGATTGGAATGCAATAGTGGGAGAAGCGTACCCAGGAGCAGACATAGACTCTGACCATAATTTGATAGTAATGAAGTGCAGGCTGAAATTCAAGCGAATATGGAAGCAGCATAAGCAGAACAGACTGGCAGTGAATAAGCTGAAACAATCTAGCACAAGAGAGAAATTTTCAGAAATGGCAGACTTACGTCTAAGAAGTAACTGTGAAAGGAGCTCAACCGAGGACGAATGGAATGCATTAAAGACCGAAATAATGAAAGCTGGCAAAGAAACATTAGGCTTTAGGGAACAAGCTGCCCGAAAACCTTGGATCACAGAAGAAATTTTGGAGCTGATGGATCAGAGGAGAAGGCACAAAAATGCTCAGGATGAAGCAGGAAGAGAGCAGTACAGGCAATTTAGAAATCAAATAAATAGGAAATGCAAAATAGCAAAAGAAAAATGGCTACAAGAAAAGTGTGAAGAAGTAGAAAAGGAAATGATCGTAGGAAAAGTAGATGTTGCATATAAAAAGATCAAACAGAATTTTGGAGAAATGAAGAAAAGAGGTATGAACATTAAAGCTGCTGATGGGAAACCTCTTTTAAGCTCAGAAGATAGAGCTAACCGATGGAAGGAATACATTGAGAAACTGTATGATGGGGACGACTTGAACAATAGTGTATTGGAAAAGGAAGGCGATGTTGACATTGATGACTTAGGAGATCCTGTTTTGAGAACAGAATTTAATAAAGCTCTGAATGACTTGAAAGCAAATAAGGCAGTTGGTATTGATGAGATCCCTGCAGAACTACTTAAATCTCTAGGAGAGGAAGGAATCGAAAGATTATTCAAGCTGATATCAAAAAGTTATGAAACAGGAGAAATTCCAACTGATTTTAACAAAAATATCGTCTTCACACTTCCAAAGAAAGCACAAGCCGACAAATGTGAGAATTATCGCACCATTAGTCTAACATCACATGCTTCAAAATTATTAACCAGAATAATATACAGAAGGATGGAAAGGGTAGTAGAAGAGATAGTAGGTGAAGATCAGTTTGGGTTTAGGAAAACTCGCGGTACAAGGGAAGCAATTCTGTCTTTAAGATTAATACTTGAAGGGCGGATCAAGAAAAACAAAGATACTTTTATGGCATTTGTTGATTTAGAAAAAGCTTTAAAGAAGTCAGGTCTAAAGTATCGAGATAGAAGAATACTCTATAAACTATATAAGAATCAAGTGGCTGTAATAAAAGTAGAGAATCACGAGAGACATGCATCGGTTAAAAAGGGTGTGAGACAAGATTGTAGTCTATCCCCGTTAATATTCAACTTGTATGTAGAAGAAGCAATGAAGAAAGTCAAAGAAAAATTTTCATGCGGCATAAGTTTTCAGGGAGAAAAAATCAGCATACTACGATTTGCTGATGACATTGTCTTGTTAGCAGAGAGGGCTGATGATATTGAGAAGTTATTGAATGGCATGAACAAAATTCTGAAGGAAGATTTTGGACTGAATATAAATCAAAGTAAGACAAATGTGATGAAATGTAGCAGAAATGATACCAAAAGTAGCAGATTAAATATAAAAATAGGATCGGATGCTATAGGAGAAGTGAGTGAGTTCTGTTACTTGGGAAGTAAAATTACAACCGATGGCCGAAGCAGGAAGGATGTTAAAAGCAGAATAGCACTAGCTAAAAGAGCCTTCATGAAAAAGAGAAACCTTTTAGTTTCAAATATTGATCTAGGAATTAGAAAAAACTTTTTAAAACTATGTGTGGAGCACATCACTTTACGGTAGCGAAACATGGACTTTAGGAATACCGGAAAGAAAGAAACTTGAAGCATTTGAAATGTGGTGCTACAGAAGAATGCTAAAAATTAGGTGGACAGACAAAGTAAGAAATGAACAAGTTTTGGAAATAATGGGTGAGAAAAGAAGTTTGTGGAAGAAGCTTACAGGAAGAAGAGACAGGCTTTTAGGTCATATTTTGAGACATGCTGGATTGGTTAATTTGTTAGTGGAGGGAACAGTCGAAGGTAAGAACTGTAGAGGTAGACAGAGATTAGAATATATGAAGCAGATATATGAGGACGTGGGTTGTAAGGGGTATGTAGAAACGAAAAGGTTAGCACAGGATAGGAAGGGATGGAGGATTGCATCAAACCAGTCTAAAGACTGACGACAGCAAAAAAAAAAAGCCACGATAAAAGCTGGTAATTTTTAGGGCGCTATTGACCCCGCTGTGGTTTATCCTAAAGCAACAACAACAACGTTTTTAGACTTAAGGGCAGGCGTCAGCCTGGCCAACGATCTGTCTCTTATTTTTAACAACGAGATCAGCAGTGTGGCGAGCATTTTAATATTTTGTGTATTGGCCGGTCTAGTGCCTAAAATTTTAGGCAGATCGGCCTAGTTTTAAGATGTATGGGTGGCCTCTTTATAGCCACCCATTCATTTGCATTGGTTTTTATTTTTATATTTTTATAATTCCTGTCTGGCCGGCCACTATTTAGCCAGTGAGACATGTATTGTTTTTAATTATTTTGTGAACTTGTTCGGCCCCTTTACAGCCATCCAGGTATTTTTTGGTCTTGGGTCCTGGTGGCCCTTTTCAAGCCATGTATTATTTTTGTGAATTATTTTATTTGCTGTCTGTATGGCCGACCCTTTTATAGTCGACCATGCAGATGGCATTTTAGTATTCTTTTTAGCTAAAGTGTTAGCTGGTCATTGTTAGGGCGCTAATGACCTCGCTGTCGACGTGCCCTAAAGAGACAAAAACAACAACAACAACATTGGATGAATGTGAGCTTGTAAACCCAAATCAACATGGATTCAGAAAAGGCCGATGCTTCGAAACACAACTTGCATTTTAAATTCACGACTTGTGCCTTGTTATAGATGGGCAATCCCAGGTTGATATAGTTCTATTAGATTTTAAAAAAGCTTTCGACACTGTGCCTCACACTAGGTTACTTAGGAAACTTCGTGGTTACGGCATATCTAGACAAATATGCAACAAGGGCTGCAGACTTTCTGAAGGGCAGAACACAGTGTGTAGTTCTCGACGGTGAGCGTTCATCACTTACCGAGGTGAGGTCCGGGGTTTCCAGGGAAGCATGACAAGGCCTCTGTTGTTTCCCATATACATTAATGATTTGTGTGACGTAATAAGGGGGATGGAAAGATTATTTGCCGATGATGCTATTATTTATCGTGAAATCAAAACCCAGGAAGAATGCGCTTTGTTACAAGATGATATTACGAAAATAATTGCATGGTGTAAAGACTGGCATTTGGAGTTAAATGCTAAAAAAGTGCCAAGTCATGCATGTAAGTAAAAAGGTGACACCATTTAGCTCTGAATATACAATTAATGGTACTGTCCTTAGAATGGTAGATTCCGCTAAATACCTAGGGGTAACAATTCATAATAATTTGTCGTGGAATGAACATATCAAGAATGTAATTGGGTAAACAAATCGTATGCTCAGATTTCTAGGTCATAATTTAAAAAGTGCACTCTGGGAGATAAATAGATTGCATATAAGTCACTAGTGTGTCCTCACTTAGAATATCATTGTTCTGTATGGGGTCCCCATCAGAAGGGGTTAATAGAGGCATTAGAGAAGGTCCAGAGAAGAGCCACCCGATCTGTGACAGGTATATATAGTTGGAGGGAAAGCGTAAGTGCGATGTTGAAGGAGTTAGGTTGGGAAGACCTGGAACACCAAAGACGTTGCTCTCGACAGAAGCTATTTGAAAAATTCACGACTGACACATTTCGCAATGACAGCAAACAAATATTGCTACCAGCAACATTCATATCTTGGAACAACCATGAAAATAAGATAAGAGAAATCAGGGCCAGAACCAATTCTTTTCTGTATTCTTTTTTTCCACGATCGATTAGGGAATGGAATAGAAAGGATTTACCGGGCAAGTAAACTTAAAATCCGACAGTAGCTTTCGATAAAGCTCTCCGGCCATCCTGATCTGGGTTTTCCATGGTTTTTCCCAAATCACTCCACGCAAATGCTGGGATGGCTCCTCACAATAGCCCATGGGCGCCTCCTGCCATATCTCATATATCCCTTCCAAACTATTACCCTTTCGGATAGGTGCAAAGCACCCTCCGCCACACACTTTTAGAGAATCGTGATGTAGTAGTGATAGTAAGCCAATACTGGTAGTGCTTCTCCCTGAAGGACTGAGGCTATGCCAATGTACCATTAGCCGGTTATTATAAAAAGCCCCAAGAAGACCATAGCGTCCTCAGTTCTGGTAAGGTTTTGCTCCTTGTGGTGGTGGGCCTCGAGTGATGTAGGTCCAATGTTATGTTTTTTCCTCTCTGTGTATCTGCCATACCTCACTCTAGCTCACAATTTGTAAGTGAAGTCAACTAAGAACATAAAGAAGGAAGATATAATTGTCTTATCAAGATTATGATTTGCGGATTCCATTGAACAGAGAACCTACAGTGTATCACAGTGTACAATTTATCGGAAAAGAATTTTATTTTGTGTGGTTCAAAATCCACATATTTTATTTCTTTTGTAACTGTTTTGCCCCTTCACCTTGTGATCTGATTAAAATCTGAATGCAGCCAATCTCCAGCAACAAAGTCCGATAGCAAATAAATGATCAATTAGTCAGGGTTTCTCCAAATCACTCCAGGTGAATGCCGGGATGGTACCTTCAAAAGGCCGTGGCCAAATTCCTTAATCTCAGAAGCTTCTTCTCCAAGCTTATCCATAATTGACTGTATACCTTCCCTTCCCAATATTTATTTACGTAGCTATAGAAATTTCTGCAGTGTTCCTGCCTGGCCAAGATATGTTTAATGAATTTATCTTTTACTTCCTTCTTTGCTGCTATTAATTTCTTGTTTAGTTGTCATACATCCTCTATTTATCTGCTGGTTTTTATTATGTTCTATTGTCACAAACCTCTTCATTCTCTTAAAATCCCCTTTGTATTATGAAGGTCTGCGCTGCTGCTCATTTTTTGTTTTGTACAGACTTTTCTTTAAACTGTTCTCGCTTTTTACTGTACTAATGCCTTCCTTCCACACATTGAATTTCTCCATAAAATACCTCATTTCTGAAATACATGCAGTGTTATAATATGTATAACTTCCCTCTTCCTTGGTTACTCATTCCCTGAACTCCCTTACATTCATCCCAACTGCTTCATTGTCACTTATTCCCTCCACCATGAGAGACCCCACCGGGCGTGGTGGTGTAACAGTTAGCATTCTGGCCTCGCTTTCAGGAGGACGGCGGTTCGAATCCCCGTCCGGGCATCGATTTGGGTTTTCCATGGTTTCCCAAATCACTCCAGGCAAATGCTGGGATGCTTCCTTCAAAAGGCCATGGCCGAATTCCTTCCCATTCCTTGCCCCCCCCCCCCCCAACCTTTCCCGTTTCTAAAGACCTCGCTGTTAAGAGAAATTAAGCAGTTTTAAAAAAATGAGACCCTGCATAATTTTCTGTTTAATTCTGGGCTGCAATACCGCTATGCCATGGTGCTAAAAAATTAATACAAATATCGTGAAATGTTAATTGATTCCATTGTTGTAATGTGTTCATCACATATCTGCTTCTCTTTAATACAAAAAGTCACAAGGAATTTATGATAGCTAAATATTTTCCATGAGGACTCGAGAGTGTTCGCTGTACAAAGAAAAATCCACGTTGTCCTGGCCTTATTTCAACATAACCACAATCGCTAGGAAGAGAAAGTTTTGGTTGATACAATCCCCATATAGACAATGGTATAGGTGGAAAGTGTTCACATTGTTGTAGCAGTATTGTGATATAGAATTAAGCCCCATTTTCACCAGCCTTTATCAAAAAAATCATCCATTTAACATGTGGCATATTTAAATCCTCGCCTATTATGATCAATTTGTTCCCACCTCTGAACTCTGAATATGAAATTGTCATCTGCCTTGTAGTGTTAATTCAGCCTCCCACTTAGGTAAGCAGCTATGAGTGTCAACTTTTCCCTTCTTTCCCCCCTAAACTTTACCCTCTGCAACTTGTGTTCTTCTATAAATACAGATGAACTGTAATCATCACTAACCAGCATAAGTACTTGAACAGTTCCTTCTATATCACTGTGGTATGCTAACCACCAGGAAAAACCCCACTGTCTAAAACTCCTTCTAACCAAGACTCGACCCCTATAACTATCTGTGGTTGATGCCTCTCCAATAAGCTTCCATACACACAAGATTTATTACACTTCAACAATTTACTAATAAAAGCCTGATTTGAATTTTTTGAATGCTCTTATTTTCTTCAATATCCGTTCTAGTACCAAGCCCCACTTTATATTTTAATCAAGTAACACAGTTATTTTAAAAAAAGTTTACATTAGCCTTCTGTTTGCACCAATGAATAAAAATTTTGGGTTGTGGTGACTTCTTGAAATGCTAACCTGAAAAATGAATCTATTTGCCATCTATTTTTTTTGGAGTGCTGTGTTGCAAAACTTTACATTTACTTCTGTTATTGCTGGTAGTATGCATTTAGAGTTTAATATAGAATAGGTGCTGCATAGACACCTGTAATAATGGGGAACGTGGCATGGATGATGTCAATTTGACTGAATGATACTATATGAATTGAAAATCGCTAAAACCTAGATAATAAGCGCTTAGTAATATAGATGGGCGAGTACTGATCAGCTAACTGTAGTGTATTAAGAACTGTCAGTTATTAAACAAAGGAAAAAGGAAACAACTTTAGGCAATATAAATCGCAAGGCAAGGGAAAATGACTTGTCACTCACCAAAGTTGAAGGCAGCCACGGGAGAAGCACTACACTGGCATATTGATAATCCACTCAGTCATGTAGGATACTTCAGCGTGTGCACACCTCCTGAACCATATGACTCATTCTCTTTAACATGAAGAAGGTTTAAGACCTAAATATTGTGTATTTTTTGTGTTCTTGATATATGTGCTTCTCCCATCGCTGCCTTCAACTTTGGGAACTGTCAGTTATGTAATTGATGGTTACCTGATTTTGATTTGTATTTATGTGCATAACATGGCACTTATGAACAGTTCCATCTAGCATTCCTTACACCAAGACCTAATTACCATATTACAAAGATTAGCTGGAAAACAATAATTGAATTAGGTTAGGTGTAGTAAATAATTACTTAATAGGTAAACAGTCATATTTGTGATGTATTACATTATATAAATAATTTATATTGTGTTATATGCCAAATATATGGCATGTTTATATATGGCGTGTATCTGATCTACATTAATAAAATCATAAAACATTTATATGGTGATGATTTAAGAGAATTTCACCAGAGAAGCCATAAGGCAAGTGTTTGATTTTTTATTCCATTGCCGCTTAGTGACAATGAGGTGGTTAGATGATGTAGGTAGAGGCTAGCCAATATATGTGTGTGTGGACAATGTCAAGCGAATTTTGATGCTTAAAGGAAAGAGACGAGGATGTTACTTACATGGCAGTTCCATCAATAAATCCTAAGCTGGAATATACATCAGCGGCTTTGGAAATATCATGTCAACTAAGGAAAATACAAATAATGTGTGTGGAATGGCTGATGAGAACTGAGAGGCTGAACATGGGGTGTGTGCATGTCCAATAAATGCCATGCAAATATTATCACAAACTAATATTGAATTTTGTTGATTTTCATGACAAATCGCCAGAGGATCCTCTTTTTCTGATGATTGGATTGGTGGAAAAGAATGACGGAGAAGTGAGAGTTGTGGAAGTGTAAGGTTTAATTGAAAAATAATTTGTGAACTGTGGGACTTATGATTTTGACATTCAATTCATACCAAAAAATTTGGGTAGAGCAAGAAAATTGGCTCTAAAGTTTGTCTGTGGTCTGTTTAGTTCAACTTAGCATTCTGAAGTGGATTTGGCCTGATGCCATACTGCAGGCAGCAGATGAATAAAGAACCTCCATCACTTGAAACCAACTGCAGAAGGAAGAAAGGAAGGAAGATAGATTAACAAGGATCCAAGGATGTTGTTTTGAGTTGAAAATTGTTGCATCAAACCACCTAGATACTATAAGATTGAAGGTTGTAACGGTGTTGTCAACTGTTAAAAAATTCTTGAGCTTCCAGCCGCAACAAAATGTCACGCTCGTGGTACATCCAGGTGCGTGATATCTTGACATGGCTGGAAGCACAAGAATTTATCATCTGGATACTGTTGTAATCAATTTTGATAATAATGTTGGAACTATTAGGTCCACTTTAGGTTATCCAGATAAAATGTTTAGGTAATGAAATTTTGGTGTCAATATTTATTTATTTTTATTTTTTTTGCACTGATGTTGCTCGGATCAAATCTGGCTGAACAGGAGTTGGGTATGATCTTCAGTAAGCAGCTGTCTATATCACTTCTGGTGTGCAGCATGTCTCCAAGTTTGATATACATGATTAATTGTATGGAACCTCTGAAATAACTAGTATGCTTTTAAGCATATTTGGAAATGTGTGAAACTGCAATACTGTTCAGATACCTTCACAAACTTCCTCTTGAAGTGGGTTCGCTCACACCTTTTCTGGAGAGAGTAAAGTGAGAATAAGGTACAAGTAATTTTTTTATTTTATTGAGAGAGATTTTCCTCACTCCAACACAATAATAATAATAATAATAAAACTCTGAACACAGATCTTGACTTCATCTTCTCAAAAAATTTCTACAGATATTTCGATCCTGTATATCTTCCTTGTCTGCACCAAATCCTCTCATTGCTATTTGGGCACTTTGGATCCAGGTAAACATGGGCCATACTCTTTTCCTCCTTCCTGTAACTTCCCATTCCTGTGCTAGTTTTGGTACCCTAGTGTCTTCCACCCTTCTTACATGGCCATACCATTCCAGTCTTTTTGTTTCTATAACTTCATACATTTCTTCTCTCACTTTTTTCTTTAGTCAATAATCTCCTCAGACCTTTCTCTAAAACTTTGATTAGCTCAAGAGGATCTCAAAACTTATAAAGAAAACAATTGGTTAAACTATCACCACCTAAAGTTTAATGCATTTTATTTTTGTTTAGATGCACCAACCAGAATAGTAATAAATTTCATTTAGAAGATTCCACCACAATAGAATTTAACCAGGTCATTATTTTCTTCTAAATCAAAACCCACTTCTGTTACGATCAGTTAAAGGTTCTTGCACAATTCCCTAACTGTCCCTAAAATCTTCTTTCAATCATTTTACATTGATGATTACCATGTGTTTTACATTTATGTAAATCCTTAGTTTCTAACAATGTCTTGCCCACCTATGGCATGATGACATGTCTCTTCACTGCACATGTTGCAACATGACAAAATAACACCCTTTTTTTTCTAAAATACTTTGTAGCCTATTAATTACACTAACTTGGCCAGATTACACCATGACTTTCTATAAATGGGATTATTTGTGGGATTTACAGTTTTGCAGAATCTAAGTGGCAATGAATAACTAAATTGGCACTTTCACTTCACTAAACTGACAAATTACCTTTATTGGTCACAATTCAATAAGCTTGACCCATTACTTTGCCTTGATTAAAAGAAACCTAAACTGGAGCACCCATAGTGCTCAATTTCAAAGAAGAAGATGCCAAAAAGATGGACACTTACTCCCAAACAACTCAAAAATGACAAAACTGAGATGATTTATCCAACAGCAACATGCACATACTATTCTCTATGCTGATGTAGATGAAAACTTGCTTTACCAAGTGAGTGCACCCCCACAATAATAACTGATGAAGAACCCTTGATCTAATTCCATGCTTGTATATATACCTTCTCCAGATATGTCTCGCTCTGCTACAATTCCTTCATGAATTTTTGAGTAGTAGTTCTTGCACGGAACACATCTGTTGCAAAAATTTACCTTAGGTGTGAATTCTGACATTGCGCCTCATATGCAATACATGAAACTTGCCATTTTTTTAAAGTCCTTATTACACTCACTAAAGCCCTAGAGGCATCACATACCTGACAATGAGTCGGATATTCAAACACTTGATTGATAAAATAGACTATAATTGCAACTATGACTCTACTTGTGATTAATGGCACTTTACTACTTAACAGAAAAATGGGACTTCATATTAGAAAGCTGGCCTGTCTGATTGGCTTGTATGGCTTCAGTAGAAACAAAAGGTTCTGACAAAGCCTGGTGGGTAATGCTTGGGTCTGTATTTAGGAGGATGTGGGTTCAAATCCCTGTACAGCCATCTAGATTTAGATTTTCCATGATTTCCCAAAACACACTGGATAGTAAAATGCCAGGATGGTTCCTTCAAAAGAATATGGCCTATTTCCTTCCTGTTGCTACATCCTACAATCATTTCTGATAAGCAAGATTGCAGGTTACTTGCTCTGTTATCACTGTTATGACCATTATGTCAAATGCATGCTACCACATGTATTCATCAACTGTCAAGATATTGCAGCAGGTAACATTGTGTCAGTTGTGTTAAGAGTATTAGATGATACAGCAGGTAAAGACCATTAAAAATTGTGTTGTGAAGGTAAAAGAGATATTCTTCATTAATTGCTGCTTGGTTCTGTCAGTGTTAAGCTGTCTTGCTAGCAAAAGAAGTTCTTTTACACTCAGTGATGGGAGCTCAAGCACCATGTACTCGTGTCAAAGTAAATATGGGAGTAAACCAGCTGCCAGTTGAAACCTCCCACCATGATGTTTCTGTATACCAATACTATCACAGCTCCAGTGACATCTATATAAACTTCTGTATTTGTAACACCAGAAGTGTGTAACTCAGGTTAAAACTGAGTTAAATTGCTGAACACTGTCTTCTTCCTTAGAGCCAGTGCTCGGGAAGAGGAGTGGGTAAAGTGACGAGTGAAACATGCATCAAACTTCCATGACAGGTGCTGAGTGTATCCTCCAACATATAAAAATCCAGATAGAATGATACATCCAGTTATGATATAGTGGGATATAATTAAATAGTACTTGAGTGCATCTGTGGAAACTAGTAGTTTCAAGTCTCAAATAGAGGAGGTACGACTATTGTCATTGTATAACCAATAAGTGTCTTGTTTTCAGGAGATGCTTTTTAAACCTTTGTGGAATATAGTGGTAAGAGATTATTCCCTCTAAGAAGTCACAAGATCAAGATTTAGCCAGTGAAGGGGTGGCTGTTATTATTAACGTCCATATATGTAACAACTGAGCAGGACAGTAACGATAAACTTGGAGGCCCTGAGGCAAAACTACATAGTGAGGCCCCTCATAATTTCTTTCTTTTTACTTGCATGAGGGTTTATTCCAATTCGTCAAAAATTTGTTTTTATCTGTTGGTCCATGCAATGGTAACAAAACTAGCTACAAAAGGTTCACAAGCCAAATGTTAAAGTATTTATCTGGCTTATACAATTAATAAATGGATTATCTTTGCGATACAAGTTTTGGAAATTAAATATTCAGTGTGTATGGTTGTAAAAGGAATAAGGTTAATAATACAAAAGCACAAAATACTTACAAAAATATAATTTCTAAAAAGAGTGTATGTTTATTACAAATTTATAAACTCGCACATTAAAAATAAATGGTAAAATATTTGCTACACAATTGTTAACAAAAAAAACCCTTAAAACAGTAACTTTGAATAAGATTAAACTAGCGGAAAACTTTTAATCGTTAATTTAAAATACGACTTTTCTAAATAAAAGTTTAAGGTAGTTCAAGGATATAGTTACAATAGATATAATTTAGTTAAAATGCATACTTTCCTTAAAAGACAAGGAATCAGTAACTGATGCATGAAAAGTAGTGTAGATTGAAAAGATTAGCTACATTTGATTATTTCTTAAACATTTGTTTCCTAACTTTCAAAGAAATTAATTCATCAATTACTTTATCAAAGTTGATTTGTTGAGCTCGATCATTCTCAACCGAAAGCAGAGTTAAACTGTTGAGTCTCTCTTGAGCCATTGTACTTCTCAAGTAATTTTTTTTTATCAATTTAAGCTTAGAAAATGACCGTTCGGCTTTAGATATTGTCACAGGAACATTTAAATACAGTGGTGGATCCAGGGGGGGGGCAGGGGGCTCAAGGCCCCTCCCCAAAAAGAATTTAGGTCGACCCCTGACATTGGTAATTTTTGGGATTTGGAGACTTTTTTTATTTTTTTAGGGCGGCATGATTATAAAGCCTACCCTTACCCGACTCAAGCCCCCCCCCCCTCAAACGAAATCCGCTCAAGCCATCCCCCCCCCAAACGAAATCGACTCAAGGTTCCCCCCCCCCCCCAAACCAAAATCCTGGATCTGCCACTGGTCAAATACATGATGCACGCTGTGCAAACAAGTGTGTACCTAGACAAAAGCGAACTGTGGGCGACACATTTCATTTTTTCCAGTTTGTTTTCAAGCGAATTTTTCAGTGAACATAATTGTGAAGGAAAGGCTGGACTCATATCATTTGGAAACATATTAACGAAATCAACTGCTTTTTTGTGAATATCACTTTCACTTGCATTGGCTAAAAAATCAGGTTGTATTAATTGATAAGTGTCAAACAGCTTTCATCCCTTCAAAACGGTGATCGGGTTGAGTACAAAGTGTGTCTACCATTGGATAGAACAAAGTGACTGAAAAACGAGGTTTTCTGTCTATTAATCTCTCGTCTTGAATCAACTCAACCAAAGTGTTTTTTTCACTTTCCTTAGTCTGTGTTGGTGAAATTCTTTGTTTATTCCCCATCAGACTATAAACATCTGATGCTTCAGAAACAAGTTCTTCAAACTTTTGACGTATTTTGGCTATCCTTAACAATAAATTACCCAATAATTCATATGCATACAACAGGTCCATGATTTTAGATTGTATTGATTTTGATACGAGGTTGAGGGACTCTAAAACTTCGCACTGCACAACCAAATGCAATACAGAATCAAAACTTTCATGTTTGTTCTTTAGCTGCTGTGCTTCATTTCTTTTCTTGCTTTTCCTGGAAGACAAGCGGGTAAGGCTTTTCAACACTGTGTTTCAGTGCATACACTGCCTCGTGCTTACCAGCCCAGCGAGTCTGATTAAGAGTTTTCAATATTACTTTCGAAATCAGTCTCAGTCTCGATGTCATACACTGACTTCAAGTCTTGCCAGCGCAAAATATTATGACCAAAAAAGCAAAACACACTTTGAATGGTTTCAAAAAAACAGGCCGACCACTCAGTTTCCTTCCACAGCATCTTCTAATACTAAATTAAGGTTGTGTCCAGTGCAGTGCACAAAGCATGCGTGTGGGGCTTTTTCTTTAAAACGCTGCTGCAGTCCACTGTATGCCCCACTCATGACTGCAGCCTCGTCGTAGCCTTGTCCACGACATTTGGTCAAATCCAATGTTTTCTCTTCCATTGAAGTAAGTATTTCTTGTGCAAGACCTTGGCAGACTGATCTTTTACCTCTGTGAAGGATACAAAAGTTTCACATATTTTGATGTCCATACGTGTCCGTCCCTTCTTCATCATTAACTAGTTTGACATACCTGTAAACTTCGCTTAACTGATCAACTTTTGCAATGTTCTGAGTGGTATCTAAAATCAATGGAAAATAAAAATACAAGCAGTTTTGAAGCTCAACGGTAATTTCATTTTTGATTTCTAAGGCTAATAGGTTTATAAGTTCATTCTGAATTTTAGGACCGAGGTATTTCAGTCCCTTGCGGACGCTGAATCAATTCTTGCAGTACTGGGTCATATTTTGACAAGAGCTGAACTATCGAAAGTAAGTTTCCTTTGTTGCTACAGTCTAATTTTTCACTAGATCCACGAAATGCAAGATTACGTGTTGCAAGTGTTAAGGTCACATTTAGGATTCTTTCATAAACTTTTCTCCAGAAGCTTCTTTTATTCTACAAATTTTTTTCGAAATCGTCTACTAAAGTACCATGTTTCTGGCACTGCTCATTAACTACACAAAATGTGTGTGGCTTTTGGATGCTTCATGAACTGAAATAAGTTCTGAAATATGCTTCCAGTCTCGAACTCCGGTTGTTGAAAACTGTAATAAACGGTTGCTATATTCAAGTGCTTCTGATTTGTATTGAGGAAACAACCATCATGGTAGGCAGTAGACAGCCTACGTTTCTTTCTTGATTTTCTATTACAGTAGGAAAGGCATCGTAGCAGGCAGAATCTTCATCTTCCAAACAACTTGGTGTATCATTGGTTTGGTCTATTACAACTTCTTCGCCTAAAGAATTTTGCTGGTTCGATTTGTTGCCATTGTAAAAGTAGTCTTGTTTCAATTTCGATGTATCATTATCTGCATTTAGGTTCTGTGAAATTTCTATAGCAGGAGAATACACTTCCACTTCATTTTCTTCCGAAGTGCCTTCCAAATCTTGGTTCATTGTTTTCTCTGTCCCTAAAAAAAATGTGTGTCTGGAAATCCGTAAAATTTTAAGTTCAAAATATAGGCAAGGGCCAAAGAGGAAAAAAAAAATTTGTCCCTCTTATATTTTAGAGCTATACGTACATAGGTACATCCATTTAGTACATTTAGTATATATATGACAGGGCTTAAATTGCACCGGAGCCCACAGGATGTAAGCTACCTTACTCTCTATTTTCAATATTCAGTTAAAATCCAGCGAAGTTTGAGGTTAGCATTCAGTACATGATACTATAGTTGAAATCGAAATAACAACACTTTAGGATCAGAAAAGTAAATAGACAACACATAGCAACTATAAATAAGAAGTTTCTAGTAAAATATAAACCATAAACTTGCCTAAATGAGCGTAATCCATAATAATTCTGAAGTAAAGTAAACAGATTTGGTTAAATAACCATAGCACTAATATTCCACTAAATTAAACACTGTAAAGCACTTTAATAATTATAATTTCACCGTTTTAGATTAAATTCACTAATAACTCGCAGTTCCAGACTAATTTAAAGCAGTAAATATGATTTTTAAAGCATCACCTCATGGAGTGAGTTCAGTAATTAATTCCAGCACATCTAAGTAATTTCTGAGCTTTAAAAGTAGATTTAAATACGCTAAATAACCGGCCAGTCAATATTCTTTAAGTTTCCAATAGCCATCAACTAATAAACAGTAGATATGAATAAATAAAAATCCACTTTTTAATGACGTCGTAGAAACCGACTTGTAATTTTTATTTCTCTCTGACTAACATGTTTCACGAACTAAAAACTTTTCTAAAGTACTTAAATTAAATAAAGGTACGATTTAAAATTAGTTTCAGGCCACAACCGACTTTAAATAAAAAGTGAATATATTCTTGCACCATCCAGGAAACCAGTAAATTTTAGAAATTCAATAACTTTTGATATCCTCAACCGATTTAAAAGATTTTTACACCACTGAACTCAGCGAAGGCTGGGGAACACTTTGACAATAGTATTAACCTGATATTTTAAAATTTTGCAAATTCATATTTCGGATGTGACGTATCGCAATACTTTAAACAAATGTGCTTTTAGATTAACCAACTTTCAAAATTCATTTACACCGGTCTGGAAGCTTTAAAACCATAACCAACCACATCACTACACTTGTCTCATTACGCTCTTCATCTTGTGATTTTCTGGTAGTTTGTAGTTAACAATTTCTGTTTCTAGATAGACTGTTGTCTAGTTCAGTAGGCCATTTTGATAAAAGTTAGCCCGGCCAGCCTCTAGAGGCAGACGATCAGAACAGCTCGTGGAGTCAACACGTAACCCGTGTGTTATTGGGTTTGAGCGAGGCGGCTCGCGGTGGCTGATGGGAAGTAGAAATTTGGGCAGCATGGCTGACAGACGCCATTACTAACAGGATGGGAAACCATTGAAATCTGAACTGCTACAGCATGTGTTCATCGATGTGAACTTTAACTTTCAATTTCATTCGGGGTGGTGCGGTCTGTTCTGTTTCATGACTTGTGATCTTCGGCAAATGATTTTCTCCGATTGTCATTGCTAACTGTGACTTTATGTAAACTCTGTGCAAATTTCAAGAATATATACTTCAGTGATTCGGACTTCAACTTTTATTTCTAACTTGTACCTTTCTTACAGGAGGTTAATCTGTAAGTGGCGGCCCTCTTCATCATTACAGTTAACATTCTACAAGGTTTTTCACGGTTATATAACTTTTGGTAACATTTTGGAAGACTTCAAGTTTAGGTGTACAAGCCGATACCGACCCCAATATCGCGCTTCGACCCTAACAAGGAGCTAAAAAATGCACACTATAGTGGTACTGAAAATATCTGGAGGGGCCTCAAAATTTAATCTCAACACAAGCAAAGTAAGAATAAGTAATAAACTACATGCATACTGTCACTACTATGCGACTTCAGCTGCACTGACAGTCCGATATTGATGAGCAGTAAGCAAATGAATAGCACGTCCCAGCCTGCACTTATCACTCAGCAGGCACCTTGCGTGACATGTCAAATTCGACTCGACATTCTGCTGTTTGCTCTAGAGTTGCTTTTCCATGCGAAGCATATGGAGTATATGAACGGACACGCAAAAATATTTACTCTAGCACTTTGATGGATGCTTTTTTCTTATTATTAACTTATAGCTAGGTGCTGGGCATTTTACAGGAACTTAGATTAGATATTAAAATACAATAATTCTTTAACCATCAGTTTGGGGCCCCGGGGCAGTGTACCGGCAGTAGTTACGGGCCTGCAACTGAGCATGGTAGAAAAGTGGTAACCCTCTGGCCTTGCGTTCTGGAGGACACAGGTTCCTGTCGGTCATACAGATTTGGGTTTACCATGGTTTCCCCAAATCACGCCAGGCGAATTCTGGGATGGTTCCTTGAGAAGGCCATGGCCAAATTCCTTCCTGTTTCTTGCCCCTGATCCTTCCCCATCTCTAATGATCTCATCATCAGTGAGGCATAAACCCAGAAGCAAAAGAATTTAAAAAAAGAGGGGGGGGGGGGCAACAATTAATCTCACCACATCTTTGAAGCAGTAGTAGCATAAGTGTACTCTCTTTCAGACACTGCATTTTTTATTTACTGCATCTGAGAGTTTGACATTATTAAAATCTTATCATTTCTCCTCCTTGGAGAGTTAAATGCTCATCCATCAATTGCTGCAACATAACTAGACGATATCCATATCTCAACATGGACCATATGAAACATAAAATTGATTTATGCCTTGCAATAAATCTTCCAGCATGATCTTCTCATCTTTGGACATAGTTTTATTGCACATTGCCCCAGATTTCCATTGGATTGTCAGTTTTTGTAATTGGCACTTACAGTTGTGAATGTTGTCCAAAACAAGGTTGCAGAAATGGGTGATGGCAATTGTATATCTATCTGGAACTGTTGGTGACTGTGATAGCATTTGGACGATTCACTTGGCCTGCTGACCTAGCCATTTCAAAATTTCTTGTAGCTCCAGAGTCCAAAAATCTCACATTGTTGATGGAAAAACATCTACAAAGTGGTAGAATGGTGATTATTATTCTGAAAGTAGAGAATGGTGATATGCTCCATGGCAATTCAAGAAGGTGACATTTCTTTCAGTGCCACACATTATTTCAAATTGTGAGGGTAAAGAGCAAGAAAATATCATTGCAGTAGTTGAGCATAATAAATTGTTCCATGGACTAGTACAAAAGAATGGAAGTCAGTCCATCGTACATCCAAAATTTTTATTAATGTCTTAGTGTCTAACATTCCTAAAGTTGCTGCATTAGATGGCTTTAAGACTCGTTGACGTCGTCAGAGGCTGTATTAGAAACACCACACTACTATAGTTTTGTTTATCAACAAATCAAGGCCTCTAAAGGTCTTAATTTTGGGGGACAAGGTACTTGATTGCTGCACTCACAGTATCTTGGCTACCATCAGCATCACTGCAAATTTGGCAATCACTTCTGATGCCTCAGCCAGTAATATTGCAACATGTGTGTCTGTCCCATATCACTTGGTACCTCACAAGGAGCTTAACTCCTGTAGTAAATTGTGAGGAATTTCAGTTGGATCCAACTGACCCCTGTAACTACCTAGAATCTGCAGAATTCTCTCAAGGCAGACAACTTGGCAAGGATGGGAAGGTGTTAGTAGTGAAGCTGAGGAAAGACTAAACTTGCTCACCTTCACATATGTTCACTTTCATCATCCAAAACTGATGATTCACACATGCAAGTGGATGCGTTTATGGAACTTGCTGCAGAAAAGAGTTCCTCATTTCCTTGACCCAGTTGGGTTGGATTTAATTGGCAGATCAGCCCCATATTGCAGTGGACATTCTTAGAGGAAATTAAACTCTTGCTCAGTCTCTGCCCATGTTTCCAGGATACACATTTTAGTTCCATTTACAATCATATTAAGAGATTATTCCCTGTACGAAAAAGATACTATGGATTGTGATCAGGCTAGGTGAGGGACAACTGGGTTTGTCCATAACTCTATACATTTTTAACCTCTTGTTCTTAGCAACGTGTATCTGTTTTTCTATCAAACCAACAATTCTCTCATCTAATTGTAAGAGTAAGGCTTAATTTACCTGATTCTTGCAATGCATTATGGGTCTTTATACCTCATCTCTGAGACTGAGTTGTATCCAACATCTTTGGCTAGTATCTCTACATTCATAATAGTGACTGATTTATTAATCCCCAAATCATCAGTGCCACCCGGACTAACACCAATCACATGGTGGAATGACTGCTTCACTACCATGTGGGTGAGCGGTTAACACTCTGGCCTTGCATTCGGGAGGACGGCGGTTCAAATCTTGTCCAGACATAGAGATTTGGGTTTTCCATGGTTTCCCCAGATCACTCCAGGCGAATGCTGGGATGCTTCCTTCAAAAGATCCACTACCAAATTTCTTCCCGTTCCTTGTCCCCAGTCCCATCCTGCCTCTAATGATGATGAAGTGTAAACCATAAGTAACAAAAAAGGCAGGAAAGGACTGTAGGCAAGGAATGGGAAGGAATTCACCCATGGCCTTTCGAAGGAAATATCCCCACATTTGCCTCGAGTCATCTGGGGAAACCATGGAAAAACTGAAATCTGGATGGGTGGACGGGGAGTTGAACCTACATCCTCCCAAATGCAAGGTCAGATGGTTATTGCTCACCCACCACATTTCGTGAAACCCTTTCAAGCTACTGTACAGCAGTAGTTTTTAACATAAATTTTAATGTTATCTTGGATACATATAGCTTCCTTTTAAATGCTGTTTTAGATTGGCTTTGTGTTTGCTCCCAATAAATCTAAACAGGCTAACAGAGTTGGTTCTTCCTTTGTTTTCTTTGGGACATGTTCCACACATGCAACATACACATACCAGAGTGCTATAGTGTAATTGCTCTGGCAAATGAGATTTTATAGTGAAGTTCATCATTTTATTTGATCAGTTCAATTTAGGCAGCTGGTATTTAGGTATCTTCTGCTCCTTCAATCCGAGAGAAATTAAGGGTTTTTTTAACTACAAAATCAGAAAGCAGGCAAATCTGTCAATGTACCCTACATCAAGGTTCAGAAGGCTTACTCTTTGTCACTTGGAAGGGAAAAGGTTTGGTTTAGAGACCAATGAAAGTAGCTTGAAGTCGTGCAAGAAAAACTCCAGCTGATTAACTTAAATTAAATTTGTAGCTATGGAGCAGTTCCTTACAGCCACTGAGAGATAGTGAGGATCCAGTGAAGATTTTTTTTTTTTACCCAGATATACATGTTGTGAAGACGCACTATTTTAACCAGCTCTGAAGTCTTCTTTAGGTGTAACATTATGGACTGGTAAATGGACCAGTGACTTCTAAGGCAGCTCCTGGTGTAGCACTCTTTTATAACATATGCTCACTCCCAACCACTGTACTCAGACTTTGGCTCTCTCCAAGTCACACTTCTAAACTCAGCAGTGGTGTTTGTCATCAGTTTCCCCTCAGGTAGTTTACATTATCTCAGATGGAATTGCAAGGCGATCGTAGTGTCAGGGGATAGGCAGCCGGCAGAAAGTGATGAATGGGAAGTTGATATAAAAGAAAGGACAGGTAGCATAGAAGACATCGATCCATTGACCAGTGCAGGTGGCTTTGAATCTGAAGAATACAGCAGAACCAACTATTGAATATTGTGTTTTTATAACACAATCTGGTGATATACTTGTGAAGACTCCATTAAAAACTTTTTTTTTTTTTACATATTGGGAGGTTCTTTCCACGGAAATTTTGCTTTGATCACTAACTATCACAAGTTGTGGCATGCATTTAATGATACACTAATCTTGCTGATAGAATGGGCTCTTATGCAGCTAACCATTATGACTTTCATTTGAAAACTACTATATTTGCTTTTTCTAGTTTTGTTTTTCTTAGTGGAAGCAATTGTTTGATCATTTGTTATTTGATTCAAACGAAGAAGAAATGATAAGAACATAATCAAAGTGTTGCTTTCAGTTGGGTTGCAATTAGAGAAGATAGAAGAAGTTCTTATGAGCTAAACACTGACATACTGAGCAAGAAAGGCAGACATAGAAAGTCTGAAACTAATCTTGAAAGAAGAGCTAAAGAAATTTGAGCAACATAAACACATACTGTTATGATGCAACGGACAGAAAGATTGTTGATTGTATGGTTTGAGACAAGTGGATATTTTACCTTGTCTGGAATCAAACAATAAATACCAAATTATTATTCACAATATATTGAGGATATTGGACATAAAGATGTGAAGAATGGTTGGAAGCCATACACTGTTACAATTTAATGCTTTTGAGGAGATGTCTGCTTAAAGCAACAGCAGCTTATTGAAAATTTGGGTATGTACCTCAGAAAGCATTAACATGAAATTGTCAATTTGGTATGTGGTGGAGGTCTGATGGCAAATACAGAAATGTTAGTTCATAGTTTTTCATTATAAATGTATCATAAATTTGTAATTGATCAAAATCTGGCCATGGAGAAAAAAATTTTCGGTAGAAATAACTCATTATGTGTACTATAAGTGTAACTTCTTAACAGTCTAAGAGAGAGCTTATCAAGCAATTGTTTGGAAAAGAATAATTTGTTGTTTACACTTTGAATCACCTTTTTTATATGCTCTTCATGGTGAAGGAAGTAAATTTTCTATGTAAGGGTATCATTGTTACATTTATACATTTTAGAATTTAGCTGGCACGTGTGTAATGCTAATCACTTGAAGTAAATTTAATATTGCAATATTTTTATAATTGTTGGGAGGATGTAGTAGTTTCTTAATTTTAAATTTTTAAGATCCTGAATGTCATGCAGAGTTAACTGAAAGAATTATAAATTGCTGTCAGGGCATGTACTCCACTGCAATTAATAATAAACTATTGTCTTATTTCCTAAAATAATAACCTCAGCTGCGTATATTTGTGGTCGATGTGACCAGGATGGTGTTGATGACATGAGATAGAATAATTTCCTTGTTTAATGGTGTGTGCATTTTGTAGGAGTAGAGTGTATATTGATCCGAATAAAAATCTGCTTAGAACATGAACAGACTTTTATGGGCTACCTAAGAAACCACTGTTGTAAAGATGTTTTTCAATAACAGTTACTTATCAGTGGTTTTGCCACACCATTAAGCTTTCACCAGTCATTAATGACTGAACTGCTTGTTTCTTACACTACCTTACCAATAAACTTCTACCGAGCATGGTGGTGTAACGGCAAGCATTCTGGCCTCACATTCGGGAGGACGGCGGTTCGAATCCCTGTCCGGGCATCCAGATTTGGGTTTTCCATGGTTTCCCAAATCACTCCAGGCAAATGCCAGGATGCTTCCTTCAAAAGGCCATGGCCGAATTCCTTCCCATTCCTTGCCCCTCATCCTTTCCCGTCTCTAAAGACCTCGCTGTTAGAGAGATGTTAAGCAGATAAAAAAAACTTCTAACTGGCAACAAACCTGATGGGTGAGCGGTGATGCTTAGGCTTGACATTCAGGAGGATGTGGGTTCAAATCTCCTTCTGGCCACCTAGATTTCAGTTTTCAATGATTTCCTGAAATCACTCCAGGCGAATGTCAAGTATGATTCCTTCAAAAGTTCAGTGGCGAATTCCTTTACGTTCCCTGTCCTCATACTTCTCAGGTCTCTAATGACATCGACAGCAATGAGGCATAAAGTCATGAAAGGGAAGGAGGGGTCCAATTCTCATAATACATTAAGTTACAGAGGTAATGGAATAATAAATTTTCATTTTTTGCTGAATTTATGCACTGCAGAATACTTGTGGCAGCGTGTTTCTTATGGAAGAGGTATCTGGAACTAGCAGAGTACCCAGAATTGCCAGGTCTTTTTTCTTATAAAAAAGTGGTGGGAGAGAGGAAAATGACATGTTATATAAGTAATATAGTTTATTATTATTATTTATTCTTTGAAAGTTCTTCAAAATTAAACCGAGTGTGGTGGTGTAACGGTTAGCGTTCTGGCCTCGCATTCGGGAGGACGGCGGTTTGAATCCCTGTCCGGGCATCCAGATTTGGGTTTTCCATGGTTTCCCAAATCACTCCAGGCAAATGCCAGGATGCTTCCTTCAAAAGGCTATGGCCGAATTCCTTCCCATTCCTTGCCCCCCCCCCCCCATCCTTTCCCGTCTCTAAAGACCTCGCTCTTAAGAGATGGTTAAAAAAAATCAAAATTAAAAATTAATAATTTTCTTTCATGTGTTGGTACAATATACTGCATTTCTTATCTGGGCAGATTAACACTTCATCACATCCTTTAATTTCCTTCCAAAAGGAGTGCCACTGCACTGTTGTATGTTTCTTGACACATCTTTTTCACATCTGTCAGTTTCAAGTCTACAGATCTCCTCCATATCGTCTGAGGTCTGCCTTCCTAACAGGTTCCGTTCTGAAGTATGTTTTGCAGTCGATACTTTACCTTTCCACATGGTATCACCAATCCATTCCCACTTCCTCTTCTCGATTTATTCCTGTATTGGTCTATTACTGGCCATTTCCTAAAGCTCCATATTTGTTAAGTTTGGCCACCAGTCATCCAGCATGCTTCTTAAGCATGTATTAAAGAAGGTCTGAGCTTTGTTGGTCAACACTTTGGTCACTTTTCACAGTTCACACCCACACAGGAGCACCAACTTGACAGAGCTGTTAAATATTTAAATGTTAATGCTGCAACCGATTTGTACAGTTCTCAGTTGTGTGAAGAAGCCCTTTGCTTTGTTTATACAGCTCAGAACATCTGACATGGCTGTCCCATCCTGTATAAGACAGCTACTGTGGTAATAGAATGAGTCCACAGGTGGAAACTTGTGACTAAAGTTTATTACAATCAATCCATTTGTTACACATGTTTAAATGACGTTTGTCCATCCTACCCAAAGTGGGTGGAGGTTTGATGTACCCCGACAGAGCTCACTGCCAGAAGTTTCTTTCTTCAACACTATCCGGTGGAGTACTATTACTTTTGCTATTTATTTGTTTTTCCCTTGTCATTTGTCTCTACTACTATATTCATAGATATTTAAACTCATTAAATTTTGCTTCATACTTAAATTTTAATTTTTATCTGTTTTTTTTTTTTTAGTGCAATAAATGAAATCAATACTAGTAAAAGTGTTGTCCTTTTAGTTGTACTTTCATTATGTTGTTTATTAGTGCATGTTTAACTTACAGAAGTGTGTAAATATTAATTGCAATGTTATATTTATCTGAGCGATTTTATTGTTCCCTGTACTTTTTGTGGACATATTTTAGTTTTAACATTCTTAACTTCAAATCAAATCACTGTTGTTACTATTTGTTAATACCATAAATTTTCATTTAGTTCCATTATGTAATACAATATAATTTATTGATAGCACATAAAGGCCTAAAAATCTCTTTTTGTACAAAATTAATTTTACTGTAGCTACAAACATCTTCACTTTTTCAGGATTGTCTCAATTTTGACTGTTTTTGTCAACAAAACACTTTTGAGTGGTCAGACTGTTCATCTAAATGCTCCTCTGTTTGTGACATGGTATCAGTGTGTGGTGTGCTCTACAGTTTGTTTTTCTTTGAGCCAACTAAGTGGCTTACTTCCAACAAGGGTATCTTTCCCCAAGGGTTCACCATTTCAGAAGGATGTATTCATAAAGGTAATTGGTTTCATTTTCAAAATATTCCTGTTACCTGAGCTGCTTATGATAACAGATTTTACTTATTTTCAGGTACTTCCACTTTCAGTATTATTTACTGGCATGATAGCATTTAATAATTTATGTTTAAAGTATGTGGATGTCTCATTTTATTACATTGGACGGTCTTTGACAACTGTTTTCAACGTGATTCTGAGCTACATTATTTTAGGTAAGTTCTTTCCAGACATATTTTTAAATGTGTATTGCTGAAAAGAAAAAGGGGGGGGGGGGGACACTAAAACTTCACATTCAAGATACGTGGAAAGACAGCATTTGAATCTAATTTCTTTACAGCTTGCTTAATTTTAATTTCAGGTTCTGTTTAATGTTGATTTCACTTATTATTACCATTGTGTTGGTATTGCTTAGGTCAGAAGACTTCCTTTCAAGTCATAGTATGCTGTGCAGTTATAATTGGAGGATTTTGGCTTGGTGTTGATCAAGAAAATCTGACAGGTTTGTTATAAAATACTCATGATTTTCCAACTCTTATTTCATTTGATTTATTTGATACAAGGCTTATTAAAATGAGTAATAGTATTTAAAAAAGCCAACATTGTTTAAATAATGTGAAAAATTATTGAAATGTAATGACTAGATGCAGACAAAAAAAAAAAAAAAAAAAAAAAGTGAAATATCACCAGTATTAGATTTTAACTAACATATATAGGAAGAGAAATAATGATAAAAGGTAATATGAATCTGAAGAAGAATAGAGAATGGAATGTTTCAGGTTATCCTTTAACCTTGAGAAAGTAAATGAATAACACAATATTGTGATTTATAGGTGAAGGACACAAGGTTGGTGGAAGAGATTGTTAAATATGCAAATAAGTTTGGAAGAAAGCAAGTGTAGCAGCTCCCATCTCCCATATATTCAATTTGGGTATAGTATTGATTTGCTTTCTCCATCCATCTTCAGATTCAATACCAAATTTCAAAATGTAAATATAGTGCAAGGTAGATAGCCATCAATATAAATAATACAGTCCTTCAAGCACTGGCCCCAAGGCTATCTCACATATGCTACACACAATTAAGTATTGTAAACAGTGTATTATAGTTTATAATTAGTATAAGGATCTGCTAGTGTGGCTGTCCGCATTAACGTGCCACCACACTGGATAGTGGAGGTACTAAAGGACCAGGATTGAGTCCTGGTTCTTCTGTACCAGCTGTCCTCATTGCAGTTTTTAGGTGGTTTTCCACTCTCATCAAAGCGAATGTTGTGATGGTCCCCAATCTTTATCTCATAAACTACACGTAACACAAACGGAAGATACTGCTTGCATAACATAGTTGCACATTTTGCAGGCAGACGGCAACACATCACTGAGCATGGTGGGTGAGCAGTTAATGCTCAGACCTTTCATTTGGGAGGACACTGGTTCAAATCCCCGTCCAGGAAGCCAGATTTGGGTTTTCCATGGTTTCCCCAAATCACTTTCAGCGAATGCCGGGATGCTTCCTTGAAAAGGCTATGGTCAAATTCCTTCCCATTTCTTGTCTCCGGTCTCATCCCACCTCTAATGATGTTGATGAGGCATAAAGCCTTAAAAAGGGCAACACATCCACTTTCCTATAAGACAACAGACCTAGCAAGCCAGTAGTCTGTGCTTATTTTGAAAGCATTTTATCAGTCAATCGGAAGTGCCAGGACTGAACTGCAAAATTGGGAAGGGTCCATAAAAAATGATGACTCAGTGTAAGTTAGTAATTCAGAGCAAGTACTTCACAAGGTATAAAGGTGACATTGCCTTTGACCTCTTGCATTAACAGTACATCATGTTATACTGACCCAAGGCAAGAGTCAGCAGAACTGACATAATTCCTCTGCACAGACTATTGCTTTGGTTCTGGAGTAAAAAAATTGATGGGTTCTGTCATAAATTGTTCAACAAAATCTACTGGATCAGCTTCAAAGACATTTTGGAGAAACCTGCATTCTCATTTTCTCATCTGCTCTCAAAAATTTCGGTACCCAAACGGCAGAAACCTTCGTTATGTCCCAGTAATCTGTCAAAATTTGGTCTTTATTCATGGAATTCCTGATACCTCATCAATCTGTCAAACTGTTAACTTTGTCTTGTCATCACTCCTCGTGCAACTGTCCAAATTTGTCTGAGTGATTATCTCCAATGACTTTCCTGCATGGATATCATATTCAGTGCTGGTTCTCCCCATTTATATTCAATTGCTTTTTTTTTTTTAATTTTACACTACCTGGGAAGGGTTCCCCCCTATCATGTCACTACCATATCTATACGATAGTACTTTGCTAAATTCTTTCTTGCACAAATATTTAATCGGATGGTGAATTTCTTCATTCTCTATTTCAGCTTAAATGAACTCCTCATCCACTTTCCGCATCTGTATAAAATTAAATGTTCATTCCAGGATGTTGTAAAAAATTATAGTATTTTACAAGTGACTAAAGAATTACAAGCTGTTTTTGCCAGGTTGTAATATTTTATTTTCCTGTTCTGATCACAAGGCTATGGGATGAGCCTTCTGTGAAATTTCATTGGAATGTTATTTAAGTGACAATTTTACTATTGATGATTTTACCATCTGTTCTTAGTTAATGCATTTAATGTGTTTGTGCAAAAGATCTAATTCTTGGTTGAATTTTAGGCTCCCATTCAGAGTAACTATGAAGTGTGTTTTTTAAGGTGCTGAATAATATCAGTTCATCATTCACTGAAAGTGAATTAACATTTAATGCTTTTCATAATATTAGTCCTGTTTGTGCATGGTAATTTGTCTTCTGTGTGTGGAGAAATGATGACAACTTCTTTGATTACTTTTAAGTACTTCATCATAAATTTTTTATATATTTTACATAGGGAGGAGAAGTGCTTTGTTGTGTAATAAGGTTAAGAATATTGAGGAAGGCTAACACTTGAAGTAGCAGAGGGTGCAGTGGCACAGAACCAAAAAAATGCTCTCACAAAAGTATATAAATTTTTTGTACTTTCCCTTCTTCCGGCGCTATGGTTACAGGCCTACATCATTGCCAGGGCCCGCTCTAGGGGTGGGGGGGGCAAACCGGGCATTTGCCCGGGGCGCTAAAATTTAGGGGCGCCATTTCGGCTGTAAGTGTGAGAAAAATATTAATAATATTAATGGGTTAAATACCCAATTAATAAAAAAAATCCACATACCGAATTTTTCGTTCTTTAAAAACTTATAGTCCTTAGCTATTTAGGTGTGCCCCTAGAGACTTCTTAGAGACGGGGCGCGGACCTCAAAGGGGCGCGCCGTTGCCTCGCCGCCTCTGTGTGAATTCCGCCATAGGAGCAACTTCAAAATACGCCGCGTCCGCGCCATGTCTCAGCCCGAAGTTCGCGCCACGTCTCTTCTGTGTGAATTGGGCCTTAGCACGCGAGTAGAACACGTTGTTGTCTCAATTTGCTTATTATTGCTAATTACAAAAGTGGTTTCATTACACAACAGCATTAGTCTTACTATTACGTTATTAGTGATAAGTGAAAGTTCATAAAATTTACTTCAGGATTTCATAATTTCTAAAGATAAGTACATCTATGATTAAACTGTTATTTAGTTGGATATACGACATAGGCGTACGACAAAAGCGCACAACAGAAGCCCAGGAGGTGGGGGCTGTTACACCTGCCCTCGGCTACCTGCACTGATTCCGACGTTATACTGCCCACATGTTACTAGACGCGGTGAAAAGGAGTGTTTTTCGCAATTGCAGCTAGGCTCTAATACATGGAATCGATAGTGCTTGGCGGGAGATGCCGAGTATTTATTTTATTGAATTGATGAACCAAATCAATATGGATCTTAGTTATTGGAAATCGAAGTGGAATAATTTGCATAATAATTTCTTCTCGTAATCCGAGCCTCACAGATTTGGTGTACAGGCATTGTAAGTGTTTTGGTTGGGTTAAATTATATACGCTAGCTTTGATCGCTTGTGAAAATACTGTAGTTTAATGGGTATGGGACAGTAGTTTCAATCGTTAATAAATAAATAATATTACCAGCTGCTGATTACCGATTAGTTACTTCACATACCATTAGTATATTTAATTTCGAATGCTAACTGCTAAAATATAATAATCCATGAAGTTTATTATATATACGAATGCGGTTTACAGATACTCTAATTGCTGCATTTGTAAATCGTCTCAACAAAAAGAAATTCACTAACTATTTTAGTGAATGTGAATAACTTTGTCAGTTCGTTTAATAAGTGCATTGCGCGACAATCACCCCACAACATCATTTTTTTGTTTGTGAACTTGTAACCTATTCCGTTTAAGCCTATAGAAATTGCCATTCTGTATACACGGTTTCTGTATTTGCAGCAAATTTACGGATAGTATCATCCGCGAATAAGCTTTGACTGTGTAGTAACACTAGACTTTCTTTATGTTCACAGGGTATGGAAAATATTTTGTTGTGCATAAATATTTTTTTATATCGACTGAGAATAATTTATCTTAGTTATAGTTTTAGCTTATTTAGAGCAAGGATAAATATTTACTTTTTATATTATTTTATAGTGTACATTGTTTGAGTTACGTGCATGCCTCTTCCAAAATGCCTGACGGTCAAAGAAAACTATCTGGTTACCAGTACAAAAAAAAGAAGGTTGGGAAAGGAAGCGTAAAGGCAGAATCAATCTGGCGCGTTAAAAAAATATACTGTATTCAGGGTATACCAAAACAAATCTTAGAATCCAATATCTGGTCAGGATGCAAAAGAAGTATAGAATCATCAGAGAATAATAGCGAACAAATGAACGAAGTTTGTAAACTGGAACTGACACCAACGTGAGACTCACAGAAGGCGTTCTAAAACTTTGTGGCCAAGAATTTTATGAGATGCCGTAAGAAGCTTTTTAGTAAGGCAAGGTCCACCTAAACTATTGCATAATTACAAATTTCCTTTCAATGACACAGATCGAGGTTTTAGCGCAAAATATTATGCACGAATTTTCAGCAACGCAGAGCAAATATTGCGAGATTAGCTACTGTGTTTACTGCTTCTGTTGCAAAATTTTCAGTTGTTTAGTTAGTTCTCTCTCAAAGGAGGGTTTTAAAAATTGGAAGCACCTCGATGAAACTTTAAAAAGCATGAAATTTCGAAAAATCATATTCAGGCAAAAAAGATTGAATTGTTGTAAAACTGTAGATGCCGCCACTCAAAGAGTTATTAATGCCGAATTAAATCATTGGAATGAGGTGCTTCTAAGAATCGTTGCAATTACCAAACTGCTTGGTAAAAGTTGACTGGATTTTAAAGGTACAAGCGACAAGTTGTTTGAGCATAATACCGGTAATTTCTTAAAAATAGTTGAGTTACTGTCTGAATACGATCCCATTATGGAAGAGCACGTCCGTTGAGTGCTCTAAAAAGTAGAGACTAGAGCTCAATATCTTGGGAAAAATATACAAACCGGGATAGTAGATCTGCTGCATCAAAGTGTAAAGTCTCATGTTATTTATGAAATTAAAAAATTCAAATATTTTTCCATAATTTTAAACTGTACTCCTGACTTTAGCAAGATACAGCAAATTACTCTTGTAATCAGATATGTTTCAACCAATAAATTTAATCCTGATGTTGAAATTAAAATTAATGAAAGCTTTTAAGGCTTCTTACCAGTCGAAAGATTCACAGGAAAACAAATTTCTGACATTATAGTTGGAGAACTTAATGACTTGTGTTTAAATTTGCAGAATATCAGAGGACAGGGACTGACAACGGGTCCAATATGAGGGGCAATAAAGCAGGAGTGCAATTTAGAATTAAACAATATAATTCGCGAGCATTCAATGTTCCGTGTAGTAGCCATTCTCTCAATCTTGTTATCAATGGCAAAAGCATCCTTGCAAGCTGCTAATTTCTTCAACATGGTCCAAAAAATATATTTATTCTTTTTGGCATCTACTTTTCGACGGGCAATACTTTTAAAGCATGTTCAGGGTTCAACTTTGAAAACATGGAGTGACACTAGATGGGAGAGTAGGATAGAGGCATTAAAACCTTTAAATTTTCATTTGGGAGATCTTTTGTAACTGCTTTAAGTATCTTTTTAACATCGAGGTCTTTAGAGACGGGAAAGGATGGGGGGCAAGGAATGGGAAGGAATTTGGCCATGGCCTTTTGAAGGAAGCATCCCGGCATTTGCCTGGAGTGATTTGGGGAAACCATGGAAAACCCAAATCTGGATGCCCGGACGGGGATTCGAACCGCCGTCCTCCCGAATGCGAGGCGAGAACGCTAACCGTTACACCACCCCGCTCGGTTTGGGAGATCTATACGACGCCTTGCTAAGCATTTACGAAAACCAAGAAATTGATAATTTAATGATTTAGCTGTTTTGGCAATTGAGTATGAAATTGCTGATGAAGTAAATTTTAAGATGTAATAAAAAATTCGCAACCTGAAAGTAAGAAAAAGTTTTTTTGTGATTTTAGCGTATTTGATGTAATCTCATTTTATTTTCAAAATAATGGCATTTAGATTGTTTGTGTGATAATATCCATCTGTAATAGCATTTAAAAACGTAAAAATATGGTTAATTTGTGGCTATGTACAAATATTTCATAATTAATTTCTCTATTTTGTGCCGCTAGATCAAAATTCAATAAGTTTATTTATGAATATATGATTTTATTAAAATTTAAAATTAAATATTTTATTCGATATTAATTATTTTTTAAAAAAATATATAATTCTACATAATCTTAAGGGGCGGCAATTTGTCTATTTGTCCGGGGCGGCAAAACCGCTAGAGCGGGCCCTGTCATTGCAGTGATTGTAGTGGATTCGATGCACGGGACTGGGTGGTTATGAGTTAGGGGTGCTTAGTTTCCTCAGGGAACTTAGTCAAAGATGAATATATTTGCAAGCAAAAAACCTGGAAATAAAACACTCAGTCTTTCAGCTTGTCTATTATCACGTAATATGTATTAACTTAGGCTTATAATTTTCACTGACCTTCATCCATAGAGGGGTGTGTGTATATTTTTGTTTGTGTCACTGCAGCTTCTGTTGTGATCTTACTCTCTTTTTGGATGATCTACCTTAAGTAATTATATTAATTTTTTTCACATAATAATGAAATTACTTACAAATTCAAAACTTCAGAATCGTCCCATTTTTTTGCAAACTCAATTGTCCTTTAATGTGCATTCTTTCTTGGGTGTTTCTTCACATAACATACTCTAACTGAAATAATTTATGTATTTTGTCTCATATATATTAAAGTTATGGCATGTGTTCAGTTTAGCTGGAAACAGATATACCATATTGAATAGTGTTTCCTGCTCCGCTCCTGTATCTAGATGGATACTTTTTCCAATTAATTGGCTTTTCAAACAGCTGTGAAGTCGAAGCAATAATATAGGAATGAAATGATCATTTGCAAGAAATACACATTTTTAAAAAAAAATTTCACTCTCTTGTGGTATATGTATTAACTGATTTGTTCTTTTGTTTTAGGATCATTTTCTCTTCTTGGAACCTGTTTTGGAGTTATGGGTTCACTTACATTGTCACTATATTCTATATACACAAAGAAAGTTCTCCCATTTGTGAATCAGGAGATCTGGCTATTATCTTATTACAACAATGTCTACTCATGTGTACTATTCTTACCATTTATTGTCCTGACTGGAGAAATATCTGAAATCTTGAAGTATGATAGTCTACAAAGCCCTTTGTTTTGGTTGATGATGACTATTGGTGGCTTTTGTGGTCTAGCAATTGGATATGTTGCTGCACTGCAGATAAAGGTAGGGTGAAAAGTTGCATTTGCTTAAGACCAGTGGATATTTTCTATTTCCCTTACAAATGGCAAATTATGGTAGATTTTTTAACTTTGTTAGAACATATCAATGACATGGTTCTCTGTTGAGCAGACTACAACCAGCTGTACCTGAGTACCTCACATGATGTTGCAAGAAAAACATCTGCCAAGGAAAAATGCTGGAAAGAATTTTATTTTTGGTTAATTGTTTTTATTAAGGGAGTGTGCATAAACTATATTGCTCGGTCTACCGGGGGGGGGGGGTTTCCGAGCCAGTCCACGTAGCTTTTTATTCACAGTATTTCTCACAGTTAAAAGGAGATAAAGATCGCACATCAGCATGTAAATATTTATTTCCACCAATTTAGTTATCCCTGTTTGTAAGTTACACTAATCTGACAAGAGAAAACGGTATAAAATGTCTTCTGGAATCAGTAGGGGAAAAAAGCTACGTGCTACGTTGGGGGGGGGGGGGATTCAAAGGAGGCCAAAATGGAGCTACGTGGTTTATGGATGCTCCCTAAAGTTGGAAGGGGCCATGGTGCAGAATGTCAGTGAGATGGGAAGTGAGAGGTCTTCTGTTCACTGGGTTCTGGTTAGAGGTGGGCGCCACGCTGGCGTGACGCTGCTGTTTCAGTGGCGCGCTGCTGCCCCCCTTTGCTTCGCGGCATGTCCTTGAGAAACACTTCCTGACACCACACTGTGTTTTTTAAATTTTTCGTTAAGTTGAATGAATAAGTAGGTGTTAAAATGACTGAATTAGCTAATACTAATTTTAAAAAACACTCTAACACTGTTATATGCCTATCAAAGCCAAACTAGTTTTTGTTGGAAATATTTCGGAAGTTTAGTGATAGAAAAAGCCAATAAGAAGAAAATCGTGAATTCTGATCATGTCTGTTGCTTAGCTAGCCCAAATGCAGTAAAAAGAGTGAAGTATTTAACCCTGAATACTCAGTGTATGGAGGAAATGAAGACGAAATAGTAGGCACGACAAGAGATATAAAGAAACAGTTGGAACTGAATGAAAAGAATATTCTGGCTGTCACTGATGTTGGAGAAAACATGTTAAGAGCAGTTTAGTTGGCTAATATGGAGCATCATCTGCGTCTTGGTCATGGGCTCCATAATCTCGTGACATGGGAGCCATAAACAGAGTTTCAGAAATTGAAACACTCGTAAAAAGAATGCAAGAATATTGTCAAGAGAGAGACATATCCCTTGCCAGAGCTGGAAGCATATGCTGGAAAGATGGAAATAGAGTTTATGGATTCCATTTATAACGTTATTCAATACCTAGAAAATGATGAGACCTATCCTATTTTAGAAAATGATTTGATGGAACCAGTACATACAGAAAGATTGGATGAAGTAGTTGAAGACAGCTCACTATTCATATCAGGATCAGGAAATATTATATACACTCCTTCTATCAAAACTGCAAGACCAACTTGTTGAACACTAACTCGTTGGCACAGATTTCCAGAGATTCTTTGAATTTTAACCCACATATGCAACCGTGACCTAATAAAGATGATGTTTAGAAAGATTCTACAAGATGAGATAATAATTAAAGTGAGTCAAATCTTTGGACATATATGATCTTGTAAAATTTTTGAAAAGGTTTTGTGAAGCAGTTGAGGTCATGTCGTTGCAAAGATATATACAATGAATGTGACTCTTCTGTTCCGTTCTGAAATAACTGACATCCTGAATTCTGTCTTAGATGACGAATTATTGATTATGATTCAGCTTAATCGCAGCATGGTGGCAGAAATTAGCAAACGATTCGCTGCCTCAGGAGTGGTCAAAGCAGTATTACTTTTGGATTATCTTTTTATTGGTCTCAAAGAAGTAAATACATATTTGGAGTCAATACAAAAGACCAGTATTTCCTTTTTTGCCCCATATATCAAGGCAGTAATCACTACCCTTAATGTGCCAGAAACAAATGAAGGTAGGGACCATATTGCTTCTACAAAATCCACCAATGATACATCGTTGCTGTATAAACTATCGATAAAACGTCTTGTATATGCCAATAATGATTATCCGATAGATCAAGAAAGTTGGAGATATTTAGCTTTATGTGATACCTAAGATTCTAAAGATGGAAATCTTTTAAGTTAGTTGAACAGAGGGGAAAAAAAAGTTCTGTGCATGGGTGGGAGGTGGCAAGCATTTGGCTGTTAGTCTTGGTGATGCCACCGCCTAGTTGTCTTGATGAATAATTTCTGACTGCAGTGGAATGGAGATGGTTGTTTTGGAGCATGACCAGGGGTGCGACCAGAAACACCCCTTGTTTCGTGTCCTGCTCTGTGTTCCATCCTCTTTTGCTTTTCTGATAAATTCGTCATGAAGGTTGGAATACTATTTCCATCAAGCACTGTATTTTTGTTGTCTGATTACCCTCATAAATCTTTTATGCCTTTAAATTTAACCATATTTGTTACTTTTGTGTGTCTTGCATTATTGTATTGGAGCATTCATATGCTTGGCACTGGGTTTTTGTGGATTGTGAATTTTTTATTTGGCCTGCTGTTTCCTTACCCTTTGTCTTCTGTCTAGCCTTCTGCATTTCTTTATGTCTTGGTTTTTGTTTCTTGTTTATTTCACCCTATGCCATATCTAAAAAAAATTAGCGGAATGAACTCTTTAAGAGATTTTGTTAAATAACAGAACTCTTACTTTTACCATTTTCTCTCTCTCTCTCTCTTTCTCTCTCTAAGCATGGTGGGTGAACGATTAAAGTTCTGGCCTCACATTCGGGAGGACGCGGGCTCGAATCCCCATCCGGGCATCCAGATTTGGGTTTTCCATGGTTTCCCCAAATCACTCCAGGTGAATGCCGGGATGCTTCCTTCAAAAAGGCCATGTCCAAATTCCTTCCTGTTCCCTGTCCCCAGTCCCATCCCGCTTCTAATGACCTTAGCCGTAGACAAGGCGTAAAGCAATAAGTAAAAAAAATCTCTCTCTCTCTCTCTCATGATGACGATTCCTTGCCTCATAGGCAACAGCATGAACTTGCATGTACCTTATAACATCCCTTTCGACATACTGTCCTGTGGATCCATATAGCCTCCTTGTGGGTTTAAACTCACCTCTAAGAATATGCAAACACCATAAAATAAAAATGATCAAGCTAGACAGTTTTACATGTTCATACAGCTAGCAAGAAACTACTTCATTTCAAAACTCGTGTTTTATGCCATGAAATTTTTTTTCCTTAATGTATAAGCAAGAAGACTGAAAAAAAAAGAATACTGCAAAATGAATCTATGCTGCTGGAAGCAATCTCCTCACAGATAGGTATCACTACTACTAGACTGCAATAAACTTGGATAGTTCCATGTAACTTGTGATCTTTCTATAGCGAGATGCATTCCGTTTATTTTTGGTCTACGCATTTCATAACCTCTGTGTGTTTCCTGTACGCACAGTATATGGCACTGATATTGACTGCATAGGTCTTGTAGCAGTTCTTCCTTGGCTGGTGACATGCCTTCTATGTTAACAGAGATGATTGTTAATTGTGGCCCTGAAAAGGGCTTGGGTAGTAATGTTTCTGGTGTGAAAGGATTAGCCGTCAGGACATTTCGATTCATTCTCTGACGTTGCCCAGGGTACGCCTGATTGCTATTCTTCGCTTGGTCGCTTAACATTGCAATCTTCGAGGAGGCTCCTTTCATGTAAGCTAATCACAAGTCCAAAATGCCCATACTGCGGAAAGAAGGCCAAGAGGAGAATAATGACCTCACAATACCATTCAGCATGGAAGAATTGGATAAGGCTATAAGAAATTGCAAAAATGGAAAATCAGCAGGCCTGGATGACATTAGGACAGAACAAATTAAGCACTTTGGTCTAACAACAAAGAAGTGGATGCTTCAGCTCTTTAACAACTGTATGAGTAAATGTCAAATTCCAAAGATATGGCGGAAGAGCCGAGTGATCGCCTTGCTTAAACCTGGCAAAGAAGGAAACAGTCCAAAGAATTTTAGACCTGTTGCACTTTTATGTCACCTCTACAAACTACTTGAAAGAATGATCTTAAACCGGCTGTTGCCTGTAGTTGATCCTTTGCTTATTCCTGAACAAGCTGGATTCCGCCCGGGTAAAAATTGCACAGGACAACTACTAAACCTCACGCAGTTTATAGAAGATGGATTTGAAGCTCGTAAGGTAACAGGGGTGGTATTTGTTGATTTGTCAGCAGCGTATGACACCGTCAACCATCAGCTGCTACTAGTCAAGTTCTACAATCTGACCAGGAATTTTATTCTTAGTAAGTTCATTGCTACTCTTCTGCAGAACCGCAGATTCTTTGTTGACTTCCAAGGTCAGCGTAGCCGTTGGAGGCCACAGAAGAATGGTCTACCCCAAGGAAGTGTGCTAGCCCCATTGTTGTTTAACATATATACCAATGATCAGCCTATACCACGCAAATGCAGGATTTTCTTGTATGCTGATGATCTTGCTCTGGTCTCACAGAGCAAAGACTTTGAATCAGTGGAGAGCACCCTTACCAACGCTCTGGAAGATTTGTCAAGGTATTATAGCACGAACCAGCTTAAACCAAATCCTACGAAGACACAAGTATGTGCTTTTCATCTAAGGAATAAAGAAGCAAATCGTAGGTTAAAGGTAACATGGTCGGGGGTCGAAACTAGAACACTGTGATACTCCAAAATATCTAGGAGTGACCCTTGACAGATCACTTACATTCAGGAAACATTGCATGAACTCCAAGCTGAAAGTTTCCAGTAGGAACAATCTCATAAGAAAACTGGCTGGATCGCAGTGGGGCAGCCAACCTGAAACAATTAGAACTTCTGCCTTAGCACTATGTTATTCGGCTGCAGAATACGCCTGTCCCGTATGGCACAGTTCAACCCATGCCAAACAAGTAGACATTGCACTTAATGACACGTGCAGAATCATAACAGGCTGCTTAAAATCAACTCCAGTCGAATGGCTCCACCGTCTCGCAGGAATAGCACCACCTTCTGTTCGAAGGGAAATAGCAGTGAACAAGGAAAGGAGGAAAGTGAACCATGAAAAATCTCATCCACTATATGGGTATATCCCTCACAGGCAAAGACTTAAGTCCAGGAGAAGTTTCCTAAGAATATCTCAGGAACTTACAACAACAACTGAAGAAGCCAGGTTACAACTATGGGAAGCTAAGGCTCCCCTTCCGCATGGCTGGGGAAGAGTGTCTGAATCTTTGCCACCTGGTTATGACAAGGGATGGTTGACATGGAAATCTTTGAATAGGCTGAGATCAGGAGTGGGCAGATCCAAAGTGAATTTAGCAAAATGGGGCTATACTGAGATCAGTGATATCAAGTGCGACTGCGGTGAGGACCAGACTGTCCAGCACATGCTCCAGTGTCAACTGTGTCCAGCATCCTGTTCGGCAGCTGAACTGTATGAGGCCTCAGAAAATGCACTGGAAGTGGCCAAGTTCTGGTCGATTACAATTTGATGACTGTAATTGTGTAACTGTATGTTTCTGATACGAAATAATAATAATAATACTTGTGATCTTCATGTTGCCATTAATAACGAGAAGCCAATAAAATTGTACTGAGGTTTAATGGTGAGTTGCAAAATATGGCCTGTTTATCCTGACTTCTGACTTTATTCAACTACCTAAAGATCTGAAAGCTGGACTGAGTGTGGTAGGTGAGCGGTAACACTGTGACCTCTCATTCAGGAGGATGGGTGTTCAAATACCAGTCTGGTCATCCAGATTTGGGTTTTCCATGGTTTCCCCAAATCACTACAGGTGAATGCTTGATAGATAGATAGATATGTTCACTTTGATCCCATGTGAGAATAATCTCGGGGATGTGGAACAGTACATATACTTATTAGTAATGTCAATATTACTATATAATTGATAATATTATGATATATTGACAACAAGTTAGCAACAACCCATTAGTATAACCAATATCTCCTGTAATCTACAAATACAATCCCGAGTTAATTAATACTTATTATGTGGAACAGTGTAGACACTTGTTACCAGCATCTAATAACCAGTTATTTTCTTACCAACCAGTTACCATGATAAGTTTCACTGTAATTTGTGACTACATATTATATTATGTTGCTATTTATGTGGAACAGTACACACACCTATTAGCAATATCAATTATATTACCAACAACTCATAAGCAGTCAATTACTTAAAAACCTGTTAGTATGATAATTTTTCACAGCAGTTTTTGAGTGCATGCTATCCCATGTTAGTTACTATATATGAGTGAAATTTTATAAACAGTGTAATTAGTTTATTTGTCAAAAGTTTCAACAGAAAGAAAAACCATATATTATTTTAGTAATAGTAGATAATTTTGTCACCTTCCTCTTCCATACACCATATATACTATTTTATCAGTCATTCTTAGTTACCAAATTCCAAGAAGAAAATTCTTTCACAGAGTAAAATGGGTTCTGAAGCAGAAACTCTTTCAGTTTGGACTTAAAGTAGTTGGATTTTTGTAGATAACATTTAATTTCTGTTGGTAATACATTGAATAAGGAAGCTCCAGTAAATGTTAACCCTTTCTGTACAATTGACAGTGATTTGTAATCCTTGTGAATATTATATTTATTCCTAGTATTATGGCTATGTATGTCAGCATTAAGATTGAAGTGTTCAGGATTTTCCACTACAAATGATAGTATGGAGTATAAATACTGTGTGGCATTGTTAGTACACCCAGGTTTTTAAATAGATTTCTGCTCTGATGTCTGTGGGCTTGCTCCAAAAATAGTTCTTATAGCACGCTTTTGCAATTTAAATACCCTCTGTGCTTGTGACGAGTTTCCCCAGAATGAGATGCCAAAAGTGAGCAGGGAATGAAAATATGCAAAATATAATAACTTTCTGGTTTCTATATTAGCTATTCTAGATATTACCCTCCGTGAAAATGTTAGAGAATTCAGTTTTTTTAAGAAGTTGTTGAATATGCTGTTTCCAGTTCAATTTGTTATCTATATATACACACCGAGGAATTTTGTGAAACTGCTTTCATTGATTGCTTTTCCTTTTGATATCACATTATAGCTGTCCTTTGTTTTATTTTTTGTAACAAACTGAAGTAACTGTGTCTTTTCTACATTAAGTATTAGTTTGTTGGCATTAAACCACCTATTAATTTTCTTTATAACATCATTTGCTGTGTTTTTGAGGTTTTGTGCTGTTGGGTCTTTCTAGGATATGCTAGTATCATCTGCAAAGAGCACCATGTGTTCATTATCACCTAGTATATGTGGGAGATCATTTATATAGATTAAGAACAGCAGAGAGCCAAGAATTGAACCCTGAGGCACACCACATTCAACTATACCCCATTCTGAGTTTATAACATCTCCTGTATTAGCATCTTTCAGTGATACACATTGCTTTCTATTTTCCAGGTATGATTTAAACCAAAGTCCTGGCTTACCACTAACTCCATAGTGGTCTAATTTACCTAGTAGAATCTCATGATCAACACAGTCAAAAGCCTTAGCAAGATCACAGAATATACGTAGGGAATTTAATTTTTTATGCATTGATTGTGGTATGTTGTTTACAAAAGCAAAAATTGCTGAATCTGTTGAAACGCCTTGTCTAAAACCAAACTGTACTTTACTGATTAGGTCATTCTTTTGTAGATGTGCATACACCCTTCTGTACATTGCTTTTTCAAAGATTTTTAAAAATGCTGGTAGAAGTGATATTGGTCTGTAATTTTCAATCTTTGAGGTATCACCCTTTTTATAAAGCGGTTTGATTATTGACTTCTTGAGTGAGTCAGGAAAGATACCTTCTTCAGAAGAACTATTACAAATATGACTAATAACTCCACTAATGCTGGTGTTACATTGTTTCACTACATGGGTTGAAACCTCATCATAACCAAATCACTTTTTATTTTTGAGGGATTTAATAATTTTTTCAATTTCATTTTGACTGGTGGGAAATAGAGACATAGGTGCTGTTTTTGGTGACAAGGATTTAAGTATTGCTATAGCATCCATATTCCCAATATATTTTCCTTTTATTTTTTCAACAACTGTTAAGAAGTAGTTATTGAAAGCACTTCCTACATAAGAGGGGTCATTCACAAGTTTATCATTAATGCTTATAGATATAGGTTTATGTTCAAGGGATGATACAGTTGTTTCTCTTTTAATAATGTTCCAGACACTTTTTATCTTATTATCTGAACTACTAATCTCATCGTTTATGGCCAAATGTTTAGCTTCTTTTATTACTTTGGTTAAAATTCTACAGTAAGTTTTGTAATGTTGTCTGAGAAGCATATTATCAGTATTCCTAACTTTTACATACAATTCCCTTTATGTCTGCAAGATGTTTTAATACCAACTGTAACCCAATTTTTGTTTACTCGTTTTTGACCAATTGGAGCTAGTTTTGTATGGAGACTGGATGGTCCCTTCAAAAGGCCATAGCCAAGTTCCTTACTGTTCGTTTTCCCCAGTCCTTTTCCGCTTCTACTTGACATCAAGATTTTTTTTAAAAAAAAGCTGATCGATAAAGCTTTTGATTCAATGGTATGTGCCTAACCCACTGTGCTACTGCTGGTGTCAAAGGCTGGGACATGTAAAGGCCAATCATAATGTCGTAGATGTGGCACGGCAGCTGCCAAGTGGGATGTTTAGTGTGTTGATAAACTGTTCAGGTAGTCATCCTGTGTAGAGTAAGGAGTATAAAATGTATCTTGGGGAATAAATAGATGCAGGAGATCTAGGACATGAAGGAGAACAACTTAAGGTAAAGGGAAAAAACCCCTAATATAAAGCCTCCGTTTCCAATTCCAGCTTTGCTGTAGTTGTTCGGTCTTCAGTCAACAGTATAAACATTATCATATGGACATTGGTCACTGATGTAAACACTAATATCGTGTGCTCAGGACATTGCAAATCTGGAGGCTAACCTACTGTTACCAGTCAGTAGGAAAGTTATCTTGCCTTTACTAACACTGTTGACAAATACCACTAATATATTATCACCTGCAGCAGCCCTACTTAAGGTTACAGAATAGTGGAATCTTGATCCCAAAACTAAAATAATTATGATAAAACCAATGAATCCATTGCACTTCGCAAAATCCTGTAATGAAATCAAAGGAGAAGATCATTGCATTTGTGTGTTCTCCCACATGTGTTTAGATATTGAGGGGTTAGGCAGTTTGATCTATTGTTTACCTTGTTATAGCTGCTGTGACATGGATCTTGGAAAGCTGTTTTCTCTCTTGTCAAATCTCATCAGTGCCTTGCCTGCATACGTTAGAGAGCGGGTTGCCTACATCTTAAGGCAGCTAATTGTGTTACCCACCACTTCATTTTTCTTTGTGTACCAAGATAAATGGTTTCTAGCACCTACACAGTTTAGATTTTTCTCCCCATTGCAAATGGAGGTATTCAAAATTTTAGGGGCCCTTAAAACATGATATGTAGAAAAGTTAACATTTTGAATTATTACAAAAATGTCTATGTATGAATGGAGGGAGTATTAATTTTGGTGTAAATTAACTACTCTCACCCATTCTATCTTGGAGTGACTTGTGGACCATTCTAATCACTCAGAAACTAGACAGTATCTGTAATTTACTAGAGAATAGAGAGCATTTTACATACAAATATCCTGCAAATGCAAATATGTAGCTATATTGTCAGAATGGGTCTTGCAAGAACTTCTGTCAACTTTATTAGGTGCCAAGGGACGTCAGATACGTCAGAATCTTGCTTATTGATTTGGATACAGCTTGAAATTGGAACATAGTTTTAGATTTTAGTCAAAATAACATAAACTAAACCCTTATAATTTCATCATGCCTGTCCATCCATCCATTCTTATGTTATCTTGACCTCATAATTCCACTATCCTTGAATCTTTTCTTATGAAACTGTTCAGGGAGATGTGTTCTTGACAGTAAAAATAGATCTGTAAACAAATACTGAAATAATAATTTTAGGGTACCTCCCCATACATGTAAAAAAGGGAAGGATTTTTGTGTACCCCATAAAGTGTGATAACATTGAACAGATATTAAAAAATGCAGTAATTGTTGCTCTGGGCACTCTTATTACCTTGAGCTCCCAAAGTACCAGCTCCAATATACCAGCCATACAACTGAAAAATGCAAGATGATGGCACCTGCTGAAATCACTTGACTCTGGCACATAATTGTAGAAAATGAAGCACATGGCTAGGTTTGCAATACCACCTACACTCATCCTAGCTATATGAATGATTGGAAGATGGAAGGTGGATGCAGAGAGTTTGTGAATTGTATAAGGATTATAATTTTGGTGTTGACTGAATGGATTTTAGATGGATTACTAGTAGTATGTGGAAGGGAAACGATAACCATGAACATATGCTGGTCCTTGATTTCAGGCCAAAGAGGATAGTAAAATTTTCTTTTGTGGGCAAGGGAGTCTGGGACTGGAATAAACTACCAAGGGAAATGAACAGTTTACCAAAAACATTGAAGGGGTTTAAAGTTGAAATTCAAAAAGTAGACAGTATAGCATTTATTCCCCTTGTATAACTGTTAATTGATTAAAGTTCATGGTGTAGTTGGTGAGTTATAATCACTGTCAAGTCAGCAGCTGCACTCGGTAGAGATTTCAAGTGATTTGAGATTCCATAAATTCAAAAACCAAAGGAATAGAAAGGGTTTCTATACATTTTCATAATAATCTGAACTCTTATGCTTAAGACTAATTATTTTTTCCACACAGGTTCACTGACCAATATTTATGAAATCTCTTCAGAAGATTCACTGTATACAATGTTAATTATACCTCTTGCATTTTTTGACTTAACTGTTTGGTTCAAAATATTATATGCTGGACAGGTAAACTCTAGGAAGAAAGTTCCCTGTAACTGTTCACATTAGTTAAGCCCTAAATTTGTCTCCTGTAATAGTTGGGTACATGTTACACAGTCTTTCTACTCGTCTTCAACAATTTAATCTTGCTTCCTGTAGTCATACCTCATACATAGTTGTGCATCTGACTGTCTTTATTCTTCTGAATAAACTAACATTCCTTCCTAGAGCAATAAGGAATAATGTAAATCTTTTATAGTTAATGTTATGCAGTCGGACTATATTTACTTTTCTTCCCCCCACACACAACTATGTTTCTAGAGTGATATTGAACAATTTAAATCTATATTAATGCTCTGCTGATTTGCATCAAATCACACAGTTCAACACCGTATTACATTTTGACAGTTTCAAACACACAAGTTAACATTGGATCAGACAATACAATGAGCCATCAAGAATTCTGACAGACTTGCCAACGAAACACATTAATACTTGGCCCACTTCACCTGTTTGTCTCGCTACCTTTTGATGACTCCCCGGAATGACACACGAATTCAACTATCATTCAAGTTAATATTTACTTCCAGTAACCACTTCAATCCACTACTTCTGGAACAACCATACACAATCTTTGACTGCTAAATGATAAAAGGCTGCTATTCTGCTTGCTGACTCATATCTATACGTTTTTAAATTTTGTGTCTGGTGCTGACTTGGCCACTAGAGGCTGAAGTCCTCTGGTGCAAAAGTTAGCCCTAATATTATATTCAAACCTTGCTTCATGTGCTGATACTTAAAAACTCCTCAAATAAGGCCTTAAAATAAGTGCAAGTAACGTTACAGTGGTTAGTAAAAATTCATGACATTGGGAGGAGGTGGTGTACTAACATTACCACTGGAGTTGGTGCACTCCATCACAATTGAAATTCTTTGCATTCGGGAGGATGCCGGTTCGAATCCCTATCCGGGCATCCAGATTTGTGTTTTCCATGGTTTCCCCGAATCGCTGTAGGTGAATGCCGGGATGCTTCCTTAAAAAGTCCATGGCTGAATTCCTTCCCATTCCTTGTCCCCAGTCCTTTCCTGCCTCTAGTGACGTCGACTAGGTGTAAAGCCATAAGTAAGTAAAAAAAATTGCAATTAAAATTCAATTATTTCCAACTGTTAGACTAAGAGCAGAGGTGGGCTGAGGATGGGTTGGGGACAAAACAATTGCATTGGAAATGTGTAGCATGGGAAGGAAATTAATCATAGGTAATAATTGCAAAATATGTATGTTGTAAGAGAGACTCGTAAAAATATGTACAATATAAATTAATAAAAATGAATAAACTATATATGCGGGTGATGGAATTACCAGGCAGGGATGGAGGGAAGAGTAAAGTAAGTATTATTAGATAAAGGCTTGGTGGGTGTCTGGTGTCCAGAATTTGTTTGGTAGCCCAATTTACACCTACTGAGCTTATATGGGGACATGGTTCTATGGACTACCCTGATGGTCGTTATTGAAACAATTATGGTGGTCATGTGAGCTGTGGGACCTGGTGAGTACAGTAACTGGACGTTGTAGATTGGAAGTAACTGTTTGTCTGTGACTTATAAAATCTCCCATGTCTTGATGCTTTCTACATCATTCTGCACTGTACATGTTCTGTTTCCAATAGTGTTTAGTACTTGCCCACCTAGTCCTCCAGCAATTTGCCCAAAAGGCCAACCTACACTCATTCCAAACTTCCTTGCACAAAATTCTCCTCACTCTCTGTGACCGCATGCATCATCTGCATGCAATCACTGCAACTCCATATTAACTATGAAACAGTTATGCCCATTTTTTCCCCCTCTGCAAGAGCTACTTGCTTTTGGGCCTGCATCTTCCCAACCCACACAGAGGACTTCTCCATCTCCTGTTGCCACAGCCCCATTTCTTTTACACTTTATCACCTTTCCCCACTCAGCCCCCCTTCCACCCTTCCCCAGCTTACATTTCCCTCTCCCAGTCCTACTCCCTGCCTTTGAACAAATCCAAAATCTTTTTGGTGTATCTTTCTTTCACCCTTTCCCCACCCCCACCCCCTCTTCCTAACCTAAGCATTCTGTTCTGTCAAGGGCGATATTTTCTCTTCAACACCCAAAATTTTGATCAAACAACTCTTTATCGGGTACCCTTTCGTTCTGCTGCACCCTCCACTGGCAGTGCTATTTTTGATACTGACAGGGTTGGGAATCTATGTGACAACTTTAAACCTAGCCATCAAAAATTCCCATCCCAATCTCAATTAAATCTCCCTCTCCCAACAACATACCCTCCTCCTATTCCACAAGTTTATTACTTCTACCTGCTTGTCATCTTCCTTCATGAATAATTCTCTGTGGGCCATCAGAGAACTCTCCAAAAATCAGATTGACGGAGTACAAGGCTGAAGCCCTTAGAGTGCCATGACATCATCTCATACAGAAATATGTTCTTTTCTCAACCTCCAAGGTCCCTTGCAAGGTCTCTTGCACCCCTCTATTTCCCTCCTCACTAATAGCTCCTGGACTCCCACCGTGTATCTCCTACCCAGGATCTGCCAAGATGGGTAATCCTGGATGCCCCATAATCTCTGCATGTGGGTCACCATCATAGCTAATTTTTTCCTTCTTGGACCTGCACTTACCGCCATTTGTTCATGCAATCCCATCCTTTGTCCCCACTTCCTAGGGTAGTCTTTCCTGGCCTCCATAGATGTCACACCTCCTTACGCTGACACCAGCCATTGCGTGGGCCTTACTGCCTTTTAACACTACCTGTACATGCATCCTCCACACATACTCCACAGCACTTCCTTCCTCATATCACTGCCCCACCTTATTCAAACCAAAAACTGCTACTCCTAGTAACACATCTACCATCAGGTACAAAGCACTGATGTGGGCACATAATTTCAACCTCCTATGCCAATATCTTCTTGGACAAATTAGAAGAAACCTTTCTTCAAAATATTACTGTGTAACCAAATGTGTGATTTGACATAAAATGTAAGGTACAGGTTTGGTGAACCTGCGATGCCAGAGCTGGAAACTTGAGAGCCCCACAAGTTTCACACACCATAAATTCCTTGCATGCTTCAACAAACACAGTAGGGCATGATGGTGGAACATTGTGTGTTTAGAGAATAGAAATCTTGGCTCGCCTCGCATTCGGGAGGATGGCGGTTCGAATCCCCATCCGATCATCCAGATTTGGGTTTTCCATGGTTTCCCAAATCACTCCAGGCAAATGCTGGGATGCTTCCTTCAGAAGGCCATGGCCGAATTCCTTCCCATTCCTTGCCCCCATCCTTTCCCGTCTCTAAAGACCTCGCTGTTGAGAGACGTAGAGCAGTTAAAAAAAAATCTTGGCTTCCTCACCCAGATTGCGAGGATGGAACAAACCACTATTAAAAAAAAAAAAAAAAAAAAAAAAAAAAAACCTCAACCTCAAGGTTTGACACATGCCAAGGAGGTGAAAGGGTGATGAGGACAATCACTTGCTAGCGTGCAACCTCAGGGGCACCAGTGCACCCCTGTTGTATTAACCCAGTGGATATGCAGTGAAGGGACACACCACCGGATCTTTCCTCTTTACTCATGGGACCAAAATTCAAACTGTTAATTCCAAAAACTAAAAAAAAAAAACTCTAACAAAAACAATACCTGCAGTGTGGGTGTGCTGCAGTCTCTCTCTCTCTCTCTCTCTCTCTCTCTCTCTCTCTCTCTCTCTCTCTCTCTTCTAAGAAGCGGGTGTGGCCGGAAAGCCCCCAGCTTCTGAAATTGACAGTAACAGAAAACTGTTCACTTGTGAACACTTTTGTTGTAATGCAAAGAGTGGAAGGATCATTCGAGAAAGTTTCTCCATGTTACATCCAAAAAGACTTGAAGGGTCTTGCAGGGACCACCCTGAAGTTGGTGAAAAAGATGAGAAATAGGGCACTGCTGCTGGAAACATCCATCAGAAGGCAGGCTACCCTGCTCCTTAACTGTGTTAAGCTCGGGGAGTTCGCTGTTACTTGAGAACTCCTTGAACTGTAGTAAAGGCATGGTCACCTGCCACGACATTATTGATTTAGGAACTGAGGAACTCATTAAGGAGTGGGAAGATCAAAAAGTGATCAAGGTAAGTCAGGTACGTAGGGTAAATGGCAGACTTGAAAATACTGCCACCATTGTCTTCACATTTGAAACTTCCATTTTGCCCAAATTTATCAAAGTAGGAATGTCTGCCCGTATGTTCTGGACCCAATATGGTGTTTCCAGTGCCAGAGGTTCGGACATATGACGGTGTCGTATAAGGGCAACCCCACCTGTGGCAAGGGCTCAAATGAGCTGGTTGTTAGTTGTTTGCTCCCACAGGTGTGCGTCAACTGCTCCGGGTCGTGCCCTGCCTGGAGTCGGGAGTATCAAATGTATCTTGAAGACAGTGAGATACGGGGATTGAACACTAAAGAGTGTATTCTGTACGGTGAAGTGAAGAAGGCAAATTTGCTTTCCACTCAGTTTTTGCAACTGGGTTTCCTAAGATGGCTTCAGCTCTCATCAGGAAAAAAAGCATTGCTACCCAGATGTCCATTGCAGACATGAGCATAAGCACAACATGCTCATGTAAATGCAAATGCAGCAAAAAGCAGACAAGGTTGTAACAGCCAAGACTGCGGACGTCAGGAGCAACATGTCTGTGACCTCGATCACTCCAGCAGCAGCCTCACAGGCCCAACCAGCATTAACAGTAAAAGTAAATGCACGTCCTATTCCATCACGTACAGTGACACCAGTAGCAACACGATTTGCTACAAGTGGAAAAGGTGATCAGAGGCTCTGTGGTCCAACGTTTAAACTGAGTTGGAGCAGGAAGATACTGAAATGCTGGTGGACAAGCTCGTTCATATTCCTCAGCAAGAAGTGAATGAAGACCCACCCAAACTTGAGCAGGTGAAAGTAAACCGATAATATGGCTCCCATACTTCAGTGGAACATCAATGGTTATACAGCTCACAAAGAGGAGTTTAAACTCTTAGCATGGTTTAACCATTTGTGTCTCTGCTTACAAGAGATGCATTTTAGACTGCCACACAACCCAGTGCTTAGAGATGACATATACCACAAGGACGATACTGAGGGTGATCGAGCGTGTCTGTGTTTTTCCATAGCACTGTCCACTCCAACCCTGTTTTGCTCTCCCCCTGGCAAGCAGTAGCATTAAGAATGTATGGGCTGTTAAAATTGACCATATGCTCCTTTATCTACTGCTGGGATCACCAGTTGATTATGATCAACTGGCTGAAATTTTGTGGCAAATTCCTTGACATTTTCTCCTGTTGGGAATGTTCAGCACCCACAATGCATTGTGGGGTTCAACTACTGATTGCCCCAGAGGCTGAGAGATTTGTAGATCATTGGAACAGGAGGATTTGTGCATCCTCAACACCACTGCTTGTGGTACGTCATCTGCCATTGACCTTTTTTTGTACTCTCCTTCGATTGCGGACTTTGTGCAGTGAGAGGTGGATCCCAAGCTTCACGGAAGTGACCACTTCTCAATATTGCTGCACATAGAGTTCAAACATGGAGGAAGAAATATTACCTAAAATAGAATAGCGGCAGAGCTGATTGGCAGCTCTACCACCGTTCAGTCACTCTTCATCATCACCAGACCATCAAGGAGAAGGTGAAACACTTGACAGAAGTGATTTATCGGGTGACTGATATTTCCATGCCCAGCAGCTCAGAAATGCTGTGAAGAACACCCGTCTTTAGGTGGAACGAAGAATGTCGTTCTGCTATTCAGGGTTGTAGATGGGCCTTGTGCCATTTTAGGTTGCACTCAACACCTGACAACCTCGCAGCCCCCATAACTCACATGACCTCGATAACTATTTAACATCCTGAAACCATATCCCCATCCTAATTCTGTACCGAGCGGGGCGGTGTAACGGTTAGCGTTCTCGCCTCGCATTCGGGAGGACGGCGGTTCGAATCCCCGTCCGGGCATCCAGATTTGGGTTTTCCATGGTTTCCCCAAATCACTCCAGGCAAATGCCGGTATGCTTCCTTCAAAAGGCCATGGCCGAATTCCTTCCCATTCCTTGCCCCCATCCTTTCCCGTCTCTAAAGACCTCGATGTTAAAAAGAGACGTAAAGCAGTTACAAAAAAAAAAAACTAATTCTTTAGGCCTACCAAACTCCAGACACCCACTGGACCTCAACCTTGAGCAATATTTACCACCATTTTCATCATCCTGCACTGTTAAAACTCATTAATTGCAAATATAGTTTATTCATTTATATTGTATTCTTGGTTTTTCACTACTTGATATTCTTTTGATTATTACCTGTGAATAATTTCCTTTCCACACTTAATATTTCCAACGACACTGTTTTCATCACCTCCCGGCCACTCCATTTCTGCCGCGAATCCAAAGGTCAGAAAACAACTATTCATGTGCCTGGGTTGACAGTGGGTGCTTGTGTGAACGTAGGCATTTTTCAACTTTGGTATCTTTCTTTTTCCAGTTTAATATCTCCTCACGGCATTTTTTCCTGTGTTTCTATTTCTTGTGTGAATCCTCCATGTGTTTGTTAGCAAAAGTTGTTCAATATCATTCTAGTATTATTGCTACTTTATACACTGGGTAATCTGAATATAGTGCTGTGTGTATGTTAGGCTCAAAGAACGAAAACGCTCATTAAGTGAAAAAGGCCAGAACGTGTTGTGGCTAACTCAAAACAGCAACAATGTGAAATTGGCGTTTGGTCCAGGTCGCATTCTGCACCCATGATGACTCACAATTTTTTTAAGATCATTGTAATGTGACAGGTAAGAAGAATCATAAAAATAGAAAGAAGCCTGGACTGATACGTTGTGATCACAGTTAGATACTAATAAGCCACAATGTGTTGTGGCCATTTTCAAGAAACGACAACGTGTTTTGCTCGTGTTTTTGTTCAATGAGCGTTTTTAGTCTCTGAGCCTAACAAGAACATATGAAAGACCAAACAGGACATCAATATAATCATTGTATAAAACCTGTGGATACCTATTGTTTGTGCTTTAAAGGTCTGGTGTGTATTGGGCAAACAACCTGGTGGTATTTCTATAAGATTTCTGTGGTCGCTGCAATATCTGCATTAAGTAATTTTATTTCTTTACCATGATTGAGATACTTTTATTAAGTAAAGTACAATGCTAGGACATTTTGTTGAAATGCGATAAACTTAAGAATTTATAACCGCCCTTTTAACTCATCTTATGACATTGCAAAATTTAAATTGTGTTTATTCCTTACGAGTTAATAGGCAAGAAGCTTGAGAACCAGCAATAAAGAAATACTTTAAATTCCTGTAGTCATACCTAATTCAAATGTTAACTTTTAAATGCTAGATGGGCTATTTGTTGGCATTTAACTATATATTTCACAAGATATCTTATGCAAATTTTATCATGGACTTTTGTTTTATCAGTTCTTGAGAAGATGCTGTATATTTGTCTAACAAACAATGCCAGAAAATTTTTTGTTAATTATTTGCAGAATTATTGTTTAAAGGTGTATACGACCTTAGTGAAAGAACTAGAATCATACACTTGTATACAAAAAAGTAATGAAAAACATGCAATCAAAATTTGTCAAAAGAAAAATACATTGAGATATATTGAAACCGAAATAAATATATGTAGAAAGTAAAAGCTGTTTTTATTTTCTATAATCAAAATTCGCTATTGACTGCCTTGGTTCATGGAATTTCAATTGGGAAGGTAGTAGGCTGAGGTATCAAAATCCTTCATTTATAAAGAGGATGATGTGGATATGTAACAGGTATGTGACAGAATTGGAACAAAATTTTGGTCAGGCCATTGCTTGAGTATGATGGGGTAGTATGGAACCCATATTATTGGTTCAAATACAGAATTTGGAAGGAATGGGAAAGGGGCTGTTAGATTTGTTTGTGGAAATTACCATGGGAAATAACCAATAGTTGATATAATGGAACTGGGGATTGGTAGTCATTGTAAGATAGAACGTAGGTGAATAAAATGTTAGGGGTGTGTAAAGCATATACAGGGTGGGGCATTTAATATGTTTTCTGGAAATATTTCGGAAAGAAAGCATTTTAACAAATAATAACCTTTATAAAAAATAATCGTACAGTAGGGGGCTACAATTATGTGATATTGGTTTTTTCACAGGTGGCGCTGTTGTCGTTACAACAAGGTCAACTTAATTCTTTTAGATGGGAACCCCTATTTTTTTTTGAAGATTCCGATTCCTCATGAAAAAATAAAAATAGTTTGCTTAACTCACTTTTCTGTTAGCCTCACAGATGGCGCTGTAATCGCGAAAAATGAATATTCGCGTTTTTTGTGTATAATTTTAATTATTGTTTAAATAATTACATGTAATTTTCATTCTGTAAACATGGAAGGTAATTTTAAAGGATAATGACGAAATTGATTTTTTAAATGCTTTTTCTTACTTATTTGGAGCCATGTCTACAGCAGGTGCTCAAAAAGGTGACCATTTACTTCCAGACATTTTCTGACACACTTCGAGTTGTTCAGGCATCATTTCTGCAAAGGGTCAGAAATGTCTGGAAGTAAATGGTCACCTTTTTGAGCACCTGCTGTACACATGGCTGCAAATAAGCAAGAAAAAGCATTTAAAAAAAATCAATTTCGTCATTATCCTTTAAAATTACCTTCCATGTTTACAGAATGAAAATTACATGTAATTATTTAAACAATAATTAAAATTATACACAAAAACGCGAATATTCATTTTTCGCGATTACAGCGCCATCTGTGAGGCTAACAGAAAAGTGAGTTAAGCAAACTATTTTTATTTTTTCATGAGGAATCGGTATCTTCAAAAAAAAATAGGGGTTCCCATCTAAAAGAATTAAGTTGACCTTGTTGTAACGACAACAGCGCCACCTGTGAAAAAACCAATATCACATAATTGTAGCCCCCTACTGTACGATTATTTTTTATAAAGGTTATTGTTTGTTAAAATGCTTTCTTTCCGAAATATTTCCAGAAAACATATTAAATGCCCCACCCTGTATTGGTAATGACGCTTGGATGGATATTGGTAGAAGAATTAGGATTAATATGAAGATATGACAATGGCCACAAACTGGCATGTGATTTCAGGTGTGCTGGAGTGGGAAAATTTTGTAGATTAGTGTGCCGGGGACTGGAATAAACTACCAATGGAAATGAACACTTTAACTGAAACACTGATAATTCAAATTTAAAATTCGTGAAGAGTAAGGTAGGTGAGTGGTTAAATTAATCTCAAAGGATTAAAGATAAAAATAAAATGTAAAAATAGGTGTGTTGGGAAATTTCCACCAGGGCATATGCTCCATAGTAGTTAAATAAAATATTAGTAATTTTGTTGCTTCTATCCGTCATATGTCTTAAAGTTTTTGTATGTTTTATAATATTATTTTCATACATAGTGTGGTGTTTAATTCTAATTTTGGTTGATTAACAAATGCATGTTCTTGAATAGGAATTGTGATAATATAATACGTTAGATACAGCAAAATGGTTATTGATTGAGGGAACATGCAATTTCAGTCTCCTCATTGCATTTTTAATCATAATCAGTATTTTGTTTTTCTAGCTTTCCCATTATTCTATTTGTGGCTGGGTATCATAATTTACTCATTTTTCTTTCTTTCTTTCTTTTTTATTTTTTTATTTTATTTTTACAAAAATTTTATGAAATGTTTATAATTAGCCAAAATTTTCTCATCTGCCTGATCATATCTTTGCCTTCTTCAAATGTAGAGTGAACCCAACAGATTTACAAAATAGTAACAGTAATGAAAGCTGGTTAAAAAAAGAAGAGATTTTTGTAAAAATCAAAATCTTTAGTACTTATTGGTGGCTTTCTAATCAACATCTCTGTGGCTCTGATGTCCAGCTCTAAGATATTGATTATAAATTACCGAATCATGTTTTTACCATGTCTGATGATTCTTATTTCCTGTAGGTTACATCACCATTAACACACAACATATCAGGGACTGCTAAGGCCTGTGCCCAAACTGTTCTCGCATCATATTGGTTTGATGAAAGAAGATCATTTCTTTGGTGGTTATCAAACTGGGTAGTTCTTGGAGGTAGTGCTTGCTATGCACGAGTTAAGCAATTGGAAATGCAGCATGATCATAAGATAGATAAAAATACCCAGAAGGTTTAAAGTAGCTCCTCTTCATCATAAAACATAGTGCTTTTGAAGAGTGTGATACATTAAGAATGCTTAAATTTTATTTATAAATGTGTGACAGGAGGTAAAACTGCCAATGAATCCATTATTTTATAAGTTTCTGTTGCACATAATTGCAGTATTATACTTTTGTAAAATGGTCTTGTGGCACCAAAAGTGAGTTTTTATAAAATATCATTTATTATTTTAACTGTTGTTTTACTTGTTTCCTTATCAAACAAAATATAAAAGCAGTTGAGGAATATAAACAAATTTTAAAAATAGTATCTTCTTTAAAACATAAATAAATAAAATAGGAAAAGTAATATGATGAATACCTAATCCTCTTCATTAGGGAACAGAGCATGGCGGATGAGTGGTAATGCTCTGGCGTGGGTTTGAATCCCTGTCCGGGCATCCAGATTGGGTTTTCCAAGGTTTCTCCACATCGCTCCAGGCGAATGCTGGAATGCTTCCTTCAAATGGCCATGGCCCAATTCCTTCCTGTTTCTTGCCCCCAAACCTGTCCCGCCTCTAATGATGTCGACTGGGTGTAAAGTCGTAAACAAAAAAGGGGGGGGAGATGAAGATTTGAACAAACTTCCTTACAGGGCTACAATTTATAACTGATCATGTGCTGTACTTAGACTGTTCCCTTGTAATAGTTTTTTTTTTCCTCCCTTTCATCTGGCTTGTTATAGCCAGAAGATCCCTGTGGGGCAGAATTTCTAACTCTTGTGTCTTTTGCCTCTGCTGTAAGTACTATTGTAATGATTCAACATTCATAAATCTTGTATAGATACTAAGATTTGAAAGCAAATAATAATACCAACATCTTTTATTTAGCCAAAGATCAAGGTTTTAATGTTGACTATGTCCAACTATTTCATTTATTCCTTTTTTTTCTTTAATATTTTCAGCTGAGAAAGAGATACATGTTCACTATAATTTTAAAGTGCACAAATGAATCATAATATGCAGGAAATGTTGCGATAGCTGCATTACAGGTTCTAAAATTAGGATTCTGAATTGATATTTGACATCTGTGACATTGTCTATGGTATTAAATTACAAAACATAGAGGTGTACGTGTGTGTAATGCTTGTTGCCACCTGTTGTTTTTGCTCACAGTTTATTAAATATTTGTATATTATTTCCTTTCTCAATACTGCTATGGTACTTCCAAAATTTACTTAAACAATCCACATTTACAGATACAATTATTTTCACGGGAATTATAATTATTGACAAAAAGGATAAAATTACTCCTAAGACAACAAAACTTACATTTTACTAATATCAAGAAAGATAAGCAAAGGTGATGTGGATCGTGCTAAACAAAAAAAAAAAAAACAAAAAAAACAAAAAAAACAAAAAAAATCAACGTCTACATAATACTCCCATAGAAAACATGGATTAAAGGAACAATGATATTGCAGACCATATACGAAATTGCAGCTAGCTCAATTAACCGTTAACAAGAGTTATTTCTCTGCAATGTGAATCATGGGTTTTGCTTAAGGGTTGTTAGATGCAACACCTCCTGAACTGTGTTTTCCAAGTGTAGCTTTCCACCACCAAAGTTTCGCTTCTCATCCACAAATCAGATCCACCAATACCAGCAGAAGAGCGTGCGGTTTTTCCAGCTTTTCACATGAAAAATATAAACAATGTGTGTCAGTTTATAAGAATTAAACAATGTACTTTCATTCAATCTTCCACATACTGGCACTCGAGAGCACCCATCATGTGACCCCCTCTCCTCTATCAGCAGTGCGTCGCTGTCGGGACTGGTGTTGTGGAAACTTGCAGAGTACCCACCAAGTCTTGATCACCAAAGGAATGTGGGGTACTGTTACTTCTCGCCCCATTTGCAAACACTTGCACTCAACTACAAATGGTGTGCATCCTTGCATTCCATGGAGGGTTGCATAGCGAAGGGTTTCTGCTGTTTGCACAGAGTTCCAGCAGACAAACGAAACAAAATATTGTACCATGCATCTTCTTAAATGTCTTATTAATAAAGTATGAAGAGTCCAGAGTGGAAACATGAACTTATTTAGCAAACTGTCCCGCCTGTTCATTTACTTTAACATCTGGACTGAAATTCTACACTGACTTTACTGAATTGGCATTGGTCGCCAACAGCTCTACGACCCCAATACTCCAATCTCTCTCTCAATTGACAGTGGCTCAATCATCCGTCAGGCACACAACAATGCATTCAGACACAAAATATATATGCATGTGATGATACAACTTAGTTATTGACAACTACTATTAACAGTGAAATTTTTTATAACTCGGTAATCAAAATCCTTATCTAAAACTCAATTCCCTATCTCCAATCATCTTTTCATGAAAATCGTTATTAGTCAACATGTGCTTTTAATTTTAAAGTAATTAACAATTTAATCATTCATTTATTCAAAATAATCAACACAACTTTTCGGCTTTATCGTCCATCAATTATTTTGTTGATGTCTCAATAAGGATAAGACCTATCACTGCAATAACTTCAAGCTTTATATGTTCCCATGGTGCATATGTAACTTAAGACATGTTAATACATCCCTTTACTCCATTGCATTTAAAAACTTCATTATCTTATCACCTATTTTTTAATCTATCAACAATACTAAATAGTATGAGCACTAAGGAAATATATTCTTCAATATTACTATTTTCACTTAACATAATTAATTTTAAAATAAGTGGGGAAACAAAATACGCGACCACCTGTTCATAATTGTTTTAAGCTCAAGCTTCCTGATCACTGCGCAGGAGCCATAGTGTGCAAAATGTAGTGGCTATCAAATGTAATGTTATGTGGGTTTATTTATCTAAAAGTCTCTGAATACTTCCGACACACACAGATGCTCTCGAGTCTTCTGGTCACCATGGTTTGAAGGCTCGAAAATGGATAGCCTATTGATACAGTGGTTTATCTAATGATACCGTTGTCACATCATTTATTGTCGAGGCAGGACAGCTCGCATAAAGCGCAATGGGCTATTGGACATGCACCCTACCAGACTGGGTACCAATTATTATTATTATTATTATTATTATTATTATTATTATTATTATTGCTATCATCAGTCTTTAGACTGGTTTGATGCAATTCTCCATCCCTTCCTATCTTGCGCTAACCTCTTCATCTCGACATACTCTTCACTTCCTACATCCTCAATTATATGCTTCATTTCTTCTAATCTGTCTTCCTCTACAGTTCTGACCTTTGACTGTAATTTTACAAGTAGCAGAATTCACTTAATTCTCCTATTGCATCAGATTCTATTTTTATATTTAATCTACTATTGTTGCTGCTTCATTTCATCACTTTTGTCTTGCTTTGGTTTATATTTAGTCCAAACTTTTACAGTATGTTGTCTGTGCCATGCAGTAACTTCTCATTATCCTCAGCCTGTTCTGCTATCAAGACAGTAATTAGCAAATGGTACCATACTGATTTTTTTCTCCTTGTACTGCTATGCCACATGCAAATTTTTATTTCAAGTCCTTTATTGCTTACCTAACGTGGTGGTATAACGGTTAGCGTTCTGGCATCGCATTCGGGAGGACGCCGGATCGAATCCCCATCCAGGCATCCAGATTTGGGTTTTCCATGGTTTCCCAAATCACTCCAGGCAAATGCCGGGATGCTTCCTTCAAAAGGCCATAGTCGAATTCCTTCCCATTCCTTGCGCCCCCCCCCCCCCCCCCATCCATTCCCGTCTCTAAAAACCTCGCTGTTAAGAGACGTTAAGCAGTTTAAAAAAAAAAAGTTCATTGCTTCCTGTACATACAAATTGAACATTAATGGGGATAGACTACAACCTTGTCTCACACCCTTTTTAACTGATGCATATATTTCATGATTCTCTACTTTCATTATAGCAACTTGATTCTTATACAGTTTATATTTTTCTGTCTCGATATTTTAGACCTGACCTCTTTAAAATTTTAAACAACTTCAAAACATTATCAGAAGCGTTTTCTAAATTGACAAACATCATAAACGTATCTGTTTTTCTTGTTCTGCCCTTCAACTATTAATCTTAAAGCCAGAATTGCTTCACTTGTACCGCGGGTTTTTCCTAAACCGAAACTGATCTTCATGTATTATTTCTTTTACTACCCTTTCCATTCTTCTGTACATTATTTTGGTCAGTAATTTTGAAGCATGTTATGTTAAACTTATAGTGTGATAATTCTCACATTTATTGGCTTGTGCTTTCTTCGGAAGTGTGAAGATGGCACTTGGATTAAAAATAGTTGGAATTTCTCCTGTTGCATAACTTTTTAATATCAGGTTGAATAATCTCTGGATTCCTTCTCCTATGGATTTCAGAAGTTCTGCAGGTATCTCGTCAATTCCAACTACCTTATTTGATTTCAAGTGATTCAAAGCTCTATCAAACTTTGTCCTCAAAAAAGGATCTCCCAAGTCATAGATGTTGAAATTGCCTTCCTTTTCCATTACACCGTTGTTAAAGTCTTCTCCATCATACAGTTTCTAAATATATTCCTCAGTTGAGCTCATGTCAGAGACCCACTTCTACCCTTTTTGCAAATTTTTCTCTCGTGTTAGATTGTTTCAGTTTATTCACTTCCAGTCTGTTCTGCTTGTATTGCTTCTTTATCCTTTTGAATTTCAGCGCCTGCATTATATGAATATCAGATTATTGTTAGACTCTGTCTGTTCTTGGGTATGATTTTCATTCTAGAGCTTATTCTTGAATGTCTGTTTGACGATGATATAATCTAGCTAACATCTACTTGTATCCTGTCGATGTTTCCAGGTGTATATCCTTCATGGATGGTTCATAAATAGTGTGTTCACTACGACTAGTTTATATTTTTCACAAAATTCTAACAACCTGCTTCCTCGCTCATTTCTTTCTCCTAGACCAAAACATCCTACAGTATTCCCCTGTTCACCTTCTCTGACTATCGTATTCCAATCAGCCATGATTACTAGATTTTCTTCCCCCTTCACATATTGGATTAATTCTTCAGTTTCATCACATACTTTCTCTATTGCTTCATCTTCTTGTGATGTTGGCTTATACACTTGTCCTAACGTGGTTGGAGCAGGCTTAGTTTCTACCTTTATCAAAATAATCCTGTCACTAAACTGTTCATATCATCTCATCCGTATCCCCACCCTTTTTTCATAATAAATCCTACTCCAGTATCTCCACTGACAGCTTATGTGCTAATTATCCTGTTTCCCAGATCCACTTAATCTCACTAACCCCAATTACATATAACTTAAGTCTTTCATCTTCCTCTTTAAACAGAGCGTGATGGGTGAGTGGTAACACTGTGACCTCTCATTTGGGAGGATGCAGGTTTGAATCACCTTCCAGGCATCCAGATTCGGGTTTTCAATGGTTTCTCTAAATCAATCCAGCTAGATGCCAGGATACTTCCTCCAAAAAAAAAAAAAAAAAAAAAAAAATCCCTCTTTAATTTTTCTGATCTACCTGTGGTGTTCAAACTTGTAATGATCCATCAATTTTTACCTCTGGAATATTTTACCCATACTATATATAAGTTGAGAGGATTACATGACTTCGGAATACCCTTAGGGTCTTTAATGCAGTGGCTTCCCATTACCCTTTGCACCCACATGCCATTGGTCATTTCTGATTCATCCTCATTTAGGGAATGTTTCCAACTCCAAGGGCCAGAGGGTACCTGGTACCACTCCCCCCTCTTCTGCCCTCCTTTAGGAAGCCATTGGCAAGAAGTGGAAGACTCCTAATACCGAGAATCTTTCAGTCGCCAGTGCCTCATCCATGTAAACAGGGTGCACGACGTGAAGGAAATGTTGAAATTTGGTTGGAAGATGCTATCATAGTCTCTCCCAAACCCTTAAATCCCACACCAATTATACAAACTACTGCCGACAAGACACTTATAAACATCAAAATAATACAAAATTATCGTGCTTGCAATCTTATCAACTGCTGACAAGACACTTATAGACCTAATAGACAATTATACTTGAAAAATTACTTTGCTTCCAGTCTTACTATGCTGACAAGACACTGAACTTGTTAAAATACCACGACTTCCCATGCTTGTTCATAGGTTTTTCCAATCAGCTGCATTTTCTGTTGCGTTATCGACATTCCACTACTGCTGTCAACTTTAGCAAGTATCTGCTAAATCATCAGTTATTTATAATGCTGATTTTCATTCCTGAGAAACTATCGTGGACAATTTTGTTGATTCTATGGGCTTTCAGTTCTCTTGACGTTATGTCATCCCTCTCCCTCTTAGTGATGTTCCATCTTGTGCCCCAGACTTCTTGCAAGTTTCCAGCTCTATTTGCCGAATCCATTATGGAGCTCACAAATGTGTTGCTGGGTTCCTGTTTTGGTTCCCTCTTCCTCCATTTTGGACATTAATTTTGGTTGTTATGATCATTTTGTCACCTGCGGCAAGACCCCATTTCCTGTTCGTGTGAAGGTTGATATGAACTGCCATCTTTGTTCATTTCAGCTGTAAGGGCCTCCACCCGATCAATATTTTGCAATGCATCTAACAGATGTGTTACCATGGTGTTATTGCCTGTATTGATATGCTACTGTATTTTTGGCCGAAAATGTGATCCAGTGGCATGAACCAATTCTACCTCACTCATTAGAGAATCCAGTTGTTGAGCCAACATTATCAGAATGGCTGCATATTCATGCCAGGTACCTGCAGCACTTTGTTCATAGTTGCTGCAATATATGCGTAACCGATTTTGTGAATGAACATCCGTGGCCCACTGCATTTGTAAAAATAACCACTTGAACTCGTCATACGTCGTTTGGTCACACTTTTTGTGTATTGTACATAATTTGTCTGACAAGAATTAACTTTAATTCCTCTTGAACATTCTTCACATAAAAATTAGTGTCCACATCTTGGAGGAATGCATGGGGATTTGTACCATTTTTCATGTCAAACTGTGCAAAAGTATTTCTTTATTCCCGTATACAGAACAAACGTAATGCATTATGGGTGTCACCTTGCATCCCTGCAGAATTTTCCATGGCCACAGTTTTCTTTTCAATGCTTTTACATTTCGCGAGTACGTTCACTTGAAACACATTATGTGCTTCATGAATATCAGAATTCATTTTTCGCGCCCCTTCTACTGATGCATCAATCTCCTCCAACTTCTTTCCAACCCATTTAAATTTTAGTTTAGCCTCTTTATCCCCCCCCCCCTCCCCCTCAGTCTGTTTCATTAGTGATTGTCGCCCGGTCACTATTTGATTACCAGTTTTGAAATTGCAACTTCTGGAGCTTAGTTCATTGTGAGCAATGTCCCTAACTGCACTTGTGTTACTAGTAATGCCCTTCTGCATATTGGAAAATTTTCTAGCTATCTTCACCCGGGTATTAGAGATCAACCTATCTAATTTTGTGTTTAAATCATCTTATCAGCAGTTCTTTTGATTTTGATCTTCACAGAATGTAGTTCGGCATTAATGTAACTAATCTGTGCTGAAATGTCCACAAGGAACTTTATTATATATGCATTTGTTACTGCCAAGCTAGTTTCAATAGAAACCACATCATTATGCTCTTTACACACAGAATTTTTGACATGAGCAGCTATTTCCAGCATTTTTGGAATTACATATTCGCGCCTCATTTTGTCCGTTTGATCTTCAACCAATACCCTGTTATCACCTTCAACATTAGCATTTTGCTAGACATTATATTTTCTTGTAGAATCCATATTATTGCCATTATCACACTGTTCAAACATACTCGATTCCTTTCCCAATCTTAATTTCATAAGCAACTCTCGGCCAAGCAATAACTTAACTGTAGATATATCGCAAATTTAACAAAGATGTTCAGTATAAAGCCCAATGATTTCAATTTACGCAGCATTCCGTTTGCAAAATACTGTCACTCAATCAAATTGTACCAAAATTCACCGATCATCATTAGAGCATGTTTCACAAATGCGTAGCAATTCCAGATGGAACATAGATAATTACAGACATGAACATAGATTGTATAAAACACTTCAGACGTTTAAATCAATACATACACGATCATAAGCGCAGCAGGTCTGCCCTCTGCATGTGTAATAAATCGTAACATCACATGTTATGTACGTAAAAGATGTGTACTGCATCCATCCTCTGCTCTATGTGCTGAAACGAAACAAGTATACAAGTAATCGTAACACTATTGACAAACTCTGCAGATCACATACTGTTTGTGTGGGAATTGGTTTTTTGCATTCTAACTAAGGCAATTGAGCGAATTAAGCCCCCACATGGAGAAAAGCCATTTATTTGTGGTGTACCCATGAGTAATGAATGTTGCCACCTGTTATTATTGCTCTCAATTTCTTAAATATTTGTATATTATTTCCTTTCTCAATACTGCCTGGGTGCTATGGAAGATGTACTTCCAACATTTACTGAAACTATCCACATTTACAGATACAATTATTTTCATTGGAATTATAATCATCCACAAAAGGGATAAAATCATTTGTAAGACAACAAAACTTACATTTTATTAATATGAAGTAAGACAAGCAAAGATGATATGAATTGTTCAAAACAAATACAAAGAAATACTCTCACAGAAAACATTGATTAAAAGAACAATGATACTGCAGATCATATACAAAATTGCAACTAGCTCCGTTAAGTCAGAGAGCACAGAGTTCTTTCTCTGTGATGTGAATCACTGGTTTCGCTTACGGATTCCTCCTGACTTTGTCTTTTTCGAAAGTTCTTTGATAACAGCAATGGGAAGTGTAGCATTGTGCTTGGATCTTCTCCTGTGATTTCTAGAACTCACTCACATACATGTGGTACTGTACACACTGTATTAAACAAATTAAACCAGCACTGATGTGCGAACATCGTATTGACACATGTTTCGGTCTTCTACACCTGCAACAGTAACACACAGCATATGTATTTCCATTGATGACGTGAACACAAATAGGGGGTGAGGGGGTTGACAGAAATCTCACATAGGCATTTTATTTCAAGTTATCACCTTCAAAGAACAATATTGCTTAAAAAAAATAAAAAAAGGAGGCCGAAATGTAGCTATGTAGTTTATGGACACTCCCTAACAATGAAACTGAAAAGAAAGATATTCAGATCTTAAACCCTCTGTAAAAATTTTAAAAAAATCCAGTTTTACATCAGAGTGTAATTATTACACCCATGATATTCACCGTTTCATCGATGCAACCACAGTATAAATTAAACCTAGTGATTATTTTAGCCACTATTTTTGCATGAAGTAAGAATCGCCAGTGCCTCTCCTCTTATCAATTTGTCTTTTTTATACATTTTCCTCTGAATTTTATGTGAGCCTCTAGTGAAACTGATACAGCCAGCCACTATGTATATTCTAAACAGTTGTACAATGAATAAATTTACCAAGTTGATTCAGGCTTTTTCGTTTGGTTCCAAATCATGAAAGATTCAATTTAAAGTCCTATTGTGCATATTTCACCAACAGTGAGTGCTTGCGGGAAAGAACCTTTTTGATTATACAACAGCATCCAGTGGAACAGTTGTTAATGTTTCTTGTAAATCAGTTTTGATTGCTTCTCGAAAAATGCATACCTCAGAAATAGGAGCGGATGGACGAATTTGAGGAGGAGCACATCGTGCAAAGTTCTTTGCTCGTTTCAAAATATTGTCAAATTAAGTGTATTGGAAGCAGTGGAAATAAGTGGTTCACCATCTGTGTAAGGAGTCTGTGTAGTTTATAAATGAAGAAGCAAAGGATTGTACACAGGCTCTGACCTACCTGACCGTCAATTATTTGGACACCCGGTGTGCAGTAATGCTTCCCATGTGGAGAAAGGGGGGGGGGAAATAGGAGAATCCTGACCTTTAGACTGCTCCAGGTGAAGGTTATCACCATCAACCGACAGTGGAATGAGGCCATGCAAAAAAGTGATATCCGCTCGTAATGTTAGCAAGTCATTTTCTATCATGAGTTACAAGTTTGCTGTGACAGGTATAACCACAGAATTACTGTGTGGTGACAATTTGCCCAGTATCAAGACCCCCCAGTGTATTGTCTATAGACACAAATCTACAGGCCTTGTGTAATGATATTAGGTGTGAATATTTACACTATCAAACTTGTTTTTGTTTTCATCCCGTCTGTTACACTGAAGAGTTCATGAAACTTCTTTCTACTTTCCACTTGTTACTGACTTATGCGATTCTGCAGTAACCTTGGTTGTGTCACTAAATGATCGAAATCAGTTTTTTTTAAATTGTATAAATCAAGTTTCTTATTATTGTAGGTGTAATATAATTTGGTGGAAAAGGAAGTTATTTTTGTCAGAGATAACATTCAATTCAGCAGTGCAGTTGTAAGGAAAGACTGTATAGAACAACACTTTTGATGCGGGAATAACACTTTGAATACTGTGTTACAAAACTGGAATGCTGTAAATAACGGCTTATTGTTTTAGCAATCTACAGGCCTCCCTCTGATGATTTAAGTCCATTTTTTACCATATTGAGTCATTGCTAATATGTTTTGCAAATAAATGTTATTAAGTGGAGATTTCAATGTTGACTTTATCAATCACAGCAGTAATAGACTACATATATGGAAGCCTTAATGTTGACTAATTTAAATTTACCTACAAGAATACAAAATTATCGCAGAGCTGCAGCTGATAATTTTGTTTGTATATGTCTCAGTGCAGAAATTACAACACAACTCTTAGTGATAAATTATATCTCCCATCAAGATACCCAGCTATTTTGTATCGAGTTAGGAACTGTAATGCAGACAAAAATTGCTAGGTATACAAAAGAAATATTGATGTAAATGATATAAAGTATGTCATAGATTGCTTGAATAGTGGTCAGAAGTGTACACTTCATAGGGTGTTGGACTAAAATTTAATACCTTTCTAAATATATTTTGAACACTCTTTGAAGGATGTTTTAAAGAGAATGGACAAGAGGTGGATTACAAAGATTACTCAGGTGTGTAATAAATAAAAAGGGATTTTTACAAGAGAATCAAATAACTATACACCGAAAGGTCACTATAAACTTTATTCTAAAATGCTAAGACATGTAATCAGGAAGGCCAGAGAAAATAGTGTGTTCCAATACTAAAATGTGTGTTGTGCCCCCTGCTACCGAGTGATTTGTTTTTCTCCCAATCGTTCCTTGTACATACCTCGAGTATTTTCACTGTCACAATTTTCCAGTTATAGATATGAAAGAATTTTTATTTCAAGTAATTTATATTGTATAAGTCATATACTTGCAAACAAATGAATCCTTAATGCTAGATGTATTTCCAAATAAAATTCTCAATTATATAAAGGATTACTGACATGTAATTTCTTTAATTCCAGGAATCTCATAGATTCTTGTATTGTAGAGTAATAGAACATATTACACACTATAATATTCTTACTACTTCACAGTTTGGATTCCAAAAAGGTTCATCCACACATGTGGGTATATAGTCTGTTTTAAATAGCATACATAAGAAACTGAATAACAATGTGCTCTGTAGAATTTTTTTTCTGATTTTACAAAAGCAAATGACTTAACTATGAATTAATATTTAAAAAAAATGATATGCATGGAACTGCAGGTAAATGGTTTAATTTACAGATGGAAAGTCAAATACAAACAGTCTCCCTATTTATTTCTAAAATTCGTTAATATGCTTCGTTAGAATTGAAGAAAATACAAAATGGCATTCCCAGACTATGTCCTAGGACCCATACTGTACTTATTATTTATCAATGATCTTCCTGGAAATTTAATGAGGCTAAGAGAGTTTTGTTCCTAGAGGACACTAACTTGACTGAAAAAAAAAGACTGCTAAGAGTAATCTTGAATTAGATGCAAACAGAGCACTCTTTCAAGTGGCAAAATTGGTAAAGGCAAACTCATTAAAATTAAATTTTGATAAAACACCTTATATTAGGTTTAAAAACAAAAAAATTTATGAAGCAAGAGTTACATATAAATTATAAATTTAATATAGTATTGGAAGCAAAGAGTATGAAATTCCTTGGCACTTGGATATATGAAAAAAATTGCAAATTGCAATGTTACTGAAGTAGTAGTTCCATCTTTGCATTAAGAACACTTAAACAGCAGATTTAGAATTAATAGTTACATTCATCTTATTTTGATGCAGTGATGTCATGTGGTATAATTTTTGCAGAAACTTCCCAAAGTTAAGAAGTTTTTGCAACACAGAAAAGAGGCAAAATTCCTTGCAGACAACTTTTGAAAAAAGCTCAATATTTTTAGTGACTTTTTTTGTGCATATATTTATTCTCTTACGTGCATTGTTACAAAATGTTTTGACTTGTTTACACAAAATTCACATGTACACAGTTTCAATACAGGAAAGAAAACTAAAATTGCAAGGAGTCAACGGAAGGAAAAACTTGTGAGTTACTAAGTGCTACAAGCAGTCCAGCCAGTAGAATGACTGTGTCAGGAGTTGAAAAGGACAGCGTACAAAAGTCGAGCTACTGCTCCTAAGCCAATGCTAAGCGATATTTGAGAGCGTGTAAAGAGAGATGCAAAAGGACAGTGGGTGACTGGGAACGAGGGATCTGGAGTGATGAATCACTCTACACTATGTTCTAATTTAGTGGAAGGGTTTGGCAAATGTGTGAAGATGGTACAGAGAAAATGTTATGGTATAGTAGTGTTTTTTTTCTTGGTTAGGGTGCGGTCACCTAATTGCACTTAAGGCAATACGCGCTACGCGCGGCTATATCTGGTGATGGCATTCTGCGAATCCTTGCTCAGTACGGCGTGTTGCTATCGCTGCGTCATCACTTTACATTCTTTTGGAATGTAAATTTGCTGTTCATGGAGTTTTACAGCCTGTTGATAGCTAAGTGCTGTGGATAACAAATTCAATATCAAATAGGAGGATAAATAAATTTACAGGGATCGTTACAGCACTAGGCTTCGTTTCTTAATACAATACTGCAGTCCGAGTAGAGGTACACAGTTTTAACCACTCGACATTTCAATGAGATCAATGTGCTGTGATCACAGGGTATGAGGAAGATGTGGGATTGAGACCAGCTTCAAATGAGGTTTTCAATAAAGTGATGTGTACACTATCATAAGTATACGGAAACCTATCTGAAACTGCACTTAGACTTTGTATCGCGTTCACTATTACTGGACATCACACAATGGTTTAAAACAGGGGTGGCCAACCCGAGGCCCGCGGGCGGCCCGCCTTGAACATTTTCCCAGCCCGCTAGATTCAGCACACTTTTAGAAAATATTTTTTATATTTCATTTTAGTGTTATGCATTTCTTTACAATGTGCGTTTAGTATCATTATTATATTATCTATGTTTACATTTAAGAATAATAGTGAACACAGTAATAACTCATTATGTTTCAATTTTTCACTCCAAAAAAATTGTCTATGTCTAATGTGGGGACATATGCGTCCCGCGGAGTTATGATGCATTTCTAAAATGGCCCGCAAGATCATTTGGGTTGGCTACCCCCGGTTTAAAATGTGTTAATACCTTCCGCACAAAGAGTATCCTTAAGCAGTTTTGTTGTGATGTAAAGAGCGGGAATGTTTGAGGCAGGGGCACTCGCTCGTCAAGCTAGTGCAGATGCTGGTACTCTAACCAGACTCTGGTTTCACGTAATCATTTGAGATGGTACTCTTTTTTTTTCCATCCCAATATCACATCTGCACAAGCGTATAAAACATCAGCACAATGCTAAGAGCTAAGTTCTCATTTGGCGCCACTCATTCCATTCACTGATGACGATGATAGTAGTTAGTACAGCTTAAATACAAACTAAAAGAGCTCATCTTCTTAAGGCACCATATCCCGATGGAGGTTAGCGATCCACATAGCCAACGTTATTCTTGAAGCTCCAGAACGGAAAATGTTTATTGATGAGCAGTTAACCACTCAGCCATTCTTTGTATGTTTCCTTCGACGAGGAAGCGTAACAGCTGGTTACTTTCGCTTCTCATACTGTTCTAACTACAGCGTTTAAGCAATAGTTCTTTTTAGGATTCCCTACCCATGGGAAAACACTTCGTGGGAATTCATAATCACTATGGCTGAAACTGAATAAGTTGGAGACTTTAAATTTCACTTGGTATGTGTATTGTTGACTGAAACCCAACTACTGTAAGATTACCTTCTGATGAGTTTTCACAGAAATAAGGGAGTCGGAAAAAAAACTTTTTTCTACCACAGTGTGTGAGGTATAATAGATGTTCAGACTTCATTAAATAGATATCTACGGCATTTTTTACCATCCGTACAGCAAAAGTTATCGATTTTGGTTACAGAGTCTTTTTTTTTTTTAAAGTAATACTTGGGATCTTGAAATTTGTCCCTCATATCCTGTATTTAAACGGCAGACACTAAAAATATTTACATTCAATACAGTTTCGAGTAAAGCATAAACTTTTATTATAAGGTCACGTTGCTATATATTAATATTGTTTCATTGCAATGTGGTCTTAACTGAGAGTTTGTTGCGTATATCTAATATAAATTCAATTGGTAATGATTGTGCTAAGCAACCTTGCGCGGCGTAGTCTGGAAACGTGCCAATGAATTATGTAGGAAGGGAATGTCTTCTGATTAGGTTTTTTTTCCCCTTCTGTATACTACTACCATTCTACTATTACTGCGCGATTCACTATAAGTACGTGGTGGAGGATGCGTTGCTCCTATCCTAACGTGTAATCATTTATGCATCGGAAGGGATTTACGGGATATGGCAGGAGGCATCCATAGGCTATTTTGAGGAACCATCACGTCATTCGCAAGGAGTGGTCTAGGACAACAATGTAAACCCAAATCAGGATGGCCAAAGTGGTTTCTCGAGACCTACTCCCGTTGACTTCTAAGTTTTCTCGCTTGATAAATCCTTCCTATTCCATTCCCAATTCGCTCGTGGAAAAAATGAGTACATAAAAGAATCTGTTCTGGTCCGGATTTCTCTATTTTTTTTTTTTTTTTTGTCTGGTTCATTGTTAGATATGAATGTTGCTGGTTGTAAAATGTATCGCTGTCATCCTGAAATAAGTCTGTCGTGAACTTTTCATTTAACTTCTGACGAGCGACGCCTACGCTATTCCAGATCTTCCCAACCCAAATCCTTCAATGTCGCACTTCCGCTTTCACTCTGACTACATGTAGACCTACCTATCACGAATTGGGCGGTTCTTCTCTGGACCTTCTCCAGTGAATTCATTAACCCCTTTTGATGGGGGGGCCCCATACAGAACAACAGTATTCTAAGTGAGGTCGTACTATTGCTGTGCCATCTATAGAGATGTGCATTATTTGAAATACATGTATTTGAAACGCAAATACAAAATTCCAAATGCCTATTTTCATTTTGTATTTAAAATACTTTGATACAAAAAACATTTTGTATTTTATTTGAAATACTTTTTCAGGCATATTTTCTATTTGAAAAATACAAAATACTTTTTTTTTTCATTTCTGTTGGTATTGCATATATCATGAATATGAATGGTGTGGTAGCTCAGTGGTTAAGGTTCTTGTTTCCAAAAGCTCATTGTCCGGTCCCAGTTTCGAATCCCAGTGAGTCCTGGAATATTGAAGAGTTGTGTCATTCCTTGGTTTGGATTTCACTTTTAACTGTAGCTCACAGAGGAAAGCAACTGGTTGTCCTACCTCTGGCACAATGGCTTAGTATGCCTCCTATACGAGGATCCAGACAACCTTCGGGTTGTGGACTAATATAATATTATATCATGAACATCGATTTACTAACTCATTCAAACTATTGGCAACATTACCAAACAAAAGTCAAATGACAACTAAGACTGTTGCCCAAATGACAATGAATTTGACAATACTGACACAGCTAAAAATACCGTCACCGACTTGCATGTTGTGATTATTTTTATTTTTATGCCTGTTTTGTTTGGCTTGATGGATGTAAGATATTACAATGTAAGTACAACATCAAAAATAAGTTTTTATTTACTACTACACGTCATATAAAACACATTTCAGTTGTTCCTAACTTAAAATTATATTGCCATTTTATTCGCTTCTATTGTACAAAGTTAAGTTAATTCTTGCGGATTCGTCAGATTACAATTTATTTATTAAATGTTTTCACTGTGGAAAAAAAATAATAATAAAAATTTCTTTGTCTGGGGTGACAGCAAAAACATTCCATTTGTATTGAAGCATTGTTTAAAGATATCAAAAATGTCTGTCTGCAAGATATGTTTAAAGTTCTTAAAGGAAATGTTAGTGCTGCCACAGACTTCTTGAACTATATATAAAAGAATTCAATTTATTAGCTATTCTTGTTTTGTAGTACCAGTACAAAAAGTTATTGTGATCTGAGACTCAAGTGCCCAGGACCGGCGCTAGGATTCTCGGACCCCCGTAAGCGTTCGGCACAAGTATCCAAGTGTGAACGTAGCTTAAGAAAGTACGTATTATGTATTTATTTTCGGAGAAAAGATGATGGTGAACTTTTAGATGAGTATTAGAACGTCAAGCTTCAAAATACAAAAAAGAGGAATTGTGTAGTTTACGGGATTCAATTAATTTTGATTAGGTGCGAATTTGACACTCTGTCATCAATATGGAGTGTAGAAAATGATTCATTCATGGCTCTGATTGCAGGTGTTATTCAGTAAATATCAAATCCACCAAAAATTATGTGCCATCACACTTGCAATAATAATGAATTTATGGCATACAAGGAAAACACAAAACTAGTTTTAGAAGCGATTGATTGTGTACGAACCACGGCAGATATTTGGTTTTCATCCGAGGTATCTCGGAATGACGCTTTGTTGCATTGATCGTAACAATCTGAAAGTAAAAGTGCTAAACTTTCTTGCTGGAGATTTAGGGGGTCTCGTACATTTGATAAAGTCACTGAACTGATTGTTGACATACAATGTGAGTTTGATTTGAAATTATCGAAAAATTATGAAGACGTTTACTGATGATGAATCAAATATGTTCAAAGTCTTTAAAAATTATGGGAAATCTACTTTGAGAACATTCGCTGTATGTAATAGAGAATCAGCAAAAATTGAAAATATTGAAGTTGTTGATGGGGTGTTACTATTGAATTTCCCAAACCATCTAAACAATGAAAGATATACTACGCATACATTACATTTAATTGCTTCACAAGTTACAGACAAGATGTCAAAGTAACTCATACAAGAAACTTCATGAAATGGCAATTGTAAAATGTCAAGTACTTTGAAATCTGAGTTCAAGGTGTCCAAAAGCATGTGAACTTAGAGAAATAGGGGATTTGCCAATAAACTCTATGTCCAACACGATGTCCAACATGTGCTCTTCATTCTAATTAAATTAAATGGATGTAATTCGTATTATTATAATATTCAAGATCTTTGCGTTGTAAAAGCGACTCTGACTGAAACATTAAGAAATCTAGATTTGGCAGCTTTTAATGAAATTGAAATTCATTTTCTTAATGAGTACATTAAAAAACTTATTGCTGAAGTCATCTGAAATTTAGAGGGAGACAACAGTACCGGATTAGCCACGTAACAGGAGTTAGCAAATGCTAAGGGCATCGAGCCATCTGGGGGCCCCGCACCTTACAGGGGTCTAGGGGGTCCCCACCGCGCCTAGAAGTCTCGGGAGCCTGCCCGTCAGGGCAGATGGGTGACCTTTTTTAGCTCTGCTACTGCCCCGGATGGTGAAAACCAAGGGCCCCTTCTTCACATTTGCTACGGTCCCCGCGCTGTTTTAATCTGGCCCTGGGGGATAAAGATTCCTTCTATGCATGTTTCCCGCTAAATTAATGAGAATGCAATGGATGCTAAGCAGTTTGCAAATGGATAATCCTACACACTGTGGTGTGTTGATATATATAGTTAAAAGAAGTCTTAGAAGGCGTTTTGGGACTCGACTAATTAGAAGAAACCAAGACAGCAGATAGCATATTAGCATCTGTATGTAATTCTTTTTTAAAACTCAAATGGTTGCCGAAGGTAAACAGAATACATAAAAGGATAATTTGTTGCTGAGGTACTAACTATGAAACAAGATGATATTCAAAATATAATTATATAGTCCAACTGGGAAAAAGGTAAAAGACTATCTTATTATGTATTTGTAGAGGGCTCAGAATCTAATGTAGCCATTGTCAATGCAAACTCTGCCACAGACCCAGAAATACTGCAATATTTAAGGATATTGATACTTGTTTAGATTGCTTAAATAAAAATCCAACAGTAAAAAAAAAAAAAAGTGTTCCAAAAAAGTAATACTTGTTTTTCTAGTTCTGGTCCAGTAGAACTTTATAATAAAGATATCTCATAGACTAATCACGAAGGATGGCTTGTATGAACAAAATGCATTAATTTTTTGAAATAAATGTTATACATAAGTGAACAAAAAGTACTTTATTTTAATAAAAGTATTTTAAAAATTCCTATTTTGTATTTAAATACTAACATTTCAAACCATTATGTATTTGAAATAGAAAAACAAGAAAGTATTTGCATTTTGTATTTAAATGCCTTTTTAAAACTATTTTGTACATCTCTGGCCCATCTATTTAATTTTCGATGTACATTGTTTTAAATTACGACCTAGAAATCAAAGTATATGGTTTGCTTTCCTATTACCTTCTCAATATGTTAATTCCACAACAAATTATTATCAGTTGTTACCCCCTAGATATTTATCGGAATCTATCGTACAAAGGACAGTGTCATTAATTGTATATTCAGAGCTAAATTGTGCCATTTTTTTTCTTACGTTCATGACTTGGCACTTTTCAACTTTTAGGTCCAACTGCGTGTCTTTGCATCAGGCCGTTATTTTCACAAACTGATAGATGAGAACTGCCTTCTTTTGAGATCCTTTGTGTACTTAACGTACGACGGTATAGATATATCTCGGCTGGATTAATTCTATTTCCGGAGTTAGCGTCTACTGTCCAGATTTCACATCCGTACAGAAGAACAGAAAACTTGTAGCATCTATTCATGGACTATGAGAGCTGGGCTGGGGTAATATTTAATAAAAATGTCTTTATACTTATGAATTTCGTTGTTTTATAGCTGGTCCTCCACTGTTTTACCCCAAGCGATTTCAACTGTTCCTGACAAAATTTCGCAGTGCAAACAAGCTATTATTCCATTAATTAAATGTAATGATTGTTAGTATTAAACATCAAGCAATACATCAGGAATCATAGTTAGCCTTGTTGGAAGATAATAAACTCTCTTTTCTAACCATCTGTATAAGCAGGTGAAAGTTCACCCACTCAACATACAAAAGATCCCAAGTTCCACACCTACACTGAAGTGCCAACAGTCATGGGATACCTCCTAATACTCGTATAGTGTGGGACACTCATTAGCCTGGCGAAGTGCAGCACCCCGACGTGGCATTGACTCAACAATTCCATGCTTCCTATACAGTTTTCCATAACTGCGAATGTGCTGCTGGAACAGGACATTATGCACCAATTGGCCTTTTGACCATGTCCCAGATATGTTCGATTGGGTTCATATCTGGTGACTTAGGCGGCCAAATAATTGGCTGGAACTGTCCTTAATGTTCCTCAAACCAATTGTGAACAATTTAGGTCCGGGGACATGGCGCATTGCGCCCTGGAAAAGTCCAGCTTTGTTTGAGACCATTAAGACCTTGAATGGTTGCAAATACTCTCCAAGTATCCTAACATTACCATTTCTCGTCAGTGGTCCGTTCAGTTTGACCTTAGGTTCCAGTCCATTCCAGTTAAACACAGCCCATACCAGGATGAAGCCACTACCATCTGGCATAGTGCCTTCCTGATAACTTTGGCCCATGGCCTAGTGGTGTCTGCCCCACACTCGAACCATAGAATTAGTTCCTACCAACCACGCAACCTTTTTCCCGACGTCTAGTGTCCACCCAATATGTTCACGATCCCAGGTGTTTAGTTAGTCGAAGCACTCGCGTTGGCCTGTGGATCGAAGAATGTTGGATTCCAAAATGGAGTGTCCCATGCGTCTAGCGCTACCATTCCGCGTTCAAAGTCTCTTAATTTATCTCGTGCGGCCACAATCACGCCTGAAAGACTTTCAGAAAAGGAAACCACCGACACTGCACGGAAAATGTATACGTTTTTTTCCGCGGTACTACCGCCGCCTGGATATTTACACCTTCCTATCCCATGACATTTGACACTTTAGTGTGAACCGCAGTTTTCAGATAAAAGTAAGTGCGTAAGGCATTGTTGGCGGGGGTATATCCGAAAGTGTTGGTATATACAAAGGGTTCGGCCACCTAGTGACAGAGTTTGTTTGCCTCGCAATCCGCCTCTGTCGTAGCTAGCCTAACCTAACACGGTAATCCTCGCGACTAAAGGGCCCGTAGAAATTCCGGTTGAAACTCAGGTTCGAATCGGTTACCTTCCGATCATCAGTCAGGCGCATTAACCATTAGACCGCTCGGGTTTCCACGGGTGTGTGCCGCTGGGTTATTTGAAGTCATCAGTGTTACGCATAACGCAATGACTCGTACGAAGTATTCCTGCTATGTGGTAGCTCATTGGTGAGATGTCTCACTGGGGAAGAATCCGGTGTCGACTTGGATTTATAGAGAACCTTAACCTTCACTTCTGGCAGTGCTTGTTTTATTTGAGTGAAGCGCACCGGAATGCTTCCTTGCTTCAGATGTCACAAAAATTTAGCCCCCTATATCTAAGTAGGCTTACGGGGTACGGTCAAGAGGGCAGAACAAAGATGGATTTAACTCTGACACCTTGGCGTGGAGACCACATTAAATTAGTATTTTAGTAAACCTTCAAACAGAAGCAGCAAACTGTATCATGAGTTTTCTAGCTTTGATACGTCTAGGAGCTTTACCACAGGTACGACCCTTGCTAAAGTCTGCTTTAATTCGAACCGTTGGCTTACGGCGTTGTGATAACGAAACAGCAAGTACCTCACGTTGTGAAGTGCTGCGTGATCCAGCGACGCAGGGCAGGCCAGAGGAAGACAAACGTCAGATCGGCAACAAGAGCAGAACATTGGTGTGGAATTTCTAAAGTAGCTTCTGGCTGAAACTTGTGGCCGTGTTTGAATTTCTCAGCGTTGTGGAATGAGATGTTCTCGACCTTGATCATAACTGGCGATGCTGTCACAAATTGCGCAACAATATTCATGACAGTTTAGTGATTATTGCTCTATACGAACAAAAGTAAAGTTATTATATCATTTTTTTATGTCGGTTTGTTCAAATTTATAATTCGTTCAAAAAGAAGGTGAAACAGGTAATTTGCGTTATTATCAATACAGTCTTACTCATTTTCATCGCACAGTCGTCGCCTTATTATTACTACGATTATTAATTGCGATGGAATTTATGCCCTAGTAGCAATTTACTAACAAATCTACTTTTGTATGTCAGTGGTAACGCTTGGGCTTGACATTCTGGAGGACGTTGTCTCGAATCGCCTCCTGCCATCCAGATTTCGTTTTTCCATGATTTTTCGGAAATCTTACCAAGTGAATGCCGGGGTTGTTCCTTCAAAAACGTCATTTGCCAAATTCCTTCCCGTTCCTTACCCTCAGACCTTCCCTGCCTCTGTTGACATCCTTAAGGAAAGAAAAAGGAAATTCTGTAACACCAAATTTTTAACTTTAAATTCCTTTACTGTTTGATGTAAAATAGTCAACACAGCTTTGAAAAACATGTTCCAGTTCCTGACACCCTTACCTACAAGTGGAAACCTTCTACTTATTTATGCCTGAAATCGAAGTGCCAATTTACGGTCAATATCCTCTGTCCCCTTCCACATTCTACTACAGGCCTCATCGCCAAAATATGTCATATACGAGTATAGTAACCACATCACTCTCTTCTCCCGCTTCCTGTCTTCCAATGATAGCCAACTCAGCTCCTGTTTCGTATCAGTTACTGACTGTGTTATATGGTAGCTTTCAATGCCAGGAGAGAGAAAAAGAAAATCCTTTGTGTACAGATGTACATAGAGAGTAAGGTTCATTCTCGACATGTTCTCAGCCATCTTTGATAGTTTACTCTTACGTCTATTAAAGTTTCCTCAACATATTGTATTTAAGTCTTTCGAAAATTTCTGATGGTTACACGTTTATTTTGCAAGAAACTTAATAATAACGCTTGGATGCTTCTCTATGTCACTGATACCTTTAAAACAAATAACATTGCACCCTACTAGCAGAAAGACTGATGTAGGTTAGTAATCCCTATCTCAACCAAAACAATTCTTGTAAAAAGTTATGAGATTATGTTTTGAACCAAATCTATACTACACAGTGAGTATTCACTTAACTTTCTGAAAAGTTACTGCTGTAGGTGTTATGTATAGTTGATTTTTTTTTATTTTTTTTAAATGTAACGTGGCTTGGTTATTATGAATTTCATAATTTTCACTAACCTGAAAGTACAGTATAACGTTATATAATTTACTCAAGGCTTGACATCTCGAAAGAGGAGCGACGGCTTGTCGCAAAGAAGAGACAGAATTCTTGGCTTTTGTGTGTTTGTGTAGTTTTTATCATTCTATACAAACAGGATACGTCTGTACATGTAGAAGTTTTACTTTCTATTTCAAAAACATGTGGTATGTACAATCACCTTAGTCAGCGGATCTTTTTTCTTATCCACGATTTCTAACATTGAGAGAAATCTTTATGTTTCAGAGATTGGAATGGATACTTACTGCAGGCGTAGACTTGGCTCAGAACACCTTTTTGTTACTAAATATGCACGAGACTTTGCCCTCTTTTTACAAGAATTGTTTTATTGGGATTTCATTTCCTTTCGTAAGTTGATCGCTTATTCTTATTAGTATTTATTTTCTGGTTCTAACGATTGAAAACTAGCAATTATATTCTGCGTATCCCATTCTATGTACTTAGCTTTTCTCTTTAATTGGTATTATTAACATCTTAGCCTCTTGTTGCAGTCTTAAGGTCGGTGCCACGTAGTAGGATACCACACCCTCATTACTTTCTGCGCTACTGTTTGTGAAAATTACAACACAAAGAAAGAGAGATGTGATTATAATAAAATTTATTCGACAGATTAGGGACATGAAATAAAGGATTAGATTTACAGAACTTTACATGCACATCTGACCATGAGAATTCAGTATGGTGTGAAGCCGCAATCAGAGCCTGTAGACGTAGTGGCATTGAATCAAAGAGATCCTGGATGTGCTGCTGAGAGACACGTTGCCACGCGGTTTGTAGGTGCGTCCACAAAATTTTGACAGTGGTTGCAGGAGGGCCAGAATAAACAAGTTGCCTACCGACCATATCTCAGACGTGATCCATAGGCGACATGTGGCCAGGGAAGCAGTGGTACCCGTTGTTCTTCGAAGAAGGCTTCCACATTCGACGTCACAAGCGGCCGGGCATTGTTCTGCTGATATTTGACAATGTGGAGCCGCCTGCAGGAGTGGCAGTGCTTCTGTAACTAAAACCTCACTGATTTAGCTGTTGCTGTTCAGGTTGTCCTCAATGCATATGAGGCGAGATCGCATGTTATAGCCAATGGCGTTCTGAGCCATCGCACTTAGCGTTTGTCCGTTATGCCGCTCAGCACTCCAGTCTGCCCAATTTCATTCACCACTATAGCATCTAACACTTACGCGGCCGTTACTGTGGCACCCCAGTGACGCCGTTCATTTTCCCATTGCAGTCTGAGGCGTTGGTGGTTTCTGGTCAGTGGAAGCCTACGCAATGACGTGCGTATCAGTCCAACCCCAAGCAGACGGTGTCGAACAGTCGACGCAGATACGCCCGTTACAGTGCTCCAGTGTTGATCCGACACTGTGGATGAAGTTGTTCTGAAGGTGTATCGGGGCTGATTAATACCAAAAGGCAATAACTTTATAAAATTTACTATTTAAGAAAGTTAAATGAAAGATTAAATTCCATGGAGAACATTAAATATATGTGCTTTGGATTTCCTGTTACCTCTCGTTGGTCATTATCAACAGACAGATGAACTCTAAACTTCTTGAAAAGTAGACGTCGCTTCGTGAACACAGATTACCAATTCATGAACCTGCAATTCTTTTCGGAAAGGAAGTGTTAAACAACAACCCAAGTAGATTGTATGACGGGTGTTGGTTTAGCTTTAGGAATCGTTGTTATTAAAATGGAGTTATGATAAAACGAGCCTTCCTTCATTGAAAATATGTATATGAATTATTTCTAGTTCTGAAAATTACAACTAAAAGAAAGAAGTTAACAGCGAAGCGCGTTTCAAAGGCTACGGCCATGCGGAAAAGATGACTGTCATCCGGTACTTTGGACACATTATGTAGACCAACACCCGCTCGCTACTGTGTAGTGTGTACTACCCTGGTTCCACAAACGCATCACTGTCGTAGCAGCGTGCCCTGTACGAGCCGCAATGGCGCGGAACGACAAACCTGTTTCATTCTGCCACTTGCGAACCATGGAGGAAAGAAATATATGGAGAAGAAATACCGCTTATTCTGTGACGCCGCCTCTAAACTCTCGGCTGATACTGCGAATGCGCAGTGACGGTGGCAGCCATATTACTTATCCATACAATTGCTATTTGGAGACAGTATATCCCGAAAACTAAGCAAGATATGGAAAAATTTTAGACTTTATTTTCGATTTTTTTTTCGTCGTGTTATATAAGAATCCATCATCAAATTTGACTTTTTGTGAAATTTTTCTTCTGCATTTCAACTCACTTTTGAGACAGTATATCTCGAGAACTAGGCGAGATATCGAAAAATTTTATTCTTTATTTTTTATTTGTCTCGTCTTTTTAAATAAGAATCCATCGTCAAATTTGACTTTGACCAATTGTTTCTTCTGAATTTCAACCAAAAACATCTCACATTTGAGACAGAATATCTCGAAAACTAAGCAGGATATCAAAAAATTTTATTCTTAATTTTTTATTTGTCTCATTGAGTTACATAATAATCCATCATCAGATTGCGGCATCACGTTTATCCAAGAGTCCCCTTGAGGTTTTGTACATATTCCCCGTGTCTGTATGCATAGGTAATATGGCGGCCACGCCTCCCCACTCCTCTCCGCCCGGCGTCACTTCAATGCGTGGTGAAGGTCCCTTGCGCCGGCTCCATATGTTTCTTTCCACCATGTTTCTAACTCGCTCAGACGCTGATATCGTGTCCTTTGACGTCGAAGACGCATACCGGCACTTGTCTTGCACATATGGCTGCTCTACACCGACTGAGCGTGGCGAAACACTGAGGCTGGTCAGGTCTAGGTATAGGTCCGTCAAGTGCAAGCATGTCCAGTCAAATCCTGTTGTTTCGCAACAAACCCGTCCGGTCCAGTCCAGTCGATACAAGTCAGTTGTAACAAATTTTTGTGATGGAGGTTGAGCTGCTTAAATTTATAGTTTTGCGACGGATAGTCCGCTGAAAAAAAAAATAATTCAAGGTGTCGATCATGTGTTCATCCAATCAATTTAAGAAGATATGTGTATGGTGCGTTTATTCATTTGTTTCCGGATTTGGTGAACGATCCGTTAAAATTTTACAACTATTTTCGAATGAAATGCATAAGTTTTGTGAAACTCAACGACTTGGTTCGGGAGGAAATGGTTAAGAACAACACTAATTACCGTAAATCTATACAACCAGAGCATCGGCCAACAATATTTTTAAGGTAAGTGAACAGAAATAGTACTTTTATTGCAAATTTTTCTTTATTACAACACACATACATACATACAAGAAAGGGATGAAACACTCAAAAACTAAAAATTAAAATCTTGTTGGAACAAAGCCGATGGAGGATTTATATGTTGGGGATCTCAGTACTTATTAGAGATTGAAGACGTAAATGAGTCCAAAGACGAAGACAAAAGAAGCTGAGTTACCTCCGCTTTAAAACTCAGATTCTCATTCGAATTTAGTCTCTTAATTTGTGGCAGCAAACTTTTGAAAAATAATAAGTCTGGATCACTATCATCCCCAGCCGCGGACGATAGTTATTGTAACTGTAGCAAGTATTGCTTGTCAATGTCAACTTCATAATTGATTTGCTTCCTTTTTTTCACACGTAGAACGGTAGTTCCAGCAGGAGAGTTTGAATTTCCTGGAGTGGCTACTTCTTGTTGCAGTGGCTCACCTGTGTCACAGCTCGCCTGGTTTTCTAGTGGATCGATAATTATTGCGGCCCCTTCTGAATTTAGATGTGCGACTTCAACTGTCGTCAGTTCTTCACTTTCTTCTGGAATGTTCCCTTTAGTTTTTCTCATTCTCAAGCTGTCGTCTAAAAACGTCATGACGTCAAAAAATGGCCAACTGACATCTGCCTGAGACCCTGAAGATACATTCTTAATTTTTCTTCGTTCCCTCATAAAATTACTTTGGAGGTATTGCCACTTGCTTTTTGCCTCCACATCTGAAACAATTATATCTATAAAAATAAATTATAACCACTAATCTAAAAATAAATATTATTTTGTTATATTTTACTTTTAGTTACTATATTATCAGTTCTATTTCCTTTAAATATTTTATTTCAAATGCCTACTACTAACTACATTAGTTTTTCATTACATTTATATATATTGTTTTCAGATATTTGGCAACGGGGAAAGCTTTTCATCCCTCAGCTACACCTTTGGCGTGGGTTTGAGTACCATTCATAACGTTGTTGTGGATATGAATGAAGCAATTTGGAAAATTCTACAACCTACGTCCATGGTTGTACCAACGGCCCAGGAATGCTTCTGAGTTCAGTGACATTTGTAAAATGCCTAACTGTTGTAATAAGTCGCGTTTCCAAGGCGACGCAGTGTGCACAGATAAAGGGAGGGCTATTTTTCGGCGAGCGGAAGCCGCGAGCCCGTTCGTCAAGTCACCCGCTGCGCTGTTGACAATAACAGCAGGGACAGCCAGCCTACGGACAATAGTGACCCGCCACTTGGATATTCTTGTATGCTGTTGCATGGAATGCTGCTCCGAGGCGGGGTGGAGACGAGACACTCGTAGACTGTGTGTGGAACTTGTAAGGTATCCCTCGTTCTATTTTTCATATTTCGTTAGAATCCGGTCAAGTTTAAGGTTAGTTGGAGTACACGATACCACACGTAAAATCAAGTTAACAGCACTTCTGGTATAATAAAGTGAATAAATAACACATACACAGCATAAATAAACTATAAATTGCCATAAAGACATGATAGTTCAGCAGGAAATAGGTTATTTCACATAGGAGTAAATTTTTAATAACAGATACTAACGTTGGTTGGCGAGATGTTTTGAGCAGATTTAAACGAAGTAAATGTTGAATAATTGCAAATAATATGCATAAATAAACCTTTTATCATGTCTAATACACATTATTTCAGAGATAAATCAGTAATTTCAGTAAAGGAAAAATCTAACCCATAAATTTTGGCATATTCCAGTTTTAGTATTTCTGAAGAGATTTCCGTACAGTAAAGACAATAAAGAACCTATATTACACAGGCCTAGACTCACTATAACCATAACTTCAGAAATAAATATAGTTTAGTAGGATTTTTAAAGAAATAAACTAGATGATAAAATAATAGTCTGAAACAGAATGAAAATAATTCATTGTAATGAAACTTGACCATCTTAAAGCTACAAAAACAGCAGCAATAATCCCTGAGACAGCCTAGTAGATAAATTAATAGATTTCTGATAGTTTTTAAAGCATCTAATAACCACAAGAAGTAATTATATTGGATTTTTAATACTCATTTGCTTAAACAGTTCACATATATAATTGGAGGTCTGTTAAGTAATTTCAGGTTTTAAAAAGTAGAAAAACGGGCAGTAAATAAAATAATCTTTCAATTTTAATAGGTTTTAAATAGTTTCAGTCTGTAGAATATGAAATATCAGTGAGTAAATAGACGCCGGTAAATCGATCAATTTGGTCAACCTTTCGGAATTAATTCTAACACTTTTAAACCATTTCAAAAGCACAAAGAGCATGTAAATAACAGTTAACACACATAATTAATTTTCTAAACACATTTAAAGGCATTTCACTAACCTATTGTAGGATAATCCAATCTCATAGTGACTTGCTAGAAACACTACACATATAAAATGCTTCTACACTAATTTTAAACACTGCCATACAGTATAAAGGGGAGAATAAATTAAAATAGCCATAAGGCGAAGTAAATTCATCTAGATCTTGTAGTTTCCAACCTTCTAAGTATTTTTAAACATTAAAAGAACACGTAAAATAGTATAACCGACTTTGACATTTTTTCATTTAAAAGCCTACTTAGATTCCGGGTTAAAGAGTAGCTTGTTTTAATAATCCATCCTTTGAGCTTCCTACATATTTATTTCATGCCGTTTGAAGCAATAGTACCGATGTTATGATTTTCCTAAAAACACTCGACATAAAACACACGTGTAAATCACTAAATAATTTATTGTGTCTCAGAAATAACAGCTACAAAGATAAAATAAACTTCAGAATATGCAGTTTAATTCAGGCTACACTTTGATAATTTTTCCGGCTTAATATTCAATAAACTTTCAGAGTTATAAATAAAAACATAAATTATAGTTACGCTTGATTGTTAGAATTACTCAGTTTACCTTAACTCAACAGATTTAAACAAAGTTCATATTTAGGGACAGTCTAAAATCAGGAATAATATTTTAAACGTAATTTCAAGTTAATTACTAAAGCCGATGGTAAATAAGAAGATAACAGAACACTGACTTAGGTGGTAGTCCATGTAACACATCCATATTTGGTAATTTGTTGAAGAGAGATGTACCACGTGATCCCCAAGTTAATATAAGGCCGCTTAGAGGTGTGAATTTGGTCTGTCGTCTCCAGTGTCTTTTGTAACTCGGTGGTGAACGCACGGTGGCGCGAGGTCCGCTCGGGCTGGCGGAACAGGCTGGTCATGAACCAACCTGGACGAAGGAACAGGATATAGCGGCCATGTTGTAGTTTTCAACCGACAGTGACTAACCATGTAAATTGTCAGCTAAATTCAGTTTTTGGGGTTTTTCTCGCGGTTATGCTCTGGAATCTCAACTTGCAACTTTTGGAAAAGATTTAAATCCGATAGCCTTAGCTAACAGTGCTTTATAACATTTATGTGGAAACTTTTGAAGAATATATGACTTTTTGATTTCGACTTGAGACTTTCATTTACTAAAATAATTCCTTTCTTGCAGAAGGTAAGCCTGCAAGTGGCGACTGTGGTCATTTGAACTGTTAGCATTATTAGTTTTACACGGTTTCAGAACTTTCTTATGGACTTATAATATATTTTGGACAACATCTGGTTCAGGTGCATTAGCCGGGTACCTAACCCCAGTACCCCGCGAAGTCCCTGACAAACTGAGCGGACGCTGTGGCCGGTCTACCGCCATCCTCTGAGCGTCTGAGGTGCGCATCACGTCGCCAGCAGTGCACACGGTAAAGTGATTCTAACAGTGCGACATGGTTGCAACATACCATGGCCCGAAAAATACCCCTGAGTAGCTAAAGACTTGTTTGGGAGAGCCAACTGAGCTAGACATCTGCAAAAACTATTCACTTGTAAAATTAGATGTCTTTTAATTTGTAGAATAAATTCATACCTTTTGTGAACCCATCTTTTTATGTCTTGTAACCCCTGGGACATGTCATGTCCAAGGTTCAATATTAATATATTGATAGAGAAAGATCAAAGAGTTTTAATTGCGGACGCCATACAGTGTGTCTAATAAGTTTCAAAGCAGAGCCACCCCCACCAAAAGAGATTATTACACTGTATTGGCAGTATAGGTGGGAAACATTTGCCGTTAAATGTCCTCCACAAGTAGATTCTCAGTATTTCAATTATAAACATTTTCATTCAATAGTTTTACTAGCCATTGCCGATGCCAAGTGCAACTTTATAATGATTGATGTTGGAGCTTATGGCCGAAATAACGACAGTAGCATTTTCAACGAGTCGTCTTTGGGAAAGGCATTTTTACGCACCAAACTACACATTCCTAGTACTCAAGAAATTCTTGAAACAAATGTAACTATTCCATTTTACATAGTTGGTGACGAGGCCTTCCCGCTTCGCTCCAATTTAATGAGATCGTACGCGAGAAGAAAACTTGATTTTTCTAAACGCGTATTTAATTACAGACTTTCCGTTGCACGTCGTACAATTGAACGTGCTTCGGCATACTGGCAAAAAAAAACAAAAAAAAACAGTATTTTCCAGGAATCAATTGCAACTGACGTAGAATTGATAGAGGCGTTGATTCGCAGTGCCTGTGTTTTGCGTAATTACATTCGACGAAATGAAGAGGATAATGCATTCGAAAAGCTATTTCTTGACGATATGATAGAAGTGAATGAGCTTCACCCTATCCCGCCAACCTCTGAAAGAAGAGGTAATTGTGAAGCCATCAGAATCATGGAAACATTAACTATTTCATCTCGCCGATAGGATCTGTGCCTTGGCAAAATGATCAAATTGATTGTTGAAATACGAACATATATCACTTCGTTACATCTACTATTTATTTGTTACTTAATCAATTAAAAAAGCTGGTGTGAATTAGAGTAATAATTGTAAAAAAAATTTCAATAAAAATTGTAATTAAAAAAACTTACCAGATGTTTTCAACTGATCTTCAATTTCCTTCCAAATGGCAGCAATTAAATTCCTGTTGCGGTGATTTGGATGCTTAACATAATAAATCTCCTTTCGTTCTCTAACCAGTTCGATTAATTTCTCAACATCCATTTTTAGAGGGCTAGGAAAAAATAAGAACGAAAAACACACAATGCACGCACCTTGCACCAAGTCGGTAAGAATGAGACTGGACTGGAGTGTACGCACCAGAATCAAGACAGGTTGGGTTCCTCGTCCACTCGACGGGACTGGCTTAAGCCGGACGCGACTGAGACGCTACCTGTGTCAATGAACAGATGGGTGGAGGAATGTTGGATTTTCCTGTTGACTCAGCTGGACGCGTCTGATGTTATAGCACCCAGACCTGTCCGCACACAGAATCAGTGCGCTGCTAGGCCTACGTACACGCCATCTCTCTGCAATCTTAATCACTTATTATGGTTCCTTCCTCTTATTTTGGCGCGATTCAGTTGATTCATTCTGGGTGTTTCGTTTCACAAATAGTAGTGTATCACTAAGCAGACAAGAGATTTGTCTCAATTTTTACAAGAATTGTTTTAGTTATGATGTCATTGTTTTTTGTAGGTTGATCGCTTGCTGTGATTAGTTTTCTTTTCTGGCACTAATTTTTGCACGATTTTTTTCTGCATACCTATTCTCCATTGGTATTAACATCTAACTATCTCATTGTAGTGTGAGGATCGGCGCCGTGTAATGGGATACCACACGATGTGTAAATGAGTTTCTACAGAGCCACGCATTCGATCGATACAATCATTTTTCGATCTGCCTACTTTTCAGTTTAACAGTAGTTACAGGGAACAATACAGCATGAAAATCCAGTTCTCTTGATTTACAGCTGATTCCAATTGTCTGTTAGATTCATAGTATTTCGAAAAAAAAATTCAATTAATATCTAGTTAAGTCTAGACTGCAATATATTTGTTTAGATATTATTCATAATTGTTAGATTCTTACTAAGAAAATTAACAGTGCTGTATTGTTTAGTTTTTGCTTTTATTGTTAAATTCGTGTCGGCGTTACGGAGGTCCAGTATGTAACGATGTTGATAACTAGTACACAGTCGTTTAAATTTGCATACAAATAATTTCCAAACTAAGAATAACGACAAACTAAAATTAAATGTTTTAATTAAGATTGCTGATCTCTATGCGTAAGAGAAGTTTGAGGCATATATCGTCATCCAAAGAAAGATTTTAAAGTAGAAATATGTGCCGAAACGCTTCACATTTGAGATTGACACTGAATAAATACAGGGAAAATCACCAATATAGTACTTTTCTCATAATCTGGGGGAGATACCATATCTGTGTACCAAATTACGTGTTTCTGGGATAACGGAGTGTATTGCAAAATTATGATGATTGATGGCAAGTGAATGTCGTAATCGGTTTAACCTTTGAATATCACTAACTTAAGTGAGGACAGGACCGAAGTAAAATTTAACAAGTTAGTTAAGCTTAGCAAGCACCATTTGTAATGAAAATCTGTGATTTATAATATAACCCCGATCAAAGATATTAAGGCACAAACCACCAATATCGGACTTTTCTTTTTAATTGGGGCTAAAACTTCATTTATGTTAAAAATTAAATCTTTCTATGCATTGGGGAAGTACTCTAGAGTTTTGATGATAACCATTTTGTGAGTGACATAATAACTTGCATATCACTAGCTCCCAAGCTAAGGGCTGCTACGAAGCAAAACTTGATGCGTTAGCTAAGCTTGCACATCTCTATGCGTAACAGAGAGTGTTGGATGAGCGGCAAAGTTCTGGTTACGCATTCGGAAAGACATGGATTCGAATCTCCGTCCATCCATCCAGATTTCGGGTTTCCATGGTTCCCGAAATGAGTCTAGGAAAATGACTGGATGGTTCTTTCAAAAGGCCATGACATAGTTCTTTCCTCCAGTCCTTTCCCGCCTGTAGTGACCTCGAGGTCGATGAGGCATAAAGCCATAAACAAAACAAATAAATAAAAATATCGATACATGACATAATTTTGAGGTATATAGCGTCATCAAGACGCAAGACATTATAATGTACCACTTCGTGACTGGAAAGTGTGTGCGTGTTATTTAGCTATGTTCGAATTGTGCTGCAAAATTCCACCCGCCTTTGTCATCGGCTAGGGCCAGATGACTCCTACCTACCCTAAAAGGACGAACGATTTACTGCAGGCCATAAAGCTAAAAGCTTCGTGCATTGACAAAACGACGGCTCGTGTGTTTCTGAAAAAAAGGTAGGTTGCAGAACGCCCCTTTTAGGAGCCCAGCGAATCGAACAGCTTGTTAAAAACTTTTATAAATTGTATGTTTCATGAGGAGCACCAACGGAGGTCGTAGACGTCCCGCCAAACGCTCCCATTGGCTGAAATTTTCCGGGCCGGCCAAAACATCGGGGCCTGGAAGTTTTCGACGGGAGCAACAAGCGAGAGGGAGACACTGTTTCTGGTCGGCGAACAACACGCAGTGGCATAACCACGGAGATTACCTGCTGGGAGGCAGCTCATTCAGGGGGTCGCTTAGGCAGTGTGTTCTTCAAGCGTCATCTGCTACCTTAAAGAACTCTTGCTTCATTCAACCCTAGGCAACGCTCTGAGATTTGAACCATGCTCTGAATTGTTCACTAAACGCTTCATTTTGTAACCTCCTTATATGTTCAGATCTGTTCAATAAATTAATCAATTTTATATTCAAAGAAAATAATGTAGGTGTTGTAAACCCTGCTTTCAGTTACTTCCTTTCCACTATGTCATTTGTGTTTTAATAGTAATTGCAAAAGGACAATTGCTTTGGTAGACAGTATTTTAGAAATGGAACGTCGCTTCTCTCGGATAGAGAACAGTTCCATTCTTGGCGCCTACCTTAGATTAATTATAGTAATTATTTTATTAATTTATCTAATTAATTTATCAATTTTAATAACTTATTCAAAAGTAGACACCACAAAATCTGGATCCCAACGTGGGGTTATATCGAAACATGAATTAATGCAAGAGTTTATATCAAGTAATAATATTAAGTAAATGATGAAAATTTATTTCAGTGGAAGCCAGATGAGCCTGCAGAAAATTTTATTTGTGTTATATGTAATATGTTAATGCTATGCCATCTGAATTATTTTATTAGTCCTGCAACGTGGATGGATGCAGTTCGAAAATCATAGTATATGATATATTTTGTTGATTCATGTTCAAATCGACGTTGAAAAATTGTTTTGCTTGTCAATGGTAGAAATATGATGTGATGATTGTCTTTCGTTCGATATGTTGTTGTTTTGTCGGTTTTCTTTCAATTGTTATGTTGTTTTCTCTAATTTTGGTATTGTATGGTAATGGTTCTGTTGAAGATTATTTCGGCTGTTCAGCGTTGAAAAACGTGATGTTTGATTCTAAAGAAACAGGAACCAGAGATATACTTAGAGAATATAAGGCTGATTTGCGCACACTAGAACCAGGCAGAAAATTGGTTGAAATTGAAAGAAAACAAGAAGACAAAGCGTGCGAAAGTGCATTTTCAATTACCGAATCCACCAAGATCAGGATAGTTGATGAAATCAAGTCCATACAGCGACAGCTGTCCGTGATCACAGCAACAACAAGAAAAGGAAAAAATCATAAAAATGCAACAAAGGTTAAATGGCTGCGGCGAAAGAGGAAATTTGAAGTATGTAAAGTTTTTACATGTGCAAGAAACATTTGACCTGATGCGAGGTGGTGTTAACAGTCTGCACATCCAACATAACTGTAACAGTTGCTAGATGACGGATAATCTATTTTGGGAAAGCCATGTATAAATAGTGACTTCCCGCAGGGAACGTAATCGTGATTAATTAATTGGTGAGCGATTTCTCTCCTCACTCCCGCCGACCACAGGCACCCGAAATTCGGCAGCAGCGATTCGGCCAGTAATAGCGCAAAAAACAGAGATGCACTCACCTTATGATTGTAGCGTCGATTTGCATGTTCAGGCTATAACGTGACACCAGCTATTATTTCCAGCAAGATGCAACCAGGATGCACCGAAATCTGAGCTGTAAAACACTCTTTCCTCTGAAACTTGGCATAACTCGCCGACAGTCAAATAAGTAGCTTAATTCGCTACGATGTTTATCCACGCAAACTTAACCGTCGCGGACGTGAGCGTAACAACAATAGTAACTCATAAAAAGAAAAAGTCACACATATATAATTTCCTTGTGGAACAAGGCACGCTAATATTGCATTGGCCAGTGGATATCTCAATTACGCCAGCTGACCTTTATTCCACCGCGAACATAGATGCCCGCGGCCGACGGAAAGAAAAATAAGAAATCGCTCAACCAGTTGCGATGGTAGAACACGCCAGGGGATATGGTTTATTGGTGGCCGAGCCGGCTATTCATGCTACCCTAAAAGGAATACCGGATACGACTGCAGCGCCAGAACATATGTTTAGCCAGAATGTTTGTGAAAATACAGACACAACAAGTAACTAACAAAACTGTTACAGATCGTTTATCGACGATGAACAGATATGTTTGATGCATTGAATGATTTGTAGTATCAATGTGCCAGATAGCACAAATTTTGATTGCGAAAAATGGATTCAAAGAGTACATGGCCGTTTAAAATATTAAAAAGATGTCGGAGACAGTTTTGAAATCCAAGATTTATGTGAATGTGACCATGTTGGTTTAGGTTTGTTTTAAGTGAAATTTTATTTATAGAACAATCAGAAGGTATAGTTTGTTGGATAGTTAAAAATCAATCATTAAACTGATAAAGTAAATGGATTTGACGTCTAAGAATGACATTTTAGTTTTGTTTGTATGAATTATTTCAAATATATAACAAGCGGCAACGATACTAATGGGTCCCTAGTGTAAAAATTAATCGTTATAATAAAATATATTATACTTTAAAATACAAGGAATTGATGTACTAGTAATTATTCAGAATCAGATTCATCAGAAGATGTGAAATTGAAATAAAATTCTGAGGGATTGCCATCATTATTAGTCCTATCTGTCACTAGTAAAACATCAACTTGTAAGGGTGTTGGGTGCTGTAGGTTGAATGCATTTTTTTGAAATTATTCTCATTCTCAGTTTTTTAACTGATTCTGTGTAAAATACAATGGAACGATTCTTGCCGCATTCTGAACTAGCCTAAGAATTTTTGATCATTTTTGATTAGATCAGAGAAAAGTAACGTGAATTCGTTTTGAGTTTCCCTAGCAGAATTAATATCGCTAATTCAACTTTTTTTTCCACCAGGAATAGTACAGAATTGTCTAAAAAAAATTAGTCACCTTTCATTTCCTAACTGAAATGAACAAGTAACCTCTAGAAGCAATTAAAACATTGCGAAACACGATCTGTAGAACTTAAAACTAATTTCAAGTCTTATTACAAATGAAAGAGCTGAGTAATTTGATTGTTTCGAAAAGTGAACTGACTGTGTCAAGTGACCGTGTGTGGCTGAATATAATTCGTGGCAGTTATTAACACTTGCAGGAACCTATAACCTGATGAGAAGAAGTTCGACTGAAACAAATTTAACAGTGTATTGGTGGTTTGGTATAACCTACGTATTATTTAAAAATAATTAAAGTGTTTAACTATAAAACTATGCCTGAAAAATTCTTTAAATGTCCAATGTCGTTTTCAGGAACAGTTAAAGCTAGAATACTAAGGGCCGACCGAAGTATAACATCTTTCAAGTGTTTCAGTGTATTTGCATTACCAACAAAATATTAAAATATTCCCTCTATTATTTATTGAATTAGCAAAATAATTACTGCTAAGTGCACAAACTGTTAAATGGCATGAACTTATTGGCTGAGTGTCACTTTGATTCCCTTGGACTTGTTTCATGAGATAAATTTCATTCTCTTGGAATCACAAAAAAATTGGTAGCTACAATCTTCTTTGTCGACTTACCGAGCGTTTTGGGTGAGGTAACGCTCTGGCCTCGCATTCGGAAGGATGCGGGTTCGAATCCCCATCCGGTCATCCAGATTCGGGCTTTCCATTGTTTCCCCAAATCACCTCAGGAGAAAGCGGGGATGGTTCCATCAAAAGGTCATAGTCAATTTCCTTCCCTTTCCTTGATTCCATTCCTATCCCGCCTCTAATGAGATCGACGTTGACGAGGTGTAAAGCCAGAGCAACAAACTTTAGTCGACTTTGCCAATTTGCTTTCCTTGGCCTTGGTTCATCAGGTCTTCTACGTTCCATGGATTCTCGTTCAGATATAGAATCATAGCACAATACCAGAATTTCATCTCCTGTAATGAGTGGCATGGTGGCTTAGTGGTTAACGGATTAAGCTGTAGGTCCCCTATATCCAGTAGGATTACCGTCTTAGGCTACGCGGCTATGGTACGGGTTGATTGCACAGCCAATAAGAAACACTGTCACCAAGTCATTACGACCACACGAATTTACTTCTATCTCCTGTAACGATAGATTGCTGTATTTCTGTTTAATTGTCAGGGCAATGGTTGAAAAATATGTAACAGTAAGTAACCCGTTGTTCCTATTTAACGAAAGGCAGAATTTAGGGTGCCTATTTTGCGCTGACCTTGCTCATGGTCATGAAGATGCAATGCACCGTGATCTTCGAAAACCCAAACCTTTATGGAAGTTCCTTTAACACCCGGTTTGCATCACCTAATCCTCGACTAAAACATCTGCTGACATCACATCCTGAGTTCAACCAACACGTGGATTATATTAGATGTGCCATTGGTCCTGTCGAAACAGTTTAGCCCATTCTTTCACAGCAGAAAACAGAGGGGAAGGTTCGTCGTACACTCCACCCAAGCACTGTTTAATAATATTGGGAGTAGGACCTTCCTTTGAGAGGTACTTATTACTGCTCGAAACTGGGTATTTTCTAACATCAAACACACAATAAACGGTCTGTCAACCTTCACAGTAGACGACAAAATGTAACATGTATTATTTATTTCGGGAGGTCATTTATTTATCTTATCGTAATTATAATTAATTTGAAAATAACAATATTATTCTTTTGTGAGTGGTGATGGGATAAACTTCTTGCATTGTTAACATTGAATTATGTTTCCAAAGGCAATCGAACATTTATTCAATAAACATGAGAGCAAATCAATCAATTAAGTACAAGTAAAAAAAAACAATTCTTAAGGCACGTCACTGTACAAATCATCATAAAACATAACTGACAAAACACAACAAAAACATATGCTTGGGGCTTGAAAACATAGTTCACCTTATACACGTTCTCACTGGTTCAACTGAATATCATAACGTTTTAGCACGAGTACTATATTAATCTCGAAAGATTTCTCCGAAGGAACATTTCAGGACGTTTCGCGTGAAAAATAATGCAGTTAGTTATAATTATAGGTACATTACCAGTTTCTCCGTGCCTTGTAGCACTATGCAGATGACAGCACGGCTTTCTTAAGTTAGGGAGTTCTGTAGTTAATTGTCATCACATCTGAAAACTCTGAAATCTGCTAAAAGTAAAAGAAACTTGCGAATTACCACTCATGATCGATTTTAAAAGCATCAGCTCAGATCTCCTAGACTCCTCTCCTCCAGTTTATGAGGCGAAGTGTCCTTTCCTTCTCTCTTTCCTCCATCCCATCCATCGTTCCACACATGCAAACAAGCCAACAACTGTAGTGTGTTAAATCTTTCTTCCCATTCACCTCAAAATTTCCACTCATTGCCTTTCAGATCCACTTTACAAACATTTTTAGAATTTCTGAAATTATTTATTGCCGGGCAGATGTCCTTACCTGTGAAAGATTTTCTGCCCAGATTATTCATGAGGACAGTTTTCGCCCAGTGCCCGCTGACGTGCTAGAATGGTGAGCCTACTTGCCAGTTCCTCACCCTACCATTTATTCTCTATTCTGGCTAGAAGCTGCAGTGACCAAAGTGACTCTCACGGGTCCTTGTTTGACCAGTCACCAGTACACTAGTCATTGCGGTGCATTACTTTATTATAAGAACTATCATTGTTCGACGACATGTGATGTCTCGTCAGAAATTAATATCACTATTACATACCTAGCGTGGTGGTGTAATGGTTAGCGTTCTGGCCTCGCATTCAGGAGGACGCCGGTTCGAATCTCCGTCCGAGCATCCAGATTTGGGTTTTCCATGGTTTCCCAAATCACTCCAGGCAAATGCTGGGATGCTTCCTTCAAAAGGCCATGGCTGAATTCCTTCCCATTCCTTGCCCCCCCCCCCTCATCCTTTCCCGTCTCTAAAGACCTCGCTGTTAAAAGACGTTAAACAGTTTTTCTTTTTTTAAAAAAACACACTATTACACATAGAATGTAGTGGATTGTCGGAACTTTATGTGGTGTACCCCGATGGTAAATTATTTATTCAAATTACTTATTACACCTTGCAGCTATTGCCGGTGCGTACTATGATTATCTGCATGAATTCTGCATTCATGAACAAATATCGAGAGCTAGGAATTACTTCCACATGATATGGATAAACTATACTGTCTAGAATATTCATAGTGAATTCTATTATGTTTAACATACATTGGGAAATGGAGGACTTCATAAGGTGAAAATAGCAATCTGCTATAAACTATAATATACATTTATTCATGAAACAATGGAATAGTTGATTTATTATTATTAAAATTTATCAAAGGAAACGTTTAATTTGAAAACCATGAAGCAGTGGATTAACGAAATATCTTATCTTGTCAAAATTGTTCGCCCGGACCGTAACTGGGAAAGATGGACATTTTTGGGGAACGCGACAATTACCGAAGATGTAATTTACGGTGGCAAATTTCTGAAGTCTTTACCGTGAGTAAATGATCCACGTCGGCGAAAGATCGTTGGGAATCTCCACAGCGATCAAAATTACCGGATGGTAACTATGAAGACAGACCAGCTGCGCGGAAATGTTCACGAATGTGCGTGAAATCGAACTGAAGCAGCTTGCACACACAGCAAGCACGAATGACACAACTCTCGCAGAAAGACTGAAGATAACGCACTGTGGTATAGATTTCACTACATATCAACTTCCCAGTCACTTTAATCAGCTCCCTATCCACCCGAGACTGGACTGAACACATCAGCGGTAAGCATTGAAACAGCAATAACTCGAATTAGTTAAAAACAATCAACTCGCTAGTTAGCACGCTCCACTCTGCATGCCTATTCGATGACTCCTGTATATGCTGGCCTATCATAGCACGTCACTGGTTTTCTATCTTTGTCACACAGTGTTTTGCCTTTCTCTCCCTTTGGCAAACGGAAAGTTGCGAGGCAGTTTCTGAAGGTCCCAGGGGAATGCAACGCCTAGCGGTAGCTGCCACTCACAATCTTTTTCTAAAGCTTGTGACAGACCCTGTGTTATCCTCACCGGCCATCAAAGCAGCTTGTAAACACAACAAGAGTCAGTGCGAACAGCTACATCACGTTGGAAGGATACTTTCCTGTACTACTGATTTATTTATATAAAAATGGAGCGTCCGGGCACCGGCAGCTATAGTGTGTTTGAAAGCAAAATTAGAAAGTTACTCCTCAAAGATATTACCAAACCGATTGTGACAGTTATTTGCAATGGCATTTTAGTCTAGAATATGTTCCAAGAAGCAAAAAAGTATTGATAAAACTGTTACTAAAAGCAGTGATACAACAATTATCCAATGGAACTTTGAAAAAAGACTAACCACTTCTTTTGTAAAATTGCAGTTCAAATAGAAACTGCTAAATGAAAAAAAAAAAAGGTCACACCTATTAATCACCACTTTTATGGATTCAGGTTTATTATTTATTTAATAACTCTTGCTATATACATTTGAAAACATATTTTTCATTTTTTTCCTCCGATTCTGCCACCAAGGAACATGTAGACACTTGTCACAACTGTTGTGAACCATGAGGAGAGCGAGGAACGAGTGCCCCCCAGAAGTACAACCGCGCGTGTTAGGCCCAGAAGGAATGTCTGTGTTGTCATCTGTCTGCGAAATGTGTAACTTTGTAAGTGTATTTTTTGTTTGTGAAATATACAGTTTATGAGGTGGAGAATGGGGATCGTACCAGCATTCGTCTAGATGATTGAGGAAAAACTAAAAATCGCAATCAGGACTGTCGGTACGCGAGGGCCAGTGCTCGTGTTCAGTCCCGTTGTATCTCCCTGAGCCAGTGTACTGCGCCTCAGCACACTGAACCACACTAGAGGTTTTTTTTAATTATTTTTTACATTATGTGATACATTTCAGTACGATATTGAAGAAGAGGTATGATAATATTTCAAGGGAAAGTTGTATAGCGCAAGAATAAATTAATACATTATTCCCAATTTGTAAACACAAATTCCTGAGTGCTCTTCTCCAATAAGAGAATATAGACAAGCAGACAGCTGCCATACATTTTCACTTGCATTATGTTTACAATTATTGTTAGCAGTTGCCCTGCTAATCGTGTAATATAAGAACACTTAAACTCATAACTTACCAGAGTTAAAGGCACCAAAAAAAAAAAAAAAAACTACATTGTCATTACTCTTGAAAATAAAACTCGTGCCTAGGTTTTCATGAGCATCCGGAGTCTACACCAGCACATGAATAATTTAGAGTCGACCATTATAAGTGGTTGGGGGGGGGGGGGAGAGGTGGTGAAGAAAACAATATCGTTGAAAATGTTATATGCATTGAGCTTGAGGCAAGTTAATTGATGAATCTGTGAAAAAATACATGAATGCTAAATAAATAATCTACACTCCTGGAAATTGAAATAAGAACACCGTGAATTCATTGTCCCAGGAATGGGAAACTTTATATACACATTCCTGGGGTCAGATACAACACATGATCACACAGACAGAACCATAGGCACATAGACACAGGCAACAGAGCATGCACAATGTCGGCACTAGGACCGTGTATATCCTCCTTTCGCAGCAATGCAGGCTGCAATTCTCCCATGGAGACGATCGTAGAGGTGCTGGATGTAGTCCTGTGTAACGCCATGCCAAGCCATTTCCACCTGGCGCCTCAGCTGGACCAGCGTTCGTGCTGGACGTGCAGACCACGTGAGACGACGTTTCATCCAGTCCCAAACATGCTCAATGGGGGACAGATCCGGAGATCTCGCTGGCCAGGGTAGTTGACTTACACCTTCTAGAGCACGTTGGGTGACACGGGATACATGTGGACGTGCATTGTCCTGTTGGAACAGCATCTTCCCTTGCCGGTCTAGGAATGGTAGAACGATGGGTTCGATGACGGTTTGAATGTACCGTGCACTGTTCAGTGTCCCCTCGACGATCACCAGAGGTGTACGGCCAGTGTAGGAGATCGATCCCCACACCATGATGCCGGGTGTTGGCCCTGTGTGCCTCGGTCGTATGCAGTCCTGATTGTGGCGCTCACCTGCACGGCGCCAAACACGCATACGACCATCATTGGCACCAAGGCAGAAGTGACTCTCATCACTGAAGACGACACGTCTCCATTCGTCCCTCCATACACGCCTGTCGCGACACCACTGGAGGCGGGCTGCACGATGTTGGGGCGTGAGTGGAAGACGACCTAACGGTGCGCGGGACCGTAGCCCAGCTTCATGGAGACGGTTGCGAATGGTCCTCTCTGATACCCCAGGAGCAAAAGTGTCCCTAATTTGCCGGGAAGTGGCGGTGCGGTCCCTTACAGCACTGCGTAGGATGCGACGGTCTTGGCGTGCGTCCGTGCGGTCGCTGCTGTCCGGACCCAGGTCGACGGGCACGTGCACCTTCCGCCGACCACTGGCGACAACATCGATGTACTGTGGAGACCTCGCGCCCCACATGTTGAGCAATTCGGCGGTACGTCCACCCGGACTCCCGCATGCCCACTATACGCCCTCGCTCAAAGTCCGTCAACTGCACATACGGTTCACGTACACGCTGTCGCGGCATGCTACCAGTGTTAAAGACTGAGATGGAGCTCCGTATGCCACGGCAAACTGGCTGACACTGACTGCGGCGGTGCCCAACCGCTGCGTAGCTAGCGCCCTTCGACGGCCAACACTGCTGTTCCTGGTGTGTCCGCTGTACCGTGCGTTTGATCATTGCTTGTACAGCCCTCTCGTAGTGTCCGGAGCAAGTATGGTGGGTCTTACACACCGGCGTCAATGTGTTCTTATTTCAATTTCCAGGAGTGTATATATGCAAGGTCTGCAACTTGATAAAAGCCCTTATATCTTGCAATTTTCACCTGGAATTGGAATCCCACGCCACATCTCATACAGCACACCAAAACACCCGATATACGAATTGCATTCAAGTTCTAAGGCCTCCGATTATTTTTCTAACTAACCACTAACCCGAAAACTATGAAAATGGTGTTACTTCTTGACGTAATCTCCCTGCAGACCTACAAATTTTCATAACGTCGATGGCATGATTCAATGGCCGTGGCGAAGGCTTCTTTAGGAGTCTGTTTTTACTACTGGAAAATCGCTGAAGCAATAGCAGCACGGCTGGTGAATGTGCGGCCACAGAGAGTGTCTTTCATTGTTGGAAACAGCCAAAAGTCACTAGGAGCCAGGTCAGGTGAGTAGGGAGCATGACAAATCACTTCAAAGTTGTTTTCACGAAGAAAGTGTTGCGTAAAGATAGCCCGCTGTGCGGGTTCGTTTTGGTCCGTCAGTATTCGTGGCACCCACCTGGAGGACACTTTTCGCATTTTCAGGTAGTCATGCATGATTGTCTGTACAGAACCCACGGAAATGCTAACACTGGAGGCGATCTGTTCAACAGTCATTCGGCGATCCCACAAAACAAGTCTCTCCACTTGCTCGATCATGTCGTCAGACTGGCTTGTGCGAGGCCGAGGTTGTTTTGGTTTGTTGTCACATGAAGTTCTGCCTTCATTAAACTGTCGCACCCACAAACGCACTTTCGACACATCCATAACTCGATCACCACATGTCTCCTTCAACTGTCGATGAATTTCAGTTGGTGTCACACCACGCAAATTCAGAAAACGAATGATTGCACGCTGTTCGAGTAAGGAAAATGTTGCCATTTTAAGTATCTAAAACAGTTCTCATTCTCGACACTGCCTCTTCATTCCATCTGTCGTACAGTGCTGCCATCTCTGTCACGTATTAACAACAAATGCACACTCATTTTAAAACAATGCACGTTTCTATTTCTTTCCAGCCTGGACAAAAAAATCGGAGGCCTTTGAACTTGAATGCACCTCTTACACAACAACCTTAACCCAACTGTAATCCTATCTTTCTCGCTCAGTTTTCTCCTGACCTGGAATTCCTGAACCAAACCCTTGACGTGACTAGATCTGTCTAAGATATTCCCCAGAAATGTGTGAAATTCTCTATACTATCCTTGTTACAACATCGCACGTCACATTCAGTAGAACAGTCAATCAGAAAAATATACTTGTCCATAAGTACCAATCTTCTTCTTCTTCTTGATAGCACGTATCCCGCACGGGTCTGCTCTACTGGACGTCTTCTTCCAACTAAGCCGATCCTGTGCATCCTCAGGCGAGGCATTCAACTGTCGCAAGTCCTCCCGCAAGGTATCCAACCAGCGCTTCCTGTGTTGCCCTGGCACAAATACCAATCCTCTGTCACAACTAAATCACCCATTGGCTCCTTCCCTCGTAACAGCTCTCATTCTTAAACTTGTAATATGCATTTCCTAACCACAAGTTATTGCATATCACAAGTGAAACTACCTCATCATAGGTCATGCCACCTGAACCATAATCCACCTCATATACCATGGCTAAACCAGTTATCAATCAGGATAAATAGTCACAGACAAACAGTTTACTCCCAAAACTGTACCACCCAGTTTCTGTCTATGCCAACATTCATACCTCTTGTGACCTCAGCAACTGTTTTATAGTCAGAGTGATCAGAGTAATTTGTGAAACTATGTGACCATCAGAACTCCGTAGGTAAGATTGGCCTGCAAACACATTTTTAGATACTAATCACCGTCCAGGACTCAATATCGTATGATATTTTACCTTTCTCCTTACCATTGCATGCTGATCACTTGCATACATAGATTATTCATTTTTCTTGTACTTATTTTTACATTTCTTTAATTATTACGTTAAAATTACGTTCTAATTTGTGTATAAAATTTTACAATTTGAGCCCCAAATACCTCTGCTCTGCTCAAATAGAAACAATTCTTTCAGGTCTGTTGGGCATAGATACCAAAGTGAACTTAATCATGTACTTGATCTGTGATGTCCATGAGTAGGGACAAAGTCTGAAATACAGCGTTTTTCGTTGCCACAGCCACCCTTCTACATCTACAAATCTACATATTTACTCTGCAATTCGAAAAATTGTCGGCGGTAGAGGTTGCTTTCCACCAAAACCAATCTTTACTCTATATATTCCAATCCCGAATAGCACGTGGGAAGAAAGAATTCATATTAAGCACCAGTGTGGCAACTTAGTTCTCCAGTCTTATTTCTCCTGTTATTGTGACACAAGTAGGTTGGTAGACGAAATACTTCATCGCACTTGTAAACGAAAGTAGGTGTACTCATCTTTACCAATAAGTGTAAACGAAACCTACGTCATCTATCTACCACATAATCTCAGCCCAATTTATGAGTCAATTATGTGACGCTTTCGTAAGGACTGTGTTACGCAGTCATGAATCGAGCAGCTCTTCACTGTACTTTCGTTATACTGTCAATCAACCCCATACGAAACAGAACTCACACAGTCAGACGGCACAATAGTAGTCCAAATGTGGACGCACGAGAATTTTGTACGCTGTCTCCTTTGTTTGTGTATTATACATTTTCAAAATTCTATATATGAACCGCAGACTAGAATTAGTTCTACCTATGACCAAATTAGTGCAGGTCCCATTTCATGTTGCTTTGTGCTGTTATGCCTAAATGCTTCAGGAAATCGACCATATCAATAAATGGATTGATTTGGCGGGGACAAGACGACATACTACGACCAACCAGTTAGAAAATTTCGTATCCATTCATAATCTGCACTGATATACGCTCGAATCGTTGCAAAAAGGCGGTTATGAGGCACAGAGTCGAAGGCTTTCTGAAAAACTAGAAAAAGTGCATCAACTTGTGAACCTGTATCAATACATCATGCGAAAATAAGGCCAGATGAATTTCACATGTTTTTTGCATCTGAAATCCATGTTCGTTGGGTGTAACCATATAATTTTCGTAGAAAATACATCCTTTTAGAGTACAAATCAGGATAGAACCTCCCAACAGATTCAAACTATCATTGTTCAAATACAAGAAGTCCAACAAGAAATTATAAGATATAAACAATCTTGTTTGAGTTGGCATTGGTAACATTAGATGCTGATCTACCAGCAGTGGCTCCTGTTAAAGTTGACATAAAGCACTGTGGTGAAAATGGACCAATATACACTGTCAGTTTCCAAACCTACTGCACCAAATATACGCTGAGAAGAGGAGATTGAATATATTTCAATATTTACATGGTGATAGCCGCACTCTGGGTGAATGCCACATTGACAAATGTACATCATATGAACAGTTTAAGGAGCAATTTTTATTGCGGATGTTTATATTGCAATATATATTATTCTTTTCTCTTTATACGATATTCTGCCCATCGTCGCTTAACTAACAACATATTTGTTTTTTGCTTACGATCTTGCAATAAAAGAAACAATGAACAGAACGATGTTATTACCTAAGCGTCGAATTTTCAAGTTTGAACTTCCATGTAAAGTAAAGCAGCTTATCCACGGTCCAACTCACGGGACACCCGTGTAGAACTACTGTAGGATGCGCTCACCCATTGACGCTACTAGAAGAGGCCCAAAAATGTTCCAAGCAATCCTTTACATACGTACCTTCTCGCCGCACACCAGTGTCCTTATCGCACTCACGTAGGATGTTTTCTCAAATCATGATCCAACGCCATAGTGGACCCGTGTTGGTTGTCTGGGAGTCCAACAACATGCAACACGTCTTACGTGTAGTCTTGTAACGCATTTCACGCTCATCAAAATTCCTTTATCGGAAAATCGGATCATTGTAGGCCCTACAATTTGAACTGTGAATGGGCCACTGTAGCGGTGGAAAGGCGGGTGGCCGGCACGGAGAGGTGGTTTTTACTGCGGACGCGGGAGAGGTACTCGTCGTCCAGCCTGGGGAGAGGAAGCAGTACATCTTCCAAAGGTTGGAAGGTTGTTCTGCCTTGGCATCGAACCAGAGGGTTCGAAAGAAGCGTACTGCGGCAACCATTGAGTACGTTGCTTGAAGGACGTGGTGCCCTGCCTCTATAGCTAATATGCTATAACTTTTCCGCCGTCGACGGACGCCCATCACCATCACGGTAATGATCCTATGAACAGTGCAGTGTGGTACTTACATTCAGTCATTGGATACAACCCTGTAACGACCTTTTAATGATTAGGAGCTCTCGCCACCAGCAAAATATTGAATTAGTCAGGACATATTTTCCTATTGCAACACTTGATGGATAATTTAAATTATCCTGGCACCCGGCATTTGAAATCTAACGTGTTTCATGTTAGTATTATGTTTGCTTTATGGTTATGTAGGGAACTTCAATTTAAAACCAAGTGTGAAGCTTTCTTGTTTGCTTATTAATGTTGGGAATTTGTTTCATGATCAGTGGGTTAGTGTAGTAGTGCTTAAATGTTGTTGTTTGATGATTTATGTTGGGCTATTGTAAGACGAGGCTTTGCTTGATTCTTATTTTTCTATAACTAAATGTGTTAATATTAAAATTAAAAAACCCTCACCTATACGCCAAGATGAGTACCAAATAAATTAGCAGCCTAGGGTTTTCTTTGGATGATAAAAAGAGGAGTAAAAAAGTTTTCACCCTTTGCTACCAACCAGCACCCACTACAAGCTGTGAAATCATTCCACCTTTTTTGTTGTTGAAAGATGGGACAAAAAAATAAATCAATAAGGAAGTATGATATGGAAATAGAATTTAGTTACGAAAAAATGTAGAATTTGGCATTAAAAATATATTTTTGGAGTTTAAATTTATTTTTGATAAAATATTAACATCTAATTAATTATAAATTTATTTTTCCACCTCCGCATCCGCGAAATATCCCCATCCGTAACGATGACTTGCGTTACAATCCAAGTTGAAAGCAATATGGACACCCATCGCAATTACAGAAAAGGAGGCTCTTGCAGTTATGTGGACGTTCCAAAGGTTTAGATATCTGTTATTGGGTCAAAAAGTCATTATTTATACTAATCATAAAGTTTTGTCACTCCTCTTGTACACCAGTAAATCACATGGTAGACCTTATTAATGAAAGAATTCAACAATGAAGTCCGTTATAAATCCGATAAAGAAAATTTTGTAGCAGACGCTTTATCAAGATTACTAGTGGGCATGACTACAGAACATTGTTCTGGAGGCGACGTTAATGAACCCAAGTTGCTATACATGCGTGGAGAACAGCATGAGTTTGTTTTAAATAAACATATAAAGAGGGAGAAACAAAAGAATGACGTTATTAAGGAAGTCAGGACAACCTCACACAAAGCAGTAATTCCGATAAGTTAAATAAATTTAATTGTTTTAAATCTGGAATTCTATTTCACAGAACGAACGATACATATGAATATTTGCAATCATGGGTTCCAGAACATTTAGTACGAGATGATATTGTTCAACATAACCTGATTTACGGCTATTTCGGCATTCAGAAATTTATAAGTTGATTAACCAACACTTGGAGATTAGTAATATTTATAAAAGGATTTGGAAATTGATTGTAACAAGTACCGCCTGCCAGATAAGTAATAATGATAATAAGAAATGTTTTTGTGAGATGCAAAAATTATACGCTCACAACCTCTTGACCTAATAGAACTAAATATCTTTTGACCCTATGTCAAGAGGGGTTTTACTTAAATTTGTGTAATTTTGGATGTTCTTTCTGAGCACATTAAGCTTTATGCTGCTAAGAGGCTGACTCCAAAAATTATCATCTCTCAAATATTCATGAGTATATTTCGAATGTTGGAAGTCCTAAGGCCATTTTAACAGACAATAGTTCACAATTTTCAGGGAAAAATTTTTTGGGTGAATTGTTTTTGTACCCTACACATACCACTGGTAAAGATGTCTTATTATTACCCGCATGGTAATCCCGTTGAAATGGTAATACGAGAGCTCGTGAGGTGGTTTAGAACACCCAAATCACTCCAGGTAAATGCCGGGATGCTTCCTTCAAAGGCCATGGCCGAATTCCTTCCCATTCCTTGCCCCCATCCTTGTCCCCCATCCTTTCCCGTCTCTAAAGACCTCGATGTTAAAAAGAGACGTAAAGCAGTAAAAAAAAAAAAATTAGAACATATTACGAAGATAATCACAAGATATGGGCATTATAATTAGCATATATTGAAGATGTTATTAATACAATACCCCATGACTCATCATCTGTTTTTCCTTTCGAACTAATGTTTCAAAAGCAGACTCCGAGACTAGTGAATGAATATACAAAATTCTCTACTTCTCACGTGGACTACAGTGATAAACTTTAACTTGCTTTGCAACCACTAACCGAGCAAGAAGTAGGATCAGGACATCACACCCACTACTTATCAAACAGAGTACCTTGTTTCGTTGCAAACGCACTACCAATCATCAGCGATCAACAATAAAATCAAGATTTTTTTCCCCTTTATTTGAAGAACCTTTTGAAGCAGTTACGGTAAATAATGTGAAATTATATACAGTAGTAGATACAAAGACCAAACATTAGGGACACTGTAACGTGATTTCTTCGAAACCTTACTTGAACTTTATACATCCAATATTGGCATATCCGGAAGTCGCGAATCGGTGGATCCATCTTTTTCAAGAAAGTATGCTGCGAAAGTTTCCACCATAGATTCACGCACCGAGTAAGGCAAAAAAAGCCAACGCCTCAGAAGGCGCTCCTTTCTGGACAGCTGCAGTTGTGTGGAAGGCTGGCCGACATCATCTGATATCAACCTGCAACAGCGAACAGAATGCCTTAAATTGTAAGGTGACCGACCAGCAACTTGATATGCACGCACAACAAACAGAAAAAAACCACGCAGAATCAGCCACATACTCTAAGCTTAAACAAAAGTGACGCAACAGGTATGATAAAAAGTATTGAACCATTGTGACATTTTAGCGGCTGACCTGATTATAGCCCTGTCATGAAGAAGAGGTTTGAAATTTTCTATCTCCTCTTTTTATTTAACTTGCTGTTCTAGCGATGGGTAACAAACATACTGTGTCGCATTTCTTAAATAATGTTCAGAGTTTAATCATTACGAAATGTGCCGTGTTGCATTTACGATGTGATTCTCTTTATATCTTTATATTACGTATCATAGTATGACTTTTGTGCGGCTAAACCAAATAATTAATCCTTTAGTTGTTTTTCTTCATAATATAAATCACAACTTTTATTATTTAAGTACATCGTTTTAAATACATCATCGGACTTCTTCAATATGCAAGCTCTCCTTAGCCGCTGCGCTAAGCAATCTCCTAGTATCCGTGTATCTTCTCGTTGCTATGGAAACCTCCTTAAAAGAGTATTAACATGCCCGTGACATGGAACTCCTACTTCAAGGATGTTATTATACTATCGGTTATGCTACAGCCCCCCCGAGTTTACCGTACCATTTTCCATTAATACCAGTATAAATGGTCATGGTAAACTTTCTGGTAAATGTTACCTATTTTTTAAGTAAGGAGAGCTTACACTGTACATTTGAGTAATAACACTTTTTTTTCTTCTTTTTATGTATAACGAGGACCTATGGCTTGATGTAACTTTCCTAGGAGGTTTTCCATAAGCCACGACTGTTGGAACGGCATATTGTCTGTAACACACATTGTGACACAGAGTTACTGTCCTTATCACTTAAAAAAAACCAAAACTACACTAAGTATATTATACTACAGAATCGTTATTTAATAACATCATCTTTAGCTGTCATGGCCTCCGCCTGTTTACCAAGCATACCATTCAAATAGTTAAAAAATTCTATTACCTGCGCTTGGTACATTATTCTTCATAAGAAAGATCCTTTTGAACAATTTTACTGTTGTATAACCGGCAACATTATTTAAATCACATGTTTGGTCCCTGGACCAGTACAATCAACCCTCGCTAATACGACTGGGACACCATTGTTTCTTGTTAATCTAGCATCACCATCACAACTTCATTTTTATTTTATTTCTTCAATACATTACATTATATTCTCCCCATAAGTAATAACTTCTCTCCACTCTACTTCATCTTGAATATATTCACATATAGGCTATGAGAGGTACCAACAGAGTCATTTATAGGTTCTCCCTGGACCTCAGCTATGTCTGTGTTAACCAAATCCCGAACCTTTCGGTATCATTTAAAGGCAATGCCTAGATAGTGGCCTTATTTACAAGAACTGAGTCTTGACTGTGCTGCTGTACCCTCTCTATATGATATTTTACTTCTTAATTCATAACACATTTATTCTATCATAGCAACACCTTATTTCTTCTCAACTCACTATATTCATTCTAATGCTCCGGTATACCTTACAAACTATATATTTGGTAAAAGAAAGTCCTAATAGACAATAAACTTTTATGTAATGGTATGCTGTGGTAACAGCCGAAGACTGCACATCTGACCAAGATCGTCAATATTGGTAAAGGACAGCTTCCACTTAGTGATTATGAACTTTTACTATCATTACAGTTGAATTGTGTGCAGCCACAACAATCAGTACTATTTACAAGTATTTTGTGGCACTGAATAACAATAATATGCTAACTATAACTTAATAATAATAGTAAATTCCAATATGATAAAGTTTATATGTACACACCTGTGCCTTGCACTAGTGTTAAATCTTTTCATTCATCTTAAACTAATTCATCATTTTCTGAGTTGTAGGTTCAATACCCTGATTGACTTTGTATACAGGATGAGGCAGTAAGCATAGCTTACTCCTCTACAAAAAAAAGAAAACCTTTTTTCTATATTTCCAGTTCACCTTTTCCCAGTTATTCATACAAAACAACTTTCTGTTTGTTAATCTTACTTTACCAGAACAGTAACATGGCAAACCAACTTCAAAAATATGTAAAGAACTCTGAAAATGTTCAACACCATTATTCTGTAATTGCTTTGATTCATAATCACAAACATGATTCTCCCCAACAATGGAAAAATTGTCACAGTTTACATCCTTCAAAATCATCAAACTACCCAATCCATCTTCATTCATTAAAATCTCTTCCATCTCTTTTACATGAAACCCTTCTTTGACAATTTGTCTATCCTTTACATAATTTACATCACCATTAATTGTAATATCACTCATCTCATATTTTTCCCTTACAGTATTAGGCCTACTATCATTACTTTCAATGGTATTACCTAATGATTCACAATGAATTGCATTCGTACTTTGTTCAAACCCTCTAATTACTAGACTCTCATTGCATGCCTTTAGTTCCTCATTTATCTTTGTATACTGTTTTTCAGCCCTTTCTATATACTTATCTAACTTTGCCTGTACATCAGTTTCTGATCTAATTATTCGATCCTCTAAAGCTGTAAGTTGTGCTTGAGTAGCTGTAAGTTGTGTAGTAAAGTGTGTTACTTGTGCTGTTAGTCCTGCTGTTAGTCGCGATTCAAATCGAAATAGTATTTTTTCTAATGCACCTACAGTGACTGTTTCATCTTTCTTATTTACAGATCCCAAAGGATCACAAATAACCATTGCACCTGGCATCTGATTAGCCATTCTGCAATACCCACGTCCCACAACTAGTATCAATAAAAATGACGTGAAATAATAAATTATTTGAATAAACAACGAAAATCCGAAAAGATAGGTCTTGAAAACACTTAACTTTAACGTATTTTGTAGCTGTCAGTTTCTACGGCGGACGTTGTCAATCCCTGGCTGGTTCCCGCTCGGCCGCTAGTAGCGCTGCGTGCTTCCAAATTCCAAGGATTCTCTCTCTTCTTTTCTTGATTTTTTTTTGCTATATACTCAAATTCATAAATTTACGTAGTATTTCTTTATTCTTTCTGCAGCACCCAAGTCCTGTCACGGTCGCCATGTCGCATTTCTTAAATAATGTTCAGAGTTTAATCATTACGAAATGTGCCGTGTTGCATTTACGATGTGATTCTCTTTATATCTTTATATTACGTATCATAGTATGACTTTTGTGCGGCTAAACCAAATAATTAATCCTTTAGTTGTTTTTCTACATAATATAAATCATAACTTTTATTATTTAAGTACATCGTTTTAAATACATTATCGGACTTCTTCAAAATGCAAGCTCTCCTTAGCCGCTGCGCTAAGCAATCTCCTAGTATCCGTGTATCTTTTCGTTGCTATGGAAACCTCCTTAAAATAGTATTAACCGGCCCGTGACATGGAACTCCTACTTCAATAATGTTATTATACTATCGGTTATGCTACAACTGCGAACACTGAAAAATGATATATTCGTATATATTTCCCTACATTAATAGGCACATACAGATACTTGATGGTCGAACAAAGATAAAATATGATTTAAAAAGCGGAGACGGTTGAAGATTACTGAGCAAAGGGACTACAGAACGTTGCAGAAGCACCACTTCTACCAGAGTAACTTGTCTCCAGTCTGTAAATAGTGTAATAGTTACTGTTATGGCCTAAATTTTGTGAACAATGGATCACCCCTCAGTACCATTGTGGATATGCTGGACTATAGAAAGATTATAAGTCACTTCATACTTTTAGAGATTATGAATACCACTAGAAACCAGAAAGTATACTCATCTTGCGCGATATTGAACCCCGCTTGCCTGTAGGATAGGAAAAGGCCAGGCAAAGGAATTGATTTTTGTATGTGATTATTAAATAAATGAGAATTGAAGTATTTGCTATTTTCATTGTAGTTTAAACAAGGAATAAGGGTCTCTGTTACAACTACTAAAATATACAGCGTTTTTCGTTAACATCCTTTAATATTGCGTCTGACCCCCCCAATTCTCCAATGGCACCTGTTCCCCTATCTTAACTACGCTGTCGCCGCGAGAATTTGCAGAATTATTACACAGGAACTAGAAATAAATGTAGATGATCGCATGCCGGTAAATGAATTACGAGTTTTGCGAAATAAGCCTCCTCCCAACACCTGTTGCATCAAATATGTCACATTGTTTGATAAAAATTCTTCCAGGGTGTTCTGCCATACACAACGTTTCGACAACTACCCCCGCGTTTTCATCAGGTGAAATGGTAGGTCAAAGTTGTAACGAAATATCTTAATGAGGATACTCGCACAATCTTAGATAATAATAATAATTGATGTGGTCATCTCGGGAGACTAGCCGAGTAATCAAGGTGTTTCCACACGATATTTTGGCGATCTGAAACTCCGTCGCTATCTTCTGATGAAGTGCACTTCACCAGAAGATTCTCAACGCCGAGAAAAACTTCGTTCTTATGTAATAATAATAATTATTATTCGTGATATTGCTTTTAACAGTCAGAATTTAATTTTCGAGGGTTGGCCGACGCCAAATACCAGAGGATTCCTGGAGCCAGAAGTTAACCACTGCTGTAGTAGGGGCCTTGGTGGATAAATACGGTATATTTTTCTTATATACCTTTATGATTAATAAAGGGGATTTTTAATTTTAATTTTTATGAGGGTGTGAAAATATGGATTTTGCAAGAATCTCGATGTTAGTTGGAATATAGAAAACTGTTACAATTTGACATTTATTTTCTTATCATTGGTGATTACAAGTCTGAGCGAATTTACCGTTAACATTGACACAAAGTGGCAAAATCATAAAAGCAACGCTCAGAGGTACAATTAGCCTTCATGAGCAAGCAATCAATTGTGTATTTACTTTAAAATCCATCTCAGAATTAATATGCAAGTAATAATGATATTTGGAAACAATGTACAATACAAGTTATGACCATCTCAGACATAGGTATCATGATATTGTGACTTAACATTTCCAAAAAAATCATGGGCGCCACGAATGAACAATATATCATTCGAAAATAACTAGTTCTGGAAAATTACGCCGCTAGCTCTGGGGTTTTTCAGTTACAAGTTAGAACATGGGTCTATCCTCTCAAAGACGCTTAAGGGTTCAGTTTCACAGAATGCACAATCAGATGGCTTCGTCGTAATAAGTTACCATTGTAGTTCTGCGTCTGATGTCTGCGGTGTTCGAAGATGACCCACTGTATGTGAGACTTGTCTCACAAGGCGGCTACAGGCACGTCCTAGTGGTAATACGCATCATCGCATTATTGGCTATATCGCCGTGTCGAAGCCACTCCATCATGCCGGTAGCGTCAGATTTCCGACCCCAGGAGTTAGCAACTTTCGGAGTCCACCACAGACTAGCCTAGCATATAATGAAGCTCGTCGCTCTTCGATCTGCGAGGAAATTTCTGGCTCCGCCCCTTGCAGTCTCGAAGATCACATTTAACAGAAAATTCCCAGGATTTTTAAGTTATATGCTCATTTGGATTGGATCTTCGGATTGGCACCTAAGATCACGTGATATCCCCTATATTTTATTTTCCCCGAGTATATCACAGAGGCTAAGTTCGCCGGGGTGAGAACGTATTCGGGTGGCGGGTTTTTACATCAGGTCAGCTACCTGTTGTGGGCTCCCCACCCCAAGGTGAAAGCTGGCAAAACCCTTTATCCTTGACTTCCTGCCTGCGTGCCTCGGGAAGACCACGATTAGCTTCAAGCATACACAGCTCAATAATTCTTTAATATTCGTTGCAACAAGGTACACTGAATGCTCATCATTGCATTACATTCCTCACTTGGAATCTTGCGTTCTTTAGAAAATTACAACAACAACAAAAAAAAAAAAATATTTAGGTGGACGCCCAAGATTTATGTAAATTACTCTAACATTATGATTTATATAGTAAAAAATGCACATTATAATGTGGCGACAGTGCGTCACGTTATATATGGCCATACGCCGGTGAAAATAAAATTATCACAGAATAATTTTATTTTTAAGTACCTAACTCTATCTTCGTTGTGACTCAACAATATCTCAAGCATTTTTTACCATTACATAAATTTTAAATGTGATTCCAATAACCACCTGTATTCCTGCCTTGAAAGGTAAATTTATTTCGGGAGCATATGGTCCTTTTGGCCATTTTACAATTCTTTACGAACAGAAGTACGTGAATTTAGGTAACCTTCCCAAATGCAAACTTATAATAAATACAATACTAAAATAGATATGGAAAAAATTATTTATATATATGTTTAAATAAAATCTTGAAAGAAACTTGTATCAAATCTTATCATTACATTAATAAAATGAAACACATTAATGAAATAAAACATTGTCAGACAACATATGCAACAAGTAGTTGAACTATATATTGTATATACAATTTAGCGTCCAGGTTTTTACTCATGTGCATTGAAACATAATTCTGCCTTCAACAAGCATCTATATAATGCTAGAGATGCGTGGAAAATATGTAATTAAATCCACGGACCTAATCTCAAAACAACGGAGAAATTTAGTGGAAATCCACGACGTGATTTTCGTCATGACCGACGGTTAATTTAACAAATATCTCATAGAGAAGATGTGTCCGTTTTCATTGTCAAATATCACCAACTGTAATTTTGGATTTGAATGACGCGGCATTTACTTATAATTCAACGTGGTGCGGAATGAACAATGTAAGTGCATGTTTTTGTATGTTACGTAAATTATGAACATTACTCGTTGAATGTTAGGTGGTCTCCTAATTAGTCTTTCATGTGTCGACATCTCTAACTTTTAACATACCGTCTGTGAAGTGATTGCGAATTTTATGGCGAAAGGAATCTGTATTTGCTCAGGGGTATATGTAATGGAATTTTTTTTTTATAAAATTTACCATTCCCATAGGAGACAATTATACATAATATGCGGTTTGACTTGACCCTTTTTTGTCAATGTCAACCAGAAGTCGCTGTAGCATCTTTGTCTTACGAGCATACCCAAAATATAACCATTTCGCACACAAAATAAAAGGACAATGAATAGCGTACGCTATCATTCCTCTGTTATAATATTACGATTCCTTCACAATGGGTCTATTGACGACTCGAGATAATCTCGACATTCAGAGAATAATTTTATTCCTTTAGGAGTTATTATAACCCTCTTAACATGTCTGCTTACTCCACGATTTATGCCGAAAATCCATCCCAGTTAGCGAGTGTTTGCCTTTTATACACACATGCTTCTTTAGCTCATATGAAAAGGTTCTAAACATTGTGCATAGTACGGTCCGGTATCAGGTTTTCCGTTTGCCAATGCAAAGCTTTTTTTTTTAAATTTCACGCTAGCAGTGTAATATGAATCTGTATACAGCAAAAACTTTGAAATTCATTTCCTTGAGCGCACACAATTCTGAGGAAAATCTGCTGTCCAACAATGACTGTTTTAACCTATTTTTTTTTTTGGTAATACTGTATAATAATCTCGTGTTACCAGAATCAAAATCCAACGCCTAGCCAATCCACCATCTCATTTGCTACGCCTGACGTAGTGATTACATGTCAACAAAATGTTTTAGGCGTCCATGCATTCTTTTGATCACATAATTCCTTTCGGAATACACGCTCATCGCACATTTATTGCATGCGATTAAAGGCTGATGCTAGACGTAAAACGTGATGACCTCAAGTCTAACACCTACCCCCCTGAAAAAATTATCGGAAGATGCATTGTGTTAGCGGATCCCTTAGGCTTGCTAATGGGCGCAGCTGACAACCAGGTACCTGGGTTACACAACATACTAGTCTGTCTTCCCTTCCAGCTGATTTCATTGATGCGCCAGAATTTAGTTTCTGAAGTAAAATACTTGTCTTTTGACCTGAACGAGCACAGAAAAATCTCCCGTTGCTTTTCGATCATGGAAATGTATATGCTGTTATGCCTTTCTGTTCCATGGATAGTCAAACCGAAACGCTTTACACAAGTTTTCCGGAACTGCGCGTCTGACCAGAAACAGTGCGTACTCACAACTGCTATCTGCGGTGATTTTTGCACTGTATCAGCGCTTTTGCAGACACCATGCTCAGCAATCTGCCGCGTTACTACTACGTCTTCGAGCAGTGTCCGATTTCAAATTTGCATTTCTGGAACTGCTTCGACCATACTATCGACAGACGTAATATTGGAATGCTCGCATTCCTCAGAGTTTACTAGCTTTTGAGCTGTGTTTTTGATTAACTCTACTTGTATAATTTGGAGAAATCTTTGTGTCGTTTTCATCTGCTCAATAGAGCCCGTGATATTCGACACCTTATTCCACATTTCTGACGTACAGTCGGACATTTCTTTGGTCAACTCTGAACGGAAGACGGACAAATTTTCGTCCAGATTTGTTAATATCGCAGCTTGCGAATCAAATCGTGGATCAAAACTCTGCCTAAGTAAATCAGCATTTCTTTTAAATTCTTCCCTTTGTGAATTAAATTGTGTGTTAAATTGTTGGCTAAGCAAATCCCAAATTCTTTTATTTTCCTCTTCTAGTGAATTAAATTCCTGCTTCAATTTCAGAACTAGCTGGCTGGTTTGCTGACTTAAATCCTGCTTTAGTTGTTAATTCGATTGCCCTATTGCAGTCATCAACATGTTTAGCATTTGCTGTGATAGGAGTGGTGGTCCTACAGGAATTTGTATCATTTGTTGGGTCTGTCCTGACTGTGCGGGCGTATTCTGTGTCACGTCAACGACAGGCATCGGAAATTTCTCCATGTTTTCTCCCTGCGCTGATAAAGTTGACTAAAAGCTATATGTGCGGAGTGTAATATGAGAGATTACGTTTTTCTCCCGTGTAGCCAATATTCCGCGTTGTTGTGTTAACTGAATCTGACCGTTCATTATTCGGGAGATTTGTTTGCATATCAGACTGATCTTCCCTATCAAACCCTTTTATTGTACGGGATTGTAACTTCATATGAACACACAAAGAATGAATTTACACCGCAACTGTGCAATGACGATATCTAGATTCACTAACAATAAAATGTACCGCGAATTCCAATACACACTAATAAATATGGCCCTCCATAATACAGCAAGAGAAAACAACGTTGGAACATACAACACAACATCATAAAAGTAGACTCACTTTCACACTCATGGGCAAAACATGCGTGTCTTTAATTTTCTTAGAAGCTACCATGCATTAACAAATCAACACTGATGTTACTCATTTAAAAATTTTAAACTGATCACAAAATTGTAACAATACAAAGTATATTGCATCTCATTTGAAATACACAAATCTACTTCCTTTTAATGCGTTGAAACAAAAATTAATTTTATACAATGAAATAAAATGCACTTTATGCATTGAATATATAAGTGCAACATCAAAATAAAATCATGCATGTATATCTATTTTCTACAGGAATAATAAAACTGCCAAAAGCCATGTGCAACATTCCATGAAACTTTCCGAATTTAGGCTCCAAATTGTATTAATTTGAGCTAGTGCCATCAAGTTCGCAGAAATTAAGTAGTAATGTCTCAACTGGCACCAGCGTTGGGCGACATTATGTAGAAGGGGTTGTAGCATTACTGATGGTGTAATAACATCCTTGAAGTAGGCGTTCCATGTCACGGGCCGGTTAGTACTCTTTTAAGGAAGTTTCCATAGCAACGAGAAGACACACAGATACTAAGAGATTGCTTAGAGCAGCCGCTAAGGAGAGCTTGCTAGGAAGAATTCCGATATTGTATTTAAAACGATGTACTTAAATAATAAAAGTGTGATTATATTGTGAAGGAAAACGACTAAAGATTAATTATTTACCAAAGTCGCACAA
>CM061921.1:290558877-290666878 GCA_031002005.1 Vandiemenella viatica | reverse complement strand
GCGGCAGGGGGGCCCGCACCACATGTATAGCCTAGGGGCCCACACAGCCTAAATGCGGCCCTGGTTATTATGTCGTTAATCGGTCAATGCTGTCTTGCACCACCCAACAGCAGAAATTCCAGAATGGTGCACCGATCGCGGTGTTGATCTGTCGATTTATTCTACTGTCACACTCTTTAAGCTAACTGCCAACCTCTCACTGTAAGCAGAGATGAATGAATTCTCGCTTTGCTAGAAAACTTGTTAGAATCATAGTAAAAATAATTAAGCATTCATTGCGGAGCCATTTTTATAGCCAGGTGAGCCGGGTTTCCACAGCTTAAATTGCAGACATGGTATTAGTTACACATTGGGTTTAGTTCCGTCCCATTTTTTTGTAACTGTGATTTAGTTTTAAATAAGAGACGTTAGCTTAATACCGAGGTATTATTTGAATTACGCCGTAATATACATATACACATTGTTAGCCATTTTGTGATCACGTGACCCCAGCTATATCAATAATTGTCTCGGTACAAGCTATATCCTGTTCACTCCGAACTGGCGGCTCAAGGTCATGTTCCTAGTCCCCGTTCTTTACCTCACCACCCCATCCCTTTTGGCTCTCCGAGCTGACCGCTGTGTCCAGAAAACGAGTGGCAAATTTCCGCCTTGCATGTAGGGGTTAGGGTAGCGGAGTGAGTATAAAGCGGACCGGCCTTGAGCCGCCTCTTTTAACTGAACGCGTTATAGTAATAGTACTTCGTAAGTTAACTTGGAAAGAATTTTTCGTGCTCTACCATTTTCTGACTTGGATCAGTTTCGCCCTCCGTCATATTAAGTCGAAGAGATAATACTCGATTTTCTAGAGAAAGGAAACTAGACACTTCAGCCGCAAACAAACTGTCACGGAGCGGACTTTTGGTCTTCGTATCAGAAAATTCCGATCGGTCGTTCTTTATTTCATTCAGGATCATTCACAAAGCTATTTACTAATGCGTGTACGACGGGCGTTGGTTTGAACTCACTTTTGCATTAAAACAATGTTCGGTTGAACTGTGTCAAATTTCTTTTCGTATTGTATTATCACTTTAAGCATAATTATTTCTGACTCCTGAAAAACGGATCTCCGAACTGAAGAATCATTAATCCGTACAGAAAGTACGCGAGATACCACAATAAACAATTCCCGTAAGTAATTTACTAACGCAACGGGCCACAGAAACACGAAACACTTTATATATAAAGAGAAACGGACGTGGAATTGCGAAGAAATGTTTTTGGTTTCTCTACAGAAGCATAAAAAAAACTTGAAGTTCCGTAGAGGAAATACGATATCAGACTACAGAGTGATTGGCAGTAACGTTGAAAGTCTCATTTGTATTACCTCAAAATACGTGACTGCTAAAAATAAATTCATATAACTGAATCGTCTGAAGCGAAAACATTGTACTAGTATTTCTAGACTGCTGTCAAAGCTATCGCGAAGCGATGAAGCTAAGTTTCAATCATAAGAATGAAAATTTCAAAATATTTCGTATGTATGCCTATTTTAGATAACTTCCACCATCCTTCCCACCAATGAATAAGTGCAGTACTTTCCGCTTATATTTGGCCGAATATTTCAGATAATGCAGCATATCGAGATTGAGTCCAGCAGGTCCAACTGAAGCTAAATCAGCAATACTGACGGGGCCATCAGCTAAAACTATGTTAACAGTCATGGCGGAACAATCGGCTAAAGCTACACTGGCAGCCGTAGCGGGACCATCGGCTAAAGCTACACTGGCAGCCGTAGTGGGACCATCGGCTAAAGATACACTGGCAGCCGTAGCGGGACCATCGGCTAAAGCTACACCGGCAGCCGTAGCGGGACCATCGGCTAAAGCTACACTGGCAGCCGTAGTGGGACCATCGGCTAAAGCTACACTGGCAGCCGTAGCGGGACCATCGGCTAAAGCTACACCGGCAGCCGTAGCGGGACCATCGGCTAAAACTACACCGGCAACCGAAGCGGTACAATCCGATAAAGCTACGCCGGCAACCGCAGCGAAATCGGCTAAAGCTAAGCCGGCAGCCATAGCGAAACCATCGGCTAAAGCTAAGCCGGCAGTCGTGGCGAGACCATCGACTAAAGCTAAGCCGGAAGCCGTGGCGAGACCATCGACTAAAGCTCAGCCGGCAGCCGTGGCGAGACCATCGACTAAAGCTAAGCCGGTAGCCGTGGCGAGACCATCGACTAAAGCTAAGCCGGCAGCCGTGGCGAGACCATCGACTAAAGCTAAGCCGGCAGCCGTGGCGAGACCATCGACTAAAGCTAAGCCGGCAGCCGTGGCGAGACCTTCGACTAAAGCTAAGCCGGCAGCCGTGGCGAGACCTTCGACTAAAGCTAAGCCGGCAGCCGTGGCGAGACCTTCGACTAAAGCTAAGCCGGCAGCCGTGGCGAGACCTTCGACTAAAGCTAAGCCGGCAGCCGTGGCGAGACCTTCGACTAAGCTAAGCCGGCAGCCGTGGCGAGACCATCGACTAAAGCTAAGCCGGCAGCCGTGGCGAGACCATCGACTAAAGCTAAGCCGGCAGCCGTGGCGAGACCATCGACTAAAGCTAAGCGAGCAGCCGTGGCGAGACCATCGTCTAAAGCTAAGCGGGCAGCCGTGGAGAGACCATCGACTAAAGCTAAGCCGGCAGCCGTGGCGAGACCATCGAATAAAGCTAAGCCGGCAGCCGTGGCGAGACCATCGACTAAAGCTAAGCCGGTAGCCGTGGTGGCGAGACCATCGACTAAAGCTAAGCCGGTAGCCGTGGTGGCGGGACCATCCGCCGAAGCTACGCCGGCAGCCGTGGTGGCGGGACCATCAGCCGAAGCTCCGCCGGCAGGCGTGGCGTCGGGACCATCAGCCGAAGCTACGCCGGCAGGCGTGGCGTCGGGACCATCAGCCGAAGCTACGCCGGCAGCCGTGGCGTCGGGACCATCAGCCGAAGCTCCGCCGGCAGCCGTGGCGCCGGGACCATCAGCCGAAGCTCCGCCGGCAGCCGTGGCGCCGGGACCATCAGCCGAAGCTCCGTCGGCAAGCCGTGGCGCCGGGACCATCAGCCGAAGCTCCGCCGGCTGCCGTGGCGCCGGGACCATCAGCCGAAGCTCCGCCGGCAGCCGTGGCGCCGGGACCATCAGCCGAAGCTCCGCCGGCAGCCGTGGCGCCGGGACCATCAGCCGAAGCTCCGCCGGCAGCCGTGGCGCCGGGACCATCAGCCGAAGCTCCGCCGGCAGCCGTGGCGCCGGGGACCATCAGCCGAAGCTCCGCCGGCAGCCGTGGCGCCGGGACCATCAGCCGAAGCTCCGCCGGCAGCCGTGGCGCCGGGACCATCAGCCGAAGCTCCGCCGGCAGCCGTGGCGCCGGGACCATCAGCCGAAGCTCCCGCCGGCAGCCGTGGCGCCGGGACCATCAGCCGAAGCTCCGCCGGCAGCCGTGGCGCCGGGACCATCAGCCGAAGCTCCGCCGGCAGCCGTGGCGCCGGGACCATCAGCCGAAGCTCCGCCGGCAGCCGTGGCGCCGGGACCATCAGCCGAAGCTCCGCCGGCAGCCGTGGCGCCGGGACCATCAGCCGAAGCTCCGCCGGCAGCCGTGGCGCCGGGACCATCAGCCGAAGCTCCGCCGGCAGCCGTGGCGCCGGGACCATCAGCCGAAGCTCCGCCGGCAGCCGTGGCGCCGGGACCATCAGCCGAAGCTCCGCCGGCAGCCGTGGCGCCGGGACCATCAGCCGAAGCTACGCCGGCAGCCGTGGCGCCGGGACCATCAGCCGAAGCTACGCCGGCAGGTTCAGCGGTCCTGGTGACTGCAGCAGCTCTGTCTTGTCCAACAATGGAGGTTGGACCTGCATCTCCGGTTACTGCGTTATTCGTAGATAAACCAGCTGCTGTTACTCCAGCATTCATAAGAAGAAGAGTGGCTGTCGTTTGTCCGGCTGTGGTGGTGCGAGCAGCCTCTCCAGTAATGGGCCTGCTTCCTTCTTGGGTATAAATAGTTTATTAACTTCTGTGGTGAAGAGTGTTGAAATTCACCTCACTGATTTTATTAGATACTGTTTGTATTATACATATCACGCATTTAAGTTTTAAAATGGGTTTGGTTTTGTTTAGCAGATGTTTGAATAATTTTGCAATTAATATCGTTTTTAGGGCACACGTCGAGCTTCCATTAGTCATCGGATTCAAGGTACTGTTATATTTTCGCTTGTTTTAAAATAAGAAATAGTTTTAACTTATTGTGATGTTGGTTTTTAAAATCTTGATTCAAATGAGCCCAAAATGAACTTTTCTTTGAGTATCAACATCTGCAGCATGGAAAATTGTGTACAGATTTTTACGGTTTTCAAGGCAGATGAACGTAGTCGGTGCAAGTGAAAGAAGAGGGCGCTACTATAAAAAATATTGTATAGTGACTGGTTTTTTATATTCTAGTTTGTCATAGCTTTCCTTATGTAATGTTTTATGTAACAAGTGTCGGGGGGCATGATTCGTTTTATTGTGTAAATTGAATTATAGTAGTTTTTCAAGTTTAGATTTTAAGTAATTTGTAAATAAAAATAGTTTGCAGGTATCATTTTTAATTGTAATTTATTTTTTAATAAATATTTTAGTGTTCGTATCAAAATACTTTAGACGAGATAAAATTTGGATTATTAATCCGGAATAATTACACTTTGTACTTAAAGATATTTGAAGAATTGCAACCTTTTCCCATTAGAAAACCTATCAATTTTCCACAAATTTGATAGGTTGCTTCTGAAAGAAAAATTATACTTTCTTACTCACGACTTGGAATCATGCGAAGGTAGTCCTGTGAAATTACCTTTAAAAACTTCTCACCTTCAACAGTTCTTCTTGAAGTGTGTTTACTGGCACCTTACCTGAATATCGTGAATAGTAATAAAATATATATGTACTTTTCTATTTATTCGGTGATCACTTCCAACCTTGCTCGGAAAGTTTTTAAATGGTTAGAAGGATCTCAAAAGTAATAAATGATAGAAATTAGATATAAACGATATAGCCCCTACACTAAAAGAATTTATAGAGTTTTAATTTTTTTTATACCCAGCGATCGGTATTAATATTTAAATTTCAGTCGGAAGATAACACACAACCGAATATCAATATGTAAATTTTTCTTCTCAAACCCAAAGCAGTTCCGTTACGATGAAAAGAAGTCTCAAAACTCTTTAAATATTTCCGTAAAATTCCTTTCATTAAATCGTAAGTTTCAGAATATTGGAAATTTTGTTTGCAGTACATAGTCCCTAAAATTTTCTAACAATCACTTGCTTACTTGTTGTACAATGTTGATTTATCATGTCTTTTATATATTAAATTTTCTATCCTTGCTATATGTATTGCACTATTACAAAATTAATTATTTGTTCAAAAATCCTTATTGGCTTAACCACTGCTTCGAACTCTGGCAGATTGCACGATGCAGCTTTATAAACAGCGGAAAATTCTGTGCAGTCGACAGCTAAATTGGTACTTTTACTTCTCTAACCGGACTAAACTTGAAACATACTATCCTCGAAAAGGGGGGGAGGGGGAACATATGTCCTCCATTCCGAAGAAAACTATTGAAACATCAATACTTCAAACTACCTCGTCGCTGCTATTAATTAATGCTTTGCTCAAGTGTGCGTATCTCCACGACGATAGCTGATGAAAAAGCCTAGATCGATAGCTCCGCTTGTATATATAATCTCTGCAGATATATGACGCGTTTTCGACTTACTCTTCTGATACCTGTGACGCAATCATTTCCCCTAGGTGTGGATTCAGACTTTGCGCCACGCGCGCAGTACGTAAAACTTGCTATAAAATCCCAGAATAAAGCAGCACTTTGTAAATCGCTAGAGATGTTACAAGTTGTGGGTGACTTGTTTTATTTTATGAGAAAAGCCAGTTATAAAAAAATACGCTGTACCTCCCCGACGAATACTGGAATAGTGAGATAGCCCGTATTAGTATTATTCGAAGAGCAGGTATTACAGCTACGATCATCGTAACATATACACAGAATCGAGTGTTGTGCTCTCGTTCAAAACTGCCACATAGGCTACGTTTCTCTGATGTTAACACTTGATACAAACTACAAGGACAGCTTAAAACTAAATATCAAATGAAAACATTTTAAAATGAAATTATAAAATATTTACTAAAATTTATCATGACAGATAAGAATGAAGTTTCTCTTGGCGTTGAGAATTTATAAAACGCTCACGGGTAAGTAGTAGAATTAACTCTACTAGTTACCCCAGAAAATTTTATGAATTTAACACAACTCTGTAAAATTAAACATTAGAAACTGTTAAGCTGCATTTTAAATATGACGACTCGCGCTATATTCTCAGTGTTGCGTAATTAGCGTGAAAAGTACTGTAACAGCATTTATACCTAGCTTATTCAATTTAGCATTTCCCACGATATACAGATCAAAATAACACATTGGGCATTTCCAACAAATTACTTCTTTCCTTTATTATACATATTTACTTATAGCAATAGCAATTATTGGCAAACAGGTTACAGTTCTTTCAATAACCCTTCCCAAAATTTTTCCACAAATGAAAATGATACATTGTACAGATTTGATAAAAACTTCTCGGGTTTCAAGCCGCGTCAGAATTGAGCCGTCTGGCGACGTTTCGGAAGCTTGCACTGCTTCCATTGTCAAGCCCCCGCTTAACATTACTGAAGTCTGCCGCACGGTAGTCTATTATATAGCGCCAGCAGCCGGGAACGGAGGGGAAAGCGCGTGGAGGGGCGATCTAGTTAGGCCCTGCTCGCTTGGTGACGTCACGATCGGGTCACTCGTATGCCCTAATATGGCTCGATTCCGTCTCGTTTGTAATAATCCAAATGCTGGCTTCCAAGCTTGGCTTAAATTGAGGCCTTGATCACGATTAATAACATTGTTGCTAAGCCTAATCTCAATAGCCTCCTTCACAACACTGTCCCAAAAGTTATTTGCGTAACAAAGGCGTGTCGTTTTGTCGAAGCACGGCTCGTGTCCGTTGTCAATGGCGTGTTCGGCTAAGGCAGATTTTTCTTTTGTCCAAGTTTAAAATATCTGATGTGTTCTTTTCGTCTTTCATTAATTGTCCTTAAGGTTTGCCCTATATAAGAAGTGCCGCATTCACATGGAATTTTGTACACTCCAGGAGCCCGAAGATTGAGACTATCTTTCGGAGTTCGCAACAGCTGTCCAATTTTTGGCGGAGGTCGAAAAATTGAACGGATGCCCTGTTTGTTGAGTAATCTTGCTATTTTTGACGTTACTGCTCCACAGAAAGGTAGAAAGGCACGCGGCTTGTCTTGATCTCTGTCATCTGTCTTGGTTCTGTTGTGTCTTCCGATGGTTGCACGTCGGATTTCTTTAGTGCTATCCATTGGCACGAAATACGCGTTCCAGGTGTTGCAGTTCCTCCTTTAAATGTTCATTGTCGGACACCACCTTTGCCCTATGGACAAGAGTATTGAGCACTCCCAGTTTCTGAGAAGGATGGTGAAAACTTTGAGCATTAAGATAGCGATCGGTGTGTGTAGGTTTTCTGTAAACGTTGTGCCCTAACCTTCCATTAGGCTTCCGACGCACTAGAACATCTAAAAACGGAAGTGATCCATTCTTTTCGATTTCTACCGTGAATTTAATGTTAGGGTGAATCCCATTAAGATGGTTCACGAATTCATATAATGCCGGAATTCCATGAGACCACACGAGAAACGTATCGTCAACAAACCTGTAGAAACATTTAGGCTTTAAAGGAGCCGTGTCAAGAGCTATATGCTCAAAATGTTCCATGTAGAAGTCAGCTACTGCGGGAGACAACGGGGACCCCATAGCCACGCCGTCTGTTTGCTCGTAGTATTCGCCCTGGTACACAAAGTACGTAGACGTGAGGGTGTGTCTGAATAAACTCACAAGTTTCGGATCAAAATGTTCATAAGTAGTTCAAACAGTTCCTAAGGCACACGCGTAAACAACGACGTAACGTCCAGGCTGACCATAATATCGTCACGTTCTAACCTCATTTCTTTAACCAACTCAACAAAGGCAGCAGAATTTTTAACATGATGTGCACACTGACCAACCAACGGATTTAACAAACGCGTGAGATATTTAGCCAACTTGTACGTTGGCGAACCTATAGCACTCACTATTGGACGCATTGGAACAAGCTCTTTATGTATTTTTGGAAGGCCGTATAACCTTGGTGGTCTTGGGGCTCGGACACTTAGATTCTTCACCGTTTCTTCCGCCAATCCGGATTCTCTCATGAGTATGTTTGTCTTCCTGGTGATCCGTGCCGTGGGATCGCGGGGAATCAGACGATATGCGTCGTCGTCTAAGACTTCACGTATCTTTTGGTGGTAGTCAGCGTCGGTTAAGATCACAGTCGAATTTCCTTTGTCAGCTGGTAAAACCATTAATTCGAAGTCTTCACGTAAAACACGTAAGCCGTCTCGTTCAGCTCTAGTCATATTAGGCTTAGGTGGTTTGGCCCTCGTCACCACCAAAAGATACGTGAAGTCTTAGACGACGACGCATATCGTCTGATTCCCCGCGATCCCACGGCACGGATTACCAGGAAGACAAACATACTCATGAGAGAATCCGGACTGGCGGAAGAAACGGTGAAGAATCTAAGTGTCCGAGCCCCAAGACCACCAAGGTTATACGGCCTTCCAAAAATACATAAAGAGCTTGTTCCAATGCGTCCAATAGTGAGTGCTATAAGTTCGCCAACGTACAAGTTGGCTAAATATCTCACGCGTTTGTTAAATCCGTTGGTTGGTCAGTGTGCACATCATGTTAAAAATTCTGCTGCCTTTGTTGAGTTGGTTAAAGAAATGAGGATAGAACGTGACGATATTATGGTCAGCCTGGACGTCACGTCGTTGTTTACGCGTGTGCCTTTAGGGGAAACTGTTGAACTACTGAGTGAACATTTTGATCCGAAACTTGTGGAGTTATTCAGACACACCCTCACGTCTACGTACTTTGTGTACCAGGGCGAATACTACGAGCAAACAGACGGCGTGGCTATGGGGTCCCCGTTGTCTCCCGCAGTAGCTGACTTCTACATGGAAATTCTTTCACTGACGAAAACATGGAAAACATTCCCGCTTTTGCACGGCGTGTAGAATTTGAGATGGATCCAGTTCAAATTGATAGTGTAGGTATCATAAAGCAATTAAAGCTCCTGAAGTGGGGGAAGGCGCCGGGTCCTGATGGTATTCCAGTAAGATTATTTTCGGAATACGCGGAAGAAATAGAACCATTTCTATCAGATATATTTCGTAAATCTTTAGAAGAAAGAAAAGTACCTTCTGACTGGAAAATAGCGCAGGTGATTCCCGTTTTCAAGAAAGGTGATCGGAGAGATCCTAGGAATTATCGACCCATATCTCTAACATCTGTCTGCAGTAGAATTCTGGAGCATGTCATATGCTCTAACGTTATGAAGTTTCTGGATGAAAACGAGTTACTTACAGCAAACCAACACGGATTTCGTAAGAACCGTTCGTGTGAAACGCAACTGGCTCTATTTTCGCATGACGTAATGAAGGTTATCGATGCAGGATCACAAGTTGATGCTATTTTCTTGGATTTCCAGAAGGCTTTTGACTCTGTACCACATAACCGCCTTTTGGCGAAGATTCGAGCGTACGGTATATCTGATCAGATCTGCGAATGGATACGCGATTTTCTAACTGGTCGGTCGCAGTATGTCGTTGACGGGGAAGCCTCTTCAAAGCTAGATGTTACTTCGGGCGTTCCTCAAGGAAGTGTAATAGGACCACTTCTTTTCTTAATTTTTATAAACGATCTCGGTGACAACGTTAATTGCAGGATGCGATTTTTGCTGATGATGCACTTTATAGGGAAGTGGGGTGCTCTGACGATTGCTTAGAAATACAGCGCGATCTGGATGTTATTTCGGAATGGTGCCGTAAATGGCAGCTTACACTTAACTGTAAAAAGTGCAAGGCAATGCAAATAAGTAATAAAAAGACCCCGTTTGCTCACGAGTACAAAGTTAACAATTCAGTTGTTGACACGGTCGATTCCCTGAAGTATCTAGGCGTAACAGTACAAAGCAACATGAAATGGGACTTGCACATAACTTCGTCGTAGGCAAAGCTAATTCAAAACTACGTTTTATAGGTCGTATTTTGAGAAGCTGCAATGCTCATACAAAGGAAATAGCGTACAAAAACTAGTGCGTCCGCATTTGGAATACTGTTGTGCAATTTGGGATCCGTATCGCAAGGGATTGATTGACACGTTAGAGAAAGTACAGAGGAGAGCCGCTCGATTCGTGACCGCTAGTTACAGTCCTTATGTAAGTGTCACAGAGCTGATACGTGGGTTAGGCTGGGATTGTTTGGCGGACAGACGACGTCGTTTCGTTTAAATTTGTTGGAGAATATGCGAAAATCTCTAATTTACGAGTGCAACGAAATACTTCTTCCGCCAACCTATTTAGGTCGCAATGACAGGAGGGATAAGATTTGAGAGATAAGATGCCGTACTGATACATTTATGTATTCTTTGTTTCCTCGTTCTGTTCGGGATTGGAATACTCTAAAATAGGATTGGTGCTTAGCACCCTCTGCCACCCACAGTAATTGTGAATTGCAGAGTATAGATGTAGATGTAGATGTAGATTCCTTATCATCAGAAAACACAACAAACTCTAGGGTTAAATCCCGAACCTCTCCGCAGTGTGTATGGAATGATGGCATACGACACTGATGATGGCGATTTGTCCTTCGGGGGAAAGGGGGGGGGGACGTTAAATCTGGTGACACCCTGCCGCCTTTCGGAAGATTAGGTAGGCCTAATTGGGCCGGCACAAAGTTTCACCGTCTCCCTTTTTCGTATTTGATTTCGTGCAACACAAACAACACTCTACACTGTACACACACAATACCACAGTCATACACAGGTACAATAACACACATGCAGGGCCGGAGTAACTGGTTGGGGCCCGTGCTGAATTCCTCCGGTCCGGGGTACATTTGACCCGCTTACCCCCTCTCCCTCTAACGCCGGCCCGTAACATATGAATATGCGCTGGGGAACTCAATGGGAAACCAGCCCAGTTCATCTTCCCAGGAGAGTTCCCATGGAGGGGTACATCCTCATGGTGAGAAGAAGAATAACTTATGAGCAGCTATTAAAACTTAAAAGACTAAGTTACCAAATAGTGTGATTTAAAATCAAACCGCCAAAAAGACTCCGTAGGGGAACGTCACAGCGCAGTGTATAGCAGTTTCGATATACATGTCAGGCAGCTGATAAAATAACACACCAGCGTAAAAAATTTCGACAGTTTCTTAGCGTTTATGTATATTACCATGAATGCAGTGCTGCTTTTTCCGCAGACATAATGATAAGCTTTACAAGCTACTGTTATCTTCCCTAGTGCCGTCTTATCAGGGACAAACTTGTGTGTGTCATACAGTCGTGTGTACAACTTAGCATGGGAAATATCACATGGAGCTTCATTCCGGCTTAAAACAGGTATCTTGTGCTCGAGGATAGTGCTCTCCTACCTGCAGAGAAAATAAAAATAATTTCTTTTGAACTTAGAGAGTTCCAATTCGTGGATAGACCTAACTCGGTAATCTTATATGGAAAAAGACGTCGGTAATATTAAAAAACAAGGTAAATCTGCAACTGATGATACTTGTAATGCCACATTGCAGCCAACCTATGATATGAGAAGAAACTAAAAACAAGGCTTCATTGGTACCTCCACTAACTACTATATATATGATGTTAATCCAAGCATTATACCAACCTATCTTACGCTCGATTAAATTACAAGCAATTTCGCGTGACATTTCATGTTTACTGGGAAGTTATGTTATGCATAAAACATAGATGACTGGCTGATTTAAATTTTAGCAACTTCTTCGCGATTTTTTCTTTTCGTTTAAAAAATGGCTGCCATGTGAAATTGTAAGTATCATCTTTTCCTTCGTTATAGTGGCGTACCGTTCGTAAACAGAAACAAGAAAACAACAGCTTGGCATAGAATGAGAAGCACGATGTTTTTTTACCCACACTTCGGCTACAAATCAAAGATTTCTCGAGTTGAAGGTGAGCTTAGTTTCCTATTCGGAATCCGCAATTACCAGGTTCCAACCAGTGACTTCTCGATTCCCATTCAAGAGAAAGTGGGGGAACAATACTAAACGGGAAGGCCGGGTAGTTTGTTCTTTTGACTTAATACCAGATATTCGAAATCGAAGTACCCCCAGACATCGTAAAAGCGTTAATCCAGGTTTCAAGAGGCACTGGTAGGATGAGAAACGTCCAGTTTATTGCTCCTGGTGGTCTTCGTTTTAAGCGGAACATGAGTTCCATCTCAGGTCAAGCCATCCAGTTTTTGGTTTTCTATAGTTCCTCTAGGGTGCTTATTAGGACAGCATAATACCTAGCTACCAAGAAACGGGAAAATGTGAAAAGTAGAAACCGGCATTGAATAGGTACTCCATAAGTCTTCCATATCTACTTATTCTCTGCAGATTTGTTGGAAACCAATCAGCATCACTTCTTCGAGTCAACAGACAGATTACCATAGAAATAACCATATTTTACCTTGGTTCTTAAAGAAATAAAATATAGAGGCCTCCACAGTTAGCATTAATCCGTAAGTTCTAAAAAAAATTTAACGGAGGTAGGGGAAACGGTTGTTTTAGCGGAACATTATCCTCTCACAGTTTCTAGCTGACGCAGAGTTATTTTTGCGACAGTGGCCAAGTCGGATATAGGTTTCACCAGCTGCGGAAGCTAATGAGTATTATAGCCCGTTCAGCAGTAACAATGATAGATGATACCGGGCATAACACACGTGATTTTAATAACGCATATTGATCTTATTTTAGAGAGCGAAAATCTCACAAGAGAGCAATGATAAAATAATAATTAAAAAAAAAATCTGCAAAAACATCCCAAGCCAGGCTTGGGATGTTATAAATAAGCTTAACGTCCTTCCATGGACACTACAAAGTAAGGTAGGAAAAAAGAAAATGTATGGCGCAATCGTCCAAGGAATAAACTACATGGGCAGCCACAAAAAAAAAAGGAAACATCGAGACAGAGGGAAGTATGGACGAAACAAGCGACAAAGATATGAATAAAAGAGGACTGTAAAAAGATCTGTGCCATGATAAAGTAGTGCCCAAGTGTGCTTGCTAAAAAGATTGTGTGCCCCGTACTACACTACTGTTCGTGAAAATTGCAACCCCAAGAATGAATTGTCTGCATCACTCCAAAATAGGAGGATGAGCAGAACAGTGGAACCATAATAAGTGATTAAAATTTAAGACAGACGGCGTGCATGTAGGCCCAGAAGCGCCCGCTTTTTTTTGCGACCACACAGGTCTGTGTTACGCCACGCTCATTCTGAGAAAAGCCATCAAAAGAAGTGGAAAAGTGGAAGTGAGTGCCGGTATGTCTCGTCGACGTCAAAGGGCGCAATATCAGCATGTGACTGGTCTCCGGGAAACAGGTTTGTCTTTACGTGACATTGCGGTTTGTACTGGGCTTAAGGCGCATTCCCACGATCCCTTGTAACGAAGGCTAGACGAGACAGGACCTCATTAGCGGAAGTGTAGGGACGACCGCGAGCCGCAGGTTAGTCCTAGCTTACCTTGCCGCCACCTCCGCACCTCGTTGCCTATTGTCGTTTGGCACAGAGCACTTTACAGCAATAGAAGGGGTGCGCACAGCTGCTGCAAACCGATGGCAACAGCGCACCGCTACACATGCCTGTGATGTTTACCGATTCAGAGTGGGTAGCTGCGTCTCGTGTCCGCTAGCAGAGGCGGCCCTGTTCCCATGGCGTGTGGTCGAGTATTCGTCTCGTCCCGTCCCATCTCGCCTTCGTTACAAGGGATCGTGGGAACGGGCCTTTACTGCTACGACAGTGACTGGTGTGTGGAACCGGTGGTTAGACTAGGGTCGTATACAGTAATGAGCTGGTACTGGATCACACAATGTGACATCACCGTTCACTGAGGATCGGACTGGGGGCACGCATGCCGTTGCGTCGGTTTCATTGACTAGATACCGTCAACGCTTAAGATTGTAATGAACACGCGAATGCCATCACTGGCATGCTGAGTGACTAAATGTAGTGCTTTTGGACGAGTCACGTTTCAACTTGAATGACAGTGATGATTGCTGACGTGTTATAAGTTTACCGTGGTGAACCCTATTGTACAGACTGCAGTGTTGAGCGGTATAGTGGACGAACGCTAAGTGCGATGATCTGGGGTGCCATTGGATATAATATTCAATCTCGCCTCCTACGCACTATTAGTAATCTGAGCAGCAACAGCGACATCAGGGATATTTTAGAGCCCAAGGCACTTCCTCTCTTGCATACAGCTCCACATGTTATATTTCAGAAGGGCAATGCTCAGCCACATGTGGCGAGGAATGTGCAAACATTCTTCGAAGAACTACGGGTACCACTGCTTACATGGCCTGCACGTTCACCAGACATGTCGCCCATCCATCATATGTGGAATATGGTCGGCCGCAACTTGTTCGTTCTGGTACTTCTGCAAGCACTGTCGATCTTTGTGGACGCGTCTACAAACCGCGTCGTTGTGTGTTCCCCAGCAGCATATTCATGATCTCTTTGATTCCAAAATTTCCATGCCACGACGTCTGGAGGCTATGATTGCAGCACTTAGTGGCTTCAGATCATACTGAATTCTCACAGTGAAAGTGTATATACAGTTCGGTAATTCTTATCATCTGTGTATTGTCGTGTCCCTAATATGTCAAATAAATTTCCTTGTAATCACATGTTTCCTTGTTGGTATTGTAATTTTCACATTGTTCGTACTGGGTTGTGATACAAAGTAACCGTAAAAAATCGATACCAATGAAATTAACTTGTTGGATGGTCTCTGTCTTTTATAAAGGTAAAACATGATTCTTAGTATCCATAGTGTACGATATTTCTTCACGTATTGATAAGAAAGCTTGAGGTAAAATTTCATAAGAGCTTAAGTTTCCGGTTTAAATGTTACTTTTAGACATTATTTTTCAGTCACCAGTTTCTCGACTAGTTTACAAAGTCCTTCATATCTTCCAATTCTGATTGTTTTCTTCGGTTATCCGATTTATATTCTCTAATCTTCATCAGTCCTCAATGATAATATCCTGTTTTCTTTGGTTATGTCTTTACACCTCGTAGAGGTCATAAAAGGTCGGAAAGGTCTCGGGGCAAGGCACGGGAAGGATATTGGTCGTGGCATTTTGAAGGAGCTATTCCGGTATTCGCGTGGAGTGATTTCGAAGACATCTCTTCTCATCTTGAGCTATTTCCTTCATCTCCATGAAATCAGTTCATCCTACACTTTTCATTATCTGATTTATATACTTTGCCAATCTTCAATTTCTTCCTACTTGGGGCTATTCTTTCCGCCTCATCTTTATTGCAAATTTTCTGCTATATGGTTCATATGCTCTATTTTTTCAATCATCCATTTCTTCCTATTCGAAGTTATTCTTTCTATCTCCCCAACTTCATTATATCCTGCATTCTCAGCTACCAGATGTTCTAAACATTGTTAATGCACACACCACTCTCTTAATCCAACACGGTCAAGAAATGTACGATTTGCGGCAAGGTTGTCTCAATGAACTCAAAATGTTTTAGCATGGACGGTCTCCACAGCAAACTGTAACTTTATTTCTCTTAATAATATGATCTAAACATTTCTACTGCGTGAAGTAACCATTAAATGGATATTAATTTGTGGACTCTTTTATTTTCATTCCGTAGCTTTTCGAATACACATCAAAATAAAAAAATACTCATGTCTACTGATGGGATCATGGCCTAGTCATAAACCGAAACCATATCCAAATACGCGAATCTCGTTCAACGAAAAACTATCTTCAATTTGCATTGTAGTCATCACGGGTGTACCGCCGGATAGTGTTGTGGAAACACAATATTTCGACGGCTGGCTCTGCCGTCTTCTTCAGGTGTAGAGACATATACACTGGTCGGCTGACCCACAGATACTGAGATGGTTGCGGACTTGCGGACTGTCAGATGTATGGGCGTAGCCCATTCTACCGTTCGTGAGCCAGGAAAATCCTATGTCACATATCTGTTTTATATAATTTGGACTGGAAAAATTGTATTTGTCTTAATTTGATTTTGATATCTAAAATATGATTTACTAAAGACTAATGGTGGGAGAATTATGTTGCAAGTATTTACAAGGGACCTATTTACAATATTGTTGGAATCTATAACTAATGGAGAGGGGTACATTTTGCTAGCTTTTAGGACCTACTTATGCTAATGGTGGGTAATTCACTTGTCATGAGGGCCTACATTACACTGATGTGGGTCCTACATTACATCTATTGGTGGGTAGGGGGATTATGGTGGATAGTGGGGTGTTAAAAATGATGCTGTCTGGTGAGGGTAAGTTTTGGGCGCTTTGCTGGACGCAAGATTTCTTCCTCATCGCCTATTTAGCTATGAGGGGATGGATGGAAACCGAGCATTTTCGGTAAAATATTGTGGATTTGGCTTTGTTGGTTTCAGGTATTGTTTGGAAGTTTATGCTACGACGTATTTCCCTGTTGGGAAGGTACCTGTGTGCGTACACTATTATGCGCAGCGCTCTGTTTTCCAGTGTCTGGATCTTTTTGACATGACAGTCGGCCGCCATGCTCCATACTTCGGACCCGTACAGGAACGTGGGTTGTATGATTGCACGGTACAGGAGCAATTTTGTATCCGTGGATAGTCCGTCGCCTCTTAGAAGGGGGTAGAGGCCGGCTAGTTTGGCTTTAGATTTAGCTTTGGTGTCATCTATGTGTTTACCCCACGTCAGTTTTTTGTCTAGCCGCAGACCCAAATATTTGACATCGTCCACCCAGTCAATGTCTACGCCAGCTATACTTAGTTTCTTCTCGGGTATCTTCAATCGTGTGGAGAATAAGATTGCCTGACACTTTGCTTTGTTGATTTTAATCCTCCACACGTTGCACCACTGTGTCAGTGCTTCCAGGTGGAGTTGCACTTTTTTAATAGCAAAGAGTAGGCTTCTATTGCTGGCATACACTGTTGTATCGTCAGCATAGAGTGACATGTAGCTGTCTAGTTGCTGAGGTATATCGTTGACGTAGACATTGTACAGGATGGGACCGAGGACACTTCCTTGTGGGACACCTGCCTCAATCTGCTTGAGTTCACTGTTTGCCTCTTCATACTTAACAAAAAATTGTCTTCCAGTCAGATAGGAATGTAGCAGATGTAACATGTCGTCTGGGATTTTGTGGCAGTGTAATTTATATATCAGGCCTTCATGCCACACCTTGTCAAAGGCTTTTTCAATATCTAAAAACACTGCAGCAGTACCATTTCCTGCCTGCTTTTCTTTGCAGATATACTTCACAAGCCTGGTAACTTGGTGAATTGTGCTATGATCTTTTCTAAATCCAAATTGTTGCGCGATAATTATGTTGTTCACTTGCAAAAACCGATTGAGCCACCTGAGGATCAGACGTTCAAGAATCTTTGCAAGGATTGGAAGTAGAGAAATTGGGCTATAATTTTGAGGCAAGGTCCTGTCTTTGCCAGCTTTAGGTATGGCAACAACCTTAGCTATTTTCCAGTTCCGAGGAAAATAGCACTGACTTAGACAGGCGTTATAGATGGAACAAAGAAATCTAATGGCTTGCGGAGGCAGGTTCTTGACTTGGAGCGTGGATATCTTATCGTACCCGCAAGCCTTTTTTTGACTTGAGGCGTCGAATGATAGACACCACCTCCTCATCATTTGTTTGTTGCACTGTATTCTGCGGAATGGAGTCGATGAGGCGATTTACCACACTTGTGTGTTTCGCCTTCATCGTCAGCTATGTCATTTTGGGTGAATTGTGGTTCTAGTGAGTCAGCGAGAGCCTGAGCTTTCCCAATTGGGTCATACACCAGCCCATGCTGTCTTCGTAAAGGTCGAATAGGTTGGGATGTCTTGTTGACTGACTTCGCAAGTGCCCACAGTTTCCTGTTGTTATTCTGTACTGCTGCCAATTTTCTTTCCCATTCTTGTCCTCTGTGTATTTTCAGATTCTCTCTGATTTCACCTACTAGGTGGTTGACCATCCTTCTGTCAGCCGGGTCCCGCCAACGCTGCCATCGCTTTCGAATCGGGTTTTTGAGGCAGATTAGGTTTCTAATATGGTCTGGAGTTTGAATACGTAAGAATGTTTGTTCAATTTTAATTGTTGCCTGCTTGGTGCATTCCTGAAGTACTGCCCCAAACGAGGCCATAGCCTCATCTATTTTTTCTGTTGAATTTAAGGTTGGTATGTTCGAAAGGTGGAGCGCGAAGTATTCCTCATAATGTTACCAGTTGGTATGGTAACCAATCCAGTTCTTTGGCGTTTTGGGTTCTCCAAGCATGACTGACAGAAGAATCGGATTGTGATCTGAGCTGAGATGGCATTGCGTCTACCAAGAGAGAGGATACTGAACCCCCAGCCTCAAGCCGGGGACGACGGGACTGTGGACGTCGGGCATAAGTCCCGGGGGCGGCGGAGGCGGTACTAACCCGCCTCCTACAACCGCCCCATGCGAGGACCCACTTCCGACGCCCAGCAATATCCCCTCTCTTGGTAGACGCAACAGGTAGAAGACCAAGACTAGCGGTTTTCAAAGTTTGCCAGTCATCACAATTCAGATAAAGCTCATTACAGACACCTCCAGCTCAATCACCTACCACACCCTCCAGAGGGAGAAAAATTTCCCCCAACGCTAAACTTACAACTATAGAGCTACAAGAAAAGCATCGGGGAGTCTCGGGAACCCCGGGTGCGCCAGACCCGTCATCTGAGTCTCCCCGAAGGGAGGCCCAGACCCCTGGGGGACTCCGAGAGGCGGATAGAAAGGGCAATTGAACGTAAGCCAGGGAAAATTCCAGTCCAACAGGAAGAAACGCCCAAGGCCACCGCTTTCATATACCGAAAAGGACAATCAGGGATGGGAACGATCCCCCGTGGTATACACGTGAACTTAAACGGTTACTTAAAAAACAAAGGAAGATACATCCACGCTCAAGGTCGACGATGTATAGGAGTGATTTAGAAAAGTTAGCTGAGACAAGAGAACATGTTAAGAATGCGATGCGTGAGGCTTTTAACGACTTTAGATGTAACTCACTTTCTAAGAGTCTCAACGAAGACCCAAAGAAATTTTGGTCGTATGTAAAAAAAAAGTTAGTGGTAGTGACAGCAATATGTCAGTTCTACTACAAGACGGTCGGGAAGTTGATGACAGCCGCGAAAAGGCTACCGTATTTAACACCGAATTTAAAAATTCTTTCACTGAAGAAAACATGGAAAACATTCCCGCTTTTGCACCGCGTGTAGAATTTAAAATGGATCCAATTCAAATTGATAGTGTAGGTATCATAAAGCAATTAAAGCTCCTGAAGTGGGGAAAGGCGCCGGGTCCTGATGGTATTCCAGTAAGATTGTTTTCGGAATACGCGGAAGAAATACACTCCTGGAAATTGAAATAAGAACACCGTGAATTCATTGTCCCAGGAATGGGAAACTTTATATACGCATTTCTGGGGTCAGATACAACACATGATCACACAGACAGAACCATAGGCACATAGACACAGGCAACAGAGCATGCACAATGTCGGCACTAGTACCGTGTATATCCTCCTTTCGCAGCAATGCAGGCTGCAATTCTCCCATGGAGACGATCGTAGAGGTGCTGGATGTAGTCCTGTGGAATGGCATGCCAAGCCATTTCCACCTGGCGCCTCAGCTGGACCAGCGTTCGTGCTGGACGTGCAGACCGCGTGAGACGACGTTTCATCCAGTCCCAAACATGCTCAATGGGGGACAGATCCGGAGATCTCGCTGGCCAGGGTAGTTGACTTACACCTTCTAGAGCACGTTGCGTGGCACGGGATACATGTGGACGTGCATTGTCCTGTTGGAACAGCATGTTCCCTTGCCGGTCTAGGAATGGTAGAACGATGGGTTCGATGACGGTTTGAATGTACCGTGCACAGTTCAGTGTCCCCTCGACGATCACCAGAGGTGTACGGCCAGTGTAGGAGATCGCTCCCCACACCATGATGCCGGGTGTTGGCCCTGTGTGCCTCGGTCGTATGCAGTCCTGATTGTGGCGCTCACCTGCACGGCTCCAAACACGCATACGACCATCATTGGCACCAAGGCAGAAACGACTCTCATCACTGAAGACGATACATCTCCATTCGTCCCTCCATACACGCCTGTCTCGACACCACTGGAGGCGGGCTGCATGATGTTGGGGCGTGAGCGGAAGACGACCTAACGGTGCGCGGGACCGTAGCCCAGCTTCATGGAGATGGTTGCGAATGGTCCTCTCTGATACCCCCGGAGCAACAGTGTCCCTAATTTGCCGGGAAGTGGCGGTGCGGTCCCCTACGGCACTGCGTAGGATGCGACGGTCTTGGCGTGCATCCGTGCGTCGCTGCTGTCCGGACCCAGGTCGACGGGCACGTGCACCTTCCGCCGACCACTGGCGACAACATCGATGCACTGTGGAGACCTCGCGCCCCACATGTTGAGCAATTCGGCGGCACGTCCACCCGGCCTCCCGCATGCCCACTATACGCCCTCGCTCAAAGTCCGTCAACTGCACATACGGTTCACGTACACGCTGTCGCGGCATGCTACCAGTGTTAAAGACTGAGATGGAGCTCCGTATGCCACGGAAAACTGGCTGACACTGACTGCGGCGGTGCCCAACCGCTGGGCAGCTAGCGCCCTTCGACGGCCAACACTGCTGTTCCTGGTGTGTCCGCTGTGCCGTGCGTTTGATCATTGCTTGTACAGCCCTCTCGTAGTGTCCGGAGCAAGTATGGTGGGTCTTACACAGCGGCGTCAATGTGTTCATATTTCCATTTCCAGGAGTGTAGAACCATTTCTATCAGATATATTTCGTAAATCTTTAGAAGAAAGAAAAGTACCTTCTGACTGGAAAATAGCGCAGGTGATTCCCGTTTTCAAGAAAGGTGATCGGAGAGATCCTGGGAATTATTGACCCATATCTCTAACATCTGTCTGCAGTAGAATTCTGGAGCATGTCATATGCTCTAACGTTATGAAGTTTCTGGATGAAAACGAGTTACTTACAGCAAACCAACACGGATTTCGTAAGAACCGTTCGTGTGAAACGCAACTCGCTCTATTTTCGCATGATGTAATGAAGGTTATCGATGAAGGATCACAAGTTGATGTTATTTTCTTGGATTTCCAGAAGGCTTTTGACTCTGTACCACATAACCGACTCTTAGCGAAGATTCGAACGTACGGTATATCTGATCAGATCTGCGAATGGATACGCGATTTTCTAACTGGTCGGTCACAATATGTCCTTGTTGACGGGGAAGCCTCTTCAAAGCTAGATGTTACTTCGGGCGTTCCTCAAGGAAGAGTAATAGGACCACTTCTTTTCTTAATTTTTATAAACGATCTCGGTGATAACGTTAATTGCAGGATGCGATTTTTAGCTGATGATGCACTTATTTATAGGGAAGTGGGGTGCTCTGACGATTGCTTAGAAATACAGCGCGATCTGGATGTTATTTCGGAATGGTGCCGTAAATGGCAGCTTGCACTTAACTGTAAAAAGTACAAGGCAATGCAAATAAGTAATAAAAAGACCCCGTTTGCTCACGAGTACAAAGTTAACAATTCAGTTGTTGACACGGTCGATTCTCTGAATTATCTAGGCATAACAGTACAAAGCAACATGAAATGGGACTTGCACATAACTTCAGTCGTAGGCAAAGCTAATTCGAAACTACGTTTTATAGGTCGTATTTTGAGAAGCTGCAATGCTCATACAAAGGAAATAGCGTACAAAAAACTAGTGCGTCCGCATTTGCAATACTGTTGTGCAATTTGGGATCCGTATCGCAAGGGATTGATTGACACGTTGGAGAAGGTACAGAGGAGAGCCGCTCGATTCGTGACCGCTAGTTACAGTCCTTATGTAAGTGTCACAGAGCTGATAGGTGGGTTAGGCTGGGATTGTTTGGTAGACAGACGACGTCGTTGTCGTTTAAATTTGTTGGAGAATATGCGAAAATCTCTAATTTACGAGTGCAACGAAATACTTCTTCCGCCAACCTATTTAGGTCGCAATGACAGGAGGGATAAGATTCGAGAGATAAGATGCCGTACTGATACATTTATGTATTCTTTGTTTCCTCGTTCTGTTCGGGATTGGAATACTCCAAAATAGGATTGGTGCTTAGCACCCTCTGCCACCCACAGTAATTGTGAATTGCAGAGTATAGATGTAGATTTAGATGTAGATGTTTTCTGCCTTTCGCCGGACACACCTTGGGGAAAATCGGCAGAATCCTCGCACGACATGGTATAAAATCTTTCTACCGACCACCATCTAAAATAGGGGACTACCTCCGTTCAGTCAAGGATGATCTTGGCCTAAGAGTTCCGGGGATTTAAACCATACCGTGCGAGTGTGGAAATACCTACATCGGTCAAACGATCCGCACCATAGAAAACCGGTGTGAAGAACATAAACGCCACCTCTGCCTGGGACAGTATAGCAAATCAGCGATCGCCGAGCACGTGTACGACCATGGCCACAAAGTGGAGATCAGTAACGTTAGGATATTGGCTAGAACATCACATTTTTGGGAATCTGTCATCAAAGAAGCAATCGAAATTCGACTGGCCAACACATTTAACAGAGACAGTGGTCTATGTCTCAGTGAGGCATCGAAACCTGCTTTGGCAAATATCCGCAGAGAACGTTGTACTTCCGTCCAGCTGCCGCCGTGGAGGGCTTCATATTAGCTCGGGCTGGAACACGAAACATAACCACGCCCACTGGCAACCAGCCGCCAGTTGGTTGAGGGCCTGGCTCATAGTAAGCCTTCGCCGAGGCCACGCAGCCGCCGGACGCGGACATGTATATAAGTAAGAGCGGCACCGGAACCATCACTCACTCACTCACACCAGGCAGACGGACAGACAGAGCGATGACTGATGCTGCCAGTGACGCCTGCTTGTCGGCAGTCGAAGAAGCGGCGGAGAGCGACGAACTCTACTTGGAGGGGCGAAGCGAACGAGTCGACTTCGTCCATCACGTCCACCTGAAGCACGTGGTAGCACGCCTGGAACCAAGCTATTTCAAGGAACTGCAGCAGAAATACGAGTTCACTTCCTGGTCGCTTTGGGTCGTAAACGCCGGCCTGGGAAGTATGGCTGGTCCTTGCCAGCTGACCCCAAAGTCTTCTATGGGGTACTAATGTGCTCGGGAGACAAGCACGAGCAGGTCAGCGTCATCCACGACGATGCTGAGGCCAAAGGACACAAGCGCCCTTAGCATCAATGCCACTAGTTTTCGCGAAGGACTTCTGCGCGAAGAAACTCTTCCGAAAGCTTAACGGAAAATTGAAGCGACACCGCAGAAGGCAACAGACCGCAGCGACTGAGGGCTGGCAGGTGGCAGGAAACAAGATTCCCGCCACTTCAGAGCTGCTGCCAGCCCCCGAGACCGAGGCACCTGTCCCACAGGTTGCTGAGACTCCCACACCAACCAGCCCCACCAGGGACAACACAGAGGCTCTACACGCAACACCAACGTCGCCCACGCCATCCCATGAGGGGGAGGATACACCAGCCACTGAGGAATGACCTGTCCAGCCAGTGGTGGTGCCATATGGAGGGAACTGTGGCAGCCTGTATGTACAGCTTCTGCTGGCTATAGAGTTGCCACTGTTCTGTTGGCCGGCTGAAGGAGGCATCTCCATCTTAGCCTCCTACCCTTCGGACCTGTCGAAGGCCACCGCCATGCTGAGCGCTATGAGCGTCAGCTGCACCGTCGAGCAGCTCAGCCCGCCGAGCCAACCTGTCCCTGCGCCTACGCCTGTTGAGACACAGCTGAGAGCGAGGGTTAAGAGGGTTACCAAGAAGAAACCCTCTCCCCCCGAGCTACGGCAGTGTTTTAACTGCCAGGTCCATGGGCACGAGGCAAGGGACTGCAAAAAACCGTCGCAGATGCACCAGATGTGGGGCTGATCATCGTGCAGCCGAATGCACCACAGCCAGGGAAGAGGCAGTCTCCTGCAACTGTGGCCCAAACCATGCAGCCTGCTTCTCTGGCTGTGAAATGAAGAAGCAGCTTCGCGCGAAGTATCGCCCTAAAGCTGCCACGGCGCCCAGGAGAGCCCAGCAGGAGACCAGCTCCAGAAAGACACCCCACAACGACAGACCGGCGAAAACGCGGGGGCTCCATAAGCGGGCTGCTCCGCGTCGCCAAGACCAGCCCACGACGGCTCCAGGATTCAGTCGGCAGGCAGCCAGCCAACGAGAAGATCGGCCTGCGGGGACCTGCCACGCCTGCTGTACCGAATCCAGTGACCAGATGACGACAGTGGTGACGCTGCTCACCCAGCTCATCACCGTCCTCATTCCAAGATTGTCTACAAATTAGACTCCAGTACATCCTTATGACATTAACAGAAAACCAAGTCAAAAAAACATTTCAGACACGTGACATAGGAATATCCTGGCTCATGAAAGACATTATGAGCTTTGCTCAGACAGTTGACGGATAATGATGATGAACCATCTCAGTATCTGTGGGTCAGCCGACCAGTGTAGATGTCTCTACACCTGAAGAAGACGGCAGAGCCAGCCGTCGAAATATTGTGTTTCCACAACATTATCCGGCGGTACACCCGTGAGGACTACATTGCAGTCATACGCCGGGAAAGTCTTCGTTCTTATATCTTCAATTTCTCTTCAGTTTTACGATGTCACATCAAACTGAAATATACCCTAAATTATCCTCTTGACCACGGGCTGTACATTAATCAAAATCTGACCAATAGTTTTTTCGTAAATCCCGTTGAAGGGAAAATTATCCTAAATTTATCATGTTTAAGACATCTCATCAAAATGAAGGAGACCACGGGATGTATATTAATCGAAACCTCATCAAAATCGACCAGTAATATTTTTTATGTTAATAGCGTTCAATCAAAAATTTTATTAAGTTAGTAATTTTCTCAATTTTTCGACGCCACATCAAAATGATACATACAACATATTAATAGCGGGACCAAGGGCTATACGTAAATTGAAGCTCCATAGAAACCCAACCGGTACTTTTTTATGATTTGAAATTTCTCATTTTTTCAACGTCATATCAAAATGAAACATGCCCTATTTTTCCCGCCGGACCACGTGCTGTACACTAATCGAAACCCCATCAAAATCGAGACAGTAATCGCGTTCAACGAAAAACCGATACTAATTTTGTAAACTTCTCAGTTTTCCTCCAACACAAAATCGTGAAACATAGCCTATTCTATCCATGTCACCGCGAGATGTGAATTAATCGAAACCATATAGAAATCAGACCATTAGATTTTGCGTAAATCCCCTTTATCGAAACGCAGACAGACATAAATTTAAAAAAAGGTTATTTCCTTCTCCGTAGTTTATTAATAGTACCCCTAACTCTTTTTTTTTTTTAAATGTACAGACTTACAGTTTTGCTATCGAACTGCTTTGTCACAACCATGTTTTATGGAGATACAAAAGTTTGTAAAAATTTGTAGGAGTTTAGAGTTGAAAAACTATAAATACGCGCCTGCAGATCTGACATCCTAATTCTCTTCAGAATGTACTCTATCCTTTTAGCAGTCTCAGGCACTGCAGAGGAATGTCCTCTTTTGAAATAGGTTACAGATTTGCCGAGTTCAAATCAGGTAACTGCGAACAGAGTTTTCATCTTAGGTAACAGCAAAAAAGTGATGGATTCATGTTAAAAATGAGAAAAAAACAGAAATATTGTGCTTTGTCAGTGAAGTCATATCGGAATAAGGAAAATACTACCTGCGCACATTACCCTTATCCACTCACTGACAAGCTGACAACAGCTTAGGGGGCGTCCATTAACCACGTAGCTCCATTTTGGTCTCCTGTGAACCCCCTCTCCCCCCACGTAGCCCGACGTGGCATTTGCCTCTACCCCCCGTCCTCCCCACGTAGCACGTAGCTTTTCCCCCTATTGATTCCAGAAGACATTTTTTACTGTTTTCTCTTGCTTGTCAGGCTATCATAAATTGCATACGGAGATAATTAAATGACGGAAATAAATATTCACATGCTGTTGTGTGTTCTGCACATCATTTTAACTGCAACAAATAATATGAATGGAAAGCTACGTGGCTTGGCTCGGAACTCCCCTCCCCTCCCCCTAGGTAGCTCAGCGTAGCTTTCCAGCCAACTCCTGCCCCTCTCCTTAGACCAAGCCACGTAGTTTATGGACACTCCCTTACGGCCTCTGCCGACCGCCCCCTGCAATTCTTGTGTTTCATTTGGTTCAGTGAGAAAAATGAAGCGCCAATAGTTTCTGGATACCATTTTTAATACAAATACGGGGGCATTCAAATTAAAACTATAATTTAATCAAAAAGTAGCCTAAGACAGGTATTTCCATTTTTTTTAAATTTCTTTAATAAACCTTTCCTCCTTTTCAATGCATTTGCACCATCATGAAATGCTACCAACTTTGGCATTAGTTTCTTTTGTTAGCTGCTCTGGAATAAAAATTGCATACTACGGAATAATCTTCCCACATATCCTGTATGGAATTGAAGTTTGGCGATCTTGTTGCCATTTCTACATGAATAGATTGTTAGTGCTCCAGAAAAGATGTATCAGGATAATATACAAGTTGGATGCACCCTGTAAAGAAATATTTAGACAAGAAAATATGCTTACTATATTTTCACTACACACACACATATATATATATATATATATATATATATATATATATATATATATATATATATATATATATATATAAATATAGGGTTTGTTACTGATTAGATGCAATCAAAAATTTAATAACACTAATAGTGAAATTCATAATATGACACTCGAATCAAAACTAATTTACATATAAAAAGATATAACTCCAAGGCAGCAGATAAAAGTGCATTTGAAATGGGAGCAAGACAATATAATAAGCTACCAACACATTTAAAGTCATTGACTGGAAATGAATTTAAAACTGGAGTAAAACATTATCTATGTAATAAGGCTTTATATAATCTTAATGAATTGTGATTATTTAATAGCATTTCTGTCTTGAATTATTGTAACTTGTAGCAGAATGACCAAATATGGGTCATTCCGTACATTTTTATATATAATATTTTGTATATTTTTATATATAAAAAGAATAAGTAAGGAAGTTTAGGGAGAGGATGGTTAGTGTTTGTGGGACCTGAGCTAGACGCGCCAGATTGTCGCGACAGGCCGGCGGCTGCCAGGGACAATCCCTTGGCTCCGGGGAAACTGTACACTGGGGTGAATAATCGTATCCAAACACCAGGTCTCGGGACGGGCAGTTTGGAGGTCACAGGTGACGAATAAGTTCGAGGCTATCCCGGGTTCACACGAATCGAGAAAGACAATGTTCGCCTATCGTGACAGCCGGAAGGAGGAGCTTGAAAATGGCAGGACCAATCTAGAGAGACTTTCCGTTGCATTTTGTAATGCCGGTGTATTTTTGCTCTATGTTAACCACGAGCGACGGGAGGCTTTTTCCGGCGGACGCTGGAGTGACTTGACTCCGAGCCTTCAGACTGGAAGGAGCGGATCTTCCGAAGCTGGAGATCGCTCCGTCTTGGCATCGAACCTGAGGGTCAATAAGCGTGTCTTGTACAGTGAGGTCGCTGTGCACGCATCCAGTACGCTTGCTGACGGACGTGGTGCATTGTCTGCTATAGCCAAGGGGCTATAGTAATTCCGCCGTCGAGAGAAATACATCGCCGTCACGGTAATAATTCTACAGTGCAGTGTGGTACTTTTATTCGGCCATTGAGTACAGCCCTGTAACGACCACTGAATGATTAGGAGTTCTCGCACCCCCAAATATTGAGCTAGCTGGGGCAGACTTTCTTAAAGCCACACTTGGTGGATAATTTAAATTATCCTGGCGCCCGGCATTTGAGATCGGATACAGTTAATGTCAATACTGTGTTTGATTTATGGTTCCCGATCATTGTGAAGGGAACTTTCATTTGAAAAATCAAGTGTGTATCTTTCTTGCTTGCCAATTAACATTGGGAGTTTGTTTCAAGAATAATTTTAAAAGTGGTTGTGTTTTAATGCTTTGTTTATTTGTTAATATGTTGGCAATTCTAAGAAGAGGATTTGCATAGTTCTTTTTATCATATTTCAATGTGGCAATGTTAACGATAAATAAGCCTCGCCTGTACGCCATTATGAGTACCCAATAAATTAGCAGCCTAGGGTTTCTTTGAATTATAAAAAGAAGTAAAAGGTTTTCACCCTTACCTCCCCACCGGCACATACCGCTACAAACTTAATGTTAATTTACATACTTGAAGTTCCTGGCCTTGCTATGGAATTCATTTATATTGGAATTCATTATACTATAAGGTATTCTTGTTGTGTAAGATGTATTGATCCTTGTAAGAAACTTGTGTACACAATGATATTGGCAATAAACAATAATGATTTCTTCCGTTGATTAGTAGGCGCTGGAAATGAAAGAATCGAAGGCGATAACTCTTATTAAAAAAGATGATTGACAAATTCACTCTAACTATAGATGTACTGGTATTAGTATTCTGTACAGTTGATACAAAATCTACTCCTAAATAATGACAAATCACTTTGAGCCTTTTACTGATTCAATTTTTCTAGAAGAACAAAGTGGTGTCAGGCCAAGAGGATCATGCATAGATAAAACGTTTGTCATAAAACAAAAACGAAGATACTTTAATTAGGAGATTCACATAGCCTTCGTGGATTTGAAGAAGGCATTAGACTCCTCTTTCTTAATTAATGACCTTTAGATACGGGAAAGGACTGTGGGCAAGGAACGGTAAGAAATTCTGCAATGACCTTTCAAGGAACCCTCCCGGCATTTATCTGGAGTGATTTGGGGAAAGCATGGAAAACCCAAATCTGAATGGCCAGACTGGGATTCGAATCCGCGTCCCCCGAATGCGACACCAAAACGTTGCCGCTCACTCGACACGCTAGTTGCAGGTGATCGTGTTGACAGGAATGTACTATGACACGTCTAATATCTTATAGGTTTCCCCTTGTATTTAATAAATGCAATACAATGTCTCATGACAATAAAGGAATTAATAATGAAATGAGAAATAAAAACCTACAGAAATTTTTAAATTAACGTAGGGATGCGAAAAGAATGTAGTTTTCACCTGAACTTTTTAATATTTACTCAGTAGGTCTTTCAAGACTATAGAAACACAGATCTGATACCGGTATTCAAATTTAATGCACTGCTCTTTGTAGATGAACAAATAATTACGCAGGACTCTAGATACAAACTCTAGTGATCTGAGCAGCTGTTTAACCATCTAAGTAACGAGTGAAATCTGAAAATTTCTGCCAACAAACAGAAGGTTATGGCATTTGAAGGAAAACACGTGATACGCTCAAAAATAGTGACAGCAGATACAATTCTGGAATACATTTTTTCCATATTTCTTTACGCCTCGTCGTTGTCAAATTCATTAGCGGCGAGAAAGGACTGGGAGCAAGAAATGGGAAGGAATTTGGCCTTGGCGTTTTGAAGGAACCATCCAGGCATTCGCCTCTAGGGATTTCGGAGAATTATAGAAAACCGAAATCTTGATGCCTGGACGGGGATTCGAAACCGCGTCCTCCCCAATGCAGGTCCAGAGCGTTACCGCTTAGCAACCACATTCGGTAATTCTAGAATAGATAAAATTGAATGTAAAAGGGGGACATGATTTTGATAAGAAATTAAAGAGTTTTACCTCTGGCAGAGCTTTACTTTCTTCATGTGAAGCACGCTAGGACGCTCCGTGCTTCGGATTCCACGTAAAGCTGTAGGTTTCCTTTCCCCGGTAGGATTACGGGGGTAGGGCAGCCATGACAGAGGGGCATGCGCGGCTATTTGAAACTCTTGTCACGCGGCGGCCGAACAATCCTTTTGGAACTCTCGGCGTCGCGGCTTGTGCATTTACATTTTGCTTCAGACCTCGTTCTAGAATGATCAGCCCTTGACATTTCTCAGTAAACTCAGCCGTTTCCACTCTTCTTTCATTTCGTTTAGTTGTCACTTAAATTTCGCTCCTACAACTAGTGTTGCCAGGTCCGGTTTGTTAAAAATCGGGACATAAGGTCGAAAAAATCGGGATTCAGGTTTACAAATCGGGACAGCAGAAAAATATATATATATATATATATATTTTATGCAATTCACGTTCATTTTAATAATTTAGGCAGGGCAGATAATTTCTGTAGGTTTCTATCATATGATAGGAACTCATGATTTCCGTATTAATAGTCAGACTTGTTGAGCACCATAAATAACTAAATACTATGGAAAAAAGTGCATTTAGGAGTGGAATTAAGTATTTGGTTACTCTGTTAATAAGCAAAAAGCATCTGTTTTTATAAAAATTGTATTTTTATCTTAGATTTTACTGCTTTTAGCACAGCTTTTTATATATATATATATATAACTTAGTTATAAAATTCACTACATAAAAATTGAAGTTGGCTTTAATTTATATCTATGTTTTGACATGCTCGAGTGATGATCAGTTTCGCCTCTCAAATCAAATTATATTAACCTAGAAAAATATAAAAATATTAATTCAGTTGCTGGGTTTTAAAGCGGTATTGATGCCATGATTTTTTGCAGATTGACTAGATTTTGATTTTGAAATATATTGTGCCATTTCTGTAGCGTTTTTTCTCCCCCTGCACTGCTGCTTTCACTGCGTCTTTAACATTATAAACTTCCTCATAAAGTTCATCCATGCCAAAAAAACGCGTTAATTTTTAGTCTCTGAATGACGTTAACCAATGACGCGTAAGACTGCAGAAATGTGGCTTGAGTAAGTGGGATTTGTTTTAGTTATTTTTTTGCTTCCGGCTTTAATCCTCGTCGAAGTTGAGTCTTCCAAGGCGGGAAAGGACTAGAGGCAAGGAACGGGAAGGAATTCAGCCATGTCCTTTTACAGTAATTATCCCTGCATTCGCCTATAGTGATTTTGGAAAGCCTTGTTGCTTTCACTGAATTCGTACTTGGTTCTACTGTAACGAGCCGCGCTGTCGCTACGTTACAAGGTGCATTTTTATTATATATGTAATAATATAAGAGTAATTTACATAAATCTTGGGCGACCACCTAAATAGATTTTTGTTGTAATTTTATAAAGTACGCAAGATTCCAAGTGAGGACTGTAATGAAATGATGAACATACAGTGTATCTTGGTAAAGCGAATATTCAAGAATTATTGAGCTATGTAGGCTTGAAGCTAATCTTGGTGTTCCCAAACGTTGGCGACAAGACGTCCCGGATTTGGGATTTGCCAGACCACACACTCTGCTCCCTAGGGATAGGCGGTCAACAAGGTTACTCACCGGGCGGGAAAGGCCGGCCGCCAGAACAGAGTCGTCCCCGAACTTAGCCGAATATGTCCGACCTCTGTTAGATACTCTAGCCAAATCACGTATCAGGGATATCACGTGACATTAGGTGCCGACCTGAAGATCCAATCAAAATGAGCGTATAACTCAAAATCCTGGGAATTTTTGTTGTATGTGAGCTTCGAGACTACAAATGGGCGGAGCGAGAAGTTTCCTCGTGGACCGAGGAGCGAGGAGCTGGACATTCTAACTTCGATCGCACCAGTCTGAGGTTGACTTGGAAAGTTGACTTCTTTCGCTAACTGCAGCTTGCCTTGCTGGAGCGAGCGTATCACCGCAACACAGCCGGTAATGCGATGGTGTGCATTGCCAGACCAGAGATGCCTATAGCCGACTTGTGAGATAATCTCACATATCGTGGGTCCGCTACAGTCACCGCAGACATCAGACGCAGGACTACAATGGTAATTGATTACGACCAAGCCATGTGATTGTGCATTCCGTGAAACAGAACCCGTAAGCGACTTTGAGAGGATAGGTCCATGTTCTCACTTTGTAATTGTAAAAAACCCCTGAGCTAGCGGCATAATTTGCCAGAACTAGTTAATTTCGAATGATATATTGTTCATTCTGGCGCCCATGATTTTCTTTTTTAACTGTAAAGTCACAGTATTATGATACCTTTGTCTGAGGTCGTCATAACTTGTATTTTTTATTGTTTCCAATTGTCATTATTTCTTGCATTTTGATTCTGAGATATATTTAAAAGTAAATATATAATTGTTTGCTTGCTCATGACGGCTAATTGTAACTCTGAGCGTTGCTTTTATGACTTTGCCAATTTGTGTTAATGTTAACGGTAAATTCGCTCGGACTTGTAATCGCCAGTGATAAGAAAATAAATGTCATATTGTGACAATTTTCCTGAATTCCAACTAAAGTCGAAATTCTTGCAAAATTAAATAATTTTCACTCCTTCCTAAAAATTAAAATTAAAAATCCACAATTATTAATCATAAAGGTATGAAAGATAATTGTAACGTGGTTTGCCCACCAAGGCATCCACCACACTACTTAAAACATTTCTGTACCACTAACAACAATCTTTCAATGTTTTTGAAACTGTTTGATCCGGCAACTTTTTGAATAAATTTCCGCCCGTGAGGCCTTCAAATTCATCTTCAATCCTCTACTTCAATTAGTTTTTGAACTGACCATTATATCGAATCAATGTTTTGTTTTCAACGCTCAATACGGCATCTTATAGGACCTTTAATGAATTTTGAAAGGAAGGCATGTAAAGTTCTGTTTCTTCGGAATTAAAGAATATTTAGAGTGCAGTTGGTCATTCGTTTTCTGCCACAGGTGTAAAGTAATCTTTTAGGATGTCTAATGATTTCGTGGCACGTTTAGCTTGCGGGAGAAGTGACAACCATCGCGTTGTTAAGTCGCGGGAGGAGAAAATTCAGTCTTATGTGTCTCATAAAAGTATTAATAAATTGAAATCTGATTGTGGCACCTAAAGTTTATATTTACGTTGTCTGCACAGTAACTTGTAAAATGTTTACTAATATTTCGCTCCTTCAATCGTATCACTAAATATTTATATATGGCTCATGCAGCTTCATTCGTGTAAAAATTAAGTATTCAAGTTTTTAAATTTTAGTTGGGCTTTAAAATCTTATCATCGGTGAAAATTTTTTGTTCCGCTGGGATTGGAGATACCTGTAGGAACATTATAAAATGAATATAAATTAAAAGGGGTAAACAATAAATTCAATTACTTTCACCAAAGGTTTTTGGAAATTTACGAAAGGTATCTCCCTACAAAACTAGCTCCAATTGGTCAAAAACGAGTAAACAAAAATTGGGTTACAGTTGGTATAAAAACATCTTGCATACATAAAAGGGAATTATATGTAAAAGTTAGGAATACTGATAATATGCTTCTCAAACAACATTACAAAACTTACTGTAGAATTTTAACCAAAGTAATAAAAGAATCTAAACGTTTGGCCATAAACGATGAGATTAGTAGTTCAGATAATAAGATAAAAAGTGTTTGGAACATTATTAAAAGAGAAACAACTGTTTCATCCCCTGAACATAAACCTATATCTATAAGCATTAATGATAAACTTGTAAATGACCCCTCTTATGTAGGAAGTGCTTTCAATAACTACTTCTTAACAGTTGCTGAAAAAATAAAAGGAAAATATAATGGGAATATGGATGCTATAGCAATATTTAAATCCTTGCAGCACCTATGTCTCTATTTCCCACCAGTCAAAATGAAATTGAAAAAATTATTAAATCCCTCAAAAATAAAAAGTCATTTGGTTATGATGAGGTTTCAACCCATGTAGTGAAACAATGTAACACCAGCATTAGTAGAGTTATTAGTCATATTTGTAATAGTTCTTTTGAAGAAGGTATCTTCCCTGACTCACTCAAGAAGTCAATAATTAAACCGCTTTATAAAAAGGGTGATAACTCAAAGATTGAGAGTTACAGACCCATTTCACTTCTACCAGCATTTTCAAAAATCCTTGAAAAAGCAATGTACAGAAGGGTGTATGCTCATCTACAAAAGAATTACCTACTCAGTAAAGTACAGTTTGGTTTTAGACAAGGCGTTTCAACAGATTCAGCAATTTTTGCTTGTAAACAACATACTGGAATCAATGCATAAAAAATTAAATTCCCTAGGTATATTCTGTGATCTTGCTAAGGCTTTTGACTGTGTTGATCATGAGATCCTACTAGGTAAATTAGACCACTATGGAGTTAGTGGTAAGCCAGGACTTTGGTTTAAATCTTACCTGGAAAATAGAAAGCAATGTGTATCACTGAAAGATGCTAATACAGGAAATGTTATAAACTCAGAATGGGGTATAGTTAAATGTGGTGTGCCTCAGGGCTCAATTCTTGGCCCTCTGCTGTTCTTAATCAATATAAATGATCTCCCACATATATTAGGTGGTAATGAACTCATGGTACTCTTTGCAGATGATACCAGCATATAGTTGAAAGACCCATCAGCACAAAACCTCAAAAACACAGCAAATGATATTATAAAGAAAATTAACAGGTGGTTTAATGCCAACAAACTAATACTTAATGTAGAAAAGACACAGTTACTTCGGTTTGTTACAAAAAATAAAACAAAGGACAGCTATAATGTGACATCAGAATGAAAAGCAATCAATGAAAGTAATTTCACAAAATTCCTGGGTGTATGTATAGATAACAAATTGAACCGGAAACAGCATATTCAAGAACTTCTTAAAAAACTGAATTCTGCAACATTTTCACTGAGGGTAATATCTAGAATAGCTAATATAGAAACCAGAAAGTTAGTATATTTTGCATATTTTCATTCCCTGCTCACTTATGCCATCTCATTCTGGGGAAACTCGTCACAAGCACAGAGGGTATTTAAATTGCTAAAACGTGCTATAAGAACTATTTGTGGAGCAAGCCCACAGACGTCGTGCAGAAATCTATTTAAAAACCTGGGTGTACTAACAATGCCAGCACAGTATGTATACTCCGTACTATGATTTGTAGTGGAAAATCCTGAACACTTCAATCTTAATGCTGACATACATAGCCATAATACTAGGAATAAATATAATATTCAAAAGGATTACAAATCACTGTCAATTGTACAGAAAGGGTTAACATTTACTGGAGCTTCCTTATTCAGTGTCTTACCAACAGAAATTAAATGTTATCTACAAAAACCCAACTACTTTAAGTCCAAACTGCAAGAGTTTCTGCTTCAGAATCCATTTTACTCTGTGAAAGAATTTTCTTCTTGGAATTTGGTAACTAAGAATGACTGATAAAATAGTATATATGATATATGGAAGGGGAAGGTGACAAAGTTGTCCACAATTACTAAAATGATATATGGTTTTTCTTTCTGTTGAAACTTTTGACAAATGAAGTAATTACACTGTTTACAAAATTTCACTCATATATAGTAACTAACATGGGATTGCATGCACTCAAAAACTGCTGTAAAAAATTATGATACTAACAGGTTTTTAAGTATTTGACTGCTTATGAGTTGTGGTAACTGGTTGGTAAGAAAATAACTGGCTGTTAGATGCTGGTAACAAGTTTATACACTGTTCCACATAATAAGTATTAACTAACTCGGGGTTGTATTTGTAGATTACAGGAAATATTGGTTATACTAATGGGTCGTAACTAACTTCTTGTCAATATAATATTATCAATTATATAGTAATATTGACATTACTAATAAGTGAATGTACTGTTCCACATCCCCGAGATTATTCTCACATGGGATCAAAGTGAACATATCTATCTATCTATCTATCTATCTATCATTTTGGAGAGCTTCGACCGCGTCTTGATTTGACGCCGAACCTAAAACATTATATGGAATCTCAGTAACCTTTGTTCTTCCAAGCAACAAGTTTTCAGCAATTTTAGAATCTTCGTAGAAGTACGATCGAATTTTGTTTCACAATCGAGTGATCTAAATGACAAGGTGTTCTTGACCGAATGGGACGTCACCGTGGATTCAGCAGCAATCACTTTTTCATCTTGTTTGATAGGTGTTTAAAAATATTTTCAGTGAAGTTGTTAAATTATCTTATGATAATTACATTTCAAGTTATTTCTATACCATTTTTGCCACCATGGCATATGGTAAGTTGTTTTTGGCAAGCTGTGCAGTATGCTTTATATTTATTATTTGGGCCGGTTTTGATAAACATAACTTTTTCTCCAAACATTAAGAAAAGATCACATTCTTCGTTGATTTTTCTTTCTCTGAGTACTTGTAGGAGCATCGTTTTTTGATTCGAAATAGGTGTCCGAATCGCTCATTTTGGTAGAATTCTGAAAAACATTTCTTACTTACATATCAAATTGTGACAGTACAAATAGATTCACGCTCCCTTCCGTTTTGCCTCCCAACCTTTAAATAAAGATCATTAGAACCAAAATACCTTCACCAAAAAATGATAAAATTTATTCAATCTCGAATTAAAATAGCTAAGTATAATCAAGCAGGCATATACATATTACTAAACCAGAACAAACTCAATACCCGGACACAAAACTTAATCCCAAATTTCTGAAAAAATTTTAAATACATAAATAGACTTAGTATGTGTGGATGAATTTAATGTATAAATAGTTCTAACACTTTTTAAATATGCTGCCTTCATTAATTATAACTGCACTACGAGCGAAACTCAAGTGAACTCAACCAGTGAATGGACGAACGACGAATTAGTGAGTTAAAAGCAAGATCACGTCTCCAGTAAGTAAAGGTGCGTTTACACGCTCAAGCCATTTGCGCAAATTATCTTGTGCAAGCCAGTTTGCGCAAGTAAATCGTTGCGTGTGAACACTGGCATGATGTTTGCGCAAGCCAAAAAGTTTGGCTTGAGTAAAATCTGTCCCGACAAAAAATTGGCTTGAGGTTGGAGTGTTGGCATGAGCGTCTGAACAAGGCTCAAGCCTCAGCTCCAACCTTGCGCATGCGCATTGGTGATGGCGATGTTCGACCATCTGTTCCCCCGACCTTATCAATTAGCAGTTATCTATTCAGTAATCTTATTCACTTATCTTTAGTCATTCAGTTCGTGCTCATTGTTGTTTAGTTTGTTTATTGTATCATTCAAAAGTCCAAAGAGAAATAATTTCTTGTTAAATTTATTGTACAATACAAGTCGTTTCCGTGTTGGTGGAAAGTTGACAGCAGGGTTGGGAAAAAAATCACGATGTTTTCATAAAAAATATCATTTTTAAAATGAAATTAATCATCATTTTTCACTTTTTTAAAAACACCATAATTCATAATTCAACTATTATGTGTGCAAAACGAAACCCATTTGTAGGCGGCAGAGAAAAGGGCATTAATCTATTTATACGAAGTATTCCTATTTGACACTATACACACATCTGGAAAGCTACATATGTCTGAATATCTCACCAAGCTTGCTATGGTTTTAATAGAGCATCTGAAATCTAAGTTTAATGGTAGGGTTAGCAAATTTCGTAATAGATAACGCTTCCAATATGGTTAAAATGAAAATACTGTAACATATGGTTGCTCAGCACATTTTCTGAATTTACTACCGAAGGATTTGGAAGTGGAAATGGCCAACACAAAGGAACATGTTGTGCAAACATATCCGAGACAGTCATGCTGCAAATTATTTAAAAAGAAGGTGGAAAAGCTTTTGTGTTACCACAAGACGTTCGTTGGAACACTCCGACTGATATTTTTGAAATATACATTTCTGAGTGGCAAAAGTTAATAATGATTTGTGAAGAGAACAGAAATATAATAGATACTGAGTAAAAAGTCGAAAAATGGTAATAAAAAGATCTGTTGAATAATTTCTGAGATACTGAAACAGTATCAATCGCAATGGATATCCTACAAAAAATTAATGGGCCTCTGTCAGATGCAGTAAAGCTATTGTAATAGGAGTGGAAAAAGTGAGGGGGGGATTTTATGAATTTTATTAATTTATAATAATAATAAATCAATTATTGGGTGGGCAAGAATCTTAACCTTGTCAGATCACAATGAAACTGACATAGATAATTTATTATATTAATTTGGCTACTTCACCGCTAGGCATATTTAACGTTACCATTAACACAATAATCACTAACATATCAATGCAAGCCTAGCGATTACAACTGGCCGATTCATTCAAGCAAACAATTATATGAATTTTACTTTAATTGAAAATCTTCTGACGAAGTTATAGTTAGTAAGCGGGAACAATGTTCACAATACGCTACAACAAAAAAAACAGTCAGCAATCAAAATGAATACATGAAATGAACATGCGTCTCGGGCGCCGTCAAATAACAAGGAGAAAAACAAGGAACTCGCGATATGCAAAGGTTCCCACAATGTTCAACAAAATGTCGGCTAGCTCAGGGTCAAAATTTGCTCAAAGAACACAAGTCTCTTTCTCAAGTCGCTTACGGGTCATTCGCAGTCTCATAAGAACACAACGATGCAAGACCTGGCGTTAACACTTTACCATAGCATAGGCAGCAACACTGAAGTCCGTCGCGCTATCAGCCCAGCGCGATAGAAAGATCACCAGCCAGTCATCATAGGCAGGTCACTGTACTGACCAAGCACAACCGTTCTGGCCTGGCGAGAAGTCAGCAGTCGACTATCCCAGACCGTGGTCTGGCAAGAAGTAACTTCCTCCTCTTCGGAAGGCGATGGCGTCCCTCTCAGCGAAGGAACATGGCGGGAAGAAAAAAAAACACCCTGAATTAACTTGTGAAGACCCCTACCGATGATTTCATAGGCAGGTTGGAAATCACGTGGTATCGTTGCACACTCAGATTCGCGGCATTTTTGCCAGCGTCCTCTCCGCGTCCATCCTTGTTGGGGCGGGGGAGAGGTTGACCTTCACATGTTTGCTGTGCGAACCGTTGGGGTTAGTGACTGGCCTTGGGTGGCGATAGCGAGGCGGCCCCATTGTGTCCGTTCACTGGGAATTACCGTTTCACTTCCGTCCCTAGCCTCAGATGTGCGATCCTTGGCTTAAACAAATCTTTTTTTTTTTTTTTTTTTTGCTCCCACATTTTTCGCTGAGCCCTCAAATGAAATACCCTTGCATATTTATTTAATTATATATAATTTTGGGCTGCCCGAGATCAATTTTAATTAATTTAAATCTGAATAAAAATTAAAATTAAAAACAACTTAATAAAAATATAAATTGTAGCGTGGCGTGATAACGTCCCGTTACACTATGGACAAGACTTGAAGCCAAATTCGATGAAACTAGGATTAGCCATATATCTGAGTTTAAAAAGAGATACAGCAAAGCTATGCCACCCAGCCACTTCTTGGCCTATTTACTAGACCCAGTTCAAACTGAATTAAGGGTGACAGAAGAAGAGGAAGAGAGTGCGTTGGATGAAATTAGAACTTATTATGGTTGAGGTTTACTGCCAATAATTATAAAATTAAAGTCACAATCAAAATCCTTCAAATCTGTGATATTTACTAAAGAAGTTTTAAAAAATGATAGCTTTGGAGTAGTGGAAATCGCAAAACCACATTTTATTGAAGAGGGTAAACCAATTTATATCCAATTTTCAGGCAACTAGTTGGAGCCATAGAATTATCAGTGTCGGTGAGAAGAGTATTTTCCACATTAGAACTGTCCAGTTTATTTACGAAATAGGTTGGGGACAGAAATCATGAAAAATTTGCATTTCATTTTGAGTATTACCATTCAGACATTGAGTAGCTTTTCACTTTGATTGGTCCATTAAATGAAAATTTGATAAAATCCATGCTTTTTATTGAAAAATTCATTTGATTTAAATCATGGTTAAAATCGTTATTTCAATCACAATGATTTAATCATGCCAACCCTGGTTGAGATTAAAGAATGCAGTGACTGTAATGCTTAATCTCATCGACATAACATTTTGGAAGAAATATTGCTAGCAGTATCTGCTCTTGAATTATTGGTGTGATTAAATTTGGCAAATGCTGATATGTGGCTTTCTCCATACGCAAATAGATGCGAAAATCGTTAGACTCACCGCGTAATTCAGCTATTGGTTTGAAAAAAAAAATCCTTTTTAACAGCCAATTTGATCTTTATATCTATATTTATAATACAAGAGGCAGCATTACAAGAATTCATTTTTCTTCAAAATTTTCCATTTTGAAAATAGCAAACTACAATTTTCTGGGTTCCTTGTTTCATAAATCTGCAAGCCAAACTGAACGTGTGAACGGCAACATTTCATTCAGTTCATTTGCACAATCTGACTTGCGCAAGCCAGTTTGTGCAAATGGCTTGAGCGTGTAAACCCACCTTAAGAGTTAGAGCTTCAACGATACGCATGAGCGGCAAAAAAGAAGGGGTAAGCATGAGTGCTGTGCGCAGAGACAATGCATTTCGTTTCAAACACAATAATGACGGGAAGAAGGAGCGTACTCTCACCTAGTGGTGGAAAGGATAACAACTTTGAGGTCTATCACCGATTCTATAAATCCAGAAATTAGTTCAGCGAACTATTACCGCACTCAAAGTTAGTGAGCTCAGTTGTACCATAAGCCGTGAATGGCACTGCGTCTCGAATGTGTAACGTGATTTCATTTTTTACAATAATGATTATCTTAGTTAAAAAATCGGGACATTTGGCGTCCCGATCGAGGGTAAATCGGGACGCGTCTCCAAACTAGTCTTGTGTAGTTCGCGAACGAACTAGTTCGGAAGAGCGCTCCCACAGGCGAGCTACGCGAACTAGTTCCCAGATCTCTCGCTCCTTAGTTCGTTAGTTCGTTCGATCCTTTCCCGAAGACCAACTTTTGTTTTAGTTTATTATCTAAAAGGAAACACAGTTCCTTGTGGACACATTTCACTGAAGACACAGGTATAAAAATAAATTGTTCAACATTAATAATTATTGTAGTAGTCACAAACGGAAATTTAACGTGGAATGTGAAAATAAAATACACTTTGATCCCATTATCAATTAAAAGGCAACCATCGATAACCACAACTACCATAACAAACAAAAGAGCGCGTGCAGTAGCGCTAGCAAAGCGAGCGAGCAAGCTGTCTTGGATCGACCTAGTTCGCGAACTAAACAGAACGCTCCCGGTCGCGAACTAAAGAGAGCGGTACCGTTCACGAACTAAACTGATCGGTACCGTTCGCGAACTAAATTGAGCGCTACCGTTCGCAAACTAGCACCATTCGCCGCTAGGGTTTCCAATATTTTTTCGGTTGATGGTAGTAATTTTTTAAAAAGAATAACCTATAAAAATATGCTACACTTCAAAAATATAATATTTTACGAAAGAGTAGAAAATGATAAAAGGTATGTTTTTACTATTTCATTTTTTAAGCTATATTTTTTGCACTTCTTGCATCTTTAATTTTTTGAGTCTATAGTAAAATTGTCATATGCTTTATCGCATTCAGTTGTCAAATTAATTACGAGAAAAAGCTCATTTTTTATTCATGAAATACTTCTCTTACTTTTAGCTGGATTTCGTATAATATTGTTATTTCAGATTAAAGTTTGTTCACTTTAATATTCATTTTTTTCTCGCAAATTTATAACCTCTAATATAGTCTCACGGTCATCAAATGAAAACCTGTGTTTTGAATTTAATTTCATTAAAATCTAACTATTTACTAAGATACTCCAGACATTTATCAACGAATACTAGAGCATTATTTTTTATATTATAACTTTCTGTGGAGAATTTGGTTTCTAAAGGCTTTTTCTTGTTTTCCTAACCAAAGAAACAGTATCTTTTACATTTTTCTAGCGCTGATTTTAAAGCTGGCATAATATAATACTTATCTCATTCTGTTGGTTAACAGCTTTGCGAAAGTGATGAAAGAAATGACTTGCGAAATTCAAAAGATTTTAACTTTTGTGTCTTCATCAGTTTCATTCGTCGCCAAAAAAATGTGAATGTGTGTTGGATTATCCTCCCCTTCACTAATAAACAATAGCTCAATGACTTCCAATTCACTGGAAATTTACGCACTTTCGTTATTGCTACCACTTTCTCATTCAAGGGTCACTGTTATTTTTATATGTTTAATTGTTAGGTATCAAATTGGAAGTATTAATGTTACTTTTCTTAATAATATAGGTAATACTATTTCTGTCATATAGTACTTAACTTGTAGCCAATAGTACAGGGTGAGTCAAAAGTCGCAGTACACCCTTTTATTTCAAAAACTCTGCAGGAATTGGGAAACCTGAATATTCCAGTAAGGTATTGGTGAGGTGGTCTATCTTTTACGGTATGTACCGAACATGGGCGCCATCTTGAAATCGGCCATCTTGAATCTAAGTCAATTTTTTTAAATGGAAAGGGGGTCGTGTGACACATCAAATAACATCAGAATTTTCTCACAAGTTCATTCCTGTAAACAGATTTGAAATAGCAGTTGCGGTTCAAAAGTTACGTAACTTTTTTGTTGCAGATAACTGAAGATGGCTTTGACCAAGGAGGAGAGAATTGAAATCATTTTGATGTCTGGAGAACGAAGTTTCCGTGCATAGCTGCAGATTTTAACAACCGTGGTTGTGACGGTTAACTTCACCACTGACATAAAAGTTTGCCTCATCACTGAACAAGATGCTTTGTGCAAAAGAGGGATCCTCTAAGGCCCACGTGCAAAACTGTCTGGGTCATCCTCTGCTAGGTGCTGGAGTAACGGAATCTTGAATGGATACCATCGATGGGCATGAAGGATTCGTATGATCGATGACTGGCTGATTCCACATTCTGCTGACAAACGTCGTGGGCGCTTCACGAAGGACGCCAAAACCATTGTTGAGGTTGTCTCGTCAGTAGCACTTTTTGGACGGCCACTCCGTGCCTTGTCAGCCACAGTCCCAGTTTCTCAGAATTTGGAAATTAAGCACCTGACAGTGTTGTGTGAAATTGGAGGTCTTTCTGCGTGCCGGTTGTTAAAATCTGCAGCTATGACACGGAAACTTCGTTTTCCAGACATCAAAATGATTTCAATTCTCTCCTCCTTGGTCAAAGCCATCTTCAGTTATCTGCAACAAAAAAGCTATGTAACTTTTGAACCGCAACTGCTATTTCAAATCTGTTTACAGGAATGAACTTGTGAGAAAATTCTGATGTTATTTGATGTGTCACACGACCCCCTTTCCATTTAAAAAAATTGACTTAGATTCAAGATGGCCGATTTCAAGATGGCGCCCATGTTCGGTACATACCGTAAAAGATAGACCACCTCACCAATACCTTACTGGAATATTCAGGTTTCCCAATTCCTGCAGAGTTTTTGAAATAAAAGGGTGTACTGCGACTTTTGACTCACCCTGTAGAATTATATTTTGTTCATGATTTCCAAAACTTTATTTAAATAAAAAAGCCGATTACTTATAAACAGGTATTTTAATTCATCAAAATAAACGCGTTTATAATATTTTATAAGTAATGTTGTGTTGTTGTTGGGGTTTAAGGGCGCGTCGACGGTGGGGTCATTAACGCCTTTTATAAGTAATGTTTCTTCCATGAACTAATAAACAAATCCATTTAAAAATTAATATTCTACGAATGCATGTAAAGTAAATAGTAAAAACAGCACAATTATTCAATTTACCCATTTGTGTAAAGGACAATGAGCACTTTGGTTTATCGGCGCCAACTGTTCATGCTAATGTAATTTGAAAGGGCTATTATTAAGCAATAACTTTTTTTAAGAAGGTCATATTAAATTCCATTTAGAAACGACAAAAAAATGATTATGTCCTAATAAAACTGACATAACAAACAAAATAGCGCGTGCAGTGGCGGTAGCAAGGCGATCGAACGATCTGTTTCTCTGAATTCGAGACGCGAACTAACGAACTAAAAGAGTGAACTAGTTCGCGAGGGAGCTGCGATCTAAACTGAGCGCTCCCCTTCGCGAACTATTATGTGCAAGTCTACTCCAAACCCCGAAAATCGGGACACCTGGCAACGCTACCTACAACTGCGACGGTCTAGCAGCTAATTTTTAAAATCTAATCTGTATTTCTTTCCCGAGATTTCTTGAGCTTTCTTGAGCTTTCTTCTTATTAAAAATGTTTGAAATTGCAGCATCAGACGTGAGCTACAAACAGCAGGAATCCATACATTATGCTCCGGTTACGAACAGAAGAGGTTTAAACATCTACAAAGAATGAATCTAGGAGATTTACAAAATGTGATCTTCAGTACGAACCTAGAGAAAGAGGGTGCCTGGAGTTCCACGAAATACAATTCCGCGCCATTTCGATTGACCTAATACATGTATGAAGAAATTTTCTAAATAAACAGCCGTAAAAAAGCTGTTTAGCGCGGATAGAAAGTTCATTCTAATATCATATTTTGTATACACAGTATTAGATATTGATTACTAAACGTGGCTTTTTAAAGTATTCGGTGCATTAAGACAGTCTTGATATTTGTATCTCTGAAGCAATAAGAGTTAAAATAAAATAATTAATAGCTGTAGTATAAACGGTTTAAGACTATAAAGTGTTTTAACTATCGTCAGGAATTTTCAGCTCCTTTCAATTTGAAACCAGGGGAAAAATACGCTGTGACACTTTGGAGTACTGTATTTTCAATTCTGATCGTTGAGATACCAAAATACTGCCAGAAGACGAATATGAGGTTTTTAAAATACGGTAGCTGTTATTTAAATCTGTAAATATCTGTTTTGTTTTTTCCAAAATCTCTGATACAGACATATCAATCGGCAACTATTGTTATAACTCTCCTTGATTTGCGTATGATTTCCTGTAGCATGTGTTTTTAACCGCACAGACAGTGACTTTAAGACCCCGCCGAGAAAAAGATAGTTGTATTTTCACTCTGAGACGTAACTTCGCCGATTTTCGATTGTGAGGAAACTAAAGAAATGAACAGTCATTTGCATCAATATGGATTAGCAGTTGCTACTTGAAATTCGCTTGTAAATAACGCTGTTTGTTTTTTTTGTTTTTTGTTTTTTTGTCTGAACACAGTTTTTGAAAAATGCCCTAACAATACAATCTACTATTTGGACAACACCTAATCTCAACGATGATTATTATTCTTTTAACAGTTCGAGAAATTTTTAGAGAACGAAACAAATCTATTTCTGAAAACTAAAATGTATTTCATATTTTTAGCGCTAGAAGCTAAACTAGAGGAAGTCACTGTGTCTTTATCTGCATCCGCTTCCTGTGCGTAGGCGTCATATCGTTGAATATGAAGAGTTTTTAGCTCTTCTGCCAACAACTAGCGAGGCGTATAAGCCAAATAGTTTATTTTCTATTTCAGAAACCAAACAGTATTATACAAAGCGTGATTTTATTGATAAAAAGACATTAATAGTAACCAAAAGTGTTAAATAAAAGTAAAATTTGTTTGCGTTCCTTGAAAGTAACAACAAAGAAATCTAATGATGCTTTATGAGCTACCGTTACAATGTAATACTTGTTTTACGTGTACAAGAATTACTTCGTCCCTTTACCCAACGTTAATTTTCTTTCAGTTTCCAAGTGGACTGTAAGCATTTTCCTTCTCTAACACGGCTCTATCGAAAACTGTTAATTAAATGTACGAGCGAATCTGGACGCTTTTATCCATGAAATATTCGGAGATATTTCAGTTTTAGTTGTAAAACGTCAATATAGTACTCGTTCAATAACTGAAAAATGAGTAACAGATGGATAACGCCTTGCGATGCACTACCAACTGAGCATTTGGCTTATACGGAAGATGTAAGAGCATTTGGGAGGAAGTATTTGGTAGTATCAGAGATCGTCTTTGGTGAGCAGGCGGTGGGGAAGAGAAGAAGTAGGAGGGGGGATATCCCCTCCCTCCGGAACAGCCTTAGCAGACAGAAGCAAGCCGCCACTGCTGCTTGTGCTTCCTTGGCGGGCACATCTAGGAAGGCAACGACGGCTCGGTGAGTTATGGCTACCGCCAATCACTACCCTGTTTTACAACAAATTATAGAACAGTTTGTACTTTTTAAATAATATGCGACCGTGACGTCATATGAGGTGACTTGCCGCAGCAGTTTTAAGAATATTTGAACGTGACGTTTTTATTATGCGATCTGTCATTTTGATCAACATCTGAAGCTCTTCGTACTATTGCCGCCAACCTGCTAAAACAAAACAAAAAAAGTAATTAAAGATTAAAACTGCCTTCTGTTGCTATTTGTCGTTTATATTGAAACACGCCGAATATTTAAAGAAAATTTCGTTTCATCGTATGCGTATATTTATTTCTTTACTGCTTACAATGTAAACAATTTATGTTACAGGATAAATTTGTTTAGACTTTTTAAAATGATTGTCAGAATCCATGTCTTTTAATGAAAAAATTAAGTGTTCTCGACTTTGGCCGCTGTTTCCTTAATTAACAGAGACTAACAGAAAATTGCATAGCCTAGATTTCTATTTTGATAAATATTAACTCTTCTAGCTGTGTGGCAACAATTTCAAGTTCCTAACTACGTGAGAACTCGAAGAGGAAAGAAAATTTGGAACTCGAAGAGGAAAGAAAATCTGGTTCAGTTGTGGCTAATCTATTTTGAGATCATAATTCTGAATTTTTGTTACTGAATATGCACTTTCTGTCACCTGTTTTAGTGTGTCACAGAAACATTTAATTCACTCTTATCCGATAAGACATTGAACCTCCGTCTTAAATCAATATTCATACGACCATCTGTTTAATAAACTTTTAAGAAAAATATATTAGTGTAATTTCTTTCTCCTTACTATGGCACAACAATAAGAAAACGGTTGACTCACATTGCTGATTTATTTTAGCGTCGTCACTTGACACAACATGGAGTTTATAGATTAATGTATTCCTGCATTAGTAATTTACTTTGCTGTCCAAACAGGTTTGTTAAACGAGTTAAAATATTATGGTCTAGAACTCTGCTACATCTGAGCGCGTTAATTCGTTCAAACATTAGTAGATCTAATACATTGAATGGTCTTGCTGTGAAGCTCGAGTGACCTTAAACGACGCATGCAAGTTCTTTCACTCAACTGAAATAAACTGTTCCTAGATAGGTGGGTGTCTGGAATGGAACAGACATCGGCCAAGTTAAAGGGTCATGGAACTTTGATCCCGTTGTTCCAGTATTTGATTGATTTGCCATCATTAGGTATTTGCATTGTCTCATGTTGTCGCTTAAGATGAAGGCATGTATGCCAACAACAATAACGTCTACACGTAATTTAATTGCTGTTATAAACAAAAAGTTTGATTTAATTCAGGTTCGTTTGTCCCAATCTGTTGCTGACAAATCGTAAATCTGTTTTCATTTAAATTATAGTTTAGGAATTCTTTGTTAATCTGCCATGGAAATGTTCAACCAAAAAACAGTAATAGTCTTTTTAATCAAATCATCTCTTCCTTCGGCAGTGCATGTCTGGTATAATTTTGTAAGAAAACGATCAAATTCTTTTATGCTTTACTTTAGATTTAATGGTTTCATTTTCCGCAATCCATCAGACAAGAATAATGTAAGTCATTATAGCTCCAGAACAAATCGTTGAAGATTCAAACGTCTTTCTTGAATAAATTATTATTATTTTACCTCCGACTAATGATAATTATATTCTCAAAGCTTAAAATAATTGTTTCACCTACATTTCTGTAACAGTAATAAAAACAAGAAAAATATTCGGAGAATATCTGACACTTATGTCTCCCCATTCTTATTGTCCAAGAAAATAAAAGTATTTTTAGGCGCTGTTTCTCAAAACTACTATCGTTTATGATTTTACTTTAAGGAAATATCAGTTAAACAGTGTCCTATCTTTCCATCTGACTGAAACTGGGAATTCCTAGGAGTTTTAGAGATTTATTTTGTTCCATTTCTTAAGAGATTTATGTGCAAGAAGAAATTATTTTATTTCTTACGAGTAACTGCTGAATCTGCTTAATTATACTCTTTTATACAAAAATAAAACTTCACCTTAAATAAATGACTGCAAATAGTAAGTAGTGACATCTACTGAGTTCCGCCATACTAAACTAGGGGACGCCCCCACATCCCAGCTCCGTCAGTGAAGGGAACTTTGGAGAGAGGAAAAAAGGATTTACCTAGTTTACTTAGTACCCGGATTAATTTTTCGTTTAATTCATTGATATTGAGGTGGTTATTCATGACCGACATAATCCACAGGCAATTTGTATTTTATTGTTAATCATGGCTAGTTTATCAGGTGAATGAGTTATGACTTTCTTATGAGGAGGAGGGTAAGCGTACAAACAGAATCATCGTTACATGTTAATATCTTTTTTAGACTAATAATCTCAAATCTATGAAATATTTACCACGAGTTCTCATTGTTAGTGTCAAAGCATAAAAGTGAATATTTAATATCAATAGCCATTCAGTTAGAGAGAAAACCAACCGATTTCATTGTTTGTTTATCGCCATGCTTTCTGCCTTTTTCTCATTAAGATTTTTAAAGTTATGTTCAAACCAAAATGGCGCTAACTTCGTCTATCATCAAATCAAGAGTAGGCTGTTGTAGATTTGATGTTAATAGTGATGGAATACCCCTTTTACTAACTTTTGGATCACCTTTAGTGAGGCGAAGTGCAGAAAATCGTCATCGACTCAAATATTTGGCATCAACTCTAGTCATTGGCTTGCGGACTGGTTTATTCTGTAGTTGAATACTGTTGCACCGTATGACTCAAATCACATGTACACAAAAGATCGTTACTGAGCTGAACAAAACAATGCAGCTGATATCTGAAACAATTAAAATCACCACCCTCTTCTGGTTGTTGTTTCTCAGCCACATTCCTCATCCGCAGGCAACATCCGCTCATTAGTGAATTTCGGAAAATCCAAAACAACTAGCGACTCCCGATCAGTGGTCTGGAACGTCAAAATGCGAAATCAGTAGAGCTGCCCACTAATATCCGTATATATGTTGTTTGTACCCAAAATCGGTATATCAAAAATATGCAGGTCCAACAACCATAATTTGCGTGGCAGTTTGGCACAAACATATGACGCACAAAGATGAAAGGAATGGCAAGTACACTTAATTATAAAAGTACTGGGAATTTCGTCTTGCAGCAATGTTAAACAGAATTATTACACCCCATTATACATAACCACTATCGAAAATGAGGTATCATTTTAAAGATTTTGTTCTCTGCTTTGTTACCAGATGCAAAATGAAATATCATTGTAGCAGCTGCTAACGAAAGAAGAGCTAAAAAACAATCTTTGATGTGATGGTTTTTGCATATTTCACGACTAAGCACAAGTGTTTTGTTGTGCTAAGATCACTGGACTCGTTAACAATAAGTGAAAACTTAGTTTGCCGCACAAATTCACATAAATTATCAAAATTTTCTTCACCTATAATCTGATCAATTATAGCGTGAGTCTTCATCGTCAAACATTTTATTTCTTCTGCAATTTTTTAATCGGGACAAATGGACTGTATCAGTTTCGGTAGGTGCTCCATAATGGTAAATGATAGATTATGTTCCGCAAAAAAAGAGGCTAATAACAATGTAAGCACTAGTACTTAATTGAAAATAATTAAATATTTTTTGTGTTTCTAATGTAATATTAATGTCCTTATTACAACTCTTACAACTTTTTGCAGCCAACCTGAAAAGTCTTCTTCCCAATATTTCCTTTAAAATTTAATGTATTTTTCTTCTGATGATGATATTTTGACTTAGTGTTTCGGAGAAAATTTCTCTTTTAAGTGATGAAAACTAATGAAAGAATAAAATCCAAATTCTCGTTTATATAGACAAGCGAATTAGTTCGGAAATCACCTAAAATGTCGAAAATGTAGGGCATCAGGATATTCCACATAAGATATCGGAAACATTCTGCAATATACTTATCACATAATCGATTGAGGAATTCCCCGTTAAACTAACGAAAAGGGTTGCCAGCTTGAAATCTAAAATCGTAAAAAAATTCTGGAAAATTGCCTTGTATTCTCAGAAATCTAGGAAAAATCGTTACATTTCGGTGGAATAGGTAGAAATACCAAAAAATCGGTAGGTTCAAGATCGTTGCTCAAGATATCTGCAGTGTATCTCTGAAAGGCCACCTGGTCTTGACTTACCCAAAAGAACGTGGACTGGAGTACACAGATTCAGGACCAATCGTGACAAATGCGTGGACTCTCTCTACAAGTGGAAATTGACTTCATCCCCGCTATGCGACTGCCGAGCACATCCACCACACAGAGCAAGTGAAGGCCAAAATCCTGCCAGTTGAGTGATTTCCTGAATGTGAATGACACTAAAGTTCATTATGTTTGTAGGCTAGATATAAGCTTGCAACTTCACTGTTGCTTGTTATTTTTTACATATTGTGTCCCTACGAGTGATCTGTAGCTATGTTGTTTGTGACTTTGGTTTTCTTCACGAGCTTCCCCTTCGTGTTATGCAAACTCCGTGTTTTTTGGGACACATCTTACGTAACTTTCTACTTAGCTTTGTATATCCAATTCTAGCAATAAAATTAAAGTCCACGCCTATGAAGTCGCGGGTAACAGCTAGTAAACTACAGGGTCTATACCAAACGTAGTAGGACTGATTCTTTTAATTTTTTTTATTGAAGATATGTTTACAATTCCTTAATCCTCTTCGAAATAGCACCCTTGGGCAGCTACACACTTAAAATTACGCTGCTGCCAATGGAAGTTAGAGTTGGGGACACTGTTGAGATCCAAGCTTTCTACAAGCCATAGTATTTCCAAGATATGATTGTATTGCTACTATAGTAGTCTATATTATAAGTACGTTTTCAGTTGCCGTCAAAAAGGAGTGGCGTTCCTTTGAGGATTAAATAAATAACCGTTTTATGTTGGCCTTATTGTAGGCATAGTTCTTTCGGGATGTGCCTTTAATAATTGGCATGGTTAATTGAAAATGTTCACATAGATTAAAAGATTAGGGGCATATAAGTTTGTGGCCCATAGAATTATTTTTGACATTCACTGATCCTCGAATGGAAAAAGTTTGAGAAACGCTGCGTACCGACAAGCCTAATACATGGCAGCAGGGGTTTGCGTCACACCAGAATCCAACCATCAGCGCTTACTAACTAGAAACATGACTCATTGCACCAGGCTTCTTCTTCCAGTCATCTAGTTTCCAACGCACGTGTTCAGGAGCAAAGATATATCCCATCAAAGCCAAAGGCCGCAGTACGGACCACACAGGCGAGCGAGTACTTCATGGACTGTGGTAGTCAGTTCACGCAGTCTGTTTCCACGTACACACCTGTCCATCCATCGCAGGCTTCGTTGATTTAACAAACGTGAGCGACCACTGGGAGGTGATATCGTCCATGAAGTACTCTCGATACATCATTGACACTTTGGTGTCTGGAATCTTAAATTTCGCATCCACTTCCAAAACGCTACCTTCTCGCGATGAGTCGGGATCCGACTAACTCTCCTGGTACCGATTATCACGTTAGTAAACACTAACAACACCTGTCTGAGAATTTACTCCCTTTTGATGGGATATTGGCTTCACCTGTAGATTTACAGTCTGTTGGCCTCTTAGTCATCTCAGTTTATTATAAGTTCCCAAGATGTGTAGAGGAAACGTTAGCCGATATGAGTACAGGAAAGCGATTTTATACAACGTGTCACAGATTCGATGAGGGTCGCAGCTTCCATTGTAATATCAAAATGTATCTCAAATACAGAAAGAATTCTTCTATACTCGCTGAGAGATTTGACGTATAAATATAGGATAAAGTTTAATCTTTCAACTCTGGAAAGCGGCACGGTAGTTTTGAATTAGCACGGCCACACACGAAGCTATTCGTCGCCGGGATGCAGTCTTAGCTGCGGCGACGAGCGACATGGTTGTACAAAATTATAAAATTGTCGCGCGACACAGCGACATGGCCGATGAAGAAACATTGCTTGAGAAAGGGCGGCAGTATTTTTATGTATATATATATACAACACCAGTCATAGTGACTATAAAAACTCATGAAAAATACTTTTTGATGTTCAGGATTGTATTTTTTCTTGTTAGTTTCTCACGTTTTGTTTGTTTGTTTACATTGTAATTATTTTAAATAAATAATATTTCTATTTGAACCTATCTTTATTTTTCTTGATTATGACATAAATTGTCAGTAATAAATCGTTTTTTTTTACTGTGACTACTTCACTTTGTGATGATACCCCTGATTTTTTAGGTATAGGTAAGAACTGCAGAGGTAGACAGAGATTAGAATATATGAAGCAGATAATTGAGGACGTGGATTGTAAGGGGTATGTAGAAATGAAGAGGTTAGCACAGGATAGGAAGGGATGGAGGATTGCATCAAACCAGTCTAAAGACTGACGACAGCAAAAAAAAAAAAAAAATGTTGACAGCTACGCAAATGACACAGCTGCCTTCAAGGGGGGCATAGGGAAGTGACACATTGTAAATCGGTTAGAGGTCGAGCCCCCTGCATCCACTAGGGGTTTGGGCATTGCCATTATTTTTGTTTTGTTTTTAAGAATATATATTAAATTAACAGAAGTTACTTCATACAACTGGCTAATCTTTTTCTTGAACCAACTGCTTTTCTCCAGTTCGTGGTACACTTCGATATAGTTGATTTTAACAGGTTGTGTAATTTCTGGAAGCATTCTCGAGGCATACGAAAATATGTAAAAAGTCTATCTTCATGTGACTCCAGTTCCCGGCAAAGACGGTGGTATTCACCGAGGCATTCTCTCTTTTTATTGATGTCGTGAACTCAGAACCGTCTTTTCTTTCTGCTTAGTGCAAGCAAAAGAAGCAGAGTCTCCTCATCACTTGACATGTTTTATAAGAATTTACCAACCACAGTAAACTCTATTAAACTCTATTAAAGTCTAAAGAATGAAATAAAGAAGAACAGATCTCTTCCCGAGAGAGACTCACTACACTGACACTTATCGCTATAGAGTTGTTGCGTCCTGTGTGACGTACCAAAATCGCGTGTCACCGCGACGAGAGAACGATCAGTTGCTACTGTCGCTTGTCGCGTTCTGTGTGCCCGAGCCTTTAATCTACTGAGATTGAAGGGTGTCGGTCCTATAGCGCGTTCAGTTAACAGAGGCGGCTCAAGGCTATTTTGCCGTATCCCCACTCCGCTCCCCTTACCCCTACATGGGAAAGGCAAAGAATGCCCGCTGACGAATTTGCCTCTTGCCTTCCTGGACACAGCAGTCTGCTCGGATGGGTATGCAACGGGAGGGGGTGGTAAGGTCACGAGCGGGGCAAGGGGAATATAACCTTGGGCCGCCAGTTGAGGATGAACAGAGTATAGAGAAGTATAGAAAATGTTATATAATTGGTGAACTGCGACAAGACAAAATTTGGGTCTTCATTCCAGATTACTCTGCCGGTCAGTGCGTATAACCAAATATAATTAAAAGTACTTATGTAATGCGGTTGCTAGATTGAAAGTGCCAGATAATTCGAGGTAGGCAGATTTTATTGAAATAAACAGTATGTATCTTAGGGCGGCTCAAGGTTTGAGAAATAAATAGCACGTGGTGCGGAAAAACGTACTCAATCGCCTTTGTACAACGAAACGTTTTAAAGAGTCAACAGAAAAGTATGATGTGATCAAGGTTGAAACAACCTCAGTAATACATAAGACACGAACGACCATTTTACTGTTAAATATCCAAAACCTCTAAAGCTATAGGACTCGCAAACAATTTCTCACTGATTGATACCTGTCGTTTCATTCGATAGAAAAACCCAATTAATGGTTAGAATAAAACTAGTTTTCTTCTTCTATGAGTGCCATACCCATGTCGGACTGTACCCATGGGGGATGTTCACCACTTCATTGTGACGACCGAGGAAGATGAAACTGGGGTGGTTTCCCGCTGTCTTCCCCAGTGTGGCAGTGTTCGTAAGTATTATTGTGAATGCTGTGTGTGTTCAGTATGTTTTGAATAAGAGATGAAAGAAGGGGAGGGTGAAACCTGGTGCCGGCCCTTTCAGTCCTATTCTTCCGAATGATACAGAAGCTGAAGTCAGTACAGGGCGAGAGAAACACTTAAATACATGATGGGGACTTTTAAAAATGACCCTTAACAGTTTACAACATTCATAGTGTGTTTTTTACTATGGATTGTGGAGTATTTTCTGAATTTGGTTGTAGGTAGTACGCTATTAGTGCTTCACATTGACCACCACACAGCTGTTACCAATTATGATTCCAAGTGCTAAAAATATGAGAGAATCCCTTTACAAACAGAATGCGATTTGAATCCCTTTCGTTTTCTAAACTGACACAGCTTTCCCCCTCAAAGTTGAAAGTTTTCGCGTTGTTTGCCTACAAAACGCATACTAACATCTCTGTGGCCGCTAGTAAATGCTCATAAATTGATTGTGTGTATAGGGTATAACAATTCTAGCATGAGCTTTATTGCGTAGAAGTGTGATTATAGTTATTGCAGTGGACATAAAGTAAAAGCTCCTTATTCGCGGGGGATACGTTTCCTAAATATGCCGCGAATATGGAATGGTAATTTATGTGGGATTATAGGGGATACGTTCCAAGGTTCCAAAAAAAGTCAAATTAAAATAAACTTATTAAGAGATTTTAAGCAACATCTTTTAATTATTATTGTCAGGCTTATGCAATGTTTTAAAAAATTTCGTAATAATTTTTTTTGGCACTTTTAAAAGATCTTTCAATTCGGATTAATATTCAGCTGTGGCATTAACAATTTGTCTTTTAAAAACAAGACTTCTTTCCATAGACGGATCAATTTTCATGAAGAAATCACAAAGCTCATTTGTCATCCGTAGACGGCTCTTTTTTTAAATTTAAATTAAATGTCACCATTCCAGTGCTCGTTGAAGCCTCTTCTTCAATGGGAAGGGGATTTAACATTTCCTCCAAGTCGATTTCAGTCAAATCTTCGTCTTGCGATTCTAGCAACTCTTGAATGTCATTTGATTCTATCTGTTCAAAACCATCTTGTCCTATTCCATTTGCAACTTGAGCAATGTTTGCAGTTAAAGTTTGAATTTGCACGGATTCTCCATCATTTCCGACAGTGAAGTCAGGCCACAGTTTTTTCCAGCATGATTTCAAAGTGTATGGCTTCAAGTTTCTTGCAACGGTGTCTGCAGATGCAGCTACTCCAATAATTTTTATACTATGCAATGATTGTCGCACCTTAAATTTATTGAACCAACCTTCCGTTGTTTGAAATCCTCCATATGTACGTCATCACCAGGGTCTTTAAAATGCTCTTTGTCTTCTCGCGGATCATAGGACCATTTAAGGGCTCACTTCTCTGTTTACGGTCTGCAATCCATAATTATTACGCAGCTTCCACTTTTTCAGTTGCTGGATCACGAACAATTTTTGCCGAGGTTGAAGCTATAGAATTCCGTATTTTGTCTTCGGATTTCTTGATGAATCGTACAGTTGATTCGTTAACATTGAAAGAACGTGATATGGATACAAACGACTCGCCAAGGCGTAAACGGTCAAGCATTTCCATTTTTACTCTGAGCGGTAACACAACTGTTTTCCACGAAGGAACTAATTTTTCTTTGCGTTTTCTAGACGTTATAAATTGCGAACAAAGCAGATGAGACACGTGTTGTTATTGCAGCGACTGACTAGTTGAAGTAATAGTAGATTCAGAGCCTATCGTGGCGGAGCGACTTTTATCAACGATTCCGACACGTTAGTAAATGATACCGACTCCGCTGCATGCACAGAATTATTTTATCCGTGAATACTGAAACCGCGAATACACAAAGTTGCCACAATTACTTTATCCGCGAATAAAGAGCTTTGACTGTAAATTAAGTTCTGTGTTAGGGTGGAAGGCAAACTACTTTTCAAAACTATTGTGCCACAGCATACAGCGCAGTTTGACTTCTAACTTTTCATGGTTCCATGCTTGAAGGGAAGTAGAGAACTGTTGTCACTCCATTGTTGATTTGTCACTGGCTTCTAGTTCAGAATAAATGGCAGACTTCAAATTGCCACATGTTATGTGTTTCGTTGATCCAAAACACAAAATCGTAGTTATAATTTTGTAAAATTATATTTTAGGACTCCCTCCCCGTTGCAACACCGAGATGGTGAAGGAAATTTTCATCATAAGAACTTGGCCTGCAGGGTAGGAGAGGTAGTGGTGCACAATTCCTAATCCCAATCTGTTTCGAGTTTCTAATAAGGTAATCAGTTTATACCTTGGAGATAAGCTGCAGTCAAAGCCTTTGTTAGTCAGTATCTATTCACTTTTCTTCGAGCCAGTATTGATTATTATTTTTGTATGTTTATATAAACTTTTGATGGTTTCGATTAGATACTCGGGGTATCCATTTTTGGTCCACATTTGGCATCTACCTATACTCTCAAAAGCTTTTTCGAAGTCGATGAAACTTATATGAGCTTCCTTATTGACTTCTCGTTTCTTGTTTAGAATTCTCTTAACGCTAAAGATGTTATCATTGCATGACCCTCTTTTGAAACCTTGCTTGTTCCTCTTGCGTTTTAAAGTCTGCTATGATCATCAGTGTAGCATTTATTATTTATGCGAATATTTTATAAACAGAATTCACTAGACTAACTCCTCTATAATTTTCACCTTTATTTCTCTGTCCCTTTTTAAAGATAAATATAACCTCTGTCGTTTTCTAGATGCTTGATATTTTGTATCTTTTCCAGCACTCATTATATAGGTGTAATATTCTAAATTCAGGCAAAGGGTCTGCATATTTTAACAGTTGCATGTTGATGCTATCAGGGCCACATGCCTATATATTTTGCAGGCATTTTAATCGTTTCGACCACTAAATAGAGGTCCGAGTTGATATCACTTCCTTGGTGTACAAGAAAATTCACTGTTTGGTTTCAAATTTTATCATTTGCGATTATGTAGTATATTAGTGATCTAGCGCTCCAAGTGTACTTGTGAATATCTTTCTTGCTGAGAAAAGTGTTAGTGATCTTCAGCTGGTTGCAAGTAGCAAATTGTCGAGGTTCCTCCCCATTTCTGCTTATATTCTGTTCTCCGGATTTGCTAACTACTCAAGGATGTGATTGCTCTTATTGATTTTACTTAGCTGGTGTTAAAGCTCGCAATGGAATATCTGTGTGTCCTCTTTTTCTTTCTTTCCTCTACGGCATATACCCAATTAGTATTAAGTGTCCTCTATTTTAAATTTGCATCAAATTGGCACTATTCCAAAGAAACTCAACATGTGCAGTTTAGTACGTCACACAGATTAGCAGAAGACGTGTATATGAATGTCTGGTGTTATATCAATATATTCAAAAAAACGTAAAATTTCTAGTTTTGTATATAAATCTTAATTTAAATTGGATAGTTCATGTCTCCGACTTACTAAAGCGACTGGGTGCAAGCACATTTACAATTCGAACAATTTGAGCCATAGGTGATCTCACTTTTAAGAAACTAGTATTTTGTACCTATTTTCAATCCTTAATGACAAAGGACGTTCTTGGGTGATTAAACTCGTAGGAATAAAGTATTCAGAGCTCAGAAGCGAGTAATAAGAACTGTGTTTGGGGTTAGCACTAGAACTTCTTGCAGAAAGCTTTTCAACATGGTAGGAATTTTTTCATATTATACCCCGTTTTGAACAAAAAATATTTGTAAAATACACAATTGTGGCACAAGAAGTAAAAATAAACTTCAAGGATTACTAATCGTTGTAATTGATTCAGAAAGGAGTCAGATAATCAGGGATACATCTCTTCAACAAGCTCCCAACATATCTTATATGTCTTGCAGGTGATTAAATTGAGAGAAAAATTAAAAGAATTTTTAAGTAGAAGAATTTCTTTCAAAGTTATCTAGAAAATAATTACCAGTATCTAGCATAAATACAGTTGTTATAATTTATGTACATAATATTCTGACAGTGTATCTTCTGCTGTAAGAACTATACGTTTCAAATGCTAGGTGCTTACACTGAAACCAGGAGGCCGACTTGAACCAGGATTTCATGAAAAGTGAATCAGTTTTGTACGTTATGAAATCCAAATTCGATTTGGACTGCTCTGAGCTTGTGTACGTTGTTCTCAAGTTCACTGGTAACGTTTCCATGCGGGTTTGATCATATTCATCATATCTGTGTTAGATTGACATGTTAATTAACCAACTATAAGCTGGCACAACTAAAACTGTGTTTTTTTAAAGACATAAAAAGCCATTTGATGTGGAATTATCATACATAAGCGTTCGTAAATAGAATAAATACTTCAAAGAAAGACAAATAAATGTCCGGAATGAACAGCTTTCTCATCGTCGAACTTTTCCTTCCTCTTCAACACTTTTTCCCAACATTTTGGGGTCGGCTGCCTTTTATGAGCTTTAATCATTGTTGCCATGTTCAAATTTGGAGTTTTGGTTTTATGGCCGCATGGCCTTGCTGATGTGATTTCTAGGGGAGGGGGGTCTCACGGACCAGATCTCACCAGAAATGGGGGGGGGGGCAGATCTCACGAAGTCTCACCAGCGGGGGGGGGGGGGGTCCGGAAATCCGGAAAAACACCTCACGTAATTTATGGATGTCCCCTAATGGAGGAAACTAAGTGCTACCATCTGTCTATGAAACGTGTAACTATGTTCTGTGTGTGATAAGAGTATTTTTTGATAGTGAAATGTGTAGTTTATGAGGAGGAGATTGGGGACCGTCCCAGTATTAGGCTTGATGGCTGCGGAAAACTGCATAAAAATTCCAGTCAGGATGGCCCGTACGCGGGGTGCTGGGCTCGTGACCGGTTCCGTTGTAACTCTCGGATCCAGTGCGTGGCGAAGCCACACTGGCGGGTACACCTTCTCATTGTCCAACATTTGTACCTAAAAGATATATTTCTCAGGGAATACTTAAATAACAGGAAGTGTGTCACCAGTGTACGGGAAAGGAATGAAATTATTTGGGGAGTATAAACGGTATGTAAATTATTAGTTAATCGATACTTTTTAATTAAATTCAGAAATTCAAAATTAGATTCCAAATCCCGTAGTTGAAGGATGGAGGGCCCGTAAGATGGTGAAAATCTGACTGATTGCTTTGATATCTGGGTTAGCATATGGAACATGCTGATTTTGCCTTATTGATGAGAGATTAGAAGGATCTGAGGGACTGGACCGACATCCTTAGTTTCGAGCATGTGGGGATCATTAGGGCGTTCCAAGAACCATATCTGTGTTTCCTCGCCTGCCGGCCGGCTTCCTTTGACAGCGTATCGCCGTCCACAAATATTGGAACACTGAGTGTCCTGCCACAGATCAGAGGCTACGGGGCAGGCTTTTGCTCTCCAGCAAACTATTCCCTAACTTGCTTTTATTCAAGGTTTATTCCTCACATATTTTTTTCTTCTGGTTTATGGCATCATCATTGAAGTATTTAAGGCGCGGAAGGACTGGGGGCAAGGAACTGGAAGGAATTTGGCCATAGCACTTTTGAAGGAACTATCTCGGCAGTCGCCTTGTGTGATTTGAGGAAACAATGGAAATTCTAACCCACGTCCCCCCGAATGTCTTCCTTACATGCTGAATTGCTGCAATAATTAAGGGTTGAGATTATTATGCTATTAGGCTATAAAGAGGTAACAAGTATAATTAATGAACACATACAGTTCACAGACCAAACGCTATTGAGGATATTAGAACAAAACTACATAATCCATCCGTATACACCTGCATAATAAAGATACAACTAAAAATTCAATGACACGATAAAATTAAGTTGCTAACAGGCATTCTATCCAAAGTTGACAAACCTAATAGATTATAACCTCAAAAAACACATAGTATTCTGTGTGTATCCAAAGTGAAAATAACAAATTATGTTCAGTGATGAGTTTAGAACGTGAAATTTAAATAACAAAAGACAAAGAAACTAACACAGAACAATGTCGGATTATAATGTATTAACAGAAAAATACTGTAAGTAAAATTTTAACGAATATTTTTCTAATCTGCAATAATATTTATCATAGAACGCACCGAGCGTGGTGTGTGAGCGGTAACGTCCTGTCCTCACTTTCCGGAGGACGCGGGTTTGAATCCCCGTCCGGGCATCCAAATTTGGGTTTTCCATGGTTTCCCCAAATTGCTCCAGACGAAATGCCGGGATGCTTCGTTCAAAATACCATGGCCGAATTCCTTCCCGTTCCTTGCACCCCCATCCTCTAACGGGGCGTCCATTAATAACGTGAGATATTTTTCCGGAATTCCGGACCCCCACTCTGGTGTGATTTGGTGGGCCTCGCATTCCGGAGGATTCAGGTTTGAATTCCCAGCCCTCCAGATTTCGGTTTTTTCATGGTTTCTCTAAATCAGGGGAATGCCGGAATGGTTCCTTCAAAAGACTTTGGCCAAATTCCTTCCAGTTTCTTGTCCCCAGTCCTTTCACGTCGCCTCTAATTAAGTCGCTATTGATGTACATGTCGTTAAGTCGTAAAGCCATTAGCATAAGGGAAAAAAAGTGTCAGCAGCACAATTCGGGATAGCTGAAAAAGAAGAGACCTGCATGAACCAGGTGCAATTGCACTTCTGTTAGCACAGCACGCAGTAAACCTTGTAACACATCTTAGAATTTCGCATAACGAAATTAGTTGCTGAGATAGCGAGTTCACTTGAAGTATATGGGACCACACTTTTAAATTCATTTTTATAGTTAATTTTGATAATATTTCCCAGTAATATGTCCTATATAAGCATTTATTCAAGCGTTGACAGTAAATTCAATAGTTAAATTCATTTAAATAGCTGTTAAGAAACTTAACCTTAGATTTGAGTAGGTAGTATTTGACTTTCATTTAATTTCACTAAATCAATATATTTCTTTAGTTCAAAAGATGTTTAGGTAAATATATAGCCAGTAGATGATTAGTTTTGTTGCTAAAAGATCTTACTTAGAGTCAGAATATGTTTAAAAGTGATTTGCCAGTTTAGAATTTTATCACGTAATTTTCCACTTTAAACTCGAAGTATTTAGCTATTAGAAAACAGTTAAGAAGTCAAGTGATAGATAGAAAGTATCGTAATTTCGGTTTAAATAACATATTAAAATTTTAGAAAGATTCATGCATTCTAAAGACCGTTTTTGAATTTAATTTGATATAGCCAGACATGTGATTCAGGTAAAAGTTCGAAATTTCAGTCTTTTTCGGGGATTCATGAAAAGAAATTATATTCAGGGTAAAGTTTATTTAAATATAAAGATTTCTGCAGAAAGTTCTAGTTCGAAAGATAAAAGCATTTAATAGTAATAAAATAAAATGGGTTTTGGCGCGAGTAAGCAATGATGCAATTGCTCGACATTCGCTTGGAGTGATATTTATAAAAATTCGTAATAAATCAGGGAATAGACTTAGAAATTCCAAATTTTTACAGTAATAGTTTTTCAATAGGGAAATTTGTTTAGAGTTATTTTCAAGTTTTAGACCACTTTCAAAAATAGGTAAAATTCTTTATTCAACATCGGAGTATAGATGAGCAATAGGAGAGTAGAATCAAATTTGTTTCAGCTCAATAGGAGCAATATTTCGGAAGTTATGGCAATCACATCTTTACGACTCTTTTCTAGCTAAACTATTATAGCTACAAAATTTTTTATAATAACTTGATTTGACGTTTGTAATAATATCTTGCTACTACCAAAATTTCAGAGAGCTAGGATTATTTTCACTGTCATGATCAAATTAGATTCGTAACATTTGTCAGAAACTGATCAGCTATCGTATCAAATCCCTGGGAAAGTCACGATAAGAAGGTTCTCACGGTCCAATCCTATATATACCCCCTCCAGAGCCTAAGCTCGCCCCATTCTAGAAGCAGCAGTTAGTCAATGTAGACGCATTATGTAGTAAGGTGGCCAGCTCTGGGCTCGTGGCGCGGCAAACTGCTAGTTTGTTTAACAACGGTAGAAACTTTATCATCATGGGAGGAGCTTTAATTGAAAAACTCATATAGCTAAGAAATCGTGGTAGCGTGGGGTTCGGTCTAGGGTCCGACCGAAGGTTCGGCTTCGGCCACCTTCGGCCAAAAAAAGCACCTTCGGCCACACATTCGGCTTCGGCCAAATTTAGCCGAATGTTTGGCCGAAGCCGAAGTTTTACATCCAGCCCCTGAAAATGAACCAACTTTTACGAATACCGTCAACGTAGCGCGCCAGCAGATGATAGCAAAGATAAAGAACCATTTGGAAAACATAATAAAAATCAGTGGAAGTATATTGTGATGCCAATGTTAAATACCAAAGCTTGATTATTTTTTAAAAAAATCAGAGATCTTGTATACGCTCAAAGATTTTACAAAAGAAGTTTAACGGTCTACTTTACGCGATATCGTAGAAAAAATGTAGCGCCACCATGGCCCGATAATCATCCGATTTCTTTGCGGATTAATGTATTACGTAGGGACCTGATCATTGTAAACATGTTTCCGTACAACCTCGTTGAAGGAGAAGGACTTCGCAGACTTAATTTTACTGATCCTCAAACTCGACCCTAGTACAGACAAAAGCGAGAGAAATATTTTAGAAAGTCTTTAATGCCAGCTAGGTACGAAAAAGTAAACAGTAAAGTTGCATTAATTTTAGAAAAAGGCTGAATGGATCAGTTTTACCACGAAGATATGAAGTGATCAAGCAAAAACGTTTTTGAATGTCACGGCACATGGTATTTCCAAAGGTTCCAAAATAAAAAAAAAAAAATTATATTGGCTGTTAGTGTGTTGGAAGATCATACAAGGCAATATATTGCACAAAAAATCACCGAAACTGTTACCAAATACAATTCAAAAGAAAATATTCCATACTTCAAATATGAATGCAACCATCCACTATGGAAACTTCGTTTTTATTGGTTGTGTTGCTCACACTCTACAGCTCATGATTCAAAAAGTAATTTTTAATGATATTGCTATAATAGAAATAGTGAAAAAGTGTTGTAAAACGTAAGAAGAGTGAACAAGCCACTCGATATCTTAATTAATAGAACAGAAAATGCAGTAAATCTGTATATGTTAGAACGTGGTGGAATAGAAATTCCAACTGCAGAAGAATGGATACAGATGAACAATTTTATAACTGTGATGAAGTGTTTTTAGGAAGCAACAACTAATATTTCTAGCGATTTATCAACAGTTACTTTAATTATATCAATCATTGACATCTTAAACTCTAAACTTGCTCAGAAGGATGAAGGCTGATCTTATAATAATGCTCAAAAGCCGCTTGTGTGGGTCTGTTAACAGGAGATCTGCTTTCGCAAGAAAAACCTTACGGTTGTTGATTGCCGCTCTAATCGATCCACGGTTTAAAATTAAGTATTTGACTAGCGACGAAATTTTAAATACGAAGACTGATACTTAGTGCACAGTTTTGACGTAGAAATGACAGACAATTACAAATAAAACGGGTCATTTGGAGTGATTAAATCTTTTTTATTAGTGTCGATGTACTTTTTGTTTTGGTTATAGACTATTTAGTGCATTTTTAATTAAACTGTATACGTGAAACTTCTTTAAAAATATTGGTATTGATTCGGTTTTAACTGAAAATTTAATATGTGATACTAATTTAGACAGCAGAATATCGTATTTTAAAAGCTAGAATAATTTATGCTGGGTAAGAAGGTTGAAATTTATTTTAGTTCTTGTTAAAAAACGATGGTATTACTATACATAAGCTAACATTTATTTGATTAACCAAAGCTAAAACTCCAAAACTTATTAATTTAATCCACGGGTCAAATCATTCTGATTTGATTCGGGCTGTTTTAAATTTTATAGTTTCTTTTTATTATTGCTAAATAAAAATAACTGCAATTATTTTTGCTAAATTGCATTGCTCAGAACCTGGTTTGGTACTATTTTACTGTTTTATTTTATTCTAATAAATAAATATTAAAAACTTTGTTTATAATTATTGTAAAGGTGCAATTTATATAAAAAATTCCACATATAAAACAAAATAACAGTTTATTTTTTGCATGTCATATATACTTCATGTTAATGTTCTAAGATATATAATTATTTTTGAACCTTCGGCTTCGGCCGAAGGTTATCCCAAGAGCCGAACATTCGGCTTCGGCTTCGGCCAAAAAATGACCTTCGGTCGGACACTAGTTCGGTCGTGCTCGAATGGTCAGTCGAATCTGTAAAGTAAATTTGAAAAGGTTGTCTGATTGCCTGTGCAGTACATTGACTTTGTAACATTTTGAACAATATATTCATCTTAGCAGAAGTGAACTTTCATCATTGAACTATCACCTTTCCCTAGTTTCTTGGTTAAAACTACGGTGGCGACTGTGTTAAGAGCTTAGTCAGTACTGCAATTCATTAGGTTTGCACGATCACAGTTAAGATGCAAGTTTATGCCACACCCCACCATAAGCTTGTTTGTCTTACAACCTGTATAGCGCCTATCGCGTAATAGGCTATCGTTGTTGACAAGTGGCTGTGCCGGAGGTATCGAAGGTTTTGCGTCCTGCGCAAAGGAATCCGCACTGCTCAACAGACGCTGGAGAATTTTGGAAACCGACAGTGCTCCAACGTTGTTTCACTTGCGCTCCCCGTCACTGTCAAGTGGATGAGGTGTCATCCTGTGATGACGTAACTTCACATGCTCCTCTGATCGATTTTCCACTCGTCCGGTTCTCTCCAGCCCATTGCTTCCACAGTCACATTACTGTTGTGGCTTACTGGCCCTAGAAAGTTCCAATTTCCAGATAAGACAACCCGCGAACACACAGGCCGGATAATTCACCCCCGCTCAGACTCCGTAACTTGCTCATATTGATACCTTTGATAACGACGAGGCATAGCGACCTCATACAGCATATATCTTGTTCACTCCGAACTGGCGGCTGAAGGTCATGTTCTCCAGGCCCCAATCCTCATCTCACCACCCCCTCACTTCCTATCTCAGAGCTGACCACTGTGTCCAGATAGCCAAGTGGCAAATTTTCCCTTCACATGGGGCAATGAAGTGGGGATAGAACAGCTGACCTTGAAACGCCTTTGTTAACTTAACGGACTGGCAGACAATACTACTACATTCTTTCGGCGTCAGACAATACTACTACATTCTTTCGGCGTTCCTACAGAGCATTTTATTTACTGTATAAGGCTAGCACACCCTTCCAGACGGCACTTCATTTCCTTAAGTTCCATTTTATTCGCATTATTCCTTCGTGATGTTGTAATTTTCACAAACATTCGTTTGAAACCCTGTTTGTATACGAAACGTGGTTGACCAGACAGGGAATCGAATACCATGGTCGAACATTACCGTAATATAAAGCGCCTGGTCTCTTGAGTGTATGCTGGAATTTATAGTGAGACGCAATGAAACAACTCTTCATCATCTTCCGGGAGCTATGATGAGAAAATCGCTCCAATTGCCGTCACTAAATGTTGGATGATTTAAATGGAACCCAACTATTAGAATTTATTTTAGTTGACTTTCCATATTTCCATTGTCGTCGTTTATTCTTTGATTGCCATTAGTACAATTTATTAATACCTGGTTACATTTTTGAAGAACACTGATACATAAACATCGCAGATTTGAGCATTTTTTCGATTATAGTGCTTGTTATGTTATTAACATGGCTTAGCTATTTTTTTTTAAAAAAAATCATTACTACTGGGTCAGTGGGGAAACTTACTGAGGTTACTAGGGCTTTCGTGTTTAAATTATAATTTATTATCCAATCAAGAAGTAACGTTTAATTTTTTTTTTATGAGAAAAGTTTCCTTCCTGTACAATCCATAGGGGGCATCTTGCCGGTAAGGAACGTGCTCTTTGGTGGATAAATTCTGTCAGCTGCAGATATTTAGGGTTATCATGAGGGGGTTTCATCCCCCACACCTGTTCGACCATCTCTGAAATATTTACTGAATTTATAGACCCTTATATGTGTAAAACTTTCTTCAGAAATCTATCTTCGAAGTTTTTCACAATTTTCCGACGCATTGACGTTTTATTATGTAAGAGATTTAATAATAATGTGTTATTCCTCGCTTGGAGCCGTACTTCAGCAGTATTACAAACTTCAATGTTTTGACGTGAATATACATGGTAGGCAATAAGCGCTGACGAGATAATTTGTCTAACGAAATAGTGTTCCTAAGAAAATTATTATAGCACGAGAGCCGCTTAAAATTGAGATTGTCATTTCATAGAGAATAAGCGTCCACATGGTTTCCTTTGAACCAAAACTGCCCACTTCTCTTGCTTCCGTTGACGTCATGTCAAAAATAACTCTGATGGTGGCAGATTGGCTTTAGAGATAAAGACAGAAATTGTTAAAGAAACTCGCCTGAAGAAAATTAACCTGTGAGTGAAGAACAAAATTGGACCAAACCCGACGACCAGCCATGTACGTCGCGTGTAACTCAAACAATGACATTTAAGAACATTCTAAACAAAAGAAACATTTGTAAACCTTGCAAAATTTAAGAATTCTAAAATATAGAAAACAAATACGTGTACAATTTGTGAACTTGGATTAGTGTGTAACAAATGTGAATAATGAAATACAGATCTTGATAATCAAATGAGTATCAGAGAATCGTATTCGGGAAAATGGCAGTTGTTGCTTGACTAATGATTTCGTGAGGACGTGGGTTCGAATCCCCGTCTGGTCATACAAATTTGGTTTTCCATGGTTCCTCAAATCACTCCAGGCGAATTCCGGTATGGTTCCTTGAAAAGGCCATGGTCGAATTCCGTTCCTTGTCCCCAGTCCTTTCCCCCCTCTAATGACCTCGACGTCGACGAGGCGTAAAGTCATAGAAAAAAACCGACAACAGCCTTCTCGGCTTATTTTTCTTTTATTATGCTCTAAATTCAAATTAATATGTAAACTTGAAAGCCCTTGTTCGTAAAGTCTTGAAAGTAGCAGAGTGTGGGACCACATGGAGACTCGCAGTAGGCGGACACGGATGTGACGCCATTCGCATTTAATTAACAGTGAGTGATGGCTTGCCATCTGATAACAGCGCATTCTATTTTATTACGCTCCCATTACAGTAGACACAAAGCATTCTCCTCTCCAGTGTTTACCCACTCTCTTTAAAGTACGGCATTCTGTATGTTTATTTGCGCTTCGTCATCCACACTTTGGTGCAAATATTGTTTTTGTTATCTGGCGTGGTGTTACAGATCTTAGCTCAGTCACAGGAAGTAGACCAAATTAATGGACAAGACATTGTTAACTTCCCTATTATAAGCATTCTCAAATTTCCTTGGGGCTGTGCGGCGCATCGACGGTTGACATTTTTTTGCTTGTTTTACGGCTCTTCGGCTTCGAGGCAGGGACGGGTTAAAACAGGGCGGGGACCGTAGCAGATGTAAAGAAGGGGCCCTTGGTATTCGCCGTCCGGGGCAATAGAGCGGATAGGCACCCGAAAATCCTAGGAGGGGTCCCCCTAGAAGGCGTGCGGGGCCGGTAGCATTTGCTAACTCCTGCTACGTGGTTAATCCGGTACTGCGTCGAGGTCATTAAAGGCAAGGAACTGGAAGTAATTCTGCCAATGCCTTTTGAAGGAATCATTCCGGCATGTGCCTGGAGTGATTTGGATAAACGATGGAAAATCCAAATCTGGATGGCTGGACGGGGATTTGAATCCACGTCCTCCCGAATGCGAGGCAAAAGGGTTAACTGTCACGCATCGAGTTCATTTTATATTTTGTCTGTAGTTTGCCCGCGTGGGCCTAGGTGTCTGGACGAATTTAAAATATCATCGTGGGAAAAAACTAGATTAGAAGTAACTGAATTACTCTTCCATCAACTGTTACTGCTAAGGTGAACTTTTGTAATAATAAATTTGTAATACTATGAACAACCAAGAAGAATACAATCGGAAAAAAATATATTTCCGAACGGGGATCGAATTCAAAGCAATTATCACAGGAACACAATGTCTGAATCCGCTCGGCTATCCGTCCATTTCAGTTTAAGCTGAATTTCTGTGGGTGTAGTCAACTTTGTACAGTCTAATAATAACCGTATATTTCTCATGAAATAAGAGCCATCAGTACAAACGGCATTAGGCTGAGATACATGAGGTATCATACTGTTTCTATGACGTGTCTCTTCGTGAGCCTTCAGAACAAACGAAATATGGCGCAAAAAAGTTGAGGTTAAAAATAGATTTTCATATCCAATTCTGACACCGGGTTACTTGGCCTTAGTCATAAAACATACTGAAAATGTCAGATCCTAAGCTTTCAAACATGAAAATCTATTGAGTATACTTTATTTATATAGAGATTTAAGCGGTATCTGATACATTAAAATAATCAGTCACTTCCAAGCATTTTTACTCTCACAATCATATTATCATTACTTCCATGTAATTGTTATATACGGTGAGCATACAAACATTAATTGCAGGAAACCCGCCAGTGTGTTACGGTACTGGCCGTCGTCATTGCGGTTTCCAGAAATCGTCAAGACGAATGCTGGGACGGTCCGCAATCTGCGCCTCATAAACAAAACATTTCTCAAACAAAAATACACAAAGTTACACGTTTTTTAGGCAGACGGCAACACAGACTTTCCTCCAATAGATTAAGTACTCAGGGTCTAACGAATACAATTTTAATTTTGACAGGACGCAAGTCCTTCCTCTCTCTCATGATTCACATTGGCCGCCGATGTACATCAGGTGGCCGGTGGCACGTAGTCCTCACATGGACGGATCGAGAAAAAAATGGACTGCAGACCAAAGCTATTCTCAAGCTTTTTCTTAGAACACATCGACCGTGGAAGGGAATAAAAGGTTTTCATTTTAAGGCTTGACGGCTAGTCGACGTCCAAGTCATTAGAACCGAATTGGAATAATGATGAAGGGAGAGGAGACAAGGGGCGGTAAGGAATTGACAATGGTCTTATGAATGAACCATCCCAGCGTGAACTTTGAAATGGATCCGTTATGTTATAAATATTTAAGCCTCAAATGCCGAAGAATATCTCCGTATGAGAAGCAAAAATTTCCATATTAGAAATGTTATTATTAAAAAGTTACTTTACTTTGTTTTTAATGGATTTATTAAATGTAATTAAATAACATGGGATCTTTAGAAACTTAGGTTTTGAACACTGCAATTACTAAATATACAAAGCGAATTGAATTGACTTTATAACATTTTCCTTCTTTTTTTAAAAAAAATTCATACAACATAACAACTTTGCAACGCTTGGTTGATATTACAACGACTTCAGCATTGAAAACAAAATTTAACTATACTTAAAAAAAAAAAAAAAAAAAATCGTCTGCAGTAAATATGAGATTTCATTGTCTTTCAATCTGATAAAATTTCAATCTCAGGACAAACCTGGGTGAAGGGATAACAAAATGTCACTCGTCAGTTTTTATCCAGCAACTGCTGGTGGAGACGACCGTCTGAGTTGAGTTAATGTAGGGGATCTGCTGGTTGTCTTAAGGCTGCTTCCGGGGCGGTGTAACGGTTAGCGTTCTCGCCTCGCATTCGGGAGGACGGTGGTTCGAATCCCCGTCCGGGCATCCAGATTTGGGTTTTCCATGGTTTCCCCAAATCACTCCAGGCAAATGCCGGGATGCTTCCTTCAAAAGGCCATGGCCGAATTCCTTCCCCTTTCCTTGCCCCCATCCTTTCCCGTCTATAAAGACCTCGATGTTAAAAAGAGACGTAAAGCAGTTACAAAAAATAAAAAAAAGGCTGCTTCGCCAACGGAAACATGAATCGTGCAGAAAATCTGACGTTCCGCATCAGACTAGAAACTTTATGACCAGTGGCGTAGCTAGGTCAGCAAGGGCCCCGGTGCAAAAAATTTATTTTGGGCCCTCAGGCCAGATGGGCGACCTTTTTTTTTTTGCTTTGTGTTGCTGGTAGGGGGCTCCCTGAGTTGTGCTTGGGGGACCCCCTGAGCAGTGAGGGGCCCTTAGTGTGAGGGGTAGAGCTAAAAAAAGGGCACCAGTTTGCGTGTAGGCCCGTGGGCCCCCTGAGATATGCTTGAACACCGCGTAGCCCCATAGTAGCTACGCCCCTGTTTATGACCGTGGTTGTTGCTCGAGAAACCAGAACAATACTACTGCAAATGCCGTCCGTTAGAACTCGACACCTGCATACTAGCCGACAAACACGCGTTCTTTCCACGAAGGCTCCCGCATCAGAACCCTCGTCGTCCGCAAGTTCACGTCTCTCCGTTGCCTTCCCCGTCGCCAGAGAGTAGAAAACCACCAGAACAGGCGTTTGCAACACAGCGCAAATAAAGCAGCAGCCACCCCTTTGTTGCTGGATGGGTGCAGCAGACATCACGGTACGTCTTGGGAATTACCGAACGTGGTGGGTGTGATGGCATCTCAATACCTCGACGATTGTATTTCTAAGATCTTGGCTGATATTAGCTTGTCCCATATTAAAATTTATTAGAATCCTTCCTTTACAAATCAACAAACTTTTTTTTTTGGTCCTTGTTCGTTACTAATCACAAGCTTCATTTAGATCTTTTAGCATTTTGTTTAAGGTTTTATCTTCTTCTTCACCACCTTTTCCCAACATTTTGGGGCCGACTGCCTTTGAGTTTTACTTATTGTTTACATGGTCAAATTTAGAGCTTTGGTTTTACGGTCGCATGCCCTTGTTGAAGCCACTACGAACTAGTCCATTAACTACGTGGCTTGGTCTAGGGGGGGGGGGAGGGGTTATGTAGAAAGCTACGCTAGGCTGCTTGGGGGAGTGGGGGTTCGGAGCCAAGCCACGTAGCTTTTCATTCATATTATTTGTCACAGTTAAAATAAGGTACAGAGCACACAACAGCATATGAATATCTGTTTCCGTATATAATTTACGATAGCCTGAAAAAGAGAAAACGGTAAAAAATATCTTCTGGAATTAATAGGAGAAAAAGCTACGTGCCACGGGAGGGGGGGGGGGGGGGATGTAAGGGCAAAAGCCACGTCGGGCTACGTGGGGGGAGGGGGAATTCAAAGGAGGCGAAAGGGGGGTATGTTATTTACTAACACTCTCTAATGTAGGAAATGAAGTGTTGTGATCTGTCTGTGAACCGTGTAGCCACGTCATGTGTGTGGCAATTGTATTTTTTTTTACTTGTGACATGTGTAGATTATGACGCGCGGAAATTAAGGCTGCCTAAAAACCGCGGTCAGGACGGCTGGTACGCCGGGACCTGCTCGTGCCCGGTCCCGTTGTACCTCCTCTATCCAGCGCACTGGGCCACACTGGCGCATCTGTCTAAAGTATTTTGGTAGGTATATAATTTGTCGTGAAAAAATTTTGACCCATGAAATGGGACGCGCGGACAGAACAGGTAAAAACATTCACTCCGATCTTTAGGCCCCCCTCCCTCCAACAAATGCAGGGTTAGGAGTATACTTACAATTGAATAAAATCTTTGCGCGATTCGTAGAACTTGATGCATTTCACGCAAAAAGATTCCGCATACTGATAGTCGGAAACCTTGTCCGCTTAGCTACGCCGCAATCCATTGACCGAACCAATACTTACTTGGTATGAAAGCTGCTACGAAACCTTTGTGATGCGATATCTCGAAAGTTAAGGCCCGACGCTTAAAATCCCTTGAACCTGTAAGTAAGGTGATACTTCCCTATAGCACATATAAAAATCATCAAAATCGACCATTGCAAATTATGGCAATCCGCTTGTAAGCTCAGCCCGCATTGCTACCTGACTCGAAGCCTAGGGTTAGTGGGGCAGCAGGCTTTTTGGATGTTCAGCACGCTGAAAAAATGAATGGTGATCTAATTTGTAGGTGACCACTGTATTCACCGTACTAGGCGGCTCGTATTGTATTTGTTTAAGTTTTATAACTTGGTAGCACTTCATACCGCAGACTAGCTCACGCTTCGTGACAAACGTTGTTTGGGAAATATTAGCAGACATCACATAGTTAATGTTTCCTATTACTCAGATCATAATCGAACCGCTGACCTTCCGACCAACGCCCTAGCCACTGCGCAGATGGGACCGGCAAAAAACAATAATAATAATTTATGACCGATTTCTGTTTAGTGTTCTTCTAATAATCGTGGTATCAGGTGAAATAGCAACCTAAATTAACTGTCTCCTGCTTATCTGCCCGGCACATTGAGATAAGAGACAATGAGAGCGGTTTTGCTGATGTCTCATTTCCCATGCAGGTTCTCGGCTTGCATTCCGTGCATCCGCTTCCTGAGCGAACCTACGCAGCACGTTGTTTCAAGTACCTCGTAAACGAAACGGACTTCAATACTTAATCTACGCACTTTCGAGTTTTGTGGTTTTTGGGGCAAGTATTATGAATTGCATCTGCGGAATACAAAATTTCAAGGCATTTGTAAGCAAGTATTGTGTGTGTGATTTTTTTTTTATTATTTTTTTATTTTTAATGATGACAAAATTCGGCAGATTTAAAAATAGGCAAAAACGTCGTACATAATGTTTATTATAAAAAAAAACTGGGGCTTTACAGCTCGTACACGACAGGTCATTAGATCCACAAGGGGACTAAGAAAAGTAACTGGTAGGAGTTGTCTTGGCTGTTCTGAAGGAACTATCGTCTCTCATGGATGAACGGTTAACTTTGAGAGGTGGTGGATTTGGCCTTCGGCCTTCAAGATTTAGGTTTTACATGGTTTCCTGGAAACGCTTCAGGTGACTGCAGGGAGGGTTCCTTCTAAAGGTCATGCCGAATTCCTTCTCGTTTATTAATTGTAAGAAGACCAAGCTGGCAATCGAACCAGCATCTTCTCAACTTCACCGCTCATCCCACAGGCTGCAGACGTATTGACATAGTAGTATGATCAAATTTTACTTGAATATGATGCAACTGCGATACATCATGTAAGCCTACTTAAAAAATCAATAATAATGGGGCACTTACAACCTGTCAGTGTTGCTCAGTGTGCTGAGGCGCCGCACATTGGATCGGGGAGGTACAACGGGACGTGGTACGAGCCTAGGCCTCAACGTATCGGCCGTCCTGATTGCGGATTTAAGGTGGATTCCCGCTATCATCTAGGCAAATGCTGGGACGGTAATCCATCTCCGCGTCATAAACTGTATATTTCCAAAACAAAAAATGCACTTATCATACAGAAAACTCAAAAGTTACACGTTCTACAGACAGGTGGCAAATTGGCAACAAAAGTAACTTTTGACCAGTAAGAAGATATGCCCAGTATAGTTATTTTTACGTTTATTTTTCGAACCTAACTACACAGAGACGATTCATATCTCGACAATGCATTCTGGCATCATCTGTTGCGACTAATTAGTAGCAAGTGTGCGCACTAACATTTTTTTCGCGACCTATTTTTCTATCGCAGCGACAGAAAATCGCTAGAATGCGCCTATTTTTTTTTTTTTTTTTTTTTTTTTTGTAACAGTTTAACGTCCCTTTTTAACAACGTGGTCTTTAGAGACGGAAAAGGATGTGGGCAAGGAATGGGAAGGAATTCGGCCATGGCCTTTTTGAAGGAAGCATCCCGGCATTCACCTGGAGTGATTTGGGGAAACCATGGAAAACCCAAATCTGGATGCCCGGACGGGGATTCGAACCGCCGTCCTCCCGAATGCGAGGCCAGAACGCTACCCGTTACACCACCACGCTCGGTAGAATGCGCCTAGCCTGAAGAATTCTTGAAGTCATAGATTTTCCGGAAATAAATCAGTAAATTTCTTGTACTTAATAACTCATTTTAATAACTGATTTCCATCACACCTTTTCCAGGCTTTGGACTGGATTTGTGACTGAAATGCACGTAGCACACAATCGTTTAAGGCATGTTTAAAATCAACTTGAATTAAGCTTCGTTAATATTTATTTATTTACATATTTACACTGTATCTTTATTTACATTATTTGTATTTTTGTGTGTGTTAAGAAAGCAGGTCTAGCCCAGCTTTTGTAAGTATGTTATCGCTTTCAAACAAGACCTAATATCACCGTTTTCCTCATACTTTTTTACAGTTCTTTCCAAACATTCATCTTATTTTTATATGGAGATTTTCCTCTTTTTCCCAGCAAGATTGATCTCCGTTCTCATGTACATAAAAGCGGAATTTTCAGCTTCACGCTTTAAACACACTATCACTTCTTTGATCTTGGGATTTGGTTGCCCGAGAAGATTGTTGATTTTGTTGTTCCAGCCTTCCACAACGTTTGTGGTGCGGTGTCACCTACCGTAACAAGTCCACAGTTTAGGAGGAATTTCTTCACTCTCCAGCCATTGCTCGACGAAATAATAAAAAAAAAACTGAGACAATTTCGGATGTGCTGGAGCCTCCGAATATATCTCGAGCCAGCCGTCTAAGATGTCTTCAGTTTTGAGGAATGCTAGCGCAGCACACATCCTAACATGCAGTATAATATCTTCATTTTTTGATTATCACTTGTCAACCCAATTTCCTGCACTCTCCACCACAGACATTTTTTGATGTAGAAGTAACAGCCATTAATTTAAACGGTTGGAAAAACTTCTCCAATTGCGGATATTGCACTTCCCTCAAAATCTATGTTAATTTTTCTTGGTTTCCATTCTGGAACTATATGTAGAGTATGTCGAAATAATCGAATATACGTGCTTTCTTTTTGTTTAGCAACAGGGTGAACGCTACGGGATACACGTTAGTTTCTTCCTTGGAACTTCCGTAATCAGCGTGGATACCTTAAATCTGAGCAAATTGTTTATTACAACTGTTAAATGTCCCATCCATGAAGAAATCTTGCTGTCTCTTCAGACATTCTCTTCCCTTCTGTCTACAAAGAATTATCATTCGCTCTCCTGTGCTGTCATCTTTGAAAAGGAAACTTGTACCCTCTTTCATCTGAAGCATATCATTATCTAAGGCTACTTCGTCTCGGCTCTTCGGTTCCTTTCCGTTCCCACGAGCTTTGCTTCTCTGTCGAAATAAGGTCCTCTTGACAGTCAGCTGGTGGGGTAATTCGGCTGCGTATTCGTAGCCTTTACTGTGTAAGTCTCCCAGTTCTTCGGTGCAAATTTTAGAAATGGACGTGTCTTTTTCGCGGGTTCTCTTCTTCGCATGATTCATTCTTTTTGCAACTCCCAAGCGAACTGTGATCGCTGCTTCGCATGAATGTTCAGTTGCTCCTAAAACTTCCCAATTTTTCGTTCGTACCACAACAACTTTTCGACTTTTCCTTCTGTCACCGTCATAGCGTTAGCCCTTCTTCTTTCCGTCTGTAATCCTGATAAGAGTAACCTTTTTAATTGCACGGCAGGTTTACCCTTATTAGTTGTTAGCACTTCCATGACGACACACTAAAAATACTTTTACAGTAGAACTGCATAGCACAAGTGGCACTGCTGCCAATAAACTTCACTGTAAGAATGACAAGAAAGTAATAAGAGCCTAAACAGATGAGCTGTGCTGGATATCAACTGCAGGTAGGCGAGGGTGGCTGGTTATACCTACCCTCGCCTACCTGCATTTAAGCTTGGGTTGTGTGCTTTTGCTGCTATGCGCTTTTGTCATATAACCATTGACAACAGGTAGCCAGTGTGCATGTAGTCCCTGCAGGCTGAATTGGAGGGGGGGGGGGGAAGGGATGGTTACAAAAATTGACAGAAATGCGATTTGTTTTTTCGTTGTCAATTCGCTGTTAGCCTAGCTAACATCAATTTTGTCATTAGAGACATGTGATTAGTTGCTGTTATCGAAAATCTAACGGTGCTGACTGTAAATTATGGCTGACAGTTTTTGTACTGACTTTCATTTTCAAATTGTGATGAATCGTATTCAGGTGTACTTTCATTTTATCACGGTACTGAGAACTAAGGAACGCACTATTTAACTTGTATTTCAGAAAACAGAAAGAAAGGTTATGGCTATTAGAAACACTCAGTCATTACGTGTGTTTCTATTAATCTTTATTGTTTAGTTCGTCCCATTTCATTTTGTATGAATACTGTGCTTTCTTCGATCGTTATTTGGTTATCGAAAGTTTTATGGCTTTAATTGAAACCATCTATGCCTGAGGTGGACTCAAACTCACAACTGTCATAACGTGTATGTTGTGACATAGTGTGCATGTTACAGCGAGATCGCCCAGTGATGCAGAGGTTGAAGCTTAATTATTCTGAGTATGTTGGTAGAACTGCAGAGTTGATCTGCGGTGAGAGTTATCATTACAAACGTGATAAATGATACTTTCCCCACTTACTATAAAGTTTGGCAGCTTGACACGGAGTCTATCCTCCGGCATTTCGTTTTCGAACAAGATTTCACACAAAAAATGGCTCAAACTAGATAAATAGTAGAAAATCTTTCGTGAAATTGGCACACATACCCCAAAAAGATGGCACAAGTGTAAGGGCCCTTTTGGGATTAGGCATAATCTTACAACCAGAATAAAAAATTAAAATAAAATACAGTAAAGCAATTCAAAATCTTAAATCCTATACATAACACCAAAGGAATTTTCCCATGTAAAGGGTTTTCCCTCCAAAGTGCACAAAAAGGGATCTAACACAAAGGTAAACACAAAGATCAGAGTTACCAAAAGTAGCGGGGCTTACAAAACAACAACATACGGCGCAAAAAAGAGAGCTGTATTTAATTTTTTTCATGTCCGATTCAAGTAGGCTGCAGATCCACGTATATAATGGTAGTAATGTATAAGAACGTCTTCCTAATTTTTCGAAAGTAAAGTTTGTAGTCTAAATTGTAATGAAAATTTCAACAAGTTAGTTCTAAACCAGTTTCTGAGGAAAAGAGCCAATATTTGAGAAAATAGGGAAGAAGTAAAGAATATAAAAGAAGAACAACACTTGATAATTTGTTCCGTAAGAAGGCCATAACTATCATAGCGAAAGGCGCGGCAACATGGAAACAATTTTAAATTTTCGGGCAAATCTCTTCATCAAAAGGAGAAATGGTCACTTCACTTATTCCATGCACTGGGAGATCCAGTCGATGTATTAAAAGGGCTTGATAAAACACGTTCTAAGCTAGCGTTCATAGATGATATTTATTATTCCGAAAAATGGGGAATAACATCGCCTCATACATTCGACTTCACCGGTCATACTCCGAAACATGTTCCACTTTCCATGGCGTCAGTGTAGCACTGCTCAAAGGCTTCAGATACACCACCGTTCACTTAAACTCGACCATTTGCAACAGTATCTACATTCTGATAGTTTCCATTCTTCCAGCACATCCCAAGGCCTTATAGCCAGAGTGAATCCCTCCCAGCTGGTCCACAGGAAAATCTCCTTAACATATGACAACAAACAGAAGTTACTACCCTTTCATATATTTAATTTAATTGCGATGGAGCGCATGCTCCAGTGTCAATTTCCCTCCACGCGCATTTTTACCCTTTCCTGTACCCATCTACCTTTGCCCCTCTAACCACAGCCCCAAATACTTCACACAATATTTCCCTGGCCACATACCCTTCTCTCCACACTTCCCCGTACCTACCTTACAATCCTATGGAGCCCATCACTCTTAACTTTTATTTTCAGTCCTTTTGCTCTAATTTATATACGCATTTGACAACTTTATATTTGTTTTCCTTTGAGAGATGTGAGTGTGTTTACACATACGCTACCTAGCAGAAAAAGAGAAGCACCCAAAAAAGGAGGAGGAAACGCAATGAAACTTCACCCGTTGATAGGATATGTGATATTATTTCAGTGATTACAGAATCGAGTCAAATTTACAATGAACTTGGAAATATGAACCCATTTGTAAGAACGGAGACTTTCCCGGTGTATGCTTGAAATGAAGTCTTCACGGATGTACCACCGGATAGTGTTTTTTTTTAAAAAAAACGGTATTTCGACGACTATCTCCGTCGTCTTCATCAGGTGTCGAGACATCTGCACAGGTCGGCTGACCGTCGGATACTGAGACAGCTCATCATCGTCATCGACTGGAGGTTTGTGCCACCACGGCGAGCCGTGGCGACACTGGACGCTTTGGGCATTCCCTACCCCTCCGTCCTTTTGCTTAATTTGTTTTAATTTTATTTAAGATCAATAATTAATTTGACCAGCAGGCTCAGGAGGCTGGAATCAGGGCTCCAGGGTTTGCCGGCTTTCATCCATGGCATCACCAACCAGCCCCCCCCCCCTCCCCGACAGAAGGAGGTATCCCACGCATCTCTGGTTTTTGGGGTAGGATAGGATGGGATGGGATTAGCGGGTGCCGCACCTCCTTATATAGGCCAACGGCTCTCTCCGACGCCCGCACCCGGCAGTGAGTGGGCGGGGCTACAGTTGTTCGTTGCGGGCCGAGGAAGATAATATTGTGCCGTTTGTGGCGCTTGCTGAACATGCGTGCCACGCTCTCTGCGTAGAGTTGCCAAGGCTGGTTTCAGTATTCGACGGTCAGCCGATGTATCGACACCTGATGAAGACGACGAAGCTAGTCGTCGAAATATCGTGTTTTCAAAACACTATCCGGCGGTACACCCGTGAAGACTTCATTTCATGAGCCCATTTATCACTATGCAGTGGCGTAGAACCGAGATTCATAGCTGAACACAATGCGACTCCATTCATCAGCAGTCCATGCTGCACTATCTTGGATGATCTTCGTCCGCGAGTATGGCGGCCCCATTTTTTAAATGATTCGGAGAGGCACAGCGGTTTTACTCTAGCGTCATGAGGTGGGGGGCCGTTGAGTACGACTTCAGGTCACGGCTGGTAGTGATTGAGGGAACTCTGACGACACAGATGTTACCTCTCATGCGACAGTATCGTGGTGCCATTTTTCAACAGGACAGTGTCACTGTGAACTGTCTGTGTCACTGTGAACTGTCTGCGTGATGTTGAGATACTCCGGTGACCAGCGAGATCCCCAGATCTCTCTCCGATAGAACATGTGTGGGACCAGCTTGGACGTCAACTCCGACCCAGTACAAGTATCCAGGATATCAAGGACCAGTTACAACAGTTGTGGGCCAGCTTACCTCTGAAGACAAAATCAGTTCATGCATCCAGGTCATAGGGGGTGCAACGTCATACTGATAAATTCTTTGTAACTTTGATTAGAAATTGTAATCACTGAAATAACGTCACATATCTTCTCAACAAGTGAAGTTTCGTGTTTTTTCCTCCGCTTCTTCTGGGTGCTTAACTTTTTTTGTTACCCTCTGTATATACTATTTTTTTAATTTGAATTGAATTTTAATTTCATTTTCGCATATATATATATATATATATATATATATATATATGAAATCCTTCACCTCACTCCATACCTTTCAACCCATGCACAATTCACCTACCTCACAACAGTGTTGTAGCACTGTGCCGCAAGAAATTGTGCATACCTGTATTTGTGTGTTTACTTGTTTATGTGCAACCGCGCCTTCTGCAACATATGACAATGTTAGAATACTGGAACATCGTATACTTCATCACGTACATGTTATCTTGGTGTACTTGTCGTTTCATCCCTTTTATTTTTATGGAGTTTCATGGGTGGCCTTTGACGTTCGGACTTAACGATCACGATGACCCAAGTTAGATTCTTAGTGTGGTCATCAAGATTTAGATTGTTTCCTCAACATCTTGGATACCGGGAGAACTCCTTCATAAAACCGAGCGTGGTTGGCGAGCGGTAACGCTCTGGCCTCGCATGCGGAAGGACGTGGGTTCGAATCCCCATCCGGGCATCCAGATTTGGGTTTTCCATGGTTTCTCCAAATCACTCCTGGCGAATGTCGGAATGTTTCCTTCAAAAAGGCAATGGCTAAATTCCTTCCCATCCCGCCTTTAATGACCTCGACGTCGACGAGGCGTAAAGCCATAGGTCCTTCATAAAGACTGTGAACTTTTTCAGTCCACAATCCTCTTTTCACTTCGCCATCGATGAGGACAAAATTGAAAATGAAATGGAAAGAATTCAGCTAGTTAGTCCTGTGAGAAGTTCAACGGAAGACTGCATTTAGCGACTGTGAGCTTGCAGGCCAACTGTAAGCTGTGCGACATATGAGATTCCTTTGTGGTCTGGCTTCCCGTATCATGTTTTACTTAACTACCTGCGCCATGCACTTGATCAAGTTCAGGAACAGCTCTTCCAGCTGGCTATACCGTAGCCGATGTTGGAGGAAAAAATGACTGAAAAGAAGGAGAAACAGAAAAAAAAAGAATTTTTCTGTGCAATTAGAGCAGGTGTTATGCGCTACGGGTGTTGTAATTTACAGAGTGAGTCTTAAGACGGAAAAAATATTCCAAATACCTCATGTTGTTTCTTCCAGCGAGATCAAACCGGTTTTATTCCTTGCATATCTTGTCTTTTAAGGAGCTAGAACGAAATATTTTTACTGCGTTAACGTGGTAATGTGTGTATTAAGGTCGCTCTTTCCGTTGCCATACAGGTCCGGCCTTACCCATATTTGTACTTAGCCACAGATAACTAGTAACATTTCCTATGACGCGAAAAGGTGTAAAACATTTTAGATCACAGGATATTTTCAACACGATAAGTGTGTATGCCGCATTTTAATTAAGGATTTACGCCTCTTCGACTTCGAGATCATTAGGGGGCATCCGTTAATTACGTGAGGTGAAATAGGGGGGGGGGGCAGGGGGTAGAGGGAAATCTGACATGAGCTTTTGAATTTCTTCAAGGATAGTATAGCTTAGAAAATCTACAAGGCCGATCAGCAAGGAGGGGGGCGGGGTGGGTCCGTCAAAATCTCACGCCATCTTAGGGGGGGGGGGATCCTACCAAATCTCACCAGAAAGGGGGAAGGTCCGGAATTCCAGAAAAACACCTCATGTAATTAATGTACGCCCCCTTAGATGAAGAAAAGGTCTGAGCGCAAGGAAGGGTAAGGGATTCGGCTATGGCCTTTTGAAGAAACCATCCCGGCATTCGCATAGAGTGATTTCGGGAAACCATGGAAGACCCGAATCTGGATGATCGGACGGAAATTTCGAATCGCGTCCTACCGAATGAGAAGCCAGAGCGTTACCGCTCACTCACCACGCTCGGTGACCCCTTCTCAAAGTCGCTAAAGTACTATGTGCTATGTTCCTCGTTTGTTCAGTAATTCTTTTCATAATTTGGGTCTTAGCTAGCAGCTGAAACAAGTGGTAGCGCACAATTCATATTCGCCGGATTGTGTAACCAACCTGAGGACAAAATCCAAAACCTCTCGGCTGTGCGTACAAAGTGAGGGCACAAGGCACTGTTGAAGTGATTTGATTCGTCCGTCAAATGGCCAAATAAACTTGGTAGCTCGTTTGGTGTTAACAACATATACAATGACACTATGGCGCGTTCACTTAACAGAGGCGGCTCAAGGTCAGTCTACTGTATCGCCGCTCCGCTGCCCTTTCTCCTACACGAGAAGAGAAAATTTACTATTCCCTTACTGGACACAGCGGTCAGCTTGGAGAGGTAGGAAGGGAGAATGTGGTGAAATGAAGAACAGGGCCAGAGGAACATGACCTTGAGCTGCCATTTCGGAGTGAACAAGGTATAACTATGCAGGGGAAGAAATACGAAACCGCTGAATTTAAATTTCCTTTGCGCTAACCGCCTACGGGTTTGTCACGTCCTGTTTTCTGGTTTTGGGTAATCGCGTATGTACAGAAAGCTTTCATTTATTACCGAGACTGATGGATGAGCAGTAAATCTTGGGCCTGGGAATTGGAAGGACACGGATACAAGTCCGCGTCCAGCGATTCAGATTTCAATTTCGATTTTCCATGGTTTACCGAAATCATTCCAGCCGAATGCTGCGATGATTCCGTCAAAAAGGCCATTAATTCCCCCCAAAGTCTTTCGGCTTTAATGACCTCGACGTCGACGAGTCGTGAAGATTTAAGCACTAAATAAATAAATTAATTAAAAATTCTTCTAATTTGCCTTCTATTCGGAGTATTCCCCTTTTAGAGGAATATTACTCTCTGACTATTTTCTCATATTTACGACTGTTCGTATCGAAAGCCCGCAAATTGAATCTCTGATGGAGAATTCAAAAAGAGACTACTACAGTTCGCAGGCTGCTGATGCTGCTTCAAACGACTGCGCAGTAAAACAGTTGGCAATTAGCAGCCAGGGCGTTTCTAATTGCGTGCTGTGTCTGCCGTTTGTGAGCTGAGTTCAAGGGGCTAATAACTCATCTGATTAGTTACGGCAAATCTCTCAATACCTTTTCGTTCTGCTACTTTGTAGGCTACCATCGTAAATTTAGTACCGTGGAATACCAAAAGTTAATAACTCGTTAAGACTAATTATTTCTGACCAAAAACAAGTAGAATGTTGCTTCTCTACAGTTTTGTGCTGATCAATAGTGCCTCTGACGTAAACTTATTCTTTAAACCCTTCTTTCTTTCGGTAGCTGCTTTAGGAAGTGTTTTTATAAGGGTCTGCTGAAAATCGCAGAAACGCAATGTTGAAGGAACCATGTTTCTTTTGGTTGCTTTCAAACATACTATCGACTGCGTTAGATTCAGTTTTCTCTGTGGCAAACAATAATTGGTTTGATCTACCATTTGATGAGTGGCAACACTCTAGTCTGCCATTCGGAAGGTGCAGGTTCGAATCCCCGTTTGGCCATCCACATTTCCCCAAATAACTCCAGGCGAATGCCAGGATGGTTTCTTCAAAATTCCATGGTTGATTTCGATCCCGTTCCTTGTTCCCAGTCTTTTCCTGGCTCTAATGACCTCTTTCTTAATTTTTACTTATGGCTTTACGCATCGTCGACGTCGTGGTCATTAGAGAAGGGATGGGATAAGGAACAAGGAACTGGAAGGAATTCAGCCATGCCATTTTTGAAGGAAGCATCCCGCCATTTGCCTGGAGTGATTTGGGGAAACTATGGAAAACCCAAATCTGGATACCCGGACGGGGATTCGAACCCGCGTTCTCCCGAATGCGAGGCGAGGGCGTTCTAATGACCTCGACGTCGACGAGCCGTAAAGCACTAAAAATAAATCACGTCACTGCTACAAACTTTGCCTGGTGAGAAATTTGGTGTCATACTAATATAGCATTCAAACATTACTTGGGACATACTACTAGTGAAATCAGTGTTGCCAACGTCCTAAATGGTAAAGCAAAAATTTTCCTCTTTCCTTCTCACATCAGTTTAAATATCTGCTGAAGCATGTCTTTCTGTGTTGTTAGTAACTTTAAATTAATACCTATTCTGCACGTTTTGGTATTTACGTAACTGTAATTGTGTACTCAAAGGAAACCCATCCATCGTCCAGAGCAGTGGCGTTGGCAGGTTAAAAAAAAAAAAAAAAAAAAAAAAGGGGGGGGGGGGGGGCCCTCAGGCCCTTTTTTAGCTCTACCAAGTCTTTTGATTTTGAGGTTTGCTGGCAGGGGCCCCCTGAGGCAATGCTTTCTTTTTTTTGTTTCTGCATCTACATCCATACTCTGCAATTCAATATTATTGTGGGTGGCAGAGGGTGCTTTGCATCAAAACCAGCTCTGTGTATGCCAATCCCGAATATCACCAGGGAAGAAAGAAGACATATAGTCATCAGTGCGGCATCTTATTTATCCATTCTTATTTCTCCTTTCATTGCGACATAAATAGGTTGGTGAACGAAGTATTACATCGCACTCGTAAACTCAAAGAGATATGCAGACAATTAACATTTTCCTAGCGCTGTTTGCAGTAGCCACGTTACTTATTCATCAATAAGGGAGCGTCCATAAACCACGTAGCCCTATTCCCCCTATGAACCCTCCCTCCCCCCACCCCGACGTGGCTTTTGCCTCTACGCCCCCCCCCCCTCCTCACCCCACGTAGTACGTAGCTTTTTTCCCTATCGATTCCAGAAAATATTTTGTACTGTTTTCTCTTGTCAGACTATCGTAAATTAAATACGGAGATAGTTAAATGACAGAAATAAATATTCACATGCTAATGTGTGTTCTGTACCTTATTTTAACTGTGGCAAATAATATGAATAAAAAGCTACGTGGCCTGGCTTGGAACCCCTCTCCCCCCACGTGGCTCAGCGTAGCTTTCCAAGCAACCCCTCCACTAGACGGAGCCACGTAGTTTATGAACGCTCCCTAATCACTGAAGAAAGGTGATTCAGTGCATTGCCTTCTAGGCGGAGACACAATGATTAAATCATTTACGCATACGAAGGAACAAAGGGAGTCGAAGGAATAGTGAGAATAATGGAGAGATTATTTGCAAGACCTGGTTCTGTCATCGCTGGACAGCGCACGGGATGTGACAGTTAACCAGTTAGAGTAGCCGCAATTTGGCTCCAACGTGAAGACTGCATAGAGGAGATGAGTCTCGTCTATTGTCCAGACTTAAACCGCTGTTTTAACTAGGAATAGTACATGGTGACAGGTAACACCTCTCTTGTCTCTCGTGACTTTAAGATTTTCGTGGATCGTACAAGGGGAATTCCAAACACTGTCATCACAAAACCCGTATATTTGGCAGAAAATAAACAGTATTTTCTTTTTTCAAAATGTATGTATCCTCTTTTGGGGCAACTAGGACCACGCTAGAGCGAATTTTGTTTGGATGTATATAAATCCGTGTAACAACTAGGCTTGTTAGCCCTAGAGGAAGCTACAGTTTATCGTGGAAGCGTTCTTCATTTTACATGGAAAGCCGTGCCAGAGCTGTAAGTCGGGTTAAGTGTTATGAACCTCCTCTTCACTGACAACGAACCGGGGACCTTTCGACCTTCAGTCAGACGCTTTAACCATTATGTAACCAGGCTTCTCTTTTTCGTACGCAATATAGAAACTCAGTGGGACAGGACGCATTGAGGAGATGGTAGGGAGATGTTTCAAAGTCCTTCATCTGCTGAAGTGGGTATGTAACAGCGAAGTGTAACATTTAGTATGGTGTCACGATATAACCACATTATCAAATACAGGAGTTGGAGGAGGTCAGAGGGGAACAACTAGATTTGTCTGTGGCATTTACCGTACAGTAACTGATACGATAAAGGTGAAGGTTTGGGAGGTCGTTGGAAGACAGGCGAAGTGAGAAATAAGTGTGTATGAGTCGTCATAAAGTGGCGATGAGGCCTGCAATAAGGAGCAGTGTGTGGAAGAGATCACCATGAAGCATAACTGTCATCTGATTTGGACATAAGTGAGTTGGTGAATGGAATGTATTACCTACGTAGGGGCAGAACAATTTACATTAAACAGAGAAGGATTGTTTTGGCCTTACGCCTTGTCGAAGAGGTTATCAGAGGCAGAAAAGGACTGAGGGCAAATAACGGGAAGGAATTCGGCCATGGCCTAGTGAAGGAACCAAATTGAGTGATTTGGGGAAATCATTGAAAACCCAAATGTAAATGGACAGACGGGGATTTAAAGTTAAAACTTAACTGTTTGAAAGGAGATGCGTAGGTTAATTGGCACCCGTACGTAAGCTTTGTCACAGTTATTACTGATGTATCATGCCATTATAGTTGCCTGAGTCGAAACGATGATCCATCCAACACATATTTATTGTAACCTTACCTGGCATGGCTACTTTGGTATATTCATTTTCAGAGTAAGAAAGGTACAGAAATTTTGTTGTATTCCACAAGAGAATGATTATTTTCCATACGGATGACTGAATCATTATATGTAATTAACCGAGCGTGGTGGGTGAACATTAATAATGCTCTGGTCCCGCATCGGGAAGACGTGGCTGGAATCCCTGTCCGGCAATCCAGATTTGGCTTTACCAAGGTTTCGCCATATCACTCCGGGTGAATGACGGAATGGTTCCTTCAAAAGGTCATGGCCGAGTTCCTCTCCATTCCTTCCCACTAGTCTTTGCTCACCTCTAAAGACCTCAACGTCGACGAGGCGTGAAGCTAAAAAAAAAAATAAAAAAAATAAAAAATAAAAACTCTGTGACGGGATTTAAAGTTAAAAACTGCATGATGAGAAAGAAGGCGCTTTCACTGTTGTTACTAATGTATCACACCATTATAGATGCCGGAGTTGTCAGGGTGGCTTTATATATTTTCTAAAAGGTTAAGAATACAGAAATTTTCTTGCAATCCACGTAAGAATTACGAGCATGACTTGATCATCATATGTATTATCGACAAAGAAAATATCGGTGTAACACAAAAGCACTGACAGCACGAGTAGCCTGTTATTATGTTCTTAGTAGAATGAGATTAAAAAGAGAGCAGCTTCAAAAGCGAATAATAAGAAGTATGGGTTAGCAGTAGATCTTCATGGAGACAACTGTTCAAGATGATAAGGATTTTAACATTGGCGGCCCAGTATATATACACATTAATGTCCTTTGTAGTCACAAATTGTACTCCATTTGGAACAAATAGGAAAAGGCACCATTATGGCACAAGGATTAGAAGTCATTTTCATTTGTTCAAAATGGAGTCCGATATTCAAGGATACATATCTTCAGTAAGCTCCCAAATGTCTTACAGGTGATAAGATTAAATTCAAGAAAATATTGAAAGAACTTCTACTCCATCCAAGAATTTATTCTAAGGTATCTACAAAATAATTGTCAATGGTTTGTGTAAATGTAGTTGATATGAATAATGTATTACGCTGTGACTGTACATCTTTTGGTGTGTATTTATCTATTTTGTTATGCAATAGTTTATCTGTATATTGATAATTTTCCACATACCACAGTCTGTCTCTTTCATTGGGATCCATGGAAAATGAATGTATTGTATAGCATTACAATTAGAAAATCAACGTTTCTTGCGCACATCTTTATACACGAAAAGTAAAAACTGTCCCAACTAATAATAGAACGCACAGTCGACGGAAAGAGAGTTTATGTATTACAGTGAAGGCGTCTTAATATGTATCAGCTCATTACGACAGACAGAAATGCATTTGCCATATTGATCACCAACCTTCATTGAGGATAATGCTAAACGAGTGCTAGATTACTGGTTGACGATAATGTTAGGAAATCATGCATCTGCCTCGGATTCGGTCCGTATACGAGATAATTAAAACCGTATTTTGCTGTAAGCATCCAAAACTAGCAAGTAGCGAGCAAACTAAAATTAACTTTTCCTTAGAAAGCTGAACATGATCTCCTGCTTTGGTTACTGTTGGCACGGGAAGAAAGAGCAGACAACGGAGACTGCGCTGAGTACCGGATACGCAGTTGCCACATGTCTGCCGCTTAGCGCCTGTCACGGTCTATAAACTATAAATATTGCAATTTAAACATTACACGGCTCTGTTTCAATAACCGTAGTATTCATTGTTACAGTTCGATGGCTTACCACGCGGCATTACGGGTCGTATTCTCACCACATCTACTTCTGATGCATTGTCAGTGAGACTTGGATGGATATTGGACATGTCCTGGAGGGGTATAGAGAACTTTGGTTTTAAATCAGTACTTGATTTCATGCTGTAGGGAGTGGGAAAGTTTTCATTAGCAGATAAGTAGTCGGGGAATGGAATAAGTTTTTGAGGGAGCTGAGCAATTTGAATTGAATTTCATTGCGAGAGATATATTTGCCTTTTTTGTTTTTATTATCTCACATACTTTGTTTGAAATTCCCCCATCCATCCACTTTTGCCGTTTACAAATTTTACTTTTAAATTCCTTCAGCATTTTTGGTAAATTACTCATCACTTCCCTTGGTATTATTATTATTATTATTGTTATTACTCCGCGATTCACTAAAAGTGTGTGGCGGAGGGTGCATTGCACCTATCGAAAAGGGTTATGGTTTGGAAGGGATATAAGGGATATGGCAGGAGGCGCCCATGGGCTATTGTGAGGAACCATCCCCGCATTCGCGTGGAGTGATCTGGGAAAACCATGGAAAACCCAGATCAGGATGGCTGGAGTGCTTTATCGAAAGCTACTCCTGTCGGATTTTAGTTTACTCGCCCGGTAAATCCTTTCTATTCCATTCCCTAATCGCTCGTGGGAAAAATGAGTACAGAAATGAATCGGTTCTGGCCCTGATTTCTCTTATCTTATTTTCGTGGTCATTTCGAGATATGAATGTTGCTGGTAGCAATATTTGCTGGCTGTCATTCTGAAATACGTCTGTCGTGAATTTTTCAATTAGCTTCCGTCGAGAGCAACGCCTTCGGTGTTCCAGGTCTTCCCAACCTAACTCCTTCAACATCGCACTTACGCTTTCCCTCCAACTATATATACCTGTCACGAATCGGGCGGCTCTTCTTTGGACCTTCTCTAAAGCCTCCTTTAACCCCTTTTGATGGGGACCCCACACAGAACAACAATACTCTAAGTGAGGACGTACTAGTGACTTGTATACAATCGATTTAACTTCCTGAGTGCATTAATTTAAATTACGACCTAGAAATCGGAGCATACGATTTGCTTTTCCCATTACATTCTCGATATGCTCATTCCACGACAAATTATTACGAATTGTTACCCCTAGGTATTTAGCGGAATCTACCGTTCTAAGGACAGTGCCATTAATTGTATATTCATAGTTAAATGGTGTCACCTTTTTACTTACACGCATGACTTTGCACTTTTTAGCGTTTAATTCCAACTGCCAATCTTTACACCATGCAATTATTTTCATAATATCGTCTTGTATCGTATTGGTATTGGTATTGCAATTTCTGACACCCTTATTCACAAAAGAAAATTTTCCCATTCCGTTATGCATGAAATCGAGTGCCAGCTTGTGCTCATGGTCTTTTCCCTTCGCTTCACGTCTCCCAATTCTTCGACCAATATCTTTCCAAGCCTCATCACTAGGGTGCGGATCTTTATGCCCCAAAATTAGAGAAATATGCATACAAATCTGACCTTGAAAAAGTGTAAATATGACCCAAAAATCACAAAATATTACCGATCATTTAAATTTACTATACATCAAAACGTGCTCAATTGTACATCATTTATTTTATCTAGTAGTGTTGGTTTCATGTAGACAGCATAATTTGCTTCGTTGCACTCAATACACCATGGGGAAATTAAATTTTAAATTGTTTTGTTGAAGTCATTTTAATTTAACATAGATTACGGATAACAACTCTTTCACCTATACTAAAATATTCCTCTCCAAATTCCTTTAAGTAATTGTAGCTTCGCACTTTCAGAAAATGGCGGTACTCACTGATCCACTGCAGATTTAACACTGACGGGATTTTTTTTAAAAAAAGTGTTGGCGACACTGAGACATATGCATGCTTCTGCTGCATTAACGAGATTAAAAGGCGGGCGGAACATTAACGTTTTAAGCATAGCAAAAACATGTAATTTTAATTCTTGATTGGTGAATTCTGACCAATTAAGTGGCAGTTAATTTTGTTTTTCCCCCAATGTATAATAGGAGTAAAGTTGTGTGAATAATTATCTTAATTTCTTCTCATCTATAACTTATAGTGAATTCGCGGTAATATTAAAAAATTACTAGTTTTTTTCTCAAAATATGACCATAAATATAATCGTAATATGACCAAAACTAGGAAAATGACCTGAATATCCAATTATATGTTGTACAATACAAAGTACATTTGAATACAGTCAGAAACGTTCAATCAGTGTTTAATTCAGCATTGCAGCTAAAAAAGAAGGCAGGAAAGAAATATGACTTGTCATAAAAAGATCCGAACCCTACACTCCCATCAGCCTGCTCCTGTCTTCCAATGACTCCCAATCCAGTTAATGACTGCGTCCTGCGATGATTTCGACAAACAAATCTAGCTGCTCTATGTTGCACGCACTCTAACTCCTGTAGTTGATAATCAAAATGTGGGTCCCAAGCTACACCACCGTATTCAAGTAATGGTCTGATCAAAGTTTTGTAATCCAATTCCCTCGTTTTTCTGGTGCATTCTCTTATCTCCATCTCCAGTAAATGAAGGATTTTACAACTTTTTGCTACCATCTGACCATGTTTACTGCCCAGTTAATTTTCTAGTCAAACGTTATGTCAAGATATTTACACTTCAAGCCTTCAACAAGCAATTCTGCCTTCCTCAAATAATGAAAGCATTTACAGTTAAAATCTGAATAACATACAACCGGGTGTTCAGGGATATTTTGAAAGGGGGCTAAGCTCCATTGCAGTTAGTACTGCCCATCGGAGGGACATGAGATAATCTGAATACAAGGTTTTGGTTGCAACGTTTTCCAGCTTTGTGGTTACGCTGAGCCTGGGACTTCAATATAGGGACGTTGTATCTCGTCAGTTCAATGTGATGAATGCTCAATTCCAAACTGGTAGGAACGGCGTTAAGAAACACACATATATTATTGAATTAAGAGGTAATCCACAGTTTCGATTTCAGAGTTTTTCTTTACACATATTATTATTATTATTACTACTTTTGCGAATGTACGCCTATCGGATCACGCAAAGCCTTGATTCTCCTAGTGACTTGTAATCCAGAATTTTCCAACGTATCCCCTGTGTAGTTAGAACCAGAGACTGTCAGTTCATTGACCAACTGGGGGAGCTAAAGTGTTGTCATATGTCTGCGAAACATGTAACTTATGTTTTATATTAAAGTAGCATTTTTGATAGTGAAATGAGTGGTTTATGAGGCAGAGATTGGGACCTTCCCAGCGTTCACCTAGGTGACTGCGGAAAACCACCTGCAAACCGCAGTCAGGACGGCCAGGACTCTCGCCTGGTCCCGTTGTACCTCCATACACATACTTAATTACAGTAGTTATAATGTTATTCAGGTTGTGTTGTCCATCGTGCGGGAGGAACTGGGCTCTCGTATTGGTCAGATCTTTCTGATAATAAGTTCCCACAGTTTCTCTAAGTAAATACAGGAAAACTGCCAGATTTCATAATTTTGCCCCTGGTCGATTTTCCTTGCCAGTAATACCATTTTCGGTTTTGATGACGTGTCATAAATCCTGCTTCCCACCCTCCTCCTCCAAAAATCTTTATATATAAAGATGAATGTATGTTTGTTTGTTTTTCATACAAATCCACAGTTTTCATCCGATCTCGATGAAACTTTGCACACTTATCCTTTGAAACAGGGAGAAAAATACTGTCTACATTTGGTTGAAAAATTATCTGTATAAATAACACATGTTGTCTCATAACTTCGAAATACGGCGATAGAGAGACACGTTGGATATGCACGTCTCCGTACAGTGTTTCCGTATAGTGGACTGGCAGCTCAGTGGTTAAAGCGCTTGATTACTAACGTCGTGGTCTCCGGTTCAAATCTCCATGAAGGGCAAGATTTTTAAAAATTGTTTTTCATCGTAAGAGTCAGGCCTGGGCCGTAGGTTATTCGGATTGAATTTTAAACTGTAGATATCACAAAGTTAGGGGTGCAATCTGAGGCAATTCGTAGGTAGTCTTGTAATACAGTAGATGTACACTTTTTTTGCGTTATATTCATCCATCAGGGGTGATTCGTAGTCAGTGTGTGTGTGATCTGCAGTAGGAATACTATAAATGCGGAAGTAAGTCTCTGTCTTATGTTACGTTTTGACAATTAAATGGCTATATCGATATTGACGGAATTTGACGAGAAAATCTGTAGGGAGGGCACTGGACTTTGTTTGTTCTTCATACAAATCAACAGTTTTAATCCCATCTCGATGAAACTTTGAACACTTATCCTTTGAAACAAGGAGAAAAATACCGTCTACATTTGGTTGAAAAATTTTCTGTATAAATAATACATGTTGTCTTATACTTTCGAAAAATTAGGTTGTTCGCTGTCAGTGTGTGTGTGTGTGATGTGCAGTAATCTATCTATCCATCTATATATATAAAGATGAATGTTTGTTTGTTTGTTTGTTCTTAATACAAATCCACAGTTTTCATCTGATCTCGATGAAACTTTGCACACTAAAACAAAGAGAAAAATACTGTCTACATTTGGTTGAAAAATTATCTGTATAAATAACACATGTTGTCTCATAATTTCGAAATACTATTGAACGGCGATAGACAGACGCATTCGATATGGTCGTCTCTGGAGTGTTTTACCGTGTAGCGGTCAGACAGCTAAGTGGTTAAAGCGCTTGCTTACAAATGTTTGGGTCGTGGTCTCCGGTTCAAATCTCCGTGGAGGCTAAAATTTTTAAAAATTGTTTTTGATCGTAAGAGTCACGCCTGTGCCGTAGGTTATTCGGATTGAATGTTAAACTGTAGATAACACACAGTTAGGGGTGCAATGCGAGGCAAATCGTAGGTAGTCTTGCAATGCAGTAGGTGGGCACTTTTTTACGTTATAGTGATCCGTCAGGTATTGTTCGCAGTGTGTGTGTGTGTGTGTGTGTGTGTGTGTGTGTGTGTGTGTGTGAACCGCAGTAATAATATTTTACGGAAGTAAGTCTCTGTCTTTTTGTTACGTTTTGACGACTTTTTATTACTTTTTTTTGTTACATCTAGCACCGCCCTTTTTAAAAATGATGCTTCCAGCCACAAATTTGCTCTCAACAATTTACATCGTGTTAAACCATGTGTGAAAATCGATAAATTCGTTATCACTCTAACTCGGTGGTTTCGCTGCAATATAGCCATCTATCTGGTTTATAGGCTGAATACTCAGTACTTATCGAAACGACCGATAGATGGTCTTAGCATAGTGTCACACTTCTTTTTTACACTTTTAATCATATATTTTAATTTTTTGTTCAACCACAGTTAACGCGATGACTCTTAAGCTATAATACTGTGTCAGGACCTACACAGTTTGACATGGAATCCGAACCAGGAAGTTTCCACAGCGTATTTCATATAACCACATAAAAGGTTAAGTATTTTTAAAGTTTCGGCGAAAATTTCACGTCTGACAGGAATTCCAATGTCTAAATAATGAGCTGCCGCACTGTTCGTTTTTAAATAAGTTGTTGGAGAATATATTTCAGACTTTTATAAATCATATTTTAGTTTTTGGATTTAATTCAATAAACAACAGAACAAATCTTGAGATTTTCTGCAGCAATTATTTTCCTTTGACCGCTAAACGAACTGAGCCTTATCCTTTATCTTTTGTTTAGAGAAACTTTTCAGAATGCTAAATAAGAAGCAACATCATTGAACAAACAGAAAGGGACTTACATGATTGAAGCAGGAATAGTAATTTCATCAGGCACGACGATATGATGACACAGTTGTCAAGTTGTCGCACAGTCCGCCTCTATTGTGCGAGCCTACAGCTTAACAATCAATTAGAGCCGCGAAGCGTTCCAGCTAGCTGTAATTCGCATTCACAAAGGAGGTTTTGTTAGAGGGGAAGGTGGGGTTACGAGCCATTACATACTGCAGCGCCGGGGTCTGTTCTCAGATAATACTGAATCACTAGCCCACTTTTTAGTCTGAAAATATTTATTCATTTTTAACTCGCATATTCATTGAGAATTATGAATTTATTAAGAAGAGTGACTGTAGTATTCCAGCAGATTATGATTTTAACAGAACATTTTCATTTTTTTATGGCTTTACGCTTCGTCGACGTCGAGGTCTATAGAGGCGAGAAAGGAATGGAAACTAGGAACGGGAAGGAATTTGGCCATGCCCTTTTGAAGGAACCATCCCGGCACATCCCTAGAGTGATTTCGGTAAACAATAGAAAATCTAAGTCTGGATGGCCGGATGGGGATTTGAACCGGCGTAATCCCGATTGCTAGGCCAGACCGTTACCGTTCATCCTCCACGCTCGAGGCTTCCGTATTACCAGAATTAAATCAACAATGGTAATTTCGCGTTTAAATTAAAACTGTGACTCAACACTCATTTTCAGTCCAAGAATTATTATAAAGGAATCGGATCTAATTTGGTATTTCTCTTTCGCGGTCTTATTCGTGCGTGAAACATCGACTCGTATTTCAGAATTTTATAGGTTGATCATTTGCTTGAGTGTCTTGTGTTTGGGAAGTAATAATAGGTAACACATGTCATTCATATGAAAAATAAAATATACTAGGTGGCCCGTGCGATAATTTCGCGAATGATTTATGATGAATAGCGAGGTTGGCGGTTTGTTATAGGATGAAAGAAGAACAGGCTCATTGTAGCAATTGTTTATTTGTGAACTGAAATAGGTTCGTAGCAAAACACTTATAACGTCTTATGACACAATTAGAAATGATTAAATGTTTTCCTAAAGGAAACAAAAATATCCGAACAGCTCCTTACTCTAAAAAATACAGTTTTATCCATATCTTTGTGATGTGTTGTGCTGCTATCTAGCGGTAATAGATCACTCCTTATCGACACCAGCGCAGCCTAGCAGCTTAGCTCTGAACCATCGTATACCCATGACCTTGATTGTTGATAATTTTGCCATTTATGGGTTTAATTTCGAAAAATCCCTTTCTTAATTACGAGTAGTGATGTTACCAAAGCGGGAAACTTAATATTTAAAATGGTACCTCATTTATCGATTTTGGTTAAGTATGAAGGGAGAAAGATTGCTCCTCACAAAAAAATTACCTTTCAGCAATAATATACTGGTACACACTTTGACAATAAATTTGGCCGCCGCCGAAAAATTCTATCACTCTTATTTTGCACAATCTGACATCAATGTCATCCTAAGAAACAGTAACGCAATACTGGCTTGCCAGTATTGCATTACTGTTTCCTGGGATAACATTGATGTCATATTTTTCAAAATAAGAGTGATAGAAGTTTTCAGCGGCGGCCAAATTTATTGTCAAAGTGTGTACATGATTATGGCTATAGCCATAAAAACACCTGAATAACTACCTGAGGCGGAGATATGGACTTTAAGTAAAACATGTACGAAGAATAGAAATGCTGCAGATGAAATGGGAGGATAGAGTTAAGAGTGAAGAAGTACTGCCCGCCTCGTTTCACAGGTCACTAAGATACTGTGACGTTGTTCTTTTCGATTTCCGGCGATGGAAGTAATTTTCATCATTCAGGGATTGGCAAGTAGGATAGCAAGGAAGGAGAAGTGGCGGCGCACAATTCATAAAAACCATATTGTGTGTCATACCTCTGCTGAAATCTCAAACCTCATCGTATTGAGTATCGAATGAGGCAAACTACTGTATAGAGGGTGATTCGCTCATAGAATAGGGTATAAAACTTTGCGGAACCCTTTGTGTCCTTAGTTCGAGCAGGTCTGAAAGTGTCGGCATCAGGTTTCACCTTCTCCTTTGTTTCATACTCTTATACAAATCTCAAAGCAGCACTTTACGACACTTCAGTCTATACAAATACCAGTATCCTTAATACGCGATGAGAAAAAGAACTGACCAGCCTGCATCTGTATCCAGAACTTGAATTGCTCCAGTTAGGACCATCTCGATATCTGAGAGAATGTTGTTTTGTAGTGCAACGCTCAAGTACTAGAAGGATACAACCTTCCCGAGAATTGAACGGCTTGTTTGGTACTTGTTCTGGATGTCGCGGTGTGGATCCGGCCATCCAGATTTCGATTTTCCGTGGTTTCCGAAATCACTGCAGGAGCGAATGCCGTGATGTTTCCTTGCACCCATTATTTTCTATGCTCTAAAGACCGTGTGCTTGGCGTATCGTTTAGTTCTATATAGAAAAGGAGAACAGTTTTTTTTTTTTGTTTTTTTACTTATGTTATGGCTTTACGCCTCGTCGACGTCGAGGTCATTAGAGGCGGGATGGGACTAGGGACAAGGAACGGGAAGGAATTTGGCCATGGTCTTTTTGAGGGAAGCATCTCGGCATTCGCCTGGAGTGATTTGGGGAAACCATGGAAAACCCAAATCTGGATGTCCGGATGAGGATTCGAACCGGCGTCCTCCCGAATGCGAGGCCAGAACGTTAACTGTTCACCCATCACCCTCGCTAAGGTGAACAGAGATAGAAATGAAGAAAAGATTTGTGCGAAGATGGAACCTGTAGGCGCAATAACTATTATACCCTATTCATGCTCAGCTGGTGGGTGTAGGTCATGTGCTCGTTGCTCTGCTCTTCAGTTTCCGCTTTCATCGCCAACCCTTCCGAACAGATCGCTGTATCCAGGATGGCGAGTGACAAATTTGCCTGCGAGCACTCTTTCCGCTTCACGTGTTGGGGTAAGGGCAGCGGAATGTGGATACATCAGTGACCTTGAGCCGCCTCTCTTAACTACAAGCTCTATAGTGTGAAAGTGAAATGCAGTGTAGTACGGTTTGTGGTCGGGATAACCGAATATCGCAATAGATTCATGGTTTCTTACGAAAGTAAGGAAGGCACTATGTTGACCAGGATGAGTGTTTTATGACAGTGTCTTCTGGCTGTTATAATAAAAGAAAAAATTCTCTGCAATGTACCAAGAGGTTCAAGGAGGCACTGACAGTCGTTTCGGAGGTTCTTCCAGTAGTGAAAAGGCTTTGACGTAAGTATGTTGAAGCTACTAAGAAGTAAAACATCAAACGAATTACGGTATATCAGGTACGTAATTTATCTTATCCCCAACTTAAAATGCAGTCTTTTCTGGATATAAACCGAAGAGCAATTGAATTAGAGATACCAGTCTCGGTTCGTGTAAGCGATGGTAGCGGCGATGCAATTCGTCTCGGCATGGACTCGTCAGTGGAAGCGTTGGTTAGCTATATTGGTCCACAACAGTTCATGAAACATTGGATACACAGGATTTCGAGGCTCTAACATCTCTTTCAATGTCATCCCAGATGTGCTCGATGGGACTGAGATCAGGTGACTTTGCTGGCCGGCGAAGCATATTCATGTCTGTGGACTGTTCATCCAAACATTCTGATATAATACATAACACGACGCTAGCAACGATGACATTTGCCACGGGCCCAATTCAGTCTGCGTAAAATATCCCCAGCGAGAATGTCAGTACCAACAAATTGAAGAGTATTCTGCTGGAAAGAAGGTGTTTGCGCTCTACTCGTACCATTCTATCGGCATGTATTAACGTGAATCTCGACCCATTGGTGCAGGCAATATTTTTCTTCCTATTTCTATGGCTAAGTGCAGATATTCCAGTGTCCATTCTAATTTGCCCTGTGACTTGCAGCTAGCAGAGCGACCCTCGAGGGACGATGACATTTGGGGCGAGGAGCTGGTTCTGGATGGTGTGATTGCTTACACATTGTTGTGCAATCTGTGACATTGTGGCTCGTCTGTCTGCTGTTACAGTGTAAGCAATACCCTGTCGACCCCGAACTGGCGGCACAAGGTCATGTTTCCCTGGTCTCTCTCCTCACCTTATCACTCGATCACTTCCTGTCTCTCCAAGCTTATCACTGTGTCCAGGAAGGTGAGTGACAATCTCCTCTTCGCATGCAGTGTTAAATGCAGCGGAGTGGGCATAGAGCACACTGACCACGAGCCGCCTCTCTTAACTTAACAGGCTATAGTCGTCGATGAACTCACTCATCCACACGCTGCTGTACGCAGGGCCGGCGCTAGGATTCTCGGGCCCCGGGTAAGCGATGATAGGCTCCCTTCCCCCCTCCCTCCCCCGAAAATATTTTTACTTTACACTTTGTTTTTTTTATATATATATTAAAATTTTAAAACAAAAATGTTCAAAATTCTTGGTGCAGATTTTAAAATTTGTGTTTGATTTCTATTTATCTAGGCACCCAGACCGGCGGGCCCCCCTTTGGTGTCCCAGGCCCCGGGTACTTTTGCCCCGCTTAATCCCCCCTAACGCCGGCCCTGGCTGTACGCAGCAGTTGGCATCGGAAGCGATGTATCCACTGTGCACATTTGACATTGTGGCCTGTGAATATCCCAGTGCCAACACGACTTCTGACATGGAGTGACTCTTTCGTGGGGCCACAATCGCTCACGATCAAGTCCACTTAGGGGGCATCCACAAATTACGTGAGGTGTTTTTCCGGATTTCTGGACCCCCCTCCCCCCTGGTGAGATTTCGTGAGATCTGGCCGGACCCCCCCCCCCCTGGTCCGTGAGAACCCCTCGTAGATATCGCCCTGGAAACTTTTGTAGACTTTTTTTTTTAGGTCACACCCTAACTTTTTTGACGAAATACCCTCCTAAAATCGACTCTAGCGCAAATTGCAGCCCTTTCTTTTTGCTCTACTGTCCCCAAATTTTTCGCAAAATCTCACGTGAGATTTCCGTAGGCCCCCCCCCCTCCCCCCTGGTGAGATTTCGCCGGACCCCCCCCCCATTTGACCTCACGTAATTTATGGATGCCCCCTTACATCATTGGTCTTATCCATATTGGGTTCGACTATTACTGATACCGTGAGCGCCATTCCTTATATTGTTGGACCTCTGCCGACGTGAATACTTTGACCGAGGGTGGTTTGCAGTGCCACTTTTGTATAAAGCCAATAGTCTATAACTCAATTTGTACATTTTGCTGTTAAATGGTTCATTTATACCGAGCGTGGTGGGTGAATGTTTAACGGTCTGGCCTCGCATTCGGGAGGACGCCGGTTCGAATCCCTGTCCGGACATCCAAATTTAGGTTTTCCATGGTTTCCCCAAATCACTTCAGGTGAATGCCGGTATGCTTCCTTCAAAATTCCATGGCTGAATTCCTTCCCGTTCCTTGTCCCCAATCCTATCACACCTCTAATGACCTCGACGTCGACTAGGCGTAAATCCATAAGCAAATCAGGTGTGATACTCGTGATTTTTTGCACATCATGTTATTTTTGATATGTACGGAAGATATCGATATTGTAAATTCTGCGCCACCGAAATTGTTAACTTTGACTGTATCTTCAATACATTATAATATTACTACTTTTACAGTCATGCCATTTTGTAAAGAATCTAGAATCGTTTTATCAAGTTTTCCACCATAACAGCAATTAATTTGGTCATTTTATGTTCTCAGATCATTTTAAGTCTTTATGGTTCAAGTAAAATGCTTCCGCATCTATATACGCATTACGCATGTAAACATTATAATAAAGCTCACTGTACCCTGTTCACTTCGAACAAGCGGTTCGAGGTCATGATCCGATAGCCCAGTCCTCACCTCACCACCCGGTCCCTTCCTACCTCTCCACGCTATGTCGATGTAGGTGGGAGCTAAATTTTCCCTTCACAAGGGCAGTGGAGTGGGGATAGAGCAGACTGACCTCGAGGGGCTATTAATAAAGGAAAATCCCCTGGCCAAACCTGGACTTTAAAAACTTTTTTCTTTCCTTGGGTTCGAGACCAGAATTATTGCTTCCATTTTCATCACTTCTTAGCATTTACCACACTTTTATCATACGGAAATCTGTTGTTGTTTTGTTGTTGTTTTTTTTTTTTAAAAGATTGACAATTCTGTATACGAAGTACCCAGTCAAGGAGCTCTAAACCATAAACTAAGCAAAAAAGAGTTGGAAGAAGGAATATCAGAAACCTGAATAATGCGGATACAGCTGGACTGGCTTAGCTTTTAACGTTATATGGTTTAGTGGAAAAACGACATACATTTCGAGTCTGGCAAATATAAAGCGATTAACATATGAGGTACCAGGAGGGTTACAGGAGAGGAGGTTTATGACGAATCATAAGACTGTAAAACGGATGGTGTAATATGAGCAGTTTAATAGCGGGATTATATTGATAATAATAAGAATTAAGCCTTCATCATAGATCGGGAATGCGAGAAAGCCAAGGGAAAATTTCAGCTGGAATAGGGCAAAGAAGTAGAAGGAAAAAATGGTTGTAGATGGAGAATAGGTGGCATGTAGGAAGAGCAAACACAATCATGATAAAATTAAAAGATGTGTTAACAACTAACATAAGATTGGAATGCTTCAAGTTCTAGTAAAACAGATTGAAGGAATACGTGCGGTAAACCGACCGTGATGGGTGAGTGGTAACGCTCTGGCTTCGCATTCGGGAGGACGCGGGTTCGAATCCCCGTCCGGGCATCCAGATTTTGGTTTTCCATGGTTTCCCCAAGTCACTCCAGCGAATGTCGGGACGATTCCTTCAAAAAGCCATGGCCGAACCATTTCCGGTTCTTTGACCCCAGTCCTATCCCGCCTCTAATGACCTCGACGTCGACGAGGCGTAAAGCTATAAGCAAAAAACAAACAAAAAAAACTTCCAACTAGCTGTAATGCGATGATTCCTTGTCGACGGCAGCTTGACTCTGAACTACCGCTTACCCGTGACCTTGATTGTTCATATATTTGTCACTTACGGGGTGTATTTCGAAAGATCCCTTTTTAATTAATGATGTTACCAAAGCGGAGAACCTAATATTTAAAATCTAACCTTTCATCGATTTTGGTTAAGTATGAAGGGAGTAAGGTGGCTCGTCACATGACATGATTACTAACAATACTAAAAATGATAATAGAATAAGCGAGATAGAATCAGGGGTGTTATAAGAATTAACAGAATTCCTGTACTGCGTGATTAAAATGACAACAGTTGGTTGATTTTCGCTGATTAGTGCTAGTAAAAATAGCGTTTATAAAATGAAGAGGCTTTTCAATATCAGACAGTAACCTGATACTCTTATCAAATATCTTTTTAAAAATTTATCTGTGAAGCACACCGCTTAGTGGAATTCGGACTGTCAAAAAATAGAAAATTCGAAGAAAAGAAGTTTACAGAATAATTTTATAAAAAGACTAGCATTTCCCTGCTGCTTCCACCACACGGGCCCAGCTGTGTAGATAATGCGGTTGCCGGCCACCTCCCCCCCCCCACCCCTCAAGTAGCAATTACTATCCCAGAGAAGGAAAACAAACCTAAATATCATGTAAGAAGTATCTTTTTTTTTGGCTATTTTCTTATTTCCGGTGTTTTACCAGTTATCAGAAAGTTTTGATTTTTACTTTATATTTTAACTTAACGTAATTTAGAAAAATTAAGTAATCAAATGTTCATAAAGCTATTTGAAAATTAAGCATTTAAATACGAAAGGGAAAGATAGTATACTAACCCACAGAGAACGTAATGTAATATAGAAAAATTAACTAATCAAAGGTTCTTAAAGTTACGTGAAAATTAGGCATTTTAACACGAAGATGAAATATTCTACATAAATGCGATCAAGTTTTAGTATCGATATAAAGCAGAAACTTTGGTTAGGATTCTATAAGAATTTAGTTGTTTAGAATCGTTGTAACTTTTACCATAAAGAAAATATTACAATTTACTGGAGTATTATATATGAAGCAGGTGTTTGCGTTTACGTTGTTTACGTGTTCTAACGTAGAAAACTGAAGAAATAAATAACCAAACTTAAGTGGTTAAAAACAACATTGTCAGAATTCAGAGAGTGAAGTTGAGATGTAGTGTTATCTTTGGTGCGTATCTTAGGAAAGGTGTGTTTATTTTAGATGCACTGTGATCTGTTTCGTTTACAAACAGATCATAATTTCTCGTTCAGGTCCCCCGTTATTTTGTGTGATAAGATATATCGCAGTTTTTAAGACAGACTAAGTTTTCATACTGTGAAAACCCTATTCAAATCGATTCAGTGGTTTTTGCTTGTTGCTGTAACAAAGCGACAGACACAGATTTACATATGTAGAGGAGACAGGATAGTTGATCATAGTCGGGTAGTTAATTTGTTAGTAAGGGGGACACTCTAAAGGGAAGATAGGTTAAGTATCTGCAGCAGATAGTAATCGAGGTCTTGGCTTCTAGCGTTATGTCGACATGAAGAGAATTTCTCAGGACTAGGAAGGTTCGAGGGTGTTGATGCTTGTTTTGTACTGTAGCGCAGAATCCTACTGGCTTCACGGCCATACTGCCCAAGCATTCTGTTTGTTTGACCTCAGGGGCAGTTCAATACAGGTTTCGGCACAGTACTTAGAAATGAACAACGTGCGAGTTGGCAGTATTCAGTTGCAAATGAATAGATATTTCGCTCATTTAAACTTTGACTGAGTCCAGTGCGAAACAAAGGTTTTTAGAAATTTCGAGCTTTACGTTGGAAAACCAAGTGTAATGAATAACAGTAAATACATGAAACGTTAAAGAATTATCTTGAGGTTACTGAGATAAGTGAATTCCTATCCACCGTGTCTCGGAACGTTTTTGTATGTAGACGTCAGTGATGGATATTGTTAAATATACTATATCGTTTATATGAAGGGCCTAGAGAAAGTAAGTTACACATGTCGTCTCATGCTAAGACCATGGCGCAATAAGAGTGTCGCATTATCAGAAGACAGCACTGGTTCCGGGTTTCCTACAGCACAGTTCTGCTGCTTTACGGATAACAGGTGCACCGCAGTGCGCGAGTCAAATATCTATTCACAGCAACTGAAAACATACTCCAAAGTTGAAGTATGCGGGGCAGTACGATTCTTGCGGGCAAAACGTCTAAATTGCAGACACACCGTGAAATTCTGGTAGCATGTGTACCAAATACAATGTCGCGTGCAGCAGTAAGTGAAATGGTGCAGCAATTTAACCAAGGTTTATGGCATCTCTGGACTCCCTTGAGCCTGTAGAAGGCAATGATTTCCTAAGTCGCATCATTAAGGGCGATCATCATTTCACATCTCAAAGAGAGCGTCTGTGGCAAAGGGCACAACCATTAATGCCGATCCATAATGTGAAGCACTAACAATCGATGAGGAACGCCATAAACAGCAAGAGGCATGGAAAATTAAGCAAAGGCATTGTTCTCGTGCACGATAATGCGCACCCCACACAGTGCGAACAATACAAGCTTTGCTCCAACTTTTTCGATGGGAGGTTTGGAAGCATCGGCCATACAGTCCAGATTTTGCAACATGTGATTTACATCTTTTTCGGCAAGCTGAAAGAACATCTGAGGGGAAAGAGATTTTCCAATGATGAAGACATTCACATAGTAGCTTTTAAATGGCTCCGTGACCGATGTACATATTGCTATCGTCGAGGAATTGAACGACTGGTAGAATGTTCCGACCTTTGTTTACAGAGACTTTGTGGCTATTTCGAAAACTAGTTTCATGTATCTGTGATGGATGCAGTAGGACAAGTAAAAGAATTCTGTTCCTTAGGAAGTAAAATTACAACTGATGACCGAAGCAGGAATCATGTTAAAAGCAGTATAGCACTAGCGAAAAGATCCTTCTTGAAAAAGAGAAATCTTTTAGTTTCAAACATTGATCTAGGGCCAAAAAAAGAACTTTTTAAAACTTTGTGTGCAGCATAGCACTTTATGGTGACGAAGAATGGACTTAATGTGTACCAGAAAGAAGGAAAACTGAACCATTTGAAATGTGAATGCTGAAAATTAAGTGGCAGATAAATTACGAAATGAACGTGTTTTGGAAATGATGGGTGAGAAAGAAAGTTTGTGGAAGAGTCTTACAGAAAGCAGAGACAGGATGGATGCTTGCAAATGACGGTTGAATAAAGTTTGAGTCAGAAGTGCAAGAACAGCTTGATGGGTGGCAAGCAAAGGTGGGCACAGTTAATCCAAACGTTAACTTCGTTAATCATTATTCCGCTACTTAAAAAGTTAACTTCGATAATCGTTAAAGCGTTAAATGTTTATAAATTTAACGCAAGTTAAAGTTATCCGTTAAAAGTTAACTAGTCAAAAGTTGTACTGATGTATTAGTATTATAGTACGGTATGTATAACTGCTCTCTATCTCAAGGTGTTATGTACCATGATGCAAGTGTCGATTTATTTATAAAAATTAACAAATTGTGGTTACGCTATCGCCACAACAACGAAGTGGTATTCCTGTCTGTTATTATCTTTGTTGAGACTATGATCAACATAACACTTGCAAATTGTCTTACGAGAGACAATTAAGGTACTCGTGACTTTATATATATATATATAAAAAAAGGTAGTAAAAACAAAAAAACAAAAAACAATGAATGCAGAATGAAAAGCAACAATATTATAGAAAACAAGTTGGACTGGGACACCTGAATATGTGAAAACTGCGACCAGTGAAATTTGCGGCCAACCTAAAATCTACGACCAATGCCTGTTACGGTTACCTTTGTGCCACGGCCTACCTGTGACCTAAAGGCCCCTTTAGACGACCCGGCCTGGTTTCACTAAATCATGGCCTGCATGTTTTTACGTGAACAAATAGAACGGAAGTTAGTCAGCCGAAACTGCCAAACTAGCTTCTATTTAAAAAAGAGAGAGAGAGAGAGAGAGAGACACATTTGTCAATAAGATAGGTTATGACGCTTTTTAGTTTATTTACGTTTGCAGAATTCACAATATAAAATAGTCACGCCGCCGCCGCCAAGATTTTAGCAGGCGGCGCCCACTACTACACTGAACATACGAGCAGCGCTGCTAGTACAGCCAACTTATATTATACCGCTGTCTCTTTGAAATTATACAGAATGAAACCCAATTATACAAAGGGGTCATCCAATGATTACATATGTGAGTGAAAGTGCTGGGAGCAAAAAAAGTCCCCGAAAAGTAAACAATGTATACACTGATAAATTTTGAATAACAAAAAGGAAATAGATATGCAGGAAGGGTTGCCAACTCAATGAAACAAAGGGCAAACACTTTCAAAAAGGTGCTGGAATGTACTTCACTTTTAAGTGCTCGTTTTTGTATCCAATTATACAAGGCAATCTGTTATACAAACAGGATACCAGAGGTAACCAAATTATACAAGTTTTGTATCCAATTATACAATCTGGCAGCCCTGCATACGAGTGGTGGCGTGGCGCACAGTTCAAACAAACGAAAAGACGTCAACAATCTATGTAACGGACTAAAGTTAACGGAAGTCCAATTTAACGGAAGTTAAGAAGACCGTTAACGACTTTTTAGGTTAACTTAAAAGTTAAATTTTCGCGATTTTTTTAACTTCGTTAATTAACGATTAACGGATTAACTGTTTTGTGCCCAGCTGTGGTGGCAAGAAGTAGTGAAACCTTCGCAAAAAGAAAAATAAAAAAAAAATAAAAAATTGTAGTTATAATTCTAAAGAATAATAAGGCTAATCGGTTTGTCACATGCAGAGGTCACAAACTTAAGGATGTAAAAGAGATCACCTATTTGGAAAGTGTGAGAGAAGAAAATGGGAGAAAGAGAAAGGAATAAAAACTGAGGATGAGCTGAAGAAATCTACAAGATTTGGAGCAGGGAGTTGCCACAGAAATGCAAGTGCTAACATTCGATTCAGCAGCATTGGAGGGCATCCATTAATTACATGAGGTGAAATTGGGGTGGGGGGTCCGGCGAAATCTCTCAAAACCTTACCAAGGTGGGGGGGGGTCAACAGAAATCTCACGTAAGGTTTCGAAATTCTTGTTGGAGTGTAGAGCTAAAAAAAAAGGTCTACAGATGACGCGAAAGTTGATTTTTGGAGGGTATTTCGTCGAAAAGTGGGGGTGTAACCGGCTTCGGAAGGGTGAGACCAAAAAAAGAGGCGGGGGGTCTCATGAACCAGATCACACCACAGGGGGGGGTCCGGAAATCCGGAAAAACACCTCACGTAATTTATGGATGCCCCCTTGGAGATGAAAGAAAGAGATATTAGTAGAATTCAGGCTACAGTGTTGAAGTGTCGGAGGACTATGATTGGTGGAATGAAACTGGACAAGTTGTGGAATGAACATGCGAGGGAGGCAGTTAGAGAGGAATCAGTACAGAAAAGAACCGAAAGACAAAGATTCCGATGGTTTGGACATATCAAGAGGATGAGTGGATGCCAAAGAAAATTTATAATTTGAAATCGCAAGGGAAGAAGCCTTAAGAAAGATCACGGGATTGATGGCGTAAGGGAATAGAAAAGAGTGTGCAAGACAAGAGCAAACTGGGCTTTAGTTCAAGAGGATGAATGGTGGAAGGACCAACAGACGCTCAATAATTCTGTGTTCTTGGCAGATACGTCCTGACGCTGGGAACCGTCAACAAATACAATGATGTCTTACGTGGTAATCGAACTGGGTTATCCCGGCAACGCGACTCCAGTGAACTAGCCATTACGCTGCCGGGACTGACAACTGAAAATATCATCATACAGTACAGCGCGATGTGGAACGGTATACTGCGCATATTTCCTAGTCACAGCTATAGCTTATGCACAAAAATACTACTTGCCATGTGACTTATCATACGACTATGGTCACGACATTGAAGAAAAACCGGTCAAGTGCTAGTCGAGCCACGCGCAATTATTCTAACGAGCTTCGAATATATGGATATGATAGGAAGATGGCAAATTTCTTGTCTCAACAATCAAAGCTCGAGATCTTTTCAGGCTAGGCAGTGTATCCCGCTCCATGCCCTTCCAACGCGGCACTGCATTGCCACTCGATACGCTATACTCTGTTCACCCTCAACTGGCGGCTCAAGGTCATGTTCTCCTTGCCCCGTTCCTAACCTCACCTCCCTCTCCAGTTGCCTTCAACTTCGAGGAGACCGCTGTGTCCTCGTAGGTCAGTGACAAATTTGTCAGCGGCAACTATTTCCCCTTCACTTGTGATGGTAAGGGCAACAGGATTGGGATAGAGCAGAGTGACCTTGATCCGTCTCTGTTAACTGAAAGCACTATAGCGCAGTCGTCCAGTTCCAGACAGCACATTTCCCATCAGTTAGGACATAACACAGTGTAAAGCAGGAACGCTTTCAATAAAATAATATTAATATTTGACAAAAATCCTCAAAATAAAACTTTTGCTTTTATCGCTCGCCACTTACCTACTATATGTATGAATGTTTAGTATTTGCTGTTTAAATACATGATTCGGTCGATATTGGGAACAATTTTCAAGATCCTTGGTAAAACAGTTTTAAGATAGAGCGTGTAAAAAAGATGGTCTAAAATTGAAAATTTAGACGACCTTTCGCTTCTCTAATTTCTAGTAGAAAAAAATTGAAAAAAGTTATCCCTCAATGTGACAGCTCTAAACAAGCATACAGAATTTCCTTAGCTTCCCTTCCCTCTCTTCTAGGATATGAAATGTAAAGGTCACTCCTTCCGCTTCCCACAGGCTTTATAGGAGGAGAGCTTCGTACTCCCATTACAACCATCGGAATCAGAAGGGATGTGACGGGGTGAACGCCACGCTCTGGCCATCGCTTGGAGAGCTCATTGGCTAGTAGGATGAGTGGGCTTAATAACCCTGTCGGGACGTTTAGCTTCGAAGAAAAATCCTTGACTTCGTCCAGGATCGAAACCCGCTCCTCCAGGCCGCAGTCAGGCGCTGTACCGCCCCTCTCCTAAGATACAAGTTTTTTTTTTTTTTTTTTTTTTTGTTTTTTGTTATTTTTTTTTTTTTTTGTCGTCAGTCTTTCGACTGGTTTAATGCAATCCTCCATCCTTTCCTTTCCTATCCTGTGCTAACCTCTTCATTTCTACATACCCCTTACAGCCCACCTCCTCAATTATCTGTTTCATATATTCTAATCTCTGTCTTCCTCTACAGTTCTTACCTACGACTGTTCCCTCCACTAACAAGTTAACCAATCCAGCATGTCTCAAAATATGACCTACCAGCCTGTCTCTTCTTTCCGTAAGCTTCTTCCACAAACTTCTTTTCTCACCCATCATTTCCAAAACTAGTTCATTTCTTACTTTGTCTGTCCACTTAATTTACAGCATTCTTCTGTAGCACCACATTTCAAATCCTTCAATTTTCTTTCTTTCCGGTATTCCTAAAGTCCACGTTTCGCTACCATAAAGAGCTCTGCTCCACACAAAGAGTTTTAAAAAGTTCTTTCTAATTCCTAGATCAATATTTGAAACTAAAAGATTTCTCTTTTTCATGAAAGCTCTTTTTGCTAGTGCTATTCTGCTTTTAACATCATTCCTGCTTCAGCCATCGGTTGTAATTTTACTTCCCAAGTAACAGAGTTCGCTTACTTCTCCTATTGCATCCGATCCTATTTTTATATTTAATCTACTACTATTGGAATCATTTCTGCTACATTTCATCACTTTTGTCTTGCTTTGATTTATATTCAGTCCAAAATCTTCTTTTAGTCTTTTGTTCATGCCATTCAGTAACTTCTCAATATCCTCAGCCCTCTCTGCTAACAAGACAATGTCATCAGCAAATCGTAGCATACTGACTTTTTCTCCCTGAAAACTTATGCCACATGGAAATTTTTCTTT
>CM061921.1:290405179-290557877 GCA_031002005.1 Vandiemenella viatica | reverse complement strand
TGATATTTGATTAATATCACTTGTAACTTTGTTATCCGTATTAAATTTTACCATTCATATATTGGGCAGTGACATGAAACGGTAGTTAATGCTGACAAAAGTTAATTCTTCTCGGAGTAGATTAAGTTGCTACACCCAAGTTAAAGCACAAGAAATGTTTGAAATCTATTCAATTATGTGCCAGAGCGAAATGGGTAGGGGACACCTTGCCATACCTGGCATCTTCAGTCTGACAAGGGAAGGGCACGATCTCGGGTGTAATGGTCGAGGACTATTCAAAACATAGACCTGTAAAGGGATTTAGGTCACTACTGGATAGGTCATAGGTCGTGGCACCGGATCACTTTCGAACCGAGGAGGTCGATAGATAACAAAATGAGATTAATTTTCATATATATCTATAGAAATATCATGAATGCTAATGTTCCTCTGTCTCTCTGTTACGTTTTTCACGGCTAAACGGCTAAAGTTATCTTGAAATTTGACACGGAAATACTGTTTGCTATTGCGAAGGACATAGGGTCGTATCTTCTGTATAAATAATAGTATGTTGTCATGGAATTATGAAAACTGACTGAACGGTGACATCTAGAGTCATAGCATAATGTTACGGCGGAGACTGGGTTGGTGGGTCAATGGCACTTGCTTTCGAAAGTTTTGCGTCCGGCGCTGGGTTCAAATCCCGGCGGAGTCAGTAATTTTTTAAGAGTGGTTTTTGATCATATGAACCATGCCTAGACGTTACGTTGCTCGGATTCCACGTTAAACTATAGGTTCAGACAAATAAAACTCTGTCACACACACGGCCAAACAATCCTTCTGGATCTCCCGGCCAACAATGCCATAGGGATTTACTTTTTTTATGCTATATCGGTAAGTCAGGCTTTGTTTCTTACGCACTCAGTTTGTGTATGTTCTACTCAAATAATGTTATAAATGCGAAAGTAACTCTGTCTCTCTGTCTATTAGTTACTTTTTGACGACTAAACAAGCTACTACCGATATTGATGAAATTTGACAATGAAATACTTTGTATCATTAGGGACACTAGATATTTTTTCTAGGATAAATAATATTTTCAGTCATGCAATTTTGATAACTAACCCCCCCCCCCTCCAACTTTGTTTTTTGCTATTTTTAAACATGTTTTATATTAATTCTCCTTCATGAGTCAGGTTCGATGGTAGAATGGTATGGTGATGGCTTAGCCGTCACATTATCCTGACTCCGGTTTTTTTGGGACACCTTAAGAGCTTTCTATATCCAATTACAACAATAATAGTCTGAACTCACGCGTACGAAGTCGCGGGTAACAACTAGTAATATACAGGGCGTTCGCCGGGAAACGCAACCCACTGTTAGCGCTACAAGGAAGAAACTGCTCCCGGCAAGCGAGCGGTCAGCTCCCGGCATTGTTCGACCGTCGGCCGCGGACTATTTCATAAACTTGTATGTGCTAAGCATTTAAATGTGACGTAATTCATTAGCTTACCTTATAAAAGATGCTGGAAGTGTTGACACTCTTGTGTAATGCACATTTCACATCTTCTGAACATATTTCGAGACACACGCTGCCCTAACTGACTTAATGATTTTTTGGGTGACTGTTCTAGTCGAAAAGCGATATCGTCAAATTTTCTCCTCTGTGAGAATACGGTTGACCGACAGTCTCTTTTTGTTAAAAAATGAACCCGTTTCTCTTACTTTTTTTAACCAGACGCAGAATTGTTGATTTAGCTGGCAGTAAAGCGCCAGGATATTCGCGACGAAATTTACTGCGACACTTTTTAAACGACTTCTTCTTCACATATGTATCGTAGAGAAATATTCTTTGTTGCAAACTGTAACGTACCATAATTTTACTCACACTCATACACGGTACAGATTAGTAAGAGTATGAAGCCCCAAACCAGCCAAACCGCAAAGAAACGTTTATTCACAACACTGATTAATAAGAGACTGAAGTCACAAACTATCTACAATGCAAAGAAACCGTTCTTAACAATGTAAGGGTCATTGCACTGCACTGTTGGGGCAGCGGAGGTGTTAAACAGTGCGGTGATTCACGGTGGCGTGTGGCGGAAACTGCTGGCTCCGCTGTCCGAGCAAGTTGCCGACGGCAACAGACTGGGAGGGTTGCGTTTTCCGGCGAACGCCCTGTATATATACATATAGGGGCCGCAAACTAATAGTTTTTGAGTAATTGCAAACTTTCATAATCTTCGGCCTATCTCTTTTTCTCTATGCGGTTTTGATTTTTTTTTATTGCATATTTTAACAACTACACCTTCAGGCGGGTCCAACCAACCTTCGGAATGAACACCAATCTTAGTTTTTTTTTACATTATTTATGGCCTTTTCCAAATTTTTAAAACGGAGAAGTTGTAGAAACTGTACTGCAAAGCTTAGCAACCTTGTATCGGCATTATACTCTTATTTGGTGGAATATTATCGCAATAAATGTGTATTCGCTTATTCTGCGTGATTTTTTTTTTTTTTTTTTTGTAATGTGCAGCATGTCTCTGTCAGCGAAAGCAAATGCATTGGCGATGCGAACCCGCAGGTCTGCAGATCAACTGGTACTGGTGGCACGAACACTGTATCTTTTACGAAACCCCAAACAAACAAGTCGCACGGGGTTAGGTCAGTGGAACGAGGAGGCCATGGCATCAGCTGTCGATCAGCATGCTGCATCGGGTATGGAAACAACTCGATTATAGACTTGATCTGTGCAGATATTAGGTGCAATATTGAGCATCTGTAGGCACTCAAAAAACTTTCACAGTTTGTTTATATATCTGTGCTAATCTTGTACTATATGTAAATAACAAATCTGTAGTAATTTTCTGAAATCACTGAAGTCATTTATTTTGACTAGCCCTGTATAATGTCCCTGCCCGAGAGACAATACAATTAAACAAGTGTTTGACTCCCACATCCACTCCTACTGCTAAGAAAGCTGTTGGTTAATGTGATCTATTGCAGGACTATCTGATTAGGAATTGTCTGTTCGGCTTCTCGTTCCCTTCTGGCCAATTGCTGTATGTATAATTATTATTATTATTTTATTTTTATTTATTTTTTAATGGCATTTTGGTTCTCTTAGGCCATGCAGCCAGCTCAAGTGTGATTTCAGATCGTCCAGTGTTTTCAGTTTCCCCATTGTATATTATTTTTGAAGTAACTTTAGATTAGTCTAGTTCCGGCATTCGTAGCGATAACTTCCTCGTACTCAGAAGGAAACTACGCAACACACGCTCGGAGCAGTAGACATCAAGAAATTGACAGTTCCAAGTTTAACCTTATTTTTGTTTAAATCAGTGGTGTAAAGCAAGTATTAAGTAACAACGACAATCCCGACGCGTAACTGAGACACAGTCTCAGTTTCGCAATGCTAGAAATGGAGGCAGATGACACTGGCCAGGCGGTCGGTGAAGGACTAAGGACGTACTACAACGTGGTGAATGACGAGCGCGATAGCAGTCGACAGCAAGACGTCTCCGGCAGCTTCTACCAGCAAGCTATTCTACCAGTACAGCAGCAAGCAGCTTTGCAGTTGATGGACCAGCAGAACGTGGACGCAGTGAACCAGACTTCGTGGGAGAACGCCGTTCGAGGTAAACAGCGACCGAGGTCGTCGTTGCCAGAAACCAGTGACAACGTTGCAACAAAAAAAGTCAAAACTCAAGAATCAGGAAGCAAGTGCTCTAACTTAAATTCCACAGTCACATGTGATAGTGAAGCCAACAATTTTTACTTGTTTAGAGAAAGTGATGGTGGCCCATTCTATGTCTTTGCGAATATGATTCAGTGCATAGTGATCAACAGAATCTCGGTAGGTTACACCCCATGACTGTAGGAAAAATAATCCGAGAAACAATACCTGGCATTAAATCTGCTATAGTTAATATTAGTAGAAAGGCGTAACCGTGTGCAAGTAGAACTCACTCGGCAGTGTGGGCAAATGTTTAGCTAAGTCAGAAACCATCCCAAAAAAATTAAGTTCTATATACCACGATTTTGTACTGTAAAGGAAGGGCTTATACGTAATGTAGACACGTCCTTTTCGGAAGATGAGCTAAAGAAAGAAATTGAGTGTGATACGGAAGTCTTACAAGTCCGTCGGATCATGCGGAAAGTGGTGCGGGAAGGAGCAACAGAACTAATACCTCGGCAGCTAGTACAGGTTACATTTCTTGGTCAAAGGCTACCAAACTATGTATACATTCATAGCACTCGCTGCAGTGTTGAACCATACGTGGGAACGTGGTAACTTGTTTTCACTGTCTCCGTTTCGGTCACACAAGTAGAATGTGTCGCAGTGCTGCTCGTTGCGCAAATTGTGGCGAACAACACGACACGAAGGAATGTACTTATCAGGGAAACCCACACTGTGTACACTGTGGGGGTAGCCACCGTTCAACGGATCGTATTGTCCCGAATTCACTAGACAGAAACAAATTAAATTTCGCATGGCCCATGATATATTATCATGGGAGGAAGCCATAGCACTTGAAATCAATCACCACCTATGCGAAAAGGACTGCCGTACCACCAACCAGAGATGTGAACAATTTTCCGCAATTGCCTGTTTTACGCTCAGCACAGAGCGCGGTACAACAAACTAGCTTTTCCTCAAAGATAACGGCTCTGCCTCTACCTCGGACCAGCACTCCACCTACGAGCCGCCGGCATCCACTTCCTCAACAACAGCCCAATCGGCCGCCGGTCGGCCAACAGAACTCAGCTCAAAACATCCCGTCTGACTTATACTATGATGTCAACAGACCCCACATAGAGCCAATCACCAATAATCCCTATAGACCCTCACCTGTACCTATAAATGAACAGATGATAGATAAGATTTGCGAGATGGTTGTAACGATATTCAATATGGCCACTTCCGGAATTTTACCATCCAATCTTAAACAATGTGTCACCAACTTATTGCTAAGCAACAATGGCGGGGAATAGGGAAGTGAACAATTTTTTATTCTGGAACGCACGTTCTGCTCGTTCCAACAAAGAAAGTTTGCACCATCTATTAAAATCGTACGATGTATGTGTTGCCGGAATTGCAGAAACGTGGCTTAAACCTAAGGAACAATTCAACATCCCTGGCTATAATACCGAGCGATACGACAGAGCAGACGGTTACGGTGGAGTGGCTATACTAATTAGAAGAAACATACATTCCGCAGCCTGAAACTAAGGAATGTAATAAATGGTGTAGAAGGATGCGCAATAAGAACGCGCGTTAACGGTATTGAATCGACCATACTAGTAATTTATCGTTCTCCAAATACGATTGTAAGCAAGCAGGTTATTAGCTCCTATGTGAAACAAATCCCCCGACCTGTAATTTTAATGGGCGACTTAAACGGTCATAATCTGGTTTGGGGGAGTGAAAGAACGGACGTTGTCGGAAGACTGATAATGGAGGTAGCAGAAGAAGAGGAACTAGTGGTCCTTAACGACGGCTCGTACACAAGGATATCAAAACCAGGAGAACGGAGATCAGCTGTAGATATAATTCTGGCGTCGACCCACCTCTCCCATACAGCCGTCTGGACAACCATAAAAGACACCAGTGGGTCAGACCACCTTCCCATTTTTTTCTCTTATCAACGACATCACATAGAATACAAAGGAAGAAAACCCACGTATAGATGGAACATTAAGCGTGCCGATTGGAGCGCCTACAGAAAAGCAGCAAGCAATATATTCTCAAACTTCAAAGAAACCGGGGATACGCAGCGCGACTATGAGAAAATATTAAACGGAATAGAACAAGCGGCTCTTACGACGATTCCCGAAAACCACCCAGTCAAATTAAAGCGAAGAAGATCTGCAGTTTGGTGGGACCCAGAATGTACCGCGGCAGTTCAAGAACGAAAACAAGCCCTAAAAATCTATCGACAACACGCAACGGAGGAAAACTTTATTCTTTTAAGTAAAATTCAGGCCAGAGTAAAACGCTTCTTGAAAAGGAAAAAGCGGCAAAAGTGGATAGCCTTTTGCGAAAACTTAAACCGTAACACCTCCCCGATCACTGTGTGGAACGAGATAAGAAAATTCCGTAATTCATCGAGTAACCGCTCAACTCATACCGCAACGCAAGAGGTGTTAGAGAAGATATTGGAGAAGGTGACACCACCATCATTAATAAACAAGATCTGCCTACAGGAAAATACATCCAATGAACAGATACTACAGCCATTTAAGAGTTCGAAACGGCTGTCAGTAATAGTAAGAACACATCGCCTGGGCCAGACAACATTCATTACGCGATGCTCAAATATCTACCACGAAAAGGCAAGTTAGCAATTCTAAAAGTAATGAACGACGTTTGGTTACAACGCATTGACATCGAATCTATGAAAACTGTAAGAATAGTCCCTATCCTCAAACCAGGCAAGGACCCATGTGACCCAGCATCATACAGGCCGATTTCTCTCATGTCTTGTATGTATAAAACCCTGGAGCGTATGATTAGGCTCAGAATAGAGTGGCACGTGGAACACTATATAAAACTCCCCCATTTTCAGTACGGTTTTCGCAGAGGCCTGGGTACGCTTGACGCTCTGGCACACCTAGTTACTGAGTTACAAGAGAGCTTGACAGCTAACAAGTACACAACGTGTGTGTTTACAGACTTGACTGGAGCATATGATAATGTTGTTCCAGAAATTCTAGTACAAAAGCTCCTCCTAATGAAACTTCCTGAAACATTTATATTAAATCTTTGGAACATTCTGCAAAATAGAGTTCTGATAATTATGACACCAACTGGCAAAATTGGTCCTCGGCGTACAAGTTTTGGGCTCCCGCAAGGGTCTATCCTGGCACCACTCCTGTTCATAATATACTGTAGTGACATTGGCATAACACTGTCACCAGATACCTGGTTTATACAATATGCGGACGACCTTTGCATTTACAAAACATCCAGGAACCTTCAGGACACCTATTTCTACCTTAGCCAACGCTAACTAAACTCAAGACTTGGCTAAAGGAAAACGGACTCCAAATATCACCAGAAAAATCCGCAGTAATAACCTTCACCCGGCATAAGGTACTGGCAGCTGAAAACATAAGACTCGGACCATATACATTGCCACTCCTAAAGTGTATCAAATACACAGACGGAAAAAAAAATCCCAACACCAAGAAAAAATTATTGTAGAGTAATGAAATTTGGACAATGCATTTGTCAAGTTAACATGTTTAATTGATTAAATTTTCAAGATCACAGGTTAATTTAAGCTCAAGAAAATGCATTTCAAATGTGAAATACTGTTAAATTAATAGCCGGTGTAACCTCCAGAATTTTGAATGCAAGCCTGCAAACGTGAATGCATTGTGTCATACAGGTTTCGAATGTCACTTTGTGGTATGGAGTTCCATGCTTGTTGTACTTGTGCTGTCAATACTGGGACGGTCAGTGCTGGCTGTGGATGATGCTGGAGTTGTCGTCCAATGATATCCCATACGTGTTCAATTGGAGACAGATCTGGTGATCTCGCAGGCCAAGGTAACATGTCGACACTCTGTAGAGCACGTTGCGAGACAACAGCGGTATGAGGGCGAGCGTTATCCTGTTGAAAAACTCCCCCTTGAATGCTGTTCATGAATGGCAGCACTACAGGTTGAATTACCAGACTGACGTACAAATTTGCAGTCAGTGTGTTTGGTATAACCACAAGAGTGCTCCTGCTGTCATAGGAAATTGCTCCCCAGACCATGACTCCAGCCCTGTAGCGTGCATTCCACTGACTACAAGCCATCGCCGTTTGCGACTCCAGTGGTGTCAAGCCAGAGCTCATTGGAGGACGGAGTGGAGATCTGTTGTGTTTTCTGATGAAAGCAGGTTCTGCCTTGGTGCCAGTGATGGCCGAGTGTTGGTCAGAAGGAGGCCAGGGGAACGCCTGCAACCAAACTGTCTGCGGCCTAGACACACTGGACCTACACCTGGAGTCATGGTCTGGGGAGCAATTTCCTATGACAGCAGGAGCACTCTTGTGGTTATACCAAACACACTGACTGCAAATTTGTACGTCAGTCTGGTAATTCAACCTGTAGTGCTGCCATTCATGAACAGCATTCAAGGGGGAGTTTTTCAACAGGATAATGCTCGCCCTCATACCGCTGTTGTCTCGCAACGTGCTCTACAGAGTGTCGACATGTTACCTTGGCCTGCGAGATCACCAGATCTGTCTCCAATTGAACACGTATGGGATATCATTGGACGACAACTCCAGCATCATCCACAGCCAGCACTGACCGTCCCAGTATTGACAGCACAAGTACAACAAGCATGGAACTCCATACCACAAAGTGACATTCGAAACCTGTATGACACAATGCATTCACGTTTGCAGGCTTGCATTCAAAATTCTGGAGGTTACACCGGCTATTAATTTAACAGTATTTCACATTTGAAATGCATTTTCTTGAGCTTAAATTAACCTGTGATCTTGAAAATTTAATCAATTAAACATGTTAACTTGACAAATGCATTGTCCAAATTTCATTACTCTACAATAATTTTTTCTTGGTGTTGGGATTTTTTTTTTCCGTCTGTGTATTTGGGATTATACTTAGACAACAAGCTAAGATGGACGCGTCAGATATCTGAAACAGTTGGGAAATGTGATAAAGCAATAAACATACTCCGAGCCACTAACGGTGCTTGGTGGGGGGCTGATCCCAAAATCTCAATAGCTCTCTACAAAGCCATGGTGCGACCTCACCTAGATTATGGCTGTGTACTTTACGGATCCGCGTCCGATCAACTTCTGAACCGCCTGGATAAATGTCAGTACCGAGCTCTTCGACTCTGCTTAGGGGCATTCCTGTCGACGCCAACCAATGCACTGCTAGTCGAAACCAATGAAATGCCACTCGCACTGAGGCGCCAATATCTCAGTAAAAAGTTTATAATAAAACAGTTCCAGAAAACCGGAAACGCGCTTACAATAAAAATACGCGCCCTGTGGGCAGCAACATCAACCTCTGCTTACTGGACCCACAGGAACAGCCCACCTCTAGTTGCGGCCATCGCTGAGCTTAATGAATATCAGACACAAGTGTTCTCTCTCCCAAGATTACCATGTTACGAAGTTGACTACGAAACCCATATGATCCGGAACGAGATCGTAGAAAATCTGAGATATTCAGAGAACGCCCTTAGCAACAATAATCTTCTAAATGACTATCTAAGTGGTATGGGTCGAGTGGTATATATATATATATATACAGATGGGTCAAAGACTGGCAACATGGTTGGGAGTGCCTTTTTTGACAGCACTAACATAGTGGAAAGGTTGTTTAAGTTGCGCGAGGAAACATTCTTTCACAGCCGAACTGTTTGCAATACTTAAAGCGCTGGAATATGCGCTAGAGATGCGCATTCAGAATACAGTTGTTCTTACAGACTGCAAATCGGCACTGCAAAAACTGGATGATGGGATCAAAGATAGAGGGAGGACTCCACTTTTGTATAACATATTGGAGTTGATGACCGACATAAACAAACAAGGTATGAAGATCTCCTTTATCTGGGTCAAGGCGCATGTCGGACTACATGGCAACGAAAGAGTGGATGCTCTTGCAAAAGTAGCCGCACAAACAGGAAACCCAGTTGAACTTCTAATAGGAAGTGATCTAATCCCACTATTTCGCCAAAAATGTATGGAGACCTGGAACGATATGTGGAAATCCACTAACCAACACAAAGGAGCACATTATAGGCAGATACATCCGTTGATACCAAGGACACAGTGGTACCAAAAGAAATACGCCACAAAAAAAGCAGTCACCATAATATCGAGACTAAAATTCAACCACGGGAGATTCGGAAGCCATCTATACAAAATAAAGCTAGTGAACTCCCCTTGTTGTCAATGTGATGGGCAGTCTGAGGCCGACACAAACCATATATTCTTTGAATGTAATAAATACAAGGAAGAAACGGACACCTTTTGGGAAGACTTGAAACATTGGGGTATAAGATATCCAGTCAATGTCAGCCATCTCCTTGCCTTAGGAAATATTTCTATATACCAAAAGATGGTACACTTTATTACAAGAAACAATATAGAGATATAATCGGGAGATCCCACCCCACTCTTCAATATTGCAAATAGTTACCGTTCATGGAACACTAGACGGCAATGGTTTTATTACATTTTAACCTAATAAACTATAAAAATCATGTATTATCAAAATTTACTGTGAAAATGTTTAATCTTTAACTCTCCATCTAACCATCTTTATAATTTTATGTCCTCATTGTTGATGTGTACTTTCTTAATGTTATGTAAATTATTATTTCTGCTGTATATCATTCGTAAAGTATGTTTGATCTTATAATATAAACAGTGATTTGTATATATGGTTGGGTAAATGTGAGCGAATCAGTGTATATGTATAAATAGAATGTATATTGACTGTATGGCCAACAGGCCAAGTGTGAATAAATAAATTAAAAAAAAAAGTAACTTTAGACATCACAGGACGGACAGGACACACACACACACACATACACACACAAAACAATTACACTAAACACCCATGCCGTCGGCCCGACTCGAACCGGCGACCATCGGCACTTGGAGGTCACTCTAGCCCCTACGCTGCCGATGCCGGCCGAATGTATAAATTCTTTCCAGCTCTGGGACTCCAAACAGCTAGTCTCCACTCGACACAGTAATGTTTTTTACTGACCTTGGAAACGTGGTGGCGGAGTTATAAGAGATAATGTGAAATGAACTTCCAGATATACTCTGTTGACTGTATTTTATTCATTTTTTACTTATTATCTGTATATTCGAATAGTTCGTTCTTTAGAGTCCATAACGAACCGATGTTTTTTATTTCTATTGTAACATTCCTGTTCTTATGATGCCATACCCTATTCAGAGCTCAGGTGATCATACAGGATATACCCCTCCATGGGGGGACTCTTGGGAAGATGAACGGGATATGGTTTCCCGTTGTATTCCCCATAGTCTGTTCGTAATTGTTATTGTAAGTGCAGATGACTGTGATAGTGTATGTGTACAGTAAAGATTGTGTTTGCTCTCTAGAGAAATCCGGTGCCTTCCCATTCAGCCCTACTGTTCGTAAGAATGAAAGTTTCTTCCGCCACCAGCATTCGAAACAGCCAACCTCGTGTCAGCGCCGGACACCATCACGGTGCCGCCGCTAACTGAGCTAATTTCTAAATGTTAAAGAATCCTGCGTAACACGGTTAGCTTTTTTGTGTGTTTGCTTACAGTAGATAATAATGCGTACGAGCTCCATTCTTACACATTACCTTTTTATTGTGGTCCAGGTACCAACAAACTGATTTCTTTCTTGCTGGTGGTATCCTCTGACAGTAACCTGTGAATATAATTCGATTGTAGATGGGAGGATGTCCGAATAGGATTCAATATCAGACTCTATTTTTTTTAAATCGTTATAGCTTTACACTTCGAGTAATTCACCGAATTACTAATAATTTATTTAGATGATGCTGAGGCTTTTTAATTTATTTCGCAATCACGCGTACGTCTCGAGGTTCATATAAACACGATTTTTCAGATCTCTCATAAATTAGTGCGCGTTCACATAACTGTCCAACATTTTTCTTTCTGGTTGCTCTCTGCCAATACACTCTCTGGTCACGGGCATCGGTTGTTCAGAAGTTGGACTTCTGAAAGCAGTTTTCCCAGTGAGTTTCACTCTATACTGTTTCATCAATAGTTTGTCTACAGATGCGCATTGAAACATTGTGATCAGCTGTTCCTGACATCACTCTGCCCTCTTAATCCTTCGCTAGCAGATTTCATACTTGCTATTGTCAGTGAGGTGATATACTGTATTAATCCCCGGGATGGATTTAAATATTTTATCCGCATCCTCTATTTTATGTTGGGTAGGATTTCCTATACTCTTCTTCCTGCTTCTCAAATGTGCCACTGCGTAACAGATTCTTTTAAAATACAGTTTCTAATGTCTTACTTCTTAGAAGTCCCTTGACACAGAATCTGTCATCCTGCTGACAAGTACTTCCTATGATTTTGATAATGAATTTTGGTAAACAGTCCCAGCATTCGAGTTGATGTTTAAAACAATAAAAGAAATCACCAGTACGTCTGGTACATCGTAATTCAAATCACTTCGTTTCCATTTTTCAGACGCTCAGAGGTAAATACTTCCACTTTTCATTTTCAGCCCAAGTATTGCAGGCTTTTTTACATACGTTAGATGATAGAACTGAAGTGGTTTGATGTAGATTGTCTACATTTATACTCTAAAATTCACGAAATTGTGGGTGGCAGGGAATGTTTTGCACGAAAACTATTTTCTATTCGGTGCATTCTAATCACGAAAGTCACGAAGCAAGAACGAATTCATATAAGCATCAGTACGGCACCTTATTTCTCTAATCTTATCTCTCCTGTCATTGCGAACAAAGTAGGTTTAGTGCACTGTCGTTTCAGGTTATCATCCCCCTACATCTTCTGGAGACACTGAATCAACAAATCCTTCTTGGTCAATGCGAGGTCTTCCCTACTAGGCACCCACCAGTGGACTGGGAAAGTGCAACGGACCCAGGTTCAAATCCCGGAACTGACATACCAGTCGTTCTTAAGCGGTTTCCCGTAATCACCTAGGAAAATGCTGGGACACACCCCTATCTACGCCTTATAGATTACACGTTCCACAAAGAAAATATACACTGTCAAACAGAACATTATTTACACGTTTCACAAACATATGACGGTTTATTTCCCCCATTAGGATAGAGCTCATTGCAGAATAAGCGACATGCTGGGAGGGAGGAGGGGGAGGGGGGGGGACAAGAGGTAAATTTTATTTCTGTAACAATAAAGTTAAGCAAGTTGTCTTTACAGGATTCTTTGTGGAATTCTTCTTCAACACCTTTTCGGCTGCCTTGGGACAGCTTTGGTTTTACGGCCGTATGCCCTTGCTTTCATCAATCATTTTATTCTTACTGCCAGGTCGTACTACGTACTGCTGGAGGAAGTGAAGAGTTGCAATCTCTCTCCGAAATTTGTAACCATGTTCTGTGTGTGATTAGTATATTTTTTATTTGTGAAATGTGTGGTGTATAAGGCGGAGATTGGTGACCTTCCCGGAATTCTCATTTATGGCTGCTGAAAACCGCCTAAATCCACAGTCAGGACGGCCTGGGCTTGTACCCGGCTCCGTTGTACCTCTCCGATCCAGTGTTGCGTGCCTCAACGCACTGAGCCGCACTGGCGGGTTGTATGACTCAAATTATGGGGATTTATTCTAAATAATTCATTTACTGTTTCCAACTACAGGGATCAAATTTTGGAAAGCTTTCATCTAATAAATTAATAATTTTGAGAAATGGATATTTCTGGTGTCACTAGTCACTACAGTTTCCATTCGGATCGGAATGTTAGGGTTTGGTGACTGATTATAGGAGTTTGAAGCAAGTTGTGGATATGGCTAGTGAGTGTATGCTGAAGATTTTCCTTGCAGCTCAACTTTAGTGACATTGGAGAAATATCTCTCATTTCGTTGAATATCTAATGCTACACCCCCGATTACTAATGACATTTCTCTTTTGGAAATGATGCATTTTTTTGTTTTTCTGTTTTGCCTCGTCGACATTGAGGTCATTAGAGGCAGGAAAGGACTGGGGCCATTGGCCTTTTGAAGGAACCATCCAGGTATTCGTCAGGAGTGATTTGGGGAAGCCATGGAAAAGTCAGATGTGGATGGCCGGACGGGGATTTGAACTCGCGTCTTCCTGAATACGAGGTCAAAGCGTTACCGCTCACCAACCACGCTCGGTCCCTTTGTTACTGAAGAGGTTTTGGTATGGCTAGTGAATGGATGCTGACTAAAAATAACTATCCTAAAACCCATGATTTTTCTTTGTTGTTCAACTGTAGCAACGTTGAAAAAAATACGTGTCATTTCGTTTATATTTTGAGGGTTTTTAACTAAATGCACGTCAATACAGCGCACCTTGTGGTAAGGTTGTGTACTCATCCTCGAGACACTGTGTATAAATGTTTCGACATATAAGAAAGCTGGTGTTTTATGCGTGATGACAGGCAGCTGCCTAAGAGTCAATAAACGTTTATTTAAAAAAAAATCTAAACAGGCTACCACAATAGAAGAAAAGTATTATAAAGAAAGGTAAAGTTTGTTTATGATATCATTTACAGGAAACACAGTACTTGAAATGCAGTGACTTTGAGCTGAATGGTTTTTACATCGTCCAGCATGGGACAGCCGGCGACGTGTTTATCACGTCCCCTGAGTGCTTGTCGTATCTCCAGGGCGCCAGCACTTCTTGCTTGCGGTAAATACTGTTATCTTCAAACATTGCAGGGCATCTTATGAAATACGGCCCTCTGAGGGGTGAGAAACTCAGTCGTAACCAACATAGCAGGAGCGCACAAATCTCAGTGCAGTTCGTAATAAAAGAAACAAATTTCAAAGATGGTATCACTGCCGATACTCCGGAACAAGTAGTAACCTAATAGCAAACAAGGTATGTATCCAAACGTGGAACGAGGCCATATTAAATTTCTTTACAGAGAAAGTGTGATACCGTCAGAAATACGTTAAAAGCTGTAAAAGTAGTCACATAAAGAAACTTTATAAGGCTTAAGATTCTATAAATTGAATACGACTCTGAATATGAATGAGAAACTGTGCAGAAAGAAGCGTAATGTCTGGCAACATTAACAGCAGAGAGAATATTATTCTTTAAGAAAGATGGTAACAGTGCATTAAAACTAAGACAGACAAGCTATTGAAAAGTTACAGTGTGTATATTAATTCACTAATATTACTTACCTAATAAGAAACCACCTTGTGGCGGTATTTGTTATAGCCCGTTCACTTAACAGAGGCTGTTCAATTTCAGTCTCCCCACTTCGTTGCGCTTACCCCTATGTGGCGAAGGGGAAATTTACCACCTGTTTAACTGGACGCAGCGTTAAATTCGAAGAGGTAGCCAGGGAGGACTGGTGAGGTGAGAAGCGGGGCAAGGGTAACATGACCTTGAGCCGCCAGTCTGGAATGAACATGGTTTAAGAACAGTAACGATATGTGGCTCCTTAGAACCAAAGGAGCCACAGAGCAGCAAGAGAGTAATCTATCACACATACAATGTGCCTATCTTGACTTATGCTGCTGTCACACACTGGGAAAAGCAAACGGGTACCTCCCCAGTTAAATTCCTCAGGCAAGTTGGTAAAGTGGTAACAATCTACTGCGCCTGGTATACCGAATGAGAATTATATTATGATTTAATTCTGAAAACGTGTCATTATGCAATCATGACTAATGGTTAGTGGAAAAAATAAATAAAACTAAATATTATCGCCTTCAAACTTTATATTTGCAACGAAACATATATTTTCTTATACTAAGTAATAATAACATCAACAGTTTTGTGTTTATTTAAGAAGATGAAACTAGTGCGAATATTGTTCTTACAAATTAGATGCTAAATATCTTATATTGGGTTCATACTTTGTTAGTTTTAGCGGAATACAAGTTGAAGTGGAGTCATATGACAATACTTGCAACCATATTTAATCAAATACGACGATTGTTTATTTCTCTTTTTAATTGCACACGCAATGAAGTTTTTTCCAGTACACTTTTTTGACAAAGAGATTTGTGATTTGTTTCATAGGGCCGTTTTACAGATGATGTTCTATGTATCACTGTTTCGGAACATAAAACCCACACCGCTTTATCACCTTTATTAATCATGCCATATTTCTCAGTCCACCAAATTGAAATTCTTTTTACAGTTATCTTACACTTTTTTTTTGCCGAATTAGCCATATTGAATAGTTGTACATTGAACTCAAACAAACAGTTATTTTAACGAAATTAGTTCAAAAACTATGTGTGATTGGTAAAAGCAGTCAACGATGTCAACAAAAACAAACATAAGATTAAGTTAGCTTAGCGCCCCTCCCGCCTGCGCTTGTTCACTCAGTTCGGACAGCACTTCGCTAGGAATCTACCTCTTTAGCACAATCTGTAGTCGTTTCGACACCGGAAGCTCCGTTCACGATGAACTTTGTTACTATGATCTTAAGTTATATAGATGAAAAAATAAATTACTTATATAAACTGTGTACCTACGTAATTAATTATCGCCGTGCCCAAATTAGTCACGTGCCATCATCGGCACGCGTGCCACTGGTTCGCCATCCCTGCTATAGAATATTTATCGTAATCCTAGAAATCTAGATTTGGAGTTCTGAAAATATCTTCTGGTTTTAATATATCCAGTCATCAGTTTGATAATCTCACACATGACGTAACTCGATTATTAATTAAAATCTGACCCATTGGGACAAGGTGTGGTAAAAATGTATACCTAGCCTAGCATTGCCGTAAACAGTCAAAATATTTGAGAGACTAGCTCCTGACCAGGGAATAATGTGGGAGAATTACTTCTTCACCAACTTAAAATTGTACGTGTCAAAATCACATATGAAAATATTCGACGGAAGTGGAAAGTTTTTCAAGCAACTAACATGTTTGTTTTATTTTACATCGAGGTTTACGGTTCTTCGACGTCGAAGTCATGAGGGACCGGAGAGGTTGAGGTTAAGGAACGGGAAGAATTCGGCGATGGTCTTTTGAAGGAACCATTTCGGTATTCGTCTGGGGTGATTTCGAGAAGCCTTTGAAATTCAAGATCAGGAAGATCGGACGGGTATTTGAACGCCCGTCCTCCCGAATCCCATGCCTAGCTACAGCGCTCACTCACTATGCTTGGTATATTGCTGGTGTGGCCGTTGAAACTACGTAAGATGTGTAGAAATGAATGTTATTTTTCGGTATTGTCGCGTGATGTCAGCCAAGGATTAGCTTATCGTACCGCTTTCCTGAAATCTCAGAATTAACTGTTTGTTCTTAACTTTTCTAGTTTAGTGTGTTTAGGAACTTATGAAATGAGATTAATTCTACTGTCCTATTCGGTAATCGAATTATGAATTCATTCTAGTCCTATATACAGACGTGTGTTGACTAATTTCTTTCTTCCGCGTGTCAAATGTTTTTATATATGTTTTGACATATGTGATATGCTTTGCTAACTATAACTTTTTGTTGTTTTTGTGTGAGGATGGAAGAAGGGGAGGTTGAAACCCAGTGTCGGAATTCAGTTATACTCTTCCAAAGGTCATCTAAGAGCCCGCTAAGTTTATGCCCGTTGCCGACAGACGAATCACGTAAGCAGTGACGGATGCCCTCAGTCAATACGCAGTGCGGTGATGTTTCGTACACAATTTATTGGTTTAGTACTATGTACCACCATCTCTCCCACACTATTACTAAGTCCGGAATTATGAACACTGCTACTGTAACTTTGCGACCTCTGCCACGTGAATATTCAAATTCCTACTTCAAGTATGTAGTTTTGCTTTAGTAAACATGCTCTGTATTTAGAAATGAATATCGATAGATTTTTTTTCGTTTTGAATGCATGTATAATTTTCGTAAGGCTCGAAATGATGGACCTTATTCTGCATATCTGATTCAGATTTTGCTAACAAAACACATTAACTCTTTTTGGCCTTTTTCATGCTGAGTCATGGGGATAACTATTAACTACAACGCAGATGTTCTCCATAACCAATGAGGTTTTGGCAAAATATTTCCAGCAATGGCGGGAAGTCAGAGAAATTGTGTTCCGTTCCAAGGAGAATATCTTGACAAAGGTTAGCGTTTCAGATACCCTTGTGAGTATATAATTTTTCGGTCAAAGCTTTACCGGAATCGAACTATTGCCGATGTCAGCTTTGCCCTTGTTCCACTTGCTTGTTGATGTTTACAACGGACCACCTGTTGAGGCTGAGGAATTCCAGTCCACTCCACAATGGAGTGGCAGATTCCCGCTCTTGGCGTCGTCACAGATATTTCCTCACTGAATTCTTAACTGACACGAATAATCAGAACAGAATGAGTACTATTTACAACCGTTGTATACAACTACCAATTTTTCATCAGCTAAATAGTAGAAATACCACAGAAAATTTATACTATCTAACGGTACCCAGGGTATAATACTCGTAGTTCTATCCATCAACTATGGCAAGACTTAATCCCGAATTACTTTTACTTAATTCGCTACTCATTGCTTTGATCGGCCTAAAAAAAAAAAAAAAAAGGGAAAATCGGCTGGAGTCGAAATACAGGCGTTGTTACTTTTGTGAATACGATTCATTGATACTCGTCTGATTTTCAAGATAAATGTTTCTTTTCTTTAAACGTTCTTAAATCTGCAATGTCGCACTGCTCTTGTATTAAGCGGTTTTACTCTACTTTGGAACCCATTTTCACTGAACTTTTGTTACTTCTACCTTCTTAACGCTCGGTATGTTCAGAAACAAGTAAGCCATACATTTTCATATTTGACTCCGCTGTAGACGGTTACATATACATACAAAATTGTAGCTAGTAGTCTAATACACAGTACTTAATATTCGTAAGCCATTAAAACGGCCGTCACTAAGGTTTACTAGGCTCAAACTGATACGCGGCACGTAGTGAATTGCCGTTATCAGAGTTATCTATGACGTGACGTCACCGGAGCGAGAGAGTTTGGAGAGGAGGGGGGGGGGGAGGGTCACTTAAATGGAAATCGACCGGGTTGAATTATATCAGTTTTTGGAATATTATTTCGTTACACTTCACTTTTTAAGTATAAAGTACATTTATCGCATTTACGTCAAAAAAAGTCCCCCTAAGTATGGCGGTCTTTCTTATCTACTTCACATGCATTATGAGTTTGTAAAACTAATCCTGGTCATTGGGAACGGTAAATGAAGTAGTTGATGGGACTGCATCCCTTCCCATCGTTCCGTAAGAAGAAAACGTTTGAAAAAGGCGTGAGGACCACCAATTTAAAAAAAAAAAAAAAAAAAAGCGCTGAGGTGGGGAAAAAATCAACTCTACGACAACGAATTTAGGCAACAATTATGTTGGTTGTAAACTGCCTGTACAGTGACAGATTTCATACACGAAGTTAGTAATTACGTAATATTTCTTAAATTGGTGTTTCACGCCACGTCATTGTGGTACTCATTAGAGCCAAGAGGATGTTGGTGACAAGGAGCGGTAAGAAATTCGGCTTATTTTGAAGGAACCATCTCGGCAATCTCGTAGAATGATTTCTTTAAATGATGGAACCCCCTCAACCATGCTCAGTAAAAGTTAGTGCTGGAAAATATTACTTCTTCACGGATTAGGCCATTAGGTCTGTTCCCGCCCTAACATCATCTTCGTATGTCTCTTCTATCTGTAGGCTTGTTCTTCAAAGTAAGCTTTCGAAGGCATTCGTCACTCGTTGTTGGAAAGAACATGCTCACGCGATATTTTTTGTATTCCTCTATCTTGTCGTTCATTGTGAAAATCTATGATTTCCGCCTTCATTGCGTATGTGATCTGCTACAGCATATTTCAGGAATTTTGTTACTGTGTACTCAATTCGGCTTCTGTCTTTCTTTTTGAGGACCCCTGTTTCGCTTCCATATATAATAGTGTTGGGATGCCATCGATTTATAGAATTTCATTTGACTTCCTTTTCGGCAAGTTTTTTTAGTTGTTCATTTTATTTAATGCTCTCTTCTGTTGGATATTGCATTATGTTATTACATAACCTTTGTTGAAACAACAATGTAAAGCAAATACTTGTGTCAAGTAAAGTTTGACATGTTACGCTCAGCTTGCTGAAATACGAATGGCATTCAAATTACAGAGCACGGCTGTTCTCATCGTCACCGTGTTTCTTCTGGTTCAAAAATTAGCATGGTCTGGTGACTCAGTGGTGTCGGCTGTGATTTAACATACTCTAGAATGCTTCATGGGATCAGTATCGCCAAGTCTGGTGGTTGAGCACAACATTCGTGTCTGGCGTTAGGCAGGACGTGGTTTCGGGCTCCGGTTCCACCATTCAGATTTTTCCATAACTTACCCATATCACTCCAGGAGAATGTTGAGAGCGTTCCTTTTAAAGGCCATGGCTTAAATCCATCCTGTTCCTTGTGCAAAAATAATCTATCGATAATAATTACGCCGATGAGTCATTTAGCACCTCCTTTACCAAAAAGGAGATCCGTTCCCACGTAAATCTAAATCCTTTTACCCAGTAGCGTTAACTGAGGCGTCCAAAGGAGAGGTGGATTGCGCGGACGATTGAAACTGAGGGTTTAAGGCGGTGTAGCAACTGTTTCGGCTGACAATATCGGCAGCGTAAAGGTCAGCAAGCTAGACTCACGTTGCAGTAGTCTCCAGTTAGAGTCTGAAAGTTATGTTTGTCTCGGGACGTCACAAACGAAAAGGATAAAGTAGATACAAGAATTTTAAACCATTTCAATTGATTGAATGGCACTAAAGGGCAGTTGCAATCGAAACTTTATTTTTTAAAAATGGGGCATTAGCTCAAACGTAATTTAAAGATCTGGTTATAGGTCATTTTCCGCAGTTGCCGATCAATAGATTTTTATAAATAAAATGCTGTCTACAAACAACTGTTGTCGTGAATGTTTTTTTTCCCCACACGCGTTTCGTTTTTATGGTGTGGGGCATCCTCAGTGGAGGTATCGTGACAATCTTCACATGGCCGTCTGGAACAGACTTTTACAGACCTGTTCATACATGTAGCACTATTTCCACAAATATGTAAAAGTGCATAGTGTTATATGTATAAACAAGTCTGTAAGAGTGCATAAAGTCTGTTCCAGGCCACCATGTGAAGATTGCCGCTATACCTCCACTGATGATATCGCATACCATAGTGGCGAAACGTTTCTGGGAAACGCAGAAGTTGTTTGTAGACGGCATTTTATTTATAAAAATTGCCAGTCTTAATTAATGATAGTAAGAAGATAATGGAATTTGTGCTGCCATTATTGCATCACTCTTTAAGACGCCGCAAATCTTTGAAGCAACGTTGTGAGCCAGCTGCGAAGGGTCGCGATTCTCCGTCTGGTGAGATGTTCCCACATACAAGCAGCATCTGCTCGCAACATGTGCGCGCCACCCAAAAAACGATATCAGCATCCGCTTCCTACGCTGCCGCCCTGCGCAGCGCAGATACGTCCTATCACTACAGTCCAGATCCTCGTTTCCGGCTATCTACTTTCTTTTACAGCTTCACTTCTCAGTGCAGGGGCGTCGGCGAGGTCAGCGAGTTTTCGAAGACTCGCCTCGGGTTCATCACCTATACAGAAAATAAACTTGTTCTGTTGATACCACGAGATCAATAAGGCCATTGTACGTGACCATAGTTCCACATCCATCAGCTGCTACTAATTTTGATTGGGGGCCACGTGTTTTCAGTTAATACACCTGACAGATATTACGTTTCCACTCCTTCTTTCTTTCAAAGTTTAGGCTGTTCGACCTGTTCTCGCGTAAGCTCCATCAGTTCAGTGCTCTTTTTAAGTTCCTCTTCCCTTTAGGTTTATGTTTAAAATGCATGTTAGGAATCCTTGCTTCCTAACATTCTTTCGAGGTGTTCATTCCAGTTTTCTTTGTGTTGCTCTGTTCTTTCATTTATCGCCAGTATATTCAATTCTTTTCTAATTTAAATCAATTTGTATAAATAATAATATTAATGTCGTGCCAAAGCAACTGAATTTATTTACTCTTATGTATTTTTCGAACACGTTTCACACCATACTCTGAAGCATCTTCAAGGGTACTATCTGTTGAGTATGTATACATGTATTTATTACTATTTATGCTACAGTTTACACAGCATAATTATAGTATAAATATAAAGCTACTTACGTTTCTATTTCTTCACGCGTTGTCGCCTCGCATTCGGGAGGACGGCGGTTCGAATCCCCGTCCGGGCATCCAGATTTGGGTTTTCCATGGTTTCCCCAAATCACTCCAGGCAAATGCCGGGATGCTTCCTTCAAAAAAGGCCATGGCCGAATTCCTTCCCATTCCTTGCCCCCATCCTTGCCCCCCCATCCTTTCCCGTCTCTAAAGACCTCGATGTTAAAAAGAGACGTAAAGCAGTAAAAAAAAAAAAAAAAACTATTTCTTCACATTTGCTCGTATTTCTACTCTCTCGATGTCAGTGGTTTTATTGCTGCAGTTTTTGCACTATTGGTCATTTTTCTGTATCTTTTCCACTTTTACTGCATTGGAACAGCAGTATAGTATTCCGACTATTATTATTCATGCAGACTGATTATATCGCAATTGAGGAAATGGCTCACAATATCCAGTTGTTCTTTTATAATTTGTTCATTACGGATTTTGTCTTCTTAACTGATGTAGGAAATTTCGTTTATATGGCTTGAATGTGATTAACAGCTTTCACTACTAAGACTATATAACAAAGTTGGAAAAGCCATTATTTTATAAAACTTTTAGTCTTCGGTGCCATTACAACAAACGATCTTCTGCTTTCGTAATAAATGCAGCAAACATCGTGCTCTCTTATTGACATAGAATTAAGGTGATTGTAGAATACAATCCACACTCACTATTTCTCCGTTGTAGTAAAAAAAAGCAGGGTGTTTATATCATTCTTGTAACAAACGAGGGAAACCTAACTATTACTAATCACCAACGTTATATACTATAGTGAACTGGAATAAATTAAGTGCATTTTTGCAGATGATTATATAAGTTGGAAGAAATGAATAAAACCGAAACATAACCCTATAAGCAAGGAAGGTAGCTTGAAATGAGGATGGATGTGAGATGTAAAGTGGATTTTCTTATTTTAACTGGCAATGTAATGGAGCAGATAGTAATAGGAACCGAGCCTGATGACGGAACCGTAACACTCTGGTCTAACTTTCAGCCCCAGAAGTTTCCTGCCTGTAATGATCGCCATGTTTACTAGGCGCAAAGTACTAAATTGAGTAAGATGATAACTGAAAAAATTATCCTGTATGTTGGACATTTACATGTTAATTATTTTGTTTATTTTTTCTCGTACTAATTCATTAAAAGATTGCAGTCTATACCCAAGCGCCTTAAATCTCTTCCAAATCACCAAAAATATTCATTAGTTGTATGGCGAATATCAGTTCCATTTCAAGCTGCTTACATGAATGCGGAGACTTTGCGTCACATCAGTGTTAATTCTTTGATAACTGTTTCATCCATGACTTGCATTTTTTTAAAAAGAAATGTTTTGGACCCCGAACAAGTTTCGTGTATTTAGAAATCAGATATCCTGTGGAACTGTAATAAGCAGATATTTTTCTCGCATGGAATGAATTAGAAACAACAACTCGGTAATGCTAGAAAAAGCACTGGGTGATTCAACTCTTTGACACGGGAATGTTGCATGACTTATTTGCTTGTTTTAAGTTCACTTTTACGCTTTAGGACAAACTTTTTTTAAATTTTATTTTACTGTGTTGTCAGTATTCATTACTCCATCACGCAGCCGGATTAGGTAAGACATAAAAATGATTTTTGTGCTTTTTGCCACGCTCTTAACCGTGGACTGATCAATATGGAGTAAAGCCTCTCAAGTAATTTTTGTAAGTAGAAAGCTTTGCCTATGAAGAGTGAAAATGAAACCCGTTATAATTCGTACTTTTACAGTAATGGAGCGTCCATAAAATACGTGGCACGGTCTAGGGGGGGGGGGAGGGATTCGCTGGAAGGCTACGCTGACCTACGTGGGGGCAGGAGGGGGGGGGGGGTTCCGAGCCAGGACACGTAGTTTCTCATTCATATCTAGTGTCACTGTTAAAACAAGGTACAGAACACTCAATAACATGTGAATATTTATTTCCGTCATTTAATTATTTCCGTATGTAATTTACGATAGTCTGACAAGAGAAAAAAGTAGAAAATGTCTTCTGGAATCAACAGGGGAAAAAAGCTACGTGCCACGTCGGGAGGGGATGGGGGTAGAGGCAATAGCCACGTCGGTCTACGTGGGGGGAGGGAGGGGGGGGAGAATTCACAGGAGGCCAAAATGGAGACACGTGGTTTATGGACGCTCCCTAAGACACCAATTCGGTTATTTTATTTATTTCTCGTATCCAGGACATAACATTACAAGGGCAAATGTCAAACCAATTTGTGTAATACCTGAATGTAAACCCATCATCAAAATGCAAGGTCATATCGATAAATAGGGGTAGAGCTAGAGACATATTAATATTTTACTTTATTAAATAGATATATTGAGCGAAACAAATCCGTGAAATTAACTTCCAAACGAGAAATAATGCTAAATGGTTAAAAGTAGCCTAAGTAAAAACTAAACAATCAGTAGTTTATTTTTTCCATGGTTGTTCATATTTGATTTATTATTTATTCAAAAATAATAGAAACTAACGGTTATTTCGGATCTATTCTACGTTTATTTAAATTCTCTGATACCATCATCTTTCTCTCTGACACGCACTAGTACCTCATTGGTTTTGAGTTTCGGACTCAGTTCCCTGTGTGACGAGAGGATTTTTTTTTCTTCCCCAAACGACGATAGAGGCGAAATTCGCAACAAATTAAAAATGTGTCACCATGTTGTAGGACCACACTTACTTACGGGTTACTCCAGTCAGCCATTTCTTCCGCTGTCGATTTTTTCGGACATTGAGACTTCGTTTTATTCACGGCATCGTCTCAGACATTACTGAAAGCATTACCCGATTTTGCTGACACTTGTACGCGTATGTGTGTATTCCCCCATGAGATTGTCTTTCGCCACTTTCCGATGGTTTCAAACACTTCTTTTGTAGAAATTTAGTAGTAACTCATTGTTCCATACTTGGAATTGTTCCCACGTATCTTGCAGTGTTATCAACTTTAGTATATATTTCTTTCATTAGATGCTAAATTCAAACTATAATTGAAGGCCACTCGTTTTTACTGTACTTAGTTTCTCACCTTCACTTCAAACTCAGCAGAAATTGTTCATATTTCACAAAATTTTGGGTCAAATACAGGCAAAGTTCTTTACTTCAACCAGAGCATCACTTGATCATGACCTGTGACACTAACAACTCATTTTTGCAGCTATAACTAAGTTTTTTACTACATTATATGATAGTAAATTCGTTACCTGGGAACTATTCTAGACACGTGACCATACTCAAAATACGGTCACGCGGTTTCGCGTAGTTTATGATAGCAGGACTTTGTTACGGTGAGTAATTAGAAGTCGCCATACAGTAACTGCATTCGTTACTAGTGAAATATTCTCGCTAATTTACATCTAATATGACAACTGGAACGGTTTATGAGAGTGTTGACAGTTTTAAGTATCCCTTAATCACATCTTCATACATTACGGGATGCTCTCTGTTGTTTATGGAGCGCAGAATCATCACCACACTATAACGTCGCACTGGTCATTCCGCAGGGTAGTGTTATAGATCCATTAATCTTTATAAATGATCTTGGAGAGAAGCTAATTTTCGCAGTTGATACGGAGATGTAGAGGATAGTTAAAACTGAATGTGTTTACGATGTCGTCACATTGGGTGATTGGACTGCGGGAGACTGCTATCCCAATTACAATTTTTAAGCAATATGTTAATTATCTAGCCGAAGGTTGAAGTCTGCCTCCCTTTCAGTCTAAGACACCTATGTTTTAAAAACGCAACAACATGGATAACTTTATTAAAAAGAATAGATGGCTACATTTGATTGCATTTCGACCGAAATGGCTTTTGTTGAAGCCGGTGTAACAAGAAAGAAAACATCAATAAACTATGGGGAATTTCCAGAAGGCGGAATATCATATATATTAATTCTAAAAGGTGTTTTTTTGTGACGAGTCATCTTTCTTCCTTCATATTTAACGAAAATCGATACATGAGTAAGTTCTCCGCTTTGGCAGCATCATTAACCGAGCGTGATGGGTGAGTGGTTAACGCTTTGGTCTCGCATTCGGGAGAACACGGGTTCGAATCCCCGTCCGGGCATCCAGATTTGGGCTTTCCATAGTTTCCCCAAATCACTCCTAGTGAATGCCGGGATGCTTCTTTCAAAAGACTATGGCCGAATTCCTTCCAGTTCCTTGTCTCCGGTCCCAAATCCAATCTCGCCTCTAATAACCTCGATGTCGATGAGGCGTAAAGCCATAAGTAAAAATAAATCTTTAATTTCGATTTTTTTTTCGAAATTCATCCCGTATATGGCAAAATTATGTACAATGATGGTCACAGGGATACGACAGTTCAGAGTCAAGATTCTAGTTTTTTCTGGCGTCGATAAGTAGTGATAGCATACCGCTAGATAGCAACACCACATATCACAGAGATATTGATAAAATGCGTGTGTTTTCTGGAGTAAGGAACTTTTATACTTTTGTTTCTGTTAAGGAAATATTTCATCATTTCTGTTTCCTAAGACGTTTTGATTGTTTTGCTACGTACTTGTTTCAGTAGAGAAATTCATCGTATATCATTCGCGAAATTTTTGCACGGGTCACCTAGTTATGTGAAATAGTGCAATTTTCTTTGAAAGGAGTTACAACATTGACAACAGAGTGGCCTGGTAGCGCACCGATTAGGCGCTTGGCGTGAAAAATCAGGGTACCGATTTCGAATCCCTGTGGATCTAGATCATCCATACTATAGAGTGCTACGTAGTTCGTATTCCACGTTAAACTGCAGCCTGAACTACACTCTGGATTCTCCCGACCAAAAATGCATGACGATTTTACATTTTATTGAAGACAGGGCTTATTAGGTAAACATCGGAGCATCGTGTAAATTGTAACGAGCTTGTAACTTTAATTACAGGGAAGCGAGTAGCTATCTGCGTTTTGCTGGTCGTATTTTGGAATAACTGCCTTGAAAACCAGAAGGAGGTATTCCTTGTGACGGTAGACTATTTATTCTGTGTAAGATCCACGAAGGAAGCTAACAAAGGCTAAAGAATCGGTTTAAAAAATAGCAACACGGTTTTTAGTTGGCGCATTTACTGATAACATTGAGGTTGAATTCTGTAACAAGAATTGGAAGTAAATTTCGAGCAATTCTAATACTATTTTAATACTTTTAGTGTGGAATGTAACAAACTACGGTTACTGACAATATTTACAAGACGAAAAAGTAAAAACTAGAAAAAATTGTTGTCGCACAGATGGTTACAATATATCTGGCTCGTAGGATGAGCGGTAGAGTTTGTACATGGCAGTACGCAGGTTCGATTGATATGACTTCTGTTTCTATAGTTCTCGAAAAGATTCCAGGCGAATGCTGTTTTGGCTCCATTATAAAGGTCATAATGGATTTTCTTCCCGTTCCTTGGCCACCATCCTTCCTGGCTTCATAGGCATAGACGTTGACGAGTCATAAAGCCCTATTTTTAACTAATCAGTGAATAGGACCCCGTATCGGACAACTTGTCTAAAAGACTTTATCGTGAATACCATAGTACAAATTGCGCAAAGAGGTTCATGATGATGTGTTGAGCAACGAGGAGAAATTTCACTGATGAGTAACCACTGGCATGCTTCCACGAGAACCATTTATGTTTGTTCTGACTTGTAACGTCTGTTTTTCTGACGTTATTAAAATTAGAATAAAGTAATGAGATGCATTAATTAATAAGTTAATTTGCAAAATTAATCCCGGGTAGGCGCCAAGAATGGAAGTGTTCTCTATCCGAGAGAAGCGACATTCCAATTCTGAAATACTTTTTATCGAAGCAATTATACTTTTAAAATTACCAATAAAAACACATATCTTCATCTAATCAAATGATATACTGGTACATTGAAAGCAGGGTTTACAACACCTATTATTTTCTTTGAATATAAAATTGATTGGTTTATTGAACAGAACTGAATATTAAAAGTTTCTTTTGAACAATTTAGAGCATGATTCTCATCTCAGAGCGTTGGCTAGGGTTGAATGACGCAAGAGTGTTTATACATCGTCGGCGTTCTTTACCGTAGCAGATGAGTTGCGGAGAAATCAGACGGACCCTGTTGATCAGCTGGGCGCAAGGTCACTTGGCGAGCTAGCTCCCCGCAGGTAGTGACCTCTTCGGCAATCTCCCGGGGTGCGCCGGTACGGATTGTTTGCTGGCCAGAAAGAGAATGTCTTCTCCCCCGCTTGTTCGCCCCGTTGAAAACTTGCAGGCTCCCGAGTTTTAGCAGACGCGGGAAATTTCAGCGAGTGGCAGCGTTTGGCGGGTTGTCCATGATATCCATTGGCGCTCCTCATGCAACATAAAAAACTTATGGTTTCTAAAAGTTCGTAACACAGTTTGATTCGCTGGTTCCCAACAGAGGTGTTCCGCAACCTGACTTTTTCTCCGAAGCATCGTTTTTCTAGTTTCAACTTTCTACTGTACCAGGAAATCCTCATTTCGGCACCGCCCCTATACTGTCCTTTGAATTTCATTGAATGCGTAAAGCTTTTAACTTTACGGCCTGTCATAAATCGTTCGGTCTTTCAGTGCAGGTATGAGTCACCTGGCTCTCGCCGATGCCAAAGAAACGTGGAATTCACACGCATAAATTTCCCGTCACCAAGGGACATTACAGACTGAAGTCTGGAAAAAATTTCAGCCAACAGTAAGCTTTTTGCAAAAACATGCGAAAGAAACCCTTATATATTTTCATTAAAGATCATAGGTTAGGATCTGAAGCAGGTATGAACTTCTGGCGAAATTAAAAACAAAGCAAGGGAAAGACGAAGTAATCATCTCGTTAAGGTTGAAATGCAAGCTGGGAACATGATTAATGCAACAGCTGACATTCATCAATAGTTATACTATATTTTACATTGTATTTTTACGTAGTGAACCCGAAAACAAATGCATTTGAGGTATCACCTTTCCCCTGTGGGAATGTGAACGCGCTGTGAAAAGAAAACACTAGTGCCGAGTGCAAAAGAACTTGGAAACCGGTCATAAAACCTTTTACGACATTGCGCCCATCCAACGCATGTATGTGCCGACGAGTTCTTGTTATAGCAGCACTTAAGACAAACCATGTGTGCAGTTTCCTATGTCATTGCTTCGTATTTTATGAGAGAAAAATATAGCATTATTATTAGGAAAGGTTATTTTACGTCAGATGAGAACACGAAATTGTTGTCCATGGATGGTGGTGTTACTGGATTTTTTATTTTATTTTATACAGCAGTTAATCATCATCTTCACATTGGTAGGCCTACATATTATCTCCGTGTATTACGGTACCTGTCAAAATTATTTTTGAAGGTGTTTACATTTTTAGAATTTATCGCTGATTGTTGTAAATTATTCCATACAATAATTATTCTAATTGCTAAGATAGAGAATCATTGTCTCTTGTTCTTTCCTAATTTTATTAGTGTATGTTACCGGCTCGTAGAAACAATGTCTTGAAGTTAGCTGCATCATAGTATCCACTGAGGATCTCCTCTTTCTCTTTTTTGTTGTAGAGTTTCTAGGATTTCTTCGATAAAATCGTATAACTGGACAGATGAAATACCGAATGGTGTAATTAGTTCCAACCGACTACTCTGTCATAACTTTTTTTCCCTCATTCCGGCCATTTAAGGACCGCATGCCACCGGTCACCCTTTGTACACAGGTGGCCAGTGTGAATTATGAGAGGAGAGTAAGCACTTTCTTCCTGCCAGAATTCAAACCGGGTTTGTTAGACTAGGCGTACTTAATCTACAGGGGAGCGCCCATAAACCACGTAGCTCCATTTTGGTCTCTTGTGAACTCCCTTCCCCACGTAGCCCGACGTGGCTTTTGTCTCTACCCCCTCATCCCACCCCCTCATCCCACCCACGTAGCACGTAGCTTTTCCCCCCTATTGATTCCAGAAGACATTTTGTACTGTTTTATCTTGTCAGACTATCGTAAATTACATACGGATATAATTAAATGACGGAAATAAATATTAACATGCTGTTGTGTGTTCTGTACCTCATTATAACTGTGACAAATAATATGAATAATAAGCTACGTGGCCTGGCTCGGAAACACTGGCCCCCCCCCCCCCCCCCCGTGGCACACACACACACAACACAAACACAACACACACACGCGCGCGCGCGTTGCCCAACGTAGCTTTCCAGTCAACCCCCCCCCCAGACCTAACCACGTGGTTTATGGACGCTGCCTAGGAGGAAAGCCTGTGTTGCCATCAGTCTGCGAAACTTGTAACTATGTTCTTTATGTGATAAGTGCATTTTTGTTTTTCAAATGTGTAGGTTATGAGGCGGAGATTGGGTCCGTCCCATCTTAGGATTTGTCAGTGGCCGACAAGAATAATGAGTGTTCTTTTTAATGCTTTTTAAACTACGATTTACCTGTTAAATAGTGATGTTAATTTTTTTTAAATCCTTCCATTTTGCATCACCTACAGATACAGTTCACTACAACTCTATACATATATATATATTATTATTATTATTTTCGATTATTCCCCTTTTAAAGAGCGACGCCTTGAACCTGAGCCACACTGGTGCGTTACTCTCATAATATTAAAAGTATTCTTTGTGTAATGTGTGAATCATCAGAAGCATGTAATCAACCACCGGATAATTTATTTATTTATACGTAACACCTTATTTATTTAAGTCGGTAGACGTGTGTTTGCAGCAATTATCACAATTGTCCCGTACTTTCTGCCATGGATACAGTGCAACCTGAAGTGTAGGAAGAAAGATTTGTTAGTGGCAAAATATGACTTACTTTTTTGGAAAAATTACCTTCATTGATGGTCTTGGTTCATCTGTCGTCTCATTAACATTATTCACGTAATTCATATTTTGATGTGTGTGTCCTATAACTCTGTTATTAAAAGTGAATTATGATCAATATTGCATTGGATACGGAATTGCTCACATGTTATTAACACTATTTACACATTCGATGTTTCGACGTGTGTGCCTCTGCGAAATTAATGAAGATCCTTGCGGAATCTAATTTTGCAGTTTCTGCTGTCCTGTTGGCCAAATACCGGATGATAAGTGGTTCCGCCATTACCTGGAGCTTAACCAACTAACATTGGATCAACGCCAAACGCCATTACTGAACTTAAATGACCTCGTCTGTGTAGCCCAATATTAAACTTACGGTAATAATACTAAACTGCTTGTGAAGTGATGCTGTTTGTGTTTATAAGAATTGTTTCTTATGTAAAATTAGTCTTTAAATTCTAATTATACTGAATATGTGTGGAGGCAGCCATACAAAAAAATTGTTGTACTTCAAATAGCAATATTTCAGTTATTAAGTAATTTTTGTGAGATGCATTATGTTGCAAAAAAGTAGAGGTAAAAGATTTAAACAATGTCGATCCGGAACTAGATAGAGTTGGGTGGAGAGGGAGATGGGCTGGTAGTCCGCAATTTGGTCAACTTCGCTGGCTGTATCGCAAGCTGAATGAAGTGTTTATACTTTCTACCCACGGTACCTCTCCATAACAGTCAAAATAATTAAGTTTGTGCAATGTCATCACAGTAACACAAGTTAGGGATTCAGCTATCTTCCTTTGCGTTTGTCAACGTGTGAGAGAAATATTTACAGTCATATAAGGAGCAAATGTTTATTAGAAGAAAGATTTCAGTTTGCTGAATTCAGTAAGATGTTGTATTATTGCAGAACGTCACATAACTTATAACACCAGCAGCTGTGAGGCAATCAGGGAATCTAGTGGCAGAATGAAGGGGAAACTCCGTCAGTCTCTGGTATCAGTATGCTGAAGATGGCGAGTAAAGCGATTTCATCATTTATGGGACCTATGATTGACACACTCCACTAGTAATAACCGGTGATCTGAGTAAGTGAATAAGTGAAGCTTGCCTGATATTCATTCGAGTAGCACCATCCTCCTTGAGCGAGGGGCCATACAAATAACGGTTTCGAGGGGTATTTAGTTGTAATTTAAGCAAATTTTGGGACTGATCTACTTTATACCTCAAAAATTATACGCTACGTACACAGTGTAACTCGAAGCGTATTTCGCAAAATCACATAAGCAGATAACAATGCTTACTACCGTCCATCGAGCCTAATGGGTGAGCGTAAATTTGGCAGTACCTAACTTCGATACCCGGTGCAAACATCCAGATTTCAGTTTCCCACGGTCTTCCGAAATCACTCCAGGCAAATGCTGGAATGTTTCGTCGGTGTAAGCCTATACCTTCCCATTTCTTGACCATACTCCTACCCGACTTTAATGACGTCACTGAATGCAAATAACTTTCTATCCACCATTACATTAGGCCATCCGTAATAACCGGGGGAAAACACTATGTTAGTCACTATGTTGTGTCTACATCAAAAATATATTTTTTTAGCTTCACGTCTCGTTGACGTCGTTATTAGAGGGGAATGGACTGGGGGAAATGTACTGGAATTAATTCGGCCATAGCCTTTTGAAGGAAACATCCCGGTATTCCGCCTGGAGTGATTTCGGTAAATCCACGAAAACCGAAATCTGAATGGCCGGATGCGGATTCGAACTTGTGTCCTCCCGAATGCGAAAGCCAGAGCGTAACCGCTCATCCTGCACGCTCGGTTTACTTCCAGACCAGTCATCAACATGAATGGTACCAGATTTTTTCTCCTTGAAGTTTTGATAGAAATATTTATGTCTCGTTAGTAAAACGTTTGTAATTTTTACTGGATTAAAGATACCGGTTGGATACCTTACTCGAAACATCTCCAACGAAACTCGAGAACCTTGTACAATATATTTAATGACTTTACATGTATACGAAATCTTGCTGTTTGTATCTTATTACTTGTGTTATAAGCCAACCTCCTATGTAACCATGGTTAATATGTGAATTGGCAATAAATATTGATTACAAACATTCACTGTCCTTTCATTAATATCTCCACACAAGCTGAAACATTACTACAAATCGTTGATACTACAAGTAATGTCCATTTCCTCACCCCTTTTTCATTTTTTCTGAAATCTTTTGTGCAACATCCAAAGAAATGCATGATGAGCCCTGAGCAAGCGGTTAGAGGTCGTAGAAATGAGGCTTCATCCTTATCTTTGGCCTCGATAGCGAAAGAGGAAGCTTGTATGCTTTCTGTTTCCGAGAAGCAAATTGAGTAGGAGAGATGGAAAACTCAGCCAAAACCTAGAAAAATTTCACTCGAAGCAATCTTTTTTCTTCAACAACTCAACATAAATAGTAGTATTTACTAAACATAATTATTATCATAGTTGACCTATTTGAAACTCATTTCTCTTTCGGCTAACAGCAACATTTGTTTTCGAAATTACAGTTTCAGCAGTATATTACATGTAATGAAATCTTAACCCTACCACCGAGTGTGCTGTGAAAACATGATATTTCAACGGAATCCATCTTTACTGATCAACGGACCTTCAGACCTGTAGAGATGGATTCACACCTGAAGAAGACGCCGGAGTTAGCCGTTTGTATAACTTCATTTCACAAAACAATTCGCCGATACCCACGTGAACAAATCATAACCATAAGCTGGGAAAGTCTCCGTTCTTTTTTAAAAAAATTATTTCATATCAAACACTGGAACTTTTATCCAAAATCTGAATCCTGTAAGGCTAATTGACTGTCATTTTTTAAGTTACATCTTTATTTTAATTGTTACATCATTTTCGCATCAGCATCCTACAACTGAACTAACAAACCCACATTGTAATGTATAATCACTTCCAATTGGAAAGCTCTGTTTTCTAGACACATAAAGAATTATTTAGATTTACTTCGTTTCTGTAGAATTACACGTTCGAGTATTTAAAGATTTTTTGGAATTGCTATCAGGATTTGCCATACAAGGATTATCACTTTGCAATATCTTCCAAAAAGGGCTCCAGAATGCTGCAAATGTCATAAAAACTAAAAGATCTCTTCAAATTAATAATAGTAATTCCAGTACTTATTTTTCCCAGTGTAATCTGCCCCTCATTTTCAGTGAATTCCTGCTCCTTAGGACATCTTACGAATTGCTGGAAGATATTTCTTTTTTTTTTAACTTTTCCTCCTGAAGTCCCTTTGAAGTCTGGTATTGTTATTTTGTTTCTAAAAAGTTTGGCTAAAAATTTTTGTTCCACTCTTGAATTCACTTATATTTTACTAATATCTTTAATAGGATTATTGGTTCGTGAGCTACCTGAGGTACCTCTGTGTCAGGCAGTGTTACTAACTCCGGTATTTGCTTCTTTAATTATCCTCTAAATAGATATAACAATTTAATTTGAACTGCCCTTGTATAATAATTCTGTTTAGGCTTTGTTTAGGTAACGTGAGCTGTTCTCTCTTTTTACGAGGTAATTATTGTTAGGTTCAGATAAATGTTTATAAGTTATTCAGAGGCTCTATTGTGACGTAGATGTACGTGTAAGATCTATGTAAAACTAAGTATAATGTTTTATCTCAGATTCCACAAGCGGGATGTTTTGATTAGTTGGCGTAAGAATAAATATTGTCAGTGCTAGAGCCACTCGGCTGTGTGGGGCGGAGCAGGAAGTCACACACAGGTGTGATTTCTGGACAGCTGTGTCGGTGGCCGGCCTCGGCTCGCGAGTGTATCTCGATTATGCAGGAATCAGTAGCAGTTGGTCTGACATTGAGTGTGGGACGCACACATGTAGTGTGGTCAAGAAACAGTTATCATATAAATTGGTATGGTTTGTATATAAATGTGATAATATGTGTCATAAAGTGCATGGTCTAATCAGTGAGAATTACCTTCAATACCATATCCTTTAAATCAGAATCACGCTGGCATTATTACAAGGATATGTTGAAATTTAAGTTCTACAATCGTTCGTGGCCGAATTGATCAATAAATATTACAACAAGTGCAAAATACCAAAGGGAACGTCGGTTGGTAACAAACAAAGTCCTCACACAGGGTTTCCCAACGGGGGCGTTAAACAATTCAGTCAGGCGTTTCTGGTCCAATGCTAATTTAGGGGCCGTTGAGAACCAACCGACGCCCCCCTGTTTTCCAGTAACGTATTCGGCCGCATCAATGAAGTTTTTATTTGTATTCCCATAATCATAGGTAGCTAATAGAGGATTTAGCGTAGTCAGCAATTTATTAGCTAAGAAAAAGAACAGTTTGTTAGTAGTGGAATGTGGCGATTTAAGATTGCTGATTACAAATATGGAAAAATTAGTGTCATTACACCGAGCTCAGCCCTCTAATTAATGACATACTTTCAGAATATGTATTTGTTAATCAAACTGTAAACAGTAAACCAGTATTTTTAATATCTTTTAATAAAGTAAATTTAGAAATCAGTCCTTGTTTTTCTCTATATGGTACTGTACACTTCACCTAAGAGGAGCACCATCGAATCACTGTTTCAGAAAGTGGTTTATGAACCAAAAATTTGGAGTACTATAAGTAACATTATTTATTACAAGAAGGCAAGTTTTCTGGAAAGGGGGCGCTGAGTAATTTTTTGTTCGAAGAGGGAGAGGTGGGTAATTTTTTTTCATAAAGGGGGCGGTAGGCCAAAAAAGTTTGGAAAATATGCTATAAATAATCTATGTTGTCATGATGCCCTAAGAAATTTGTATTTTGTTGCAAAACAATGATCACTAAATTGTAATAAAATTTGATGCTACAAAGTTTGACAATAGTAACCCCATCTATGGTAGGAGCCGAGAACTTTTCATCCCTGATCATGCAGCTATAGGATACAAAAACTGAAACGGGCATAATGACCACTCCTCTTTTCCGAACATTACAATAATGGTTTGCTAGGAAATGTCCCAGAGCTTCATAACAACAAGAAGTTTGATATCCTTTAGCTCCGAAATCAAATTATAATTCCTATTTAATATTTTTTCTTTATTTTGATCATTTTTTCCGACTGATTTGCTGCAGTTCTCCAGTACTATGAGAAAATGTTAGAAAACTCCAACACAACTAGGCCTACGAATTTGAAAGATAGTTATATGCACAACATATTCTAGTCTTTATCTTCTTCTTCTGTTCTTACCTTTGACTATTCCCTCTTAATAACAAACTAACCAAATCTGCCTGTTTTAAACTGTGAGATTTCAAAAAGTAAAATTTACTAAATATTAACGAGTATTTTACCAAATACTAACAGCTGTTAAATTGTAGCTGTTAGAATAATTTATGCTACCACACCTTAGGGAAGAGAGCTACGTCAGAACGTTTTGCATAAATGTTTATAGGGGGGAAACATCAAGGAGGGGCCACACTCTTCCACTTACGTCATGAAGTAAATTACGTAGTATATCTATTTTGGAGACTTGTTGTGGAAAGTTTTCTGTTATGCAGAAAGCTCTCTCCATAAAATATTAATCTCCTTACCGAAAATTGACGCTGTAGAACATTAAATAAGTTTCTGTCTGACAACAAGTAGCTTCTTGTCTTGCATCAGTTCGTATCTTTGTTTGGAATTGGACCTCATGGTCGATAAATTTATTCATCATGTATGGAAATTAGTATTTTAGTCCCTTTAAAATATGGAAACAGTGGACACCTACTTAATAAATTACTAACTACTTCTTTTCAGTAACATTAAAACAAGCAGTATATGGTACAGAACCAACACAAATTGTGGTATATATTGACATGGTACCACTTTATATTGTGGTGAACTGATTATTGTATGAGGAGCCAGTTTACCCAATCATAAATTTAAGAAAAATAAGCGTAAATGATATAATTACGTTTTGGTCAATAATTGTTAAAGAATTATCGATAGTTAAAATTTAACTTTGAAGGTAATTTTTTGACTAATGTGTGTGGTTTGAAGTCAGAAAAATTATGTTTCTTGAACACATTTCCTTTCGTTCCTCACTTACTAAAAGATACTACAATAAGGGCTTTATGCTATAGGCAAATTAAGTGTTTTACGAAACAGGGGAGACATTAAAATTTTGTCTATTTACTATCGGCAGTAGGTATCTGATAATTTTATGTACACTGCTATCTATATATTGCGACGATAATCCAAATTTATTCCCTTGTATGTGTGCAAATACATGTTTTTGTACGTCATTTGTTTCTCCCTCTCGTCAAGTATTTTTGTATGTGGACGACTCACAGGCCAACTACAGTGTTGTTCACAGAGCTTCTCTGTAAAAGATAGATGAAGAGACGCTTGTAAGAACAGATTACTTTATTAATTATACTCTGTTCACACTCAACTGGTGGCTTAATGTCATGTTTCCTTGACCACCTCCTCACCTCACCTCACCACCCCCTCCCGGCCTACCTTTCCGAGCTGAACGCTAGGCAAGTAGTGACTTTCCCCTTCGCGTGTGGGGGTGATGGCAGCGGAGTGGGGATAGAGCAAACTGACCTTGAGCCGCCCCTGTTAACTGAACGGGTTATAGTATGTATATAAACTATCAGATAACATTCCTAATTGTCTCGCAAGTCAATCTGTTATATTATGTATGATTTCAACACCGCGTATAAAAGCTAATGTCGCCATCTGGAGGAAAGTAAATAATATAGCACGACAATTTCCGGACCATACTATTACTATTACAATTACTCCGCGATTCACTAAAAGTTTTTGGCGGAGGGTGCATTGCACCTATCAGGAAGGGTAATGGTTTGGAAGGGATATACGGGATATGGCAGGTGGCGCCCATGGGCTATTGTGAGGAACCATCCCAGCATTCGCCTGGAGCGATCTAGGGAAACCATGGAAAACCCAGATCATGATGGCCGGAGTGCTTTATCGGAAGCTACTCCTGTCCGATTTTGTGTTTACTCGCCCGGTAAATCCATTCTATTCCATTCCCTAATCGCTCGTGGAAAAAATGAATCGGTTCTGGCCCTGATTTTTCTTATCTTATTTTCGCGGTCATTCCGAGATATGAATGTTGCTGGTAGCAATATTTGTTTGCTGTCATTCCGAAATAAGTCAGTCGAGAATTTTTCAATTAGCTTCCGTCGAGAGCAACGCCTTCGGTGCTCCAGGTCTTCCCAACCTAACTCCTTCAACATGGCACTTACGCTTTCCCTCCAACTATACCAAGTGAGTTTTTTTATCTTGAGACAACTAAATATCTCGAAAACTACAAATCCGATCAAAAAAAGTGGGTAATAAAAATTGTTCGTCTCGACGGGGGACATCCGATGATACCAAATTTGACTCCCCACCCCCACCCCCTAGGGGTGGGGGAAGGGGGAGAAAAAAAACTTAAATAGGAACCCCCATTTTTTATTGCAGATTCTGATTCCCCGGAAAAAACTACCCCTATTTCACCCCCAATTCGAGTCATTTTGGTCGATAGATGGCGCTGCATTTCTCAGAGTTTTCTCATTACTTGATGTACTTCCATTGCGTTCACATCGTCGCTCATTTCTCAGAGTTTTCTCATTACTTGATGTACTTTCATAGCGTTCATAACATCTCTGATTTATTTACTTCGTTCTGTTGCACGTGTCAATGAGAATGCAGGCTATAACGTTGCAAGAAAAAATTGAAATGGTCTACATTTATGGAGAATGTCGCAAGAATATCGATAATGCTGTTGATCTTTATGCTCATCGTTTTCCAGACCAGCCTCGATCGCGCGCTTCTTTTTACCGTATTATCCAACAGTTCACTCAGGAGGGAAGTGTGCACACAAACAAACGAAACCATCCGTTCCATGTTTCGTTGCATCAAGAACTTCACGGCAATGATTTCGATAATCGATTGACATTTTGCCGATGGTCGCTACAGAAAATACAAGAAGAACCCCATTTCTTTGCTCGAGTACTGTTTTCGGATGAATCCACTTTTACTAACCACGGCACCATTAATCGACACAACATGCATTATTGGAGTGTGGAAAACCCGCATTGGTTACGCCAAGTTGAACATCAGCGTCCGTGGAATGTAAATGTTTGGTGTGGGATAATTGGGGACAAACTTATTGGTCCACATTTTATCCATGGACATTTCAATGGGGAGAAATATCAACAACTCTTAGAGGACGTACTGCCAACATTGCTTGAAGACGTACCCTTAGACGTGCGACAAACAATGTGGTTTCAACATGACGGTTGTCCAGCACATTTTGCTGTAAGATCGCGGGAAGTGTTAGATCGTCTGTACAATCGTCGATGGATCGGAAGAGGAGGTCCAGTGCCGTGGCCTGCAAGATCACCAGATCTCACTTCGCCTGATTTTTTTTTATGGGGATACTTGAAGAATGAAGTTTACAGTGAAGTGCCAACAACGCCTGAAAACATGATTGAACGAATTACCAACGCTTGTCAAAAAATCACGCCGGATATGCTTCTTAGTTGCGTCGAATCATTCCAAGAGCGGGTAAATAAATGCATCGATGTCGGTGGTGATATTTTCGAGCACTTGCTTTAGAATTGTTGTTAGAAACAAACACGTGAGAGGCGAGGGGACTCACCAAAAACAAGCACCCCGATGGTGAGAGGCGAGGGGACTCACCAAAAACAAGCACCCCGATGGTGAGAGGCGAGGGGACTCACCAAAAACAAGCACCCCGATGGTGAGAGGCGAGGGGACTCACCAAAAACAAGCACCCCGATGGTGAGAGGCGAGGGGACTCACCAAAAACAAGCACCCCGATGGTGAGAGGCGAGGGGACTCACCTAAATCTAGCACCCCAAAGGGAACAGAAAATTACTACGTCCACGTCGTTGTTCCTGGGTAACGCAAAAAGTAATGTTTGACTTTCGCTATCTGCTAAAGAATTTGCATCAGTGCATTTTGAAATAATGTCCATTCCCATCCCTCAAGTTTGGAGGTGGGTGGTGTTATTGAATAGTTTTTGAAAAATATCAATCACATTAACTTGTATTTTGCTGATCTGATGTGTATTTCACGAGATATCCTCATTTTTAAATGAATTTTTGCTTATTTTGATTTTTGTCGATTGCAGCGCCATCTATCGACCAAAATGACTCGAATTGGGGGTGAAATAGGGGTAGTTTTTTCCGGGGAATCAGAATCTGCAATAAAAAATGGGGGTTCCTATTTAAGTTTTTTTTCTCCCCCTTCCCCCACCCCTAGGGGGTGGGGGTGGGGAGTCAAATTTGGTATCATCGGATGTCCCCCGTCGAGACGAACAATTTTTATTACCCACTTTTTTTGATCGGATTTGTAGTTTTCGAGATATTTAGTTGTCTCAAGATAAAAAACTCACCCTGTATATACCTGTCACGAATCGGGCGGCTCTTCTCTGGACCATCTCTAATGCCTCCATTAATCTCTTTTGATGGGGACCCCATACAGAGCAACAATATTCCAAGTGAGGCCTCACTAGTGACTTGTACGCAATCGATTTAACTTCCGGAGTGCATTGTTTTAAATTACGACCTAGAAATCTAAGCATACGATTTGCTTTCCCAATTACATTTTCGAAATGCTCATTCCACGACAAATTATTACGAATTGTTACACCTAGGTATTTAGCGGAATCTACCGTTCTAAGGACAGTGCCATTAATTGTATATTCAAAGCTAACTGGTGTCACCTTTTTACTTACACTCATGACTTGGCACTTTTTAGCGTTTAACTCCAACTGCCAGTCTTTACACCACGCAATTATTTTCATAATATCGTCTTGTAACAAAGCACAGTCGTCCTGGGTTGTGATTTCATACAATAATGCTAGGAGGTGACTTTAACTTGCCTGATATCGACTGGACTAATTACGTTCACGTTACTGGAGGCAGGGATAAAGCAGCTTGCGAAATCATTCTAGACCTCTTCTCAGATCACCATCTTGAACAGCTCGTAACTGAACCAACGCAATGCCTCAACGCTAACGAAAATATTTTAGATATAGTTGTTACAAATAGGCCCGAACTATTCACGGATATTTCTACCACCGCAGGAATAAGTGATCACAAAGCTGTAATTGCTACAGTAAAACTAACAACCACGCGCAGAAAGAGAAAAGAGAGGATCGTTTACAGATTCGAAAAGGCTTCAAATGAGTGTTTTAGAGCGTATTTGAGGCATAATTACCACACCTTCTTGGTAGCAGGAGGCACCGTTGAAGAGAGGTGGCATCGATTCCTACATATACTCGGGGAAGGTATGAACTTGCATATACCGAAACGGACAATCAGGGAAGAGAACGATCCCCCATGGTACACACGGGAGGTTAAAAGGTTACTCAAGAAGCAAAGGAAGATACATGCACGATCAAAAAGGACGATGCATCGGACTGATTTAGATAAGTTAGAGGAGATAAGGGGACGTGTTAAGAATGCGATGCGTGAGGCATTTAATAACTTTCGTGAAAATTCTCTCTCTTAGAGCCTCACTGAAAACCCTAAGAAATTTTGGTCGTATGTAAAAAAAGTTAGTTGTAGTGGGAACAATAAGCCAGTTCTAATAAAAGACGGACGGAGGTTGAAGACAGCCGCGACAAGGCTACCTTATTTAACACCGAATTCAAAAATTCATTCACGCAAGAAAACTTGGAAAACATCCCCACTTTACCACATCGTGTGGAATTAGAGATGGATCCGATAGAAATTGATAGCGTAGTAATTGTAAAGCAATTAAAACTCCTGAAGTGGGGTAAAGCGCCGGGTCCCGATGGTATACCGGTAAGAGTATTTTCTGAATACGCGGAGGATATTGAACCATTTCTGTGAGATATATTCCGTAAATCACTAGAAGAGATAAAAGTATCTTCTAGCTGGAAAATAGCCCAGGTAATTCCCGTTTTTAAGAAAGGAGATCGGGGTGATCCTAGGAATTATCGACCCATATCTCTAACATCGATCTGCAGCAGAATTCTGGAACATGTCATATGCTCGAACATAATGAAGTTTCTAGATGAGAACGAGTTACTTACACCATGTCAACACGGATTTCGGAAGAAGCGATCGTGTGAAACACAATTGGCCCTATTTTCCCACGACATAATGAAAGTTATCGATGCAGGTTCGCAAGTTGATGCGGTTTTTTGGGATTTTCAGAAAGCTTTTGATTCTGTGCCACACAACCGACTTTTAGCGAAGATTCGAGCTTACAGTATTTCGGCTCAGATTTGCGAGTGGATACGTGATTTTCTAACTGGTCGATCACAATATGTCGTTGTTGACGGGGAAGCCTCTTCTAAGATAAATGTTACTTCGGGCGTTCCTCAAGGAAGTGTAATAGGTCCACTTCTTTTCTTAATATTTATAAACGATCTAGGTGACAACGTCAAATGCTGGTTGCGATTGTTCGCTGACGATGCGGTTATCTATAGGGAAATAAGGTGCTCCGACGACTGCTTAGAAATTCAGCGTGATTTGGATGCTATTTTCGATTGGCGCCGTAAATGGCAGCTTACACTTAATTGCAAAAAGTGCAAGGCAATGCGGATAAGTAACAAGAAGAATCAGGTTGTTCACGAGTACAAAATAAACAATTCACCTGTTGACACGGTTGATTCCGTGAAGTATCTGGGGGTGATAGTACAAAGCAACATGAAATGGGACATGCACATAACTTCCGTCGTAGGCATGGCAAATTCTAAATTACGATTCATAGGTCGTATTTTGAGGAATTGTAATGCTCAAACAAAGGAGATAGCGTATAAAACACTAGTGCGTCCGCATCTGGATTACTGTTGTGGGGTTTGGGATCCGTATCGCAAGGTTCTGATTGACTCAGTTGAGAGAGTGCAGAGGAGAGCCGCTAGATTCGTGACTTGTTGTTACAGCCCTTATGAAAGCGTCACAGAATTGATACATAGATTGGGCTGGGATAGTTTGGAAGACAGACGACGTAGCTTGCGTTCGAATTTATTGGAGAATATACGAAAAAATTTAAATTTCGAGTGCAATGAAATACTTCTTCCGCCAACCTATTTAGGTCGCAATGACCGGAGGGATAAGATTAGAGAAATAAGATGCCGTACTGATACTTATATGCATTCCTTCTTTCCTCGCACTATTCGGGATCGGAATGGGCGGGCTTAGGATTGGTGCTTAGCACCCTCTGCCACCCACAATGTTTGTGATTTGCAGAGTATGGATGTAGATGTTGAAAGTAAGGCACTATTTCCGTTCATATGAGAGTAAGAGAGCTATACGTACCTACACAAAGTTAGAAACAACTACTAGGCTTTTCTTTGTTTCCGTAGAATTTTTGATGATTGCTATTGGATCTTATTAGTACGTACGGTATATAACTATGACACATTTCATTAAACCCCAAATAGTGGCTATGTATTTATCGGAATAAAAATTATCCAGTACACTAACCGATGGCATAAGCTGTTACTATGTACAAAATATTTCTTTAACTTTTACGTGATGCGCGCAAAGACAGACAAAAATTTACTATTATCATGAACCGTCTAATCAAAAAGGATAAATAGTATCCTACACCTTAATCGATGAAATTTACTGAAACTTTCCTTGTCATCCTTTATTCAGCTTTTGTGTGTTGCGTATACTGACAGATGGATTTTAATATTTTGTCCTCTGTCTGTTTTGACATTTCGGTTAATTTTTTAAAAATAAATTTTATATACAGTCACGACGTTTTTATGAGTTTATCGTATGTATAGATACGCTGCCCAATTCGTTGACTCAATTGGCTGCGGCACCGTGATGGTGTCCAGGACTGACATTTGGTTAGCTGGTTTGAGTGCTGGTGTTGGTAGGACTTAGCCGGCAAGGTAGGAGAGGTGGTGTTGCACAAGTCCCAATCACCAGATTGTGCACCAAATTCCGGGGTTAAACCCCAAAACTGTCCTCAGTACGTATGGGGGCGAGGTTGTACGACACTGTTGATGGAGATTTGTCCGTCGAATAGGGGCGTTAAGCCTGGCAGTCCCAAATGTGTCTTTTTGAAGAATAGGCCTGAATGTGCCGACACCGGGTTTACCCCCTCCCTTCTTCACCTTCCATTTTACACAACACAAACAACACGCTATACTGAACACACACGATCACAGTCATCCACACCTGCAATAACATATACGAATACACACTGGGGCAGGCAATGGGAATCCTCCCAGTCCATCTTCTCAAGAGAGATCCCATGGAGTGGATACATCCGCATGGTAACCGCCTATGCCCGGAATCAGTTATGGCATCATAGGAAGAAGATATATACGCATTGAGCATTGATAAATTGCAATCCAACATGTATCGCTGCTTCTTTTTTTTTTACTTATGGTTTTACGCCTCGTTACCGTCGAGATCATTAGAGGCGCGATGGGACTGGGGACAAGGAACAGGAAGGAATTTGGCAATGGAATTTTGAAGGAAGCATCCCGGCATTCGCCTGGAGTGATTTGGGGAAACCATGAAAAACTCAATTCTGGATGCCCGGACGGGGATTCGAATCGGCGTCCTACCGAATGCGAGGCCAGAACGTTAACCTGTTACCCACCACGCTCGGTAAAAGCTATCTGAAGATTCTTATATTAACTATTCTTCTATCTCTATATTTTAGACCTGACTTCTATAAAATTTCGAAAATCTTGTCCCATTTAACCTTTACGTAAGCATTAATTGTAGGTACACAAATGGCATGGAAAGCTCTCTGTCTTTCTTGATCCGCCTTTCTAGTATTAATCTCACTCAGAATCGTTTCTCTTGCACCCCAGTTTTTCCCAAACCTAAACTGATCTTCACCGAATCTCTCTTCTATTCTTCTGCTTATTATTCTGGTAAGTAATTATGGAATAATGGTAATTGTTAAACCATATTCGAAATGTTTTACACGTGCTGTCTTGATTCTTGTAGATCGGTAACAGAATACCGGTAAGTACGTTGACGGCGCAGTTCGTTCTGAGATAGGTCCCAGTTTTATGTCCCTTGGCTGTAGACTTCCACTTGTGGTCCCCTGACCACCCACCGAGCCAACACTCCCCTAAGCTTTGTCTCGCCTGGAACCCCTCAAGTCAGCACCGCCACAACCTGTCGAATAACATCTCTTTTCAAACGGACCACGAGAACTCATGTGGAACAATGGTCTCTTTAACAGAAATGTTATAATATTTTCGTGCATCATCATATGTATTGTATTTATGCACTTACAAAGAATTTTTTGATAATGTTACATGGGACAAAATGTTAAAGAAGTCATATCTAAAATATCGATTGGAAAATATAAAAGTTAAGTGACTGCAATAAAAGTATAGCATCGCAACATACAAGCATCAGTTAAAGAGGATGTGAGACGAGGTGATAGTCTGTCTCACAAACATTCAAATTTTATGGAGAGGAAGCGAAAGAAATGTTTGAATGTTGCTTAAGGGTTCAAGGAGAAACAATGTTGGTGATACTGTCCTGTTAGCAGAGAAGGCATGAACAACTTACTTGGGGAAGAATTTGGGCTATACACAGACAAAAGTTTTTAAGTGTAGTTGAAATTATAAAATAATATAATTAGGACTTATGTAGTACAATTAAAAAAAATAAGCTAATTTTAAAATTAGGAGCTTAAATTGCATCTGATGACAGTGTGAAGAACGATCTCAAGATAACGCTCTGGCCTCGCATTCAGGACGCGGGCATCCAGATTTGGGTTTTCCATGGTTCCTCCAGATCACTCCAGGCGAATGCAGGGATGCTTCCTTTAAGAGGGCATGACCGAATTCCTTCCAGTTCCTTGCCACTCACCCTTTCTACTTTCCGGCCTCTAATGACCTCGACTTCGACGAAGCCTATTAAAGCTATAAGCAAAAAATCTCAAGAGTAGAATAAGAAATTTCTCTTTCTCAAGAAGGTTCTTTTTTCTAGACATTAAGACAGTATTGTATATAAGGCACACAGCATTTTACGGCAGTGAAGTTGGGCTTTAGGAATACCAGAAAGAATCCAAACTGGAGCATTTTAAAAGTAACGCTATGGAATGTTGTTGAAAGTGGTCAGAAAATGAATATGTGCTGGACATGATTGAGGAAAGAAGTTTCTGACAAAAGGAAGAGAGAGGATGGTGACTTGTGGGACTGGTTAATTTGTTAGCGGAAGGAACTTTTGAAGGAATGGATTGTATAGAAGACAAAGATTTGAATATTTGATAATTGAAGAAGTAGGTTGTAGTGGATTTGTTGAGACAAAGAGGTTAGGAAGAAATAGAGGATTGTATCACTACAGTCGAGTGAGTGTTGACGCTGAAAAAAATTGACCACATGAAAAATTACGTATAGCATTTTTTGGTCAGAAGGATATTCAAAATTAAATTTCTTCTAACAGTTTCGTGCCATATTTAAGGAAGTAGCTTTAGTCACAACAAAAAAGTAAAGGCAAAAACAAAATAAATAGTTTCTATGCTACCCGAATTTCACCGCGTACTAGCATTAAATGTCGATGTTTCGACCTACCTGCTAAACAAAAAGAAAAAGGTAAAGTATGTTAAAAGTAAAAGCATCAGAATGTTGACTTTCGGCATTAAATACGGATCCTTAGATGTGCAGAAAGTGCTGGTCCGAATTTGACAATTACTACAATGTTCGCAAGTAGATAGTATATATACAACGATTTGTGATTTATAAAGATATTGCAACTGCACATAATAATCGTATGTACACACTTTATCATTATTCTTGGCCGCTGCTGAAAAATTCTATCACTCTTTATCTTGCAGAATCCTACATCAATGTCATCCTAAGAAACAGTAACGCAATACTGGCTCGTCAGTATTGCGTTACTGTTTCCTGGTATGACATTCCAGCCACTGACGATACCCCATACAATAAGGGTGAAACGCATCTGGCGAGTAAACATTAATCAATACAGATGTTAACAGACAGTGTTTAATTCATAATCATTTATTAAATACCAAGTAGCTAGTATTACTATATTACTAATGTACTCATTACATTACATTAACATCTCAAGATTACTTAGTTTCCAGTGTTTGTTGCAGATGTATAACTTCCTCATTTTAAATACTCCTATTGAAAATAAGAAACATGGAACGACGCATTGTTATTAAATTCCTTACAAAAAGAAACATGAAATAATACAGAGTTAGTGGGAAGATTAAAAGACATTTCGGAGAGTTATCTTTATCTTTATCAGGTATAAACATCTGTAAACGGAGATGACCCAGAAAGTGTCGGATATTCTTCTGTCGACGTCAGAATTCATTAACAACAAAAATATTTTATTCTCAAAGAATACATAAACTACCGGAAAATTATGCAAAATGATGTTTTATGTGACTTTGAATCAATTATAACTTAGAATTTAAACCCGTCAGTTTGTCTGATTGTGCTGAGGCTGGGAGGTACAGGAACCGGTCGTCCTGATTGCAGTTTTTGGCGGTTCCCGCAATCATGTAAGCGAATGCTCAAACGATCCCCAATTTCCGCCTCATAAACTCCACATGTCACAAATAAAAAATACACTTATACAGAGCACAGAAAATTACACGTTTCCCAGACAGATGGCAACACAAGATTAAGTACGCTAGGCCTGACAGGAACCGTTATCTGGCAGCAACTCCGCTCTCCCCCCTCCCCTACTCATTAGTGTCCACGTGATCTTTGGTGGCCGAATCGGAGGGAAAAAATTAAATTTATACGCAACTCGTACGCTAAGAAATACAACAGATTTGTGATTTTTAAAGCATACAACCACTTTATATCGTTGTAGACAAAGAATACGGTGGAAAATATTAATTAGATGGTGATTATGCTTCAGCGTGTAACGTGAACTTGATGCCTTATCTCAGTGACACAAAATGACTATTGATGTATTTTTTGAGAAGAGTAATTAAATGCGTATAATGGAAGAATAAAAAATCGATCATGTATGCGAATCAAATAGGTGTTTCAAGCTGCGCAACAAAATATTATATGAATTACGTGCAAAGCAAAATACAATTAGATTAACAAGTTACTCCCTTCATAGGGGCAGCTAATGTCAGAAGAATTTGGAAAGAAGCTTAACAGGAAATAAACGATATGACATAATTATTATTACAACAGAGTTATAATTATAGGTTTGTAACTGTATTTAATACGGCACTGCTTTGGAATGAATTTAGTATTTCAACATTTTTGTTTTGATATATCCTCCCATAAAACTTGTATATTCCAATATCATTACCCTGGCCATTGTTCCATCTAATGTTTACGAAAAAAATCTACAGCTGCAATCACACCTCGATCCGATGAAAAATCCTGAACAGCAAAGAAGATTTTGAATTCTGAGATGAGTAAATATCTATGGGAGCTACTCTCGAAACAAAATGTGTGATCCAACATTTACTAGTTCAAACCCTTGAAGATTGTCATAATGAAAACTTTTATTTTTTTCTGAAATCCTTGTCTTCGCTTACGAATTTCGTCGTCTAGTATGTTTAAAACATTGCAATATTACTCTGCGGATTTTGTTGTTTTATGCTCCTGAATGTAATCAATAAATAGTTCTTGTGAGACTTTTATAGTAAAAACTGCTTCTGTTCACTGTTGTAACCGGTGTTTCGATCATGCTGTGTACGGGTGAATCGCAACACAGATTTGGTTTAATTCTTGTGCAAACACTCCAAGTTATGTTCAGAGATTTTCATATAAAATCATTTTTTATCTGCTGGAACTAAGGAGGTTTCCATTTTCACAAAGCTTTTTCATGGCAATTATCCATGCAAAATATACCCCTTATGTTCTTTTGAAATACCGGTACTTACAACGTCAGCAGTTGTATGCAATTAAATTCGCTGGACATCTAACACCATATCATCTACTTGTTAAATGATTTCTGCTGTTTTTGTTTATTCCTTGCCTTTACAACTCGTCTAGGTCATCATTGATACGAGAGGATTGGGGACCGGAAACGGCAAGAAATTCGACCAAGAACTTTTTAAGGAAGCATCCCGGCATCCGCTTGGAGTTATTCGGGAAGCACGGGAAACCGAAATCTGGATGGCAGGATGGGTATTTGCGTTCTCAATGCCAAGCACTAGCGCTACCGCTCACGCACCAAACTCAAATGATCTGTGCTATTGATCTGGAGTCTTACACATAGATCATCTTAAAAGGGTGGTAACGCCTTGTTCAGATTAAGCAGCGCATTGATGAAAATGAAGGAAACATTCTCCACAACCGATTACAAATTTTGAATGAATTTCATTTATGCGGTAATCTTAGTTTACAAAAAATTTCTTCACTGCACAGTATTGATTTTTATCCATTTTTAACAAATATATACAACTGTGATAGAGTAATGTTTCACACCACCTCAAACTGCTGTGCTTTAGTTTCCACAGTTTAGCGACGGCTCACCAGGCAGTTCTGTTGTTGAATAGTCCCAGCTCGTTGAGCCATGTCGAAACTCTGTGATCTGGTGGGCTTGGCTGTAGTCGTACCCGAAAAGAACTGGCCTGTTGCAGTATGTCAAAGTACCGTTAAAATGTTGGCTGATATACCGCCGTCACTGTTCGACAAGTCTAATCTCATCTATTAGACCAAAACACCACTCCTTTCTGCCTATAGTGCGTTCATTTTTAATTAGCGGGTCAAGGTCACTCCACGTCACCCCTTCTCCGCTGAGCTTACCCCTACATGCGCCGTCGTGCTCGCACAAAATACGAGTAATTCAGAGGCCAGCTCGCAGGGGAAGTATGAAGTGAGGCGAGGGGCAAAGGGAATGTGACCTTGAACCGCCAGTTCTGAGTGAACGGACTATAGTAGAAATAGTTGATTTATAACTTAATACCTTCAACCATCGGCCACTAACTAACATTACTAGGCTGACTGCAGTTTCTCTTAGGTAATGGAGGTTACATTTGCACAAAAATGAAATTACTGGCGACCTCACTGTATTTTATTCGCTCTCAGAATATTCTTCTGGGAGTGACTTCCAGATTTTCTGAAACTGCAAACTAGTAGAGCTTTGCCTGTGCACTATTAATCTTCTGGCTTGTCTCATGATTAACTGTGGATCTTGGCTGCTAATCGTGCACTGTGTCATACATAACTATTGATGTCAGACACGTGGCCCTGTTGTTAATCGTGCTCTCCCAGGCTCCGTCGTTATATTTATCAACTCTGTAGGAGCAATTGTTCCCAGCTGGTGCTTTTCGATAATCTTTGCATGATGTGAGTTATCTATCTGTTGGTGAAAAACCAACAGTGATCTTCCTTCCCCTCTCCCCGGCCTCTTAAGATTAGGAAGCTACTTTGTTTACTCATTTCGGCTGGATGTAGTTGACCTCCGTCAGCAGGAAAGGAACTTGAGTGTGTTCCCTTAAATCCGACGTTATCAGCATTAACACTCAAATCGGTAAGCAGCGGGATTATTGGGAGAGTGTCGGACATTTATTTAACAAATTTTAATAGTATTATGCAGGGTCACTATACCACACTAATAAATTACTCGTCTGAACGTGTTGCAAGATATTCTTCTTCTTTGGATGCCATACCCTTATCCAAGTGTAGTTGGTTACTGCAGGGAAAGGGAGAGCTGTATGCCCCTCCATGCCAACGTACCGGGGAGATGAAACTGGAGTAAACCGGTAATCCTACCGGGTATAGGGTACTTACAGTTTAACGTCGAATCCAAACAACTGAAGCTTTCTAGCGCACTTCACATTACGCAGCAAGCTGTTCGAGAGGTGAATGTCATCTTAAGGACCTTTGAAAATCCTCGCCGAGACAGGGATTCGAACCCGGATCCTTTCGATCTCCAGTCAGACTCCTCAACCACTGAGCCCTGCCGTTAGGTAATACCGCCTCATCAGGGGCAGATCCAGGATGTTGGTTTGGAAGGGGATTGAGCGGACTTTGGTTTGGGGGGGGGGCTTGAGTGGGGCAAAGGGTAGTATTTATAGTCTCGTTTGGCCTCGAATCCGCATAGCTAAAAAAAAAAGTCTCCAAAATTGCAATGTCAGGAAGGACCTAGATACTTTTGGGAGGGGGGCTTGAGCCCCCTAGCCCCCTAGCCCCCCCCCCTCCTGGATCCACCCCTGCGCCTCATATTGTATTAAACGATGCGTATACCGTTAGATTCATTACAGGCTTAGGAAAGAAATCCTCCACGGACGATTGAAGGAATCATCACCTGGAGTGATTTCTGAATACCATGAAAAAACGAAACCTAGATGTGCGGACGGAGATTTGAAACCACGTCCTCCCAAATGCCCGAGCGTTACTGCTCACGCACGATGCTATGTCGTATAGCGAGGTTTGTCGTGGAATCTAACAGCACGGAATTTACTGGAGTCCCGGAAAGAAGATGACTAACGCTATCCTGGTGCCTTGTAGCAAAGACGTAATTTCATCGAAGACGGGTTATGGAAACATAGTTAAAAAAAAATATCAGTACCCGTTCCTCCGGGTGGGGAATACGCCAATGAGCCACCATCGTAAAAAAAAAATCGCTTTTCATAGTGTTTTCTTTTTCCTCGCACCAATTTAATTATGCGAGCCACGTACCTTAGTAAAGCGCCTCACTACGAACATGATGGTCGATGTTCAGATCCAGATGAAGCCTTTTTTCCTTAAAGTTGGATGTTCCCACAGGCTCTTTGTTCATTCTTTCGGGCGGAATCTTCTAGCGAGGTAATTTTGTAATTCTGTATGAGTACCAGTTTGATGAATAATCACGTTTACCTTTTATGTGTTATTAGCCTCTTCACCTCTGCCTTCGCACCGCGCTTAGTTTATGAGTGCTATGTTTGGGGCTGGCACTGGTTCGATATCCCATCCACCATGATTGAATTTCTTCTAGTTCCTTGCCTAAATTCCTTTCCTGATTATAATTAGTTCTACGTCAAAGGCACGTAAAAAATCGATCTTAGCAGTCAACTTTACTATCTGTTTGATATATTGTCCCTTTTCATTGTGTACCATGCACAATTCTCAGTAAGATTCGTGTTGCTGGACACTGGGAAATACAGTGGTCTGGAGTTCAGGCTCAGCTTTGCTGATTACGGTTTGTAAACAGGTTTCCTTCGTTTCCCATACGAATTCCAATATCTTATTACTGCAATGTTGGATAATAGCTGCCTGCTGTATTTCAGAACTAATAATTCGATGGCTGATGCTGCACGAGACTGATATTGTGGGACAAGGATTGAGGAAGGAGTCACCAGGCATTTAATTCACCCAACTATCCCAACATTCTCTTTGAATGATATCCGAAAGCAGCTATAAACATAGGTCAGGACATCGGCTTTAGCACTTCCCAAATCTGTACTCTGTTCGCACTTAATAAGCTGATTCTTTTTACATTTATTATGATGTCTTACCTAATTGGAGACCCCTCCGTAGATACTGACAATTATCATTCTTGCTTTAATCATATTATGTTGCATTAAGTCATCTGCGAACAACATAACTTCTGTCTATAAACCTGGAACAGAATTGTTCATTAGAATAACGAACGGCAACTGTCCCATTACATCGAACCTAATGGATGAGTGGTAACGCTCTGGCCTTGCATTAGGGAGGACGCAAGTTCAAATCCCCATCAGGTCATCCAGATTTCAGTATTCTATGGTTTCCCGACATCATTCCCGGCAAATGCCGGGATGGTTCCCTCAACAGGCCATGGAGGAATTCATTCCTGTTCCTTTGCTCCAGTCCTTTCCCACTTCTAACAACCTCGACGTCCACGAGGCGTAAAGCTATAAGGAAACAGTACCCTGTAACGCTACTGTTATCATTTCCAGTCTCCTGATATTGCGTTTCCTGATTGTTACCTCGTAGAAATTTCTCCACCTAACATGTCACATTTATGCATTACTAGCATTTGAAGCAGCTTCGCCAGCGTGGACCTAAATGTGTGCTCGAATGCACGTACGTTAAATGTTTAGACCTTCCAGCGGTGGTAAAAAGTGTGGTTATGTTGAAATGCAGCCTGGGCCAGAATGAGAAATAACATTCTGTATTACAGCATCAGATACGATGAATTTATTTCTTAATATTTTATCGACCTTGAGTACGAAAAGGGGGAAAAAAATTCCTAAATGTCATGTAAGAAGTATCCACGGTCGTAGCTACTTTCACATGTCGCGGTTTCCTCCAGCTCTCTTAAAGGTGTGATTCACGTTTTCTGTATATTTTAAGGTACTATATTTCAGAAAACCAAAGAAATAAATAACCTAAGTTACATAGTTGACAACAATATTAACAGAATAAAAAAAAAAAAAAATGCTGTGTTTATTTTTGATGTAGTGTGATGTTTCGTGGTTATTTGTTCAGGTTAAAAAAAGTGTGCTTATCTTTGATGTAGTGTGATCTTAGGTTCATATCTATTAAGTATACTAACAAATTATTATTTATTGTTCCGTCCACCATTCACGTAGAAGGATAAGAAATAACGCAGTTTTTAAGCAAGCTTCTAAGCTTTCAAGCTGTGAAAACTCACACAAATCAGTTTGGTAGTTTTTTCGTGAAACCTTATCAAGGAAATCCCTAGGAAGCTGTCACTTTCAGGTAGATACGTAGGCGCCGGCAGGATTACTTTAATGGAGGTGCATCTGTTTTTTTTATATACATTTTATATAACATTTATTACTCATTAACTATGGATACTCAATTTATTAACAAAGTGTGAAGCAAATTTGGACAACAACCTAGGCGCCTTAATTTAATAATAAAATCTTTGTTTCTTAATCTTTTTGTGTGTATTTTCTTTCATAGCAGGAGAGGTGCAAATGCACCCCCTTGCACTCCCCTCCTGGCGCCCATGGATATATATTGTGACAATAGCATATTTATAAAAGGCAGTCGTCTTCCTAATTAAGAGAATGAAGTCTAGTCCCTGTGGCGAATGTGTAACTCCTGTCGGGCATAAGGTAGGCTACAAGAAGAATTATCAAGTGATTTGGTGATGATATTGCCCTGTTACGAGATAAGAGTTAAGATATCGAGATATTTCTGAATTTTAATGAAAAATTTGCAAAATAATTTGGACTAAACATAAACAGAAGCAAGATTAAGGATATGCAAGTGCAGCTGATGACATAACAGCAGCAGCAGACTAAATGTTGAAGAGATTAGCTGAGGGTAGGAACAAATGCTATGTGTACAGTTACCCAGCGCGGTGGGTGAGCGGTAACGTTCAGGCCTTGTATTCGGGAGGACGTGGGTTCGAATCCCCATCCGGCCATCCAGCTTTCGGTTTTACGTGGTTTCCCGAAATCACGCTAATGCCTGGATAGTTCCTTTAAAATAACATGTCCGAATTTCATACCGTTCCTTGCCCCTCCCCCCCCCCCCCCAATTCTTTTACCGCATCTAGTTACCTCGACGAAAAGCCCGAATGAAAAAAAGTACTCTTGTTACGCTTAGAAACTGTCTTGAAATGTCAGTTTTCTATAGAAGCAGGTACTAAATGTAACTGTAAAGCAAAAAAATAAACCATACGAGTGTGATATAGTCAGTGATTTCATAGTTCATATGTGTGTGGCAAAATAAGAATTGTGCACCTTGTTAACAGTGTGGAGATCTAACAAAGAAAATGCATTCGTTATAATATGAAGAGGAGGCGGGTTCCTCTGCAAAGAGATGAATTTATCTGACATTGGGTCGTTACTAAAGAAAGAAAAGGAAGTTTGACTTTGTGAATTTCAATAAATGACACCAGCATTCCCTTACGACAATTCCCGTTAAAAGTGTAAACCTTAATTTAACAACCTTTTTTTTTTAACGTTTTGGTGACATTACCGATGTTTTTCGTCGGTAGTGTAGGTTGGTAAAGACACTTAACAAAAATGCAATAACAAAAAGCAAAACGTGCAAATTTTGTCGCACAGTTAAAATGGCCCATTAATAACAGAATGATTTGGATGATATCCCAGTACTTGTTTTCACATTTTGTTATTTTCTCTTGAGTCAAATAGAAATGATTTGTCGTCTTCGTATCTTTTTGAAAATTTGACTTAATTTTATATTGTGCTGATATTTTTCTCACAAGTGTTTATCTCACAGTGAAAAGTGCTATTATAGATTTCAGCATAATTATCTAAAAGGAATACCATACTAATGTTGGTATAGAACAACTAAAAATAGAGAACCAGCAACTGGAAGCGTTAACATGTGTCACATAGAATCGACAAGAGACTGATGCGACTGAAAGGTCACATCATCGTCATTAGTTTTATTGGTATATGAAATAGGGAAGCACTTAATGATTAGATTTTTTTTATTGGGGATGTAATAGGATGGTTTCGTTACAGTGTTTGATTCACAACCTTCAAATCTCCAGTTTCCAGTGTGACAAAATGAATTACTGCACTCTCATTCCCTGTCTGGTATTCTGTTTTGACGATTGACACAAATCATTCGGCGGCAACACCTTTGTCACGTTCTTTTCGTGACCAAGCCTGCCGCAGTTTATTTCATTTTTTCAATACTTTCATCCATGATACGTAATTGTTTGCATTTTTTTCTTTCCTTCGTTTTTGTGTGCTCCTCGAAGTAAATGCCATTAAAGGCGGGAAAGGACTGAGAGCAAGGAACTATGAGGGATCCATCCCGGAAATAGCGTGAAGTGATTTCGGGAAACCACGGAAAACCAAAATCTGTATCGCTGGACGCGGACTCCCGAATGCGAGGCCAGAACGTTACCGCTTCCTCACCACATTCGGTTTATTGTTTGTGACTGTTTCTTGCATACTCTCCTGTTTGTTTTGTTTCTTTCGTCAAAGTCGTGAAGCTAGGTAGAAGACAAAGAAAGCTACTTTTTTATAGCCTGAGATGCGAACATTGTTTATGATGACACACCTGTAAGTCGCAGTAAACGGAAACACGGCGCAGGAGTCAGATTCATAACAGTGATTCACAATAGCAGTTTTTTCACTGACTTCATTTACTGCTAGTATGTCTTTATCCTCTTCCAGGAGCGGTAACATTCGGGCCGCACGTTCTGAAGGACTGGGTTTGACTACCGATCCGGCATTTCACGTTTTCCCGTATTGATTCCAGGCAAATGCCGGACTGGCCCCTTATGACCTATTTCCTTCTAATTCCAATTCCCTTTTTTTTCTATTTTTCGTTGCATATGGCTTACGCCTCGTCGACTTCGACATTAGTAGAGGCGGGAAAAGATTGAGGCAAGGAACCGGAAGGAATTCTGCTGTCGACTTTTTGGAGGAACAATTCCAGCATTGGCCTGGGGTGATTTTGGGAAACCATGAAAACCCCATATCTCGATGGTCGGACATGGATTCGAATCCGCGTCCTCCCGAATGCAAGGACAGAGCGTTACTGTTCACCCACTACACTCGGTGCCAGTTCCTACAGTACTTCTCTAATGACTTCATCAGCGACGAGCCGCAAAGTCCGAATTTAAATAATAAACACAAAATTTGCGGGGACTTGCAGTAAAGTGATGGCGCCTTAATCCAACCTTCACATTTATGAGTACGGCGTTGTTTGTAATTTTATGATTAGTCTGCTTTATCTCTTATGGTTGAAGGGTGTAGTTTTGGCTTCCCTTTCGGGAAGGCGCGGGTTCGATTCCCGATCCGTCCATCATAATTTCGCTAATGATTCCTAGGTATCCCAGATAACATCCCGTTTACTAAGCTTTCGGCTGCCTTTTGCAAAGTTACTGTATTTTCTTGTTTTTCAGTAGGTAGCGTCAAGCGTCGTGGACTACTAGCACGATATCTTCGTTGAAGCCGTTGCTGTTTTCCAATATATTCCAATGCCTCCTTCTCTCGTCTGGTCCGCCACTGACCGTTTCTCGACGGCAGCTTTGTATCTTCACATTTAATCTCGTGCCCAGCGTAGATCGCATGCCAAACCACAGTGGATCTGTCGCTGTTGGGGGCGTCCATTAATTACGTGAGGTGTTTTTCCGGAATTCCCGACCCCTCCTCCCCATCTGCTGAGATTTCGTGAGATCTGGTCGTAACTCCCCCTCCCCCCACCTATAGAAAGATGTGAGATTTTGGCGGAGATCCTCCCCCTGCTAACTGACCTTTTTTTTTAATTAACTCTGCCATCCTTCCAGTATTTAAAAACCTGACGTGAGATTACTGTTGACCCTCCTCCCCCTTGGTGATTTTCGTGATATTTCGCCGGACACCCCACCCCCCTATTTTACCTCACGTAATTAATGATTAATGGACGCCGCTTTGTTTTGTTTGTAGTGGCGGATATGTTGTCAAGTCTATCGCCCACAGTGCGACCGTCTCATCGATAAAAACACCGATGCAACTGCAGGAATTTCATTAACACCAGCGAGCTTTCGGTGTAAATGTTGTTCTACGCTAGTTAGTGACTGACCAAGCTTTCAGTGTGTCTTATAAACTGTTGATACCGTACCTCCACCCGCTTCACCAATTTTCAGTTCAGTTTGAGACTCCTTGTTCACACCAAAGAAAGGTGAACTTCCGTCACAAAATAGTGTTCTGGTTAGATATTGAGTCATGGGACACGTTGACGTCGTCCATGGGTTTTTTAGTTCTTAGAACCCTCCATGGCGCATTTGACCAGCCAGGCGTTTACATAGCGGATTTTTAACCGCTTGTACGTGTTCAGTTTGTAGCGGGTTAAAGTTTCTAAAATTAAAAACAATTTAAAAATAGCTGCATGAGTGAAATAATGATAGGTAACGAACATTTCATTGGTAGAAGCGAGACCAGTTTTATGGAACAAAAGATTTGATATTTTTAAAGATCGGGACACTACCAGGAACATTTTGAAAGAGGTGGGTCTTGAAATTAGAAACGAGTTTGACGAATAGCAAGATGAAGAAAAAATGTATTCTTAAGTAAACTTCTAACCATTTATGCACATAAATTTTTACAGATTCAACTAGAACTTAAAGAAACGGTGTCAGATGTTATAGACAGATTTTGATATTTTACGCTGTACAGCTGTTGGTCTTACATCTTCGACATTTGTCAAGGAATACTTTCAACACTAGACAAAAAAAAAAAAAAATCATACGGTGTTCCTTACATTGTTTGGATTTAGACCTCCTCATGTTGTTTTCCTTCAATATCTTCCAGCCTTCCAGCCCTGTGATTGACCAAATACCCGTCTGTGTCGCTTGCCCTTCATTTGTTATTGTGTATTCCAAATGAACACTTGATGTCACTGACAGCATTTCCACGGGTTAAATACAATTATTGCGCTGGGTATTTCTCCTTCGAATGCTATCTATTAGTTTCCCAAGTAGTTCAAATGACAAAACAGACCTCCGGAAATAGTTCAAAAAATTTGATGTCGGCATTCCCCAAACACTCAAAATATTCCGTTAAAAGTTTCAAGGTCTGCTCTGCTTTGGTTGAATTAATGGATCGAAATAAGGAGATGTTTTTCTTTTGCCTTTTTCTTCAGCAATGGAATAGCCTTAAAAGGAACATTTTTTGTCGGTTTATATGTATTCTTTGAATTTAACTACCGTGAGTCAGGGTTACTTGGACCCGCTTTTAGCGATATTTCTGATCAATCCTTATTTATATTCATACATATAGAATGATTTCTTTACTTTATACTTATAATTTATAAAGAATACCTGTAAATTAAGAATTTAACCTTTAACTTTGATTTATTTGATTTTTAAAATTCTTGATTTTTTTTTTAATGGTTTCAAGTAGACCTTGGATTGGGTTACTTGGACCCATGTTTAGTTTACATATAATAAAGCATTGTAATCGTTTGTTGGGTTCATGTAGGACATAGGATCTGAAAAAATAGAATTTAATCAATGAAGAAATATATTTTCCAGAACATTACAGTTACAAAAACGGAAAATTACATATTGGTTCTTTATCTAGACATTTTCTTTGATTGACTGGACAGAAAATATTCCCCTACTTAGCATTTTAGGAGGATCAATCTTTTTTTTAATGTCACTCCACTTATAATGTAGAACGTCTTTAACCTCTGGCGATTTCCAACCTTTTAGAGTGCGTTGCATGCACTCAACAACCGCACCTTCTTCATCAATATTTGTGATGATGCCGGGAAATTCCTTTTTCTCCCACAACACTATGACGAAATTGCCTTCGACTAATGTTTCTTTTAGTTCATTTTCCTTATCCTCGATGATGTTTTTACCTTGATTGAAGAGTTTATTCTTCGCTCTAACTTCACTAGCGTCACTAGTTGACGGCAAATCTACAAGCTCCAAAGGATCAAATTCACTGTTCAAAAAACTTAACTCTCTTTCTCTCGACGATTGGAGGCTGAAATCATCTGCATCTTCAGACGATGATTCCCAGCCTCTTTTCGTTTGCTTTTTCTTGCGGTTTGATGTGAGCTCCTTATTATAAGATTTCTCTATTTGTCCTTTCCTCTTATTGGATTGATTGGATGTTTTATCCTCAATTGAATCATTGACATCAGTGATACTAATGCTTTTTCCGGCTGGGACTTGAAGTTTCCTCTTTTTCGTGGGACGAGTCTTAACAAAATCCTGACGTTTGCTTTCAAGGTGTGCAATAAAAGCGTCTGATACTAACTCGAGGCTGAAATTAGCCACGCGAATGGTGGGTTCAAGTAACCCTAGAATTAGGCTTCAGGCTCCCTGTCGCAGATTTTGTTATAAATATCTTAAATAACTATTGATGTTGACAATCTTTGGTTGAAATTACATTAGTAAGAGGTCTGACAATAAAAAAATGCACTTACCTAATTTCAACAATGAATTGTATGCTTTGAAAGCATAAAAGTTGTCCGGTAGAAAATTCTGTGCACGTTGCTAGGCAACATCGTAACCTCAACTAAACTCAGGAAGTAACTTAGATAACCATGTGGATAGCGCTAGAGTCTGCAGAATGCTTCTACTCAGCGGGGAAACTAGGAACTACGTGCATCTCCTCAACAAATAAGTACCCGAGAGCGATTTTATCATTTTATCGTAATGGGCTCAAGTTACCCCCTAGGGTCCAAGTAACCCGGAGTCACGGTATTTAAAACCTAAAGATCAATTAATGAATACGAGAACAATTAAATTGAATCACCTTCCTGCATTTGGCACCACATAGGCATCCATCGTCCTTATTTACCAGCTCATCGAGAAACAGTAATTGTCCATTTTCTTTTACTTCCATAGTGATTTAGATTCTGGGCTGGACACTGTTCAAGTGATGTAAAAACACCTTCAGATTCTCGAGACCATGAACTCAAAAGGTGCAGATTCTCGAGACCATGAACTCAAAAGGTGTTGTTAAGTACCTCTGTTTCGAATACTTCCTGGACGAGGTTGACGGCTACAGATGGAAAGTGGTGGCCCATAACCGCATCTTCAACGTCAGTATAAAGTTGAATCCCGTAACGGTAAAATGTTCAGTTTGTCAGCCCATTGGGTCACGGAATTCTGCCCCAAGTGAACATTTTTCCGGTACGGAAGTCAACTACAAGCTGAAGTTGAAGATGCGACTATTGACTCATCAATTTCGCCTATAGCCGTCTTTTAATGGAAGCATTGAAACATAGTTGCACAGCAACTCCTGACTAAAACCTGCCTTCAACCATATTTGTCTCGTCTCCTTTATGAACCTGTGCTACGATGTGACACTTCCAGCAGTCTGTAGCTTCCAGAATTGATGAAAATATTTTTACCCTAGTTTAAATGTATTGATCGTTTTATTTTTTCTACTGTTTCTGACTTTTTGGGTCCAAGTTTTTAATCTCAATGCCCAATTTCGCTGTGAAATTTTATTTTTATAATTGATTATTTGTTTTCAGTTTTCATTTTTAATGCTTTAGTCCAGGCATTTTAGTTTCCATTTTATCACAGGTACATACGTACATCACTCGTGCAAACATTAGTATTGGTTCTGTTTTTTGACTCTTAAGAAAGTAAAAAGTGTAATTTATACATTTCATAAGTAATACCTATTGTTATATGATACTAAACGCGCGCGTGTGTGTGTGTGTGTGGGGGGGGGGGCAGATTATATAAAACGTTTGCAGCAAGTTGCTGGTCGTCTGTAAGTCAGAACTTTACACATTTTGTGGATATTTTATTGCCAAAGTATTCAGTTTTTGTTTTTACTTCAATTTTCGGTGTCACACTATGTACAATTGACAGACTCGAAAAATAAATTGTTCCCTTGCTGAATTCAGTTATATCCTTCACAGGTATCCATGTTTAGTTCGTTTAAAGAGTCAAAGAAAACCGTATCTGAGTTTTCAGCAGAGGAAATATGCAAACAGGGATAGTTAACTTATCAGCCACATATTTTTTCTTCCCCAATCGTAGAAAACGTGATTGTCCTCTGAGATTCCGCTTCTGTTAAGGACTTTCCAGATCCTGTGAATAAAGCCTGTAGCACTGCAGTGAAGTAGCACGTGTTGGCCTTCACCCCGCTTTTTCCCCACCCTGTGCCGGACCAGGCAACACACATCTGTAACAGATTCCTTTAAGCTCCAGACTCTCGGGTTTTCACATGATTTTTCCTCGTTACTGGCGTTCATATCAAGTGGTTTGAACACAGGTTGTGGAACTATTCGTTACTGGCGATTTAACCATCATGGTAGGAGAGATGGTGGAGCTCTATTCTTCATCATTAGATTGTGTCTCTATATTGCTTATGGAGTGAACGCTTACGACACGTTTACATAGTTTGTAAGATTTTATTCATTTTGCAGCTGTTATTTTGTAAGGTAAAGGTTACGGGGTTCTACGGCTTCCAGCAGGATTTGCGGATGTACAGCTGTGTATTCCCATTACAACCTTTTTGGCACTATAAGGGATGTGACGGGGTCAGCGCCACGTTCCAGCCATTCTTTGCATTCTACCGGAGTTTCCTCCATTGTACTCATTGCCGAATGGGCCTGGGAGTCGTTTCGAACGTTCAACTTCAAATAAAAATGTTAAACTTTATGGGGGGTCCAACCACGGCAGTTCGGGCTCTACCGCCGCTACGCGGCCCCTGATCTGTAATTTAGTACAGATATAAATAATTTCCCGGCTTTTCTGTCGCGCCAGTCCTTTTTTTCTTTTTTTTGCCGATGTTTTCAATCACAATTTGGGAGATTCTTCAAGGCTCTTGATGTTTATTCGTCCGCCGGACGTGGGCGTTAAATTTGGCGGTCTCTGTGCGTCCTTCGTAATAGTAGGTGTGAATAGTCCGGCATTGAGTTTTGTACTCTCCTTTCCATCATTTCTTATCCACAGCACACTTAAGTGAATACATACACCGTCACATCCGCACAAACAATAACACTTATGGACACTATTCATACAGGGAAATACAAGAGGAAATCATCAGGAGATTGCTGCGAACGGGCGTACCCCCCATGGTCACCATCTACGCCCGGACATCGGTTACGTCACACTTATGGAGTTTCTAAGGTTCCTTAACTACTGAATAAAAGACGGAACGCCTACGGATTCACTCATTTGTGTCATCGTCATAACACGATCTTAAAGTAAAATATGTAAAAACGTGGGGGGTGAAAATAATTATAGAGATGTAGACCCGCCAGTGTGGCTAGAATGGGACCAGATTCGAGTTCGCGTCCCCCTCGTACCTGACTTCGGTTTACCTAGGGGAATGCAGGGACGGTCTACAATATCCGCCACATAAACTACACATTTCACAAACAAAAGCACACATATCATCTAAAACCTAAGTTACACGAATCGCAGACTGATGGCAGCACTTAAGCTCCCCTCCATTGCTCCAGGAACTGGACGATCCTGGTTCCAACCACCCGGTGGAAACACTGAACTGATATTAATTACAAGCCATGATGAACATCAAGGCTTTTCGTGATCTGATAGGGTCCATTTGCAAATAGTAAAAATAATAACAACTTTAGGGGTTTAAGTGGCGAATTCAATGAAATATGTTCTTTAGGTATGTTCATGGATATGAAATCGAAGCTGGCAACCTAGCGAATATTAAAATGTTTGGATGTTTTTATTTTATTCCGTAATATGAACTAGGTTTTTCGAATATCCATAAAATACACAATTCCCCCTTTGTTGCTTGAACTACTGATCAGAAAGTTCTTTAAAAATCAACAGTGATACGTAGCTTAGTGAAAAACTAAAAAGATCTTTTTGGAGTTGACAGTTGTCGCAAAATAACGAGTAATATTAAGATAATTCTTGTCCACAAAAAATCAAATGTATTTTTCGATAGGGAATTTCCTGAATCGGGTAATACAAATGTCGTGAAAAAATATTTTTTCACAAATTTTAAATCTACTATATTTTTGTCCACAGAATTTTCTTGTATTAGATTTAAGTGTACCATTTTAAAATTTCTCAAAATGAACGATAAATTCTATTTAAAAAATCACTTGTTACTGGTTAAAAAAATAATTTCAATTCAATTTAATACAGTATCTGTGTAGGCAACCCGCTGCGGCAGAGAATAACTTCGAAGTGATGGGTAATTTGTTTCTAATATCGTTTTACCAATAGTGACTCATCGAGCGTGGTTTGTGAGCGGTAACGCTCTGGCCCCACATTCTGGAGGATGCGGGTTCTAGTCTACGTCCGGCTGGTCAGATTTTGGTCCTTCATGGCTTTCCAAAATCATTCCAGGCGTCCGCCGGGATGGTTCCTTCAAAAAGGCCATGCCTGAATTGGTTACCGTTCCATGGTCCCAGTTCTTTCCCGCCACTAATGTCGACGAGGCGAAAACCAGAAGCATAAAAAAAGACCTGTATATCGTCTATATAATATTTTATCACGTCATTCTGTTTATCATTATTTTGCTACCAGTGCAACACGTGATAGTTGTACGATTAAAGGTGAAATTAATTGAAGCGTTCGTACTGTCACACTTTGGTTACTGTCACAATTTATTCAAAGACCAAATTCAGAGAACTCTGGTCGCCTAGAATTGCGTGCGTAAATTTTGTATGCTGCGTTTAGCTGCATGACGTCATAAAGCGGTTTTACGAGCAAGTTAAGAGACACTCCCCGGAAATCGTCGGCAGTCCCACACGCTCTCTCTTCTTGGCGGTATCCTGACTTATACCACGTTGTCATACCTCTAAAAATACTTCTGCCGCATTTTCCATCATGTATTGGCTGGAAACACGCCAAACTCTACCACAACATATGGAATAGGTTCCATAGAACCTAGAGAAAATAGATGAAAGTCAAATCAGGGTGAAGTTGCTAGCTATATACTTGGTGTTCACTTACCTATACGACTTCCACTGTACAAATCTTCTGTAAGTATTCGTATTACTTTGATTATTTATTTTGTATTTGCTTTTTCATGCCTGGTTTCATGTATGTTATTTTCATTTGTTTTAAATGTTTTTAATAATGTTGTTATATTACCTAAATAATAGAAATAATTGTCAGCTGCTTAGAGATAAGAGAGGACATCGTTATCCTAGCCTCGCCATTATAAACGAATCATCAGATAAATCAATATCTTGCCCATTACTTACGGAAATTTACGCTGCATCGAATTAATTCTTCTCTCACCCAACGTTTCGACCAATGACTGTGATTTTCGTCAGGGTCCATCCCCTTGCTGAGTCTGCAAGTCTCTAGCAGACTCAAAAATGAGTATTGATTGTGCACAGCACAATTATCCCAAATTAATTGATAACATTATGACAGCTACGAAAACTGCAAATTCTTTTTAAATCAATATCTTACCTAGCCTAGTTTTCTTGCTTACGAAAACGCCTGTTGATTTTTATTAGTCTCCCTACTCTTTATTCCTACCCGCCAGTGTGACACAGTTCGCTGAGGTATCGCACAATGGATCTGGGTGGTACAATAGGGCAGGGCACGAGCCCAAGCCCTCACGTACCTGCCGTCCTAACTACGGATTTTAGGCGGTTTTCCTCAGCCAACAAGGTGAATTCTCCGCCTCATAAACTACACATTTCACAAACAAAAAACACGCCTATCATATACAGAACACACAACGTTACACGTTTCGCAAAGACTTTCCTCCATTAGTATGTAATTCGACCTGGTAGTTGGTATAAAATGCTTTGCGTCAGCAAGGGCATGCGGCCATAAAACCAAAGCTCCAAATTTGATCATGCCAACGATGAGTAAAAATCGTCAAAGGCAGCCGATCCTTAATGTTGGGAAAAACAGCAGTGAAGAAGACACTATTTTTTACACATAAAATTTAAACCCAAGTATTTTTTTTTTACATACCAATTTTCTTAGGAAATTAATTCATGTGAAGAGATCTTTAGTGTCGGGAGAGGATTGTGTGCAACAAACGGAAACTAAATTGGACATGGCGCATATGAATGAAACTCCCTTCCATTTGCCTGTAGTTAATTTGGGCAATCATGATAAACCGAAACCGAGGTGATCAGACTGGGCATTGAACCTGCGCTGTCTGATGTGACAAGTCCCATCGTTACTGCTCAGGCACCCGACTCCTTAATTCAATAGGCATATCAGGAGTTACTACACAGACATTTCCTGTACCCTCACTTAGAAAGTAACAACGTCATTATCAGAAAATCAAAAAGATCAAGAGCTAAACATTCTTAGATGTGATTAGTAAATTAAGTTCCTTAATTTTTGCATTTACACTAATGAAGCTACTCCTAAAACTAAAATCTTTTAAATGCAACGTCATCACCGTTGCTCGCCACCTACTTTGAAGTACAAACCTGTTCTGTACGATAGAGACTATTACATCTTGGAAGCTAGCACTAAACGCTTTTAATTATATATCTATGTTTGAGTTTGCTAATAAAAGTATTTAATATGGAAGTTATTTTCATCCTAAAACTATTAAAATTAACTTGTTAGCTTCCTTCTTACTGACTGCGGCTTGCTTCTTGGAGTAAGGCGTGTGTTTACTATGAGATGGGTGGTGCCACTATATTTAAACCATGTTTACAGTAACAATACACCACTGACGCGGGTACCAAAGCAACACCCATAGCAGCACGATACAGTATCCGTAAATGCTGTTAATACTACGTAATCACCGACGCAAGAGAAAGATCTGTCTTCCGTTTAGAGTGAAAATTCGTAAACTTAATCTTACCAAAAATCTCATTACTCTGAAACGTTGACTTGTAGTTTACTTTTGAGCTCTACATCTAAGAAACTATATTCTAATATTTTTGTGAAAAATTTTGAAACCAAATTTTATTTAAGAAATAGGGTATACTTGTTCATCTTAATGCTCACATATACTTTAAGGTATTTGCACAAGCATGACCTGGAGTAATGACCAGCAGTGAATTTGTCCTTCAAGACAGTTGGGTAGGTTGTAGTCCAGCTACAACCACTATTATTTTTATAAATACGATTCAATGAAACTGATTTCATTTTCAAGATCTATATTCAATTATACATTGGCACAAGTTCACAAATTGTACACGTATCTTTCTTTCGTTGTTCATTTTAACATTCTTAAATCCTAAAAGATTTACAAATGTTTCTTTCTTTTGCAAAATCTTTAAATGTTTACAAAGTGTACAAATATTGGGAGGTCCATGTAATCCCCTGTATTGTTACGAACCTCGTCATGTTTGGTGTTGCTGGATTTGTCAGGCTCGTCCACATCCAATGGTACGATATTTTCTTGCATTTTTCTTATCATTGTTCGAGTTACAGGCGATGCAGATGGCTGGTTGTTGGCAATAGTCCAGTTTTGTTCTTCACTCGCAGGTAAACTTTTTCGTGGCGAATTTTCTTTGGCCAGTTTCTATCTTAATCTGTAGAGCCGAACCCGCTCCGTACTTGTTAATGGCTTCAGTCTGCTGTGGGACTCATTTACACATAATTTAGTAACTTTTCTCTTCTTAGCCCTCAGCATTTTCACAAAAAACTAATTCAAACTTTTACGGATTTAACTTTTAGTACTCAATTATACATAAAATATATTGTTGCTATACCCTGTTCGTTCCGAACTGGCGCTCACGGTTATGTTCCTCACCTCACAAGCCCCTCCCGTTGCCTATCTCTCCGAGCAGACCGCTGAGTCTAGACACGCGAGTGATAATTTGTCAGCGGGGACACTTTTCCCCTTAACATGTAGAGATAAGTACAGCGGAGTGGGGATAGATCAGAGTGACCTTGAGCCGCCTATGTTAAATGAGCGCGCTATAGTACTATAATTAACAATATTTAACATTTATAAGTTACTAAAACGACCGTCTCTGAGGTGTATGAGGCTTAAACTAACACGCGGTGCCCACTGAATGGGCTTTATCAAACGGAAACTTGTTCTCTATATAACGGTATCCAAATATCTTTCAATTTAGTTGTTTTCGTGCTACAACAATTGTTTAGGAACAGTTTTTTGCTACACAACTTCTCTCCACACTAGAGCCCGCTGTTCATCGTACTCGCACTGAAGTTCAATCTTAAATGCAGTCTTCAAATGTGAATGAACGAAATAAAACGCGATCCTTCTTTAAGAAGAGATAAGTTTTGGTACCATCCATCGAAATCTTTTTTGGTATTTTTTGCGTCAGGTGAACGAAAATAGTGAATACGTATCAGGCTGCAATTGGTTAACTTTTTATGTATTGTTTTCAAGGATGATCAAGCTTTCTAGCTGAGCTTCAATTCAAATACGAAATGTAAATGGAAAATTCCAGGTGTCGTTCACTTTACTGACAAGTTGCAGTAGTATTGGAACTTATTACTTCAGTAATCACTCTGCTATATTGTCCACGTTACAGTAATGTATAAAATAAGCTAAGACACATGTACTTATATATAAATGACGCGGGTATTAATAAATCAAAACTTTTTATTATCCTGCTTGAAATTGAAGGGCACGCAGCAATAACGATTTTAAAAAATCTGAACTATTATGCAGTTTGCTGAGCTAATATTTTAATATCTTTCTTTTCCCTCGCATCGACACCAGAGGACCACGACATAACGGCCAATTATTATACAGGCGTCCATTGTGACATCATTAGGGTGGGAGTGCGTGTGCCATATTTGTGTTTTAGAGCCGGATTTGTGGGATCTGGAGGATTCAACGTATTGGAGGAATGTTGCGAGAATCGTGTAACTTGTGTTCTGTATGTTAATCGTCATTTTGTTTGTTTGTGAAATGTGTAGTTTACGGGGTGGAGATTAAGGACTGTCCCAGTGTTCGTCTAGGTAATGGCGGTAAACCATTTAAAAATCGCAGTCATGATGGCTGGACTCGAACCTGGTCCCGTTGTACCTCCCAGTCCCAGTGTGGTTGCAACTTAACACTGCCGAGTTTAACATCATTTTATTATTTTTACGTTTTGTCCTGTAGGAAATTTCCCTACACATCCTACCTCTGCATTATGAATTTTTTTTCAGAAGTTTTAGCGTATGAGGAAAATTTTTCATTCGGGAGGACGGCGGTTCGAATCCCCGTCCGGGCATCCAGATTTGGGTTTTCCATGGTTTCCCAAATCACTCCAGGCAAATGCCGGGATGCTTCCTTAAAAAGGCCATGGCCGAATTCCTAGCCATTCCTTGCCCCCATCCTTTCCCGTCTCTATAGACCTCGCTTTTGAGAGACGTAAAGCAGTTAAAAAAAAAAATATTCAGCATCTCTCTAGTTTAATCTAGTCTCTCGAACATACATGTGAAAACTAGCCGATTTCCTCATACTTGATATTAAGTACCAATTTGTGGTCTCCCTCTCTTCCCTTTATTTCCGTTTGCAACCGATTTGCATGTTTCACATAAACATGTCTATATTTTTATGAAATTTATCATTCGTCACAAAGTTTGTATCTCCTTGCCGTAATCTATAAAGACTCGACTTGTTTAATTTCTGAACTGCAGAATATATGCTCTTCTCATTGCGAAAGAAATCAAACAACCAGAAACCAGCATAACACTGAAATAACATTTAACGTGGAAAGAATTGAAAAATGGTACAAATAGCTGATTACAGCATCAGAGACAAGCCAATTATTAGGATGAAAACTGAAGATTGTACTAGCAAAAAGATATCGAGTTTTTAGCCACGTTAATGTGTCGCAATCCTGAGATGTTTCCATGGTCCTGATCTTCCCCCTCATTCTCAATTAACTGTTTTGAATCGACGTCTGGGTGCAATGCGGTAGGGAACGGAGTTGCCTCATACTCGCTTGCTGAAAATCTTGTCACAACTATTTCATTTACCGCACTATGTGCTATGAACTATAGTGAGCTATGGCCAAAGCTGCTCGCTTATTTGTGCACACACTAGTGGACGTCAGGTATAGAGGTTACGGCAGCAGATACCACTTACGTGGGCGGACATTATCTTGTTGACCACGCCATGTCTTTAACATGCCGTTGTGACATCAGGGTTGCACTACGGGGGATGGATATCAAGGGCAGTGGCTTGCTGATTCATCATGTCTTCAGTACTAGAGATGTGTTTGCATTTGTACTTCTCTCCAAGTAAATATAGAGAAAATCTGGATTTGTCGTTAAACGTGACATAGTAATCTATCCTACTGGCTCACTATACCAACGCAGAAGCTGCAGCCAGTAGCAATGTGGTAATGGTATACGTTGTGAGTATTCAGGGAAAACAGTCCACTCTTAAGGTGGGCTGGCTTCCTATGCAGCGTCAGACATGAGAAAAAGGCTGAAAAACATACCATTTTTCAAATAAGGGATGAGGAAGTTGGTTTCGAGACACTCATTACCCAGTGTTTGTTAAAAGATCACAAGAAGTGACTTTAGTCGACACAAACTACACATTCATTTTCATTGATGTCAAGTCAAACGAGAAAGAAAGTGAAAGAGTAATTTCCGACAAAAATACCAACTGAAAATTGTATGCAGGTGGTAATATGTTTCTTCCACCATTTAAATTGCCGAATTCGTATATAGTAACACAGTACTTCTTTTTTTTTATCCAACGGGTTATTTCGATCACATGCAAACATGATGAAATCCCTTTTCTTTCGTCAAGTTGCAAGTACTGACAGTAAAAAAGCTATTTGCTCCTACCGCCTGTCTCGAGCTCGTAGAGTTTCTCGAACTTCCTTCGCTGCATTAAGTCAATTATTTCGCATATTTTTACTCACCGAACTGCGTTAAGCGAGAAACGACTGATCATTACTTGCTATTTACACAATCTACTTAGAGATACATTCCTAGGAAAATAAATAATGAACCTCATTATGAACCTAAACAGAAATAAATTACTATCAATGAAAAATCTTGGACAGTTGCAAAGGGTGGCGGTTATGCACATGCTGATGGGTTTTCTGTGACTCATTCACAGAATACCTCAAAATCATGCAGATGTATTGTTAACACCTTGGCAAGATTATGACGTAGCTAAAACACAGTAGGCTTTGTAACTTCCTAAGTATATGTTATGTTATTAATGATATGTATGTTTATTATTAAATATTCACGCTTATGCTTTGTGTATTCATTATTAATTTTGCTTTATTTAATAATATAGGTATAATTATTAATTTTTAGTTTAATAATTAAATAGAAAAAATGAGATTGATAAATCAGTAAAAGAATATTTTTATGGGCGGGCCTGCAATCCACAGAATTCAACACGAGCAAAAGTTGGGTTTATATTTGAAGCCCCCTTCATGCGTAAATAAAAATTAAGTCTGTATCCAAATGCAACACTTCAATTTTTATGGAAGTGAAAGCGTCTGTAATAATAAATAAATAATAACAAATGACAAAAGTAATAAACAACATGAATAAACTAAGGGTAGACTATCTTGTCTTTTTTTCTGATCTCTCGACGAATTCAATTATTTCTCTTCAAACATTGTTCTTTACGATCTGGTCCTTGTACAGTGGTGAAATTTATACACTATTTACACAAAATTTTCACCTTCCCCAGCAGTAAATAACATTTTACCTTCGGACATACTTCCACTGGTCCTGTTGCGGCTTAGTCTATACTGCTCTGAGACCGGTACAGATGCGCGGCTCATGCGGCCATTTCGGTAAACGCAGGTCACTGACGCATCACGGGAAGCGGTCCCATTAGATTCCATTGTAGCAGAAAACAGCGTCTGATGCTGCATAGGAAGCGCAGCTTTTAGGGCCTTATTACACTAGGCGACTTGGCGGCGCAACCAGCCGCGGCACTGGTGTCTCTGTTGGCGACGCAACCAGGATTCTGGTGGCGCCGCCAGCCAGTCACTCGCACAACCGAGCAGTCACTTTGCTGTTATCCTCGCATTGTATGCGAATTGTGTGGTTGAATATGTCCAGTGAACTACAGAATGTCACTTTGGAAATGAGTGGAAGTGGAAGTGAAAGTGTAGAGAAAGGGGTAAAACAAGAAGAATTTCTCATTTTCGTATCTTTCCCGGTAATATCAACCTTTACTAAGTACAATGATTAAAAGAAAGACGATTTAGACATTCTTAAGTAATTAAAAAACTTGTTGTCGTCTGAATACAGTTTAATTGCGATGGAGCTAACACTCCGGTAGCAATTTGCACATTTACAGCACTCTCTTCACCCTCCTCCTTTCCTCCAATGAGTCCCAATCCAGCTCCTGTATCATATCAGTTACTGACTGGGTCCTGCGATAATTTTCTCAAACAAATCTAGCTGCTCTTCTTTGCACACCTTCCAACTCCTGTATTTGATCTACAAAATGTGGTCCCAAACTACACCACCATATTCAACAAATGATCTGACCAAAGTTTTGTAACCCAACTCCCTAACTTCTCTGTTACATCCTCTCATCGCCCTCTTCAGCAAATGAAGGATTTTGTAACCTTTTCCTACCACCTGCCCAATTGAGTTTATCAAACGTTATGCAAAGAATTTACACTTCATCAAGCAAATCTGACCCCACTCTGTAATCATAATTAACCTTTAGATCTATTTATCTTTGTATCTTATAAGCCGACTCTTCTTGGCATTTATCTTCATTCCATGCTGACCTACCCATTTAGATATTCTATCCAGATCATCCTGCAACTGTTCAGTCTTCACCTGTTTTTATCCTATTGTATACCATTGTATCATTTGCAAAATACCTAGATTCTGACCGTAACACAGTCATTCATTAGAATAATGAACAGCAACTCCCATATTTACTTCCACTTCTCTTGATAATGTATTTCCTACTCTAACCCTTTGCTTTCTGAATTTTAAGAATTCCTGTGCCCAGCAAGTAACTTTTTCATCCAATTCAATACATTTCAGTTTATTTAAAACCATTTTATGGCTCACTCTGTAAAATGCCTTAGAAAGATCTAGTGCCACACTATCAACTTGGCCTCCCATTTCAAATTCATTTGAAATATCTTGCATATAGCCCACTATCTGAGATTCAAATGAATATCCTTGCCTAAAGCTATGTTGTCGATCTGAAAACTAGTTTCGTTCTTCACAGAGATTTCTGATATAGTTGCATATCAATCTCTCAATCATTCTGCCCATCACTGATGACAAACTAATTGGCCAGGAATTTTCACCATATTTTTAACCCTTCCTTTATGAACTGGTACTACTATCGGTCTTTTCCAATCCTTTGGTAAGCAGCAAGTCTCCAAATTCATTTTAAACAAAATTTTAAGGTAAGGTACAATATCCTATCCCACAATCTTTAATAAATCTGTAGTAATATTACCTACACCAGTTTTAGCTTTCTGAGTTACTTCGCAATTTCCTGAGAATTTATTTCAAATTTTGTAGGTTCGTAATTTATAATCTCCTCTGATTCATTCCCTCCCATCACAGGATGACTGTCCCTAGTTGTCTCACCAAACCTGACACTCAGTATCTCTGCAATTTTAAAATTGTAAAGTAGGAAGGGGGCATATGAACAGTAGACTGAACGCGTGGTGGCGAGCCTGGCGGCGTCCACTGGTGGCCTAGTGTAATAAGCTACGTAAGATACAATGCCCCGCCACGACTCTCGGCCACCAGTGGTTGCCGGCCTGGTGGCCGGGCAGGGCAGCCAGCCGGCCGCCAGTTTCTGGCGGCGCCACTGGCTGCCCTAGTGTAATAAACTCCATAAGACTCTGTGCCCAGCGACCAGTGGCCCGACTGGTTGCGCCGCCAAGTCGCCTAGTGTAATAAGGCCCTAAGGATCTGTACAAGTGTGTCCAATATCACCGCTTACGCATGAGTGCAAAGTAAGATGCTCAATGTTTCTTAAGTTCGGGCCTAGCATTGTGGAGGATGCGGGTTCAAATCCCTGCCCACCCATCCTGATTTCGGTTTCCATAGTTAATCACTTGAGGCGAATGTCGGATTGGTTTCAATCAGAAGGCCATGGCCGAATTCCTTCCAATTCCTTGTCCCCAATTCCTTTCCGCCTTGAATAACTTGGATGTCGACAAGGGTAAAGCCCAAAGAAAAACTAAATGAACATGCTAGATTCGCTTAAATATTTGGAAGGAAAAATGCAAAACAACATGAAGTGGGATCTCCGTCGTGGGGGTACACAATTCTAGATTGCTATGCCCAGGTCGGATTTTTTTTAATGGCACTCGTCCTTATAGCCATTTAGCCACCACTCCTCAGTGTATTTGTTTATAATCATATTGTGTATATTAATGTGTCTTCCAGGTTTAATCTGATTATTCAAGTAAAAAGAACAACGCACGACACACACAACACACATGCCCTCGGCCAAATTCGAACCGGTGATCGTTGTCACTTGGAACTAGCACTTTATCCTCCACGCTATTAAGGAATTTTAACATTTATAGAAACGGAAAGCTGTTGTTCAACCTCTTCTACAACGATTTCTGTGTTTTTTTAACACAAGAAATTAATTGCTCGTATAGAGAAAGTGATGAAAAGAGCACTGCTTGCCACAATCCCGACGAAAGTGTCACATTTTTGATATTGTAAGGGACCGAATGGTTTGATTGCTGATTGGCTATGATTGTGGGCTTTTAGTTGACTGACCTTCGTCTTCTGTCTTCTTCGACGATCTAATCTAACCTACCCTCTTGATGCTTCTTCGTTCTTCTTGTCTTGAGGGCTATCTACTGTTACTATTGAGTCAGGCTGACACCATCCGTATTTCCGGTACGGAGCCGGTGATTATAATAATTAGCAGTTTGCAAGATAATAGCAGGTGCAAGCGGAATGATCACTAACTCTACAATGGAACGAAAATATTTAACTGGTAAAATCTTGTTTAATATATCACTAACAATTGCATAATTACAGACAATACGTGATTGCTACAAGGACGAGCTAGCGTCGATTCCGGCAAGTTAACATAGTGATAAGTTGGATAAAATCTATCAGTCTCTGGCTGGTAATTACATACTGGGAGGCTAAGCTAACTGGTGAGAGCGGCTAAAGATGTTAGTTAACCCATGACTGTCGCTATACTGAGAGCGAGTCCATTCGTCGTGAAGCTCTGAGGAAGACTTCTATTGACGTCAGTGATCGGCATTTCGTACTAAGCGTATCAGCAGTTTGATGAACAAACAAGCTCTGCCGACACTGCAACACGTGCCTACAAAGTTGTCTCGATCTGTAACTTAATGTCTTAGAGTGTGAATATTCACCTAAAATTCCCTGTAATTTCAATAACAATAATAAAGTCAATTCCGACATTGACACTCCCCCGGGTTTCAAAACGACATTTCTCCTGGAATGTCATGTCAATAACCCCCCTGTGATAGATGTCAAGACAACTACCACTCAAATACGCTTGTCGGATCTCATCCTTGCAGGTTAATGTACAGAAAATTCATGTAATTAAATCTAAAATATGTGAAATCCACTGAAACAATTTTTTTTGATAAGTGTACAGCCCTGATCTAGATTAAAATCAATCACTAATAATGGAAAATCATCAAAATCTAAAAGTAATTATTTATGAATTCAAACATCACATACTAAAAATTAATACCCATTAAAATATTACACCAATACATAACTCAACGATAAACCTGATTAACATGAAAGCTGAAACGAGTGATATGACCTTGAAAATTACGTGAACTTACTTATCTGTATTCTAGGGTATACATTTATCATTCATTCATTGGCTCGAGCATCACTGTGCTCTCAAGGTTTGTTCTACCGCAACATAACACATTCAAGGAAACTTAAAACTTCTTTTGTGCTTCATTTTGCACCTCTATGTTTCCATATCAATCATCATTCACAGTTATTTAATCATTACATTTTGTGTAAATGTGTACTGATTGTTTAATGTATAATTACTCTCTTCATTACTATCTAATTTCATCGATAAAGGCAAAGTCAAATGTAAATAATTATCTGAATGACAATATTTTAAAGTCAATTGTTCTTAGTTCATTGTGTTCATTGCAAGACTTTTCATAGTTTATTTCTTCTTATTTAGGTAAATGCAATATTATTGTCAATTTTAGGTTTTTCCTACTGAAATTGTAGTATGTATTTCTAACAATTATGATATGTCAAATTTAAACTGAATGAGTTCCTATTAATTTGCTTCAAAAGCTGAAACTATATGCATACACTTAAAAAAAAATACACAAGGTAAAACATAGATTTGATGAGTACTAGCTCTTGAAATGGATAGTTTGTATAAAAATAAGATATGTTGTACTCAATTGAACTGTCCTTTTCACTTAGTGGAGCCGAGAAGCTATGTTGTCTCGTGATATGCGATCCATGGTTCAGATAGCACCCCACTCAGCGTTCACGCGTAGAGGACGCTAACCTGGTGACCGCTCTGTAAATAACATTTCTACAGCCAGAAAAGAGTTCTCAAAACAATCAAAACATGTGTTAAGTGAATTCTGAAGTCACTCATCGTTATATGGCAATAAGATAATACCTTGAAAATCAAAGATCTGAATTATTACAGTTATATTATGGTAATTCCATTAAAATTTAGAATTTATTTCAGACATGTTACTTCCAAGTCAAAAGGAAAAATTATTTTGTTAGCTTGAATTTAAATGAGAAGTAAAACCATAGTATATTGAGTTTATGGAACCAAGTACATTAATTAGACAATTTGAAATTATCTTTCAGTGATTAATGCAGAACATCAAACATTAATTGATATAAATAATGATGATTAGTTACAAGTACCAATATCTTATAACGAACTTCGTACTACATGAAATACATTGCATTAAGAATTTAAAAAAAGTATACTAAAGCTTTTCAACTACTGCTAGCTATCCAAAATTATTAAAATTATTAACTACCGTTCTTATTATTTTTCCACCCTAAACCTTATACGAAGAACTGCTTGCTTATAGTAATGTTTAATTCCTACGACTTATTTTGATTGAGACTCGTGTGCGTTTCCAACAGATTGAAAGATTGTTAAAAATAATTACTGAAGGTAATTAGTAATACTGAGGAAGAAACCAATTAATTACTCCAATCTTTACAAATTTGCACTAGGAAGCATGAGATATTCAGTTTTTTTATATATATATTTAATATATGCGATCACTTACCACCGTCTACGTTCCAATTTCACTTATTCCACCTTATCGAAGTCATGTGCCGATTCACTTACAATTACAGTACATCTTACCGTACATTTTACCTTATACCTGGTGCTTAATCAAATTACCCTGGTTCTTCTGACCAGTTACAAGGGTGCATAAAATATACCATAGCTTGGCCTACGATCCAGCTATAACCCGGTGCATTTCCTGTTGGTTTTTAACGCCAACCATTAAACTATTTATCCATTGGCTTAACGTTATTCCCGGAGATTAATTACTAAGGCTATAGGTTTTTATCTGACTAGGATCAGGTAACAGTACCGTCGTCTTCCTACCGTAAACCATTTCAGCCATCCATTTTAATTTAAAATATCCTCCCGGAATTAACCTATGCGATAGGTTGTCAAATTGCGTTCCGATATCCACGTTACCCATGATACACCGTGCATATTTCCGTCGCTTTCACGACATGCATCGTAACCTGCGTCCGTCATTTCTGCATGACACGCATTCCGCACCACGCACCACATTTCCTATTTAATTATTTTCCACTGCTGCAGCTTCTTAAATTACAAGCACCTTCGAACCAAGTGAATTTACTCCAGCACGTATTTTATTACCTCACCGTAACGGTTTTAATCTTCAGTGACCTCATATTAAATTATTTTACATTAATCTCCCCTGTTTAGTGGACTAAAAATCTTTATTTGCTTTATTACCGTAGAACTTTTGATCTTTTACTTGATAGATAGATTTTCATTTCCGCTCTAGTGCAAAGAAATTTGTAACTAAGAATTATAGAAAAAGAAAACTATAGTCGCAAATAACTGAAATTCTGTAGAACCAAATATTCCCAATTGTACAACACTCACGAGATTACGATAAAACTAATTGTAATACTATAGCGTATTGCACACTTAAACAAACCCTTAACTAATCCACATTTACTATTGAAACTAAGACTCTATTTAAATGGTATATTACACAGAAGTAACCAAGATTATTTTTGACTTAAACATTTTTCTATTTTTTTTTTTTTTTTTTTTTTTTTTATCGGTTATTTAGGTTGCTATTTATTCGAGTGTTCCATACTTTTATTGCTAGAGAGGCTTCCAACCAATTAGATGTTCTATTTACGTGCGATTTTAATTCTTATTGTGCTTACTTGAAACTGTTATTTCGTTATTTAATTGATATTGTAATTCTTAAGGGATCATTTCCACCATTCTCAATTCAACGAATGAATACTGTTTTGTGCTAGCGTAAAATAATGTGGTTTTAATCACTTTCCTTCTACTTTTCATTTATGCTTATTCCTTACAAAATTTTCAAGTTTCCATTGGTACATATCTTACGACGCTTTCCACCGTGCTTTTATACTTAAACTTTCTACATAGTGCTTCTTCTTTAAGCCTGATTCTTACCTGATCAGCTTATAAAACAACACACACAACGTTATTTACGCGGAGAATTTTCCTTTGAGGTTCTACTTACCCGATACAGCTCCTGACAGACAAAGACTATGAACCTTAATAGTTCGTATCGCCTCTAACTGCCACACTATTCACTGCTCGGTGCTTGATTATTTTTTAAACATATCTCGCAAGGTTTTGAATTAACAAAGAGACAGGTATACCCGTATTGCGGTTTGAGGGTGGCCAACCCTTGAGCCTGGGCACGTTTTTTGTCTCTGAACCGTAAAGCAAGCGATCATATAAAAATATGCTTTCTTGAACCCTACAGGTTCTTGCTAAATCATTAACTTGCTCAATATTTTAACGAAACATTACTCTCCATTGAAATATCCTCGGAATGAGTTTATTAACTATAATAATAGTTGTGACAAACTACTAGCTTCCCGTTGGATATTAACGTTGGTAATACTTAAGGATCTTTTGAAACCATTTTTACAACTATCGCTACTCTGCGATGTATTATAAAATTAACACAGCACTTCAACATTACTCCATATTTTCTTTATATGTTTATGATTTATGCTTATTTTTTGCTCTTTACTCTACAGCTTATTCATCTTTTGCGCCATTCCCATTTCAGTTAAGCCATTGCTATAACTCGCACTCATCGTCACTGGAACATTTATTTTAACACTGAACATTTTAAACCACTTAGATCTTATTCTGTTCCCGCGTACTTACCATTACATTGGTTAAAACATCTTAGGTTCCCTTAATCTGTTTCGAAACTGCACGTTAAATCATATTTGGCAATCACGAATTTATCACGACACATTCACTAATTTTTGGATGACTAACTCCCGCACGAATTATTTAATGTTTCCAAATACTAATTTCATAATTTTTAAACTTGAACAAGTAGAAATGTATAATACCTTTTCAATTTTCCTATTCGCCCAATTTATTTGGATAACTCTTTTATAGTTAAAAATTGCACAATTTTTATTATGTGAAACGTACTTTCTGTTCCATTCACTGAACTCACAATGATTTTAATTTCCCGATTACTGACTTTGAAATAAATCAGAAGTACTGAAATTTTTAACACAACGCTATCAAGTTTGAAAAAAAAAAACATGGTCTTAGAAAAATAACTACATATCCGCGCATAATTAATTTTCAAGTTTTTACGTAATTTAGTCGCGAATTTTTGCTCAAATAATTTTCGGCTTTAAAACACATTTTAAATTATACATTTATTGCCATGCGCTGCGTGACTGCAAAACTCACCAATTCGCTATTACGGAGACTGGAATCTGCTCCCGCTGATCGTGAATCGCGATGCACTGGAACCAGCTGTGCTCTGCGTTGACGTCGCGAAGCCACCGGACACCGCCTGGTCAGCGAACGTACTCGAGCGCTGTGGTTTCTGGAAACCGTCTGCTTGAATCTTCCGTCGTCTCAGTCGAACCAATTTTTTTTCTGTTTCTCCAAGTCGTTCTAGTTTTACTGCGACTTGCAAACTGTTGACCGCTTATTACCTCACCAGTTCGCCGCCATACCAGTTCCCTACATTCCTGCTATCTTGCTTCTTGCCATTCAATTTTCAGGTTACGGTGTTACGGAATCCTGGGTTCATATCCCGCTTCTGACACCACTTGTTAGGGACCGAATGGTTTGATTGCTGATTGGCTATGATTGTGGGCTTTTAGTTGACTGACCTTCGTCTTCTGTCTTCTTCGACGATCTAATCTAACCTACCCTCTTGATGCTTCTTCGTTCTTCTTGTCTTGAGGGCTATCTACTGTTACTATTGAGTCAGGCTGACACCATCCGTATTTCCGGTACGGAGCCGGTGATTATAATAATTAGCAGTTTGCAAGATAATAGCAGGTGCAAGCGGGAATGATCACTAACTCTAGCAATGGAACGAAAATATTTAACTGGTAAAATCTTGTTTAATATATCACTAACAATTGCATAATTACAGACAATACGTGATTGCTACAAGGACGAGTTCCGAGCTAGCGTCGATTCCGGCAAGTTAACATAGTGATAAGTTGGATAAAATCTATCAGTCTCTGGCTGGTAATTACATACTGGGAGGCTAAGCTAACTGGTGAGAGCGGCTAAAGATGTTAGTTAACCCATGACTGTCGCTATACTGAGAGCGAGTATCGCTCGTGAAGCTCTGAGGAAGACTTCTATTGACATCAGTGATCGGCATTTCGTACTAAGCGTATCAGCAGTTTGATGAACAAACAAGCTCTGCCGACACTGCAACACGTGCCTACAAAGTTGTCTCGATCTGTAACTTAATGTCTTAGAGTGTGAATATTCACCTAAAATTCCCTATAATTTCAATAACAATAATAAAGTCAATTCCGACATTGACAAAATGGCCGTTTGTCTAGGATAGTTTTACATACAAACGATGTACCTCCCGCTTTAATTTATTGAATAAAAACCCATTATCTACTTTCATTTATGACTACAGTGAAGTACTTCTACCACCAAAGTATTTTTGTGAAAAGACACTTAATGTGAAGAAAACCACCTCCACTGTACCTCTCTCTGCGCGCTGAGGTGCAGCGCCCTGTATCCGGGAGGTTCAATGGACCAGGCACTTACGTACCGCCCGTCCTGACTGCGGTTTTTAGGCCGATTTCTGCAGCCATGAAGGCAAATGCTGGAACGGTCCCCAATCTCCACCTCATAAACTTTTTTTTTTATCTGCTTAACGTCTCTCTAACAGCGAGGTCTTTAGAGACGGGAAAGGATGGGGGGCAAGGAACGGGAAGGAACTCGGTCATGGCCTTTTGAAGGAAGCATCCCGGCATTTGCCTGGAGTGATTTCACTAACAAAATCTACACTTATCACTCGCTGAACATTGTTACACGTTTCACAGGCAGATGGCAACACATCACTCCCCCCATTATCGGGCAGTAGATATTGTGGTGTGACAGCGTCACCCACAATGAATATAATCAAATCATTATTAATTATATTCATATTTCTTTCTTTTTTTTTCCTTTTTTATTATATTCAAGTTTATTAATTATTTAATCTTGGAACGTGTAAATGAATTATAAATAATGAGGGTTGTCTGGATAGGTTAAATGTATGTTTAAACCAGGGCGGCCGAAGATATAGTTTATTGTAAATTAATTTTCTGTAAACGCATGGCTCAGAACGCTTAAATATTGAAGGCTAGAGACTGCCATTTCGACCGTTGAGGGTGGAACAATGGAGCAGGCGAGGCGACAAGGTGACGCCGGGCCAGCCCGGCTTGAGTCCCGTTGGAATTCGGTCAACGAACTACCCCACCTTGCCGCTATCCCGAAGGCCAAGTAGGAAACGCGCGAAGGAGTCAGCGAATGTGACGCGTGATATTAAACACGTGACGACGGAAATGTGTAGCTAGCCAATCCTGAACATTTATTGGGGGCTACAAGACTAATTCCGTGGAGTTCTTTTTCATGTGGCGAGCAACTAGCCGAGGAAGAGGAAGGAGCCATTTTTGAGAACACTTCTGTCCAAGACGAGCTGATGAGCAGACGTGACTTCTGTCCAAGACGAGCTGATGAGCAGACGTGACTTGGGTCCAAGACGAGCTGGTGAACAGACGTGCTAGCCGGCACGCTTTCTGATGATCATTGTGGTCGATCATTTCTTGCTTTGGAAAAGCGAGATGTTGAGTGGCGTGCTTGCCATTATTCGGAAGTTATGCTAATAACGCGGTCGTAGCCGCTTATTTAGCTTCCATTGCTGCAGTGGCATTGTGTTTGTCGCTCACCATCACGGCGATGATACTATGGTAATGTACCAGAAACGACGGTCACTATCCAGTGGATTTTTAACAGACTTATGTGCCCTTAAGCGACGCCTGGGTTAAGACTCTGCTCCCGCCACTTAAATTCTGAGCTAGCTGGATTTATATTTCAATTCAATTTTTTTAAGCATCTTGCTGTTTGTTAATTCAATTTTGATGCTTTTCATTCACTTTATACGGCGCCCCCTGGGATTTTCCTTTGTACAGTAAATTGTTAGCTTCAATTTGATGGCCTGCGTTGCCATGTGATTTCAATGTTAACTTTGCTGTTTTTATTACTTGTTTGAGATATTTCATTCAGTTTTGTTTGCTTACTCCGGCGAATTGTAAACGTCGGGTATTGCTTGTTTTTGCTGATCTAATTGTGTTTAACGTAACGTTAATTACTACCCGACCTTGTAAGGCCATAAGACTCAATAAATGAGGTTTTATTTTGTGTCTGAAATTCATGGTTCTAGTTAGTAACCTATTAGATCCCCTTATAGCATCATTATATAAATGTTTTTCGTATTTCAGGATTTAATTATAAATCCCCCCTCCCTTTTTATGCAACTGATATCACGTCTGGTTCACCCAAGATTGTGTTCTATTACAGTATAAAATGCTAGGCATCAATAAGATTATGCGGCCGTAAAACTGTAGCTCCAAATTTGACCATGCCAACGATGAGTAAAACTCATCGAAGATAGCCGACCCCAAAATTTTGAAAAAAAGTGGTGAAAAGAAGAAGATAAGATCAGGGAAATAAGATGCCGTATTGACACCTTTATGTATTCCCGCTATCTTTGTGCTGTTATGATCTGGAATGCGCAGAAAACATTGTGATAGTTTTTTACAATATGAGACACTAAATCCTAACCACGAGTTTATGAATGTACTTTCAGCAAGGTCGAGAAGACATGGAAAATGACGCAAGGTCTGTTTGTCCTAACACAACCGTGAGTGATAAAAACGAGGAAAACATTAAAAAGATATGCTTTCTAGTAGAAAAATGACCATTTGGGAGGTCGTACTGTCGTAAGGAGTACTACCTACAAGTTTTACCCAATTTCCGTGAACAGTCTGGTAAAAACTATCCAAATTTTGGAGAGACAACTCATGGATTTTGCACCACGACATCGCACCGCAGCATACAGCATTGTTTAGCCAATAGTGCTTGGCGAAACACAACGCCGCTGTGATGCCCCAACCAGCCTTTTCTTCACACATGGAACGCTGTGGGTTCTTTCTATTTCATAGACTCAAAAGAACGCTCAAAGAAAAACGTTTTCTGCGATAGATGAGATAAAGGTGAAATCGTAGACCAAACTTAAGACCACGCCTATGGATTAGTTCCAGCAGTGTTTCTCAAACTGGAAACTACGTTGGCATAAGTGCATAGTATCAAAGTGGAACTACTTTGAAGGGATGGGATAAACGCTGAAAATGATATAAATACTTTCTGAAAAAATAAAAAATTCCCCTTTTTATCACACCTCGTATAGCTACTTGAGCGGACGCCCTAACGTTCGGGATGACGCGGGTTAGATTTTCATTCCAGCAGTCAATGTTTTGGTTCTATATGGTTTCCCAAAATCACTCCAGATGTGATGGTTTTTTCATAAAGAGCACGGTCGATTTAATTCTCGAATCATTCGTTCTTGGTGCGCTATTTTCTCTGGGAAATTAGTGTGCAGTATACACAGCGTTATTCCAATCCCAGTCCCTCGTAGGGGAGCGTGCACAAACTACGTTGCTCGGTCCAGGGGGGGGGGGAGGGGTTGGCCGGAAGGCTACGCTGAGCTACGTGGGGGGAGGGGGGGTTCCGAGCCAGGCCACGTAACTTTCCTTCCATAACATTTTTCATAAGGGGGGGAGGGAGCTACGTGGTTTATGGACGCTCCCGACGAGATGGCTGCTGGTTAGCCAGTCTTGCCAGGCCGATGGACCACACACTGGAACCTCCGCTATACTTGTGTAAGCTTTGTTCATACGTCTATAATATTTGTGTATCCTGTAGTTTGAGGGACGGAAAGAGATGGCAATCCCACTGTTTGTCTGAATGTCTAGGGAAAAAAAATCCTAAAACTAGTAAACAAGATGGCCTAGGACGAGATTTAAAATAGACCCCGTTGTATTTCCAATATACAATTCATACAAACTCCGGTTTGCACTGTCTTAATTTTCATAACAATTTAAATAATACCTTTTACGTTGTTATCTTTGTGGAACATCTACTTTTGAGGCAGAAGTCGGTTACAATTTCAGCATTCGCTTTTTTGTGGAAACCATGGAAAACAAAAATCTGAATGCCCGATCGTGGAATCGAACCCGCGTCCTCCCGAATGCGAGGCCAGAGCGTTACCGCTGACCCACCACGCTTGGTAGCATTCGCCATTGCATTACCGAAAATCGCCTAAAAACAGTAATCAGTCAAGGGATCTAAACTAGCTCCAGAAGTACCTCTACACGTCCAGTATTCTGGAGTTTTAACGTGTTCATATAATCTACTTGGCAGTATTTGTATGTTTCGGCAAATTTCAGGTACATTTCTGCATTCTTTTATAAACAAATTTCAGCTTTTTATGGTTTTTTCCTGATTTTAATTGGAATTTAGCATATATTGTCAGTTTCAATTAAATTGGTGATTCGCCTAATGAGTTGAGGCATTAAATGAGCAATATCTTCCTTCCATTCACATTATCATGGATACATATGTGTATAAACCGCTAAACATAAGTAATCAGGTCTCTTGATTTTTATTTCGCTGGAGTGTCCTGGTGACTCAGTGTCGTGAGTTATGTTACTTAATTATAGAAATATTAATTATTAATTTAACATTATTTATTTTAAATTAGGAATTATAAATGAATTCGTATAACACATCTGTTACATTTAACATGACCTCAAAATAAAACTAAACACTCTACAATGATTATCTTTTGTTTATAGAAAACACATTTGTAGGGTTTTTAAGTTTCAAATCATCGTATGGTACAGGGAATCCCAAAGGAATGTTCGACTGCCGATTGACGGAGTTTTTGATTCCCCGCGCAGTGCGCCTCTCGTCGTGACTGACTAACCTAACCCGGTAATCCTACCGGGTATAGAGGACCTACAGTTTAACGTGGAACCCGAACCCTGGAAGCATTTTAGCGTACATCACATTACACAGCAAGCTGTACCAGAGATGAAGCTCGGGTTAAAGGCCTTTGATAATCCCACTTTTCGTTCTCCAGTCATACGTCTTAACCACTGAGCCACCAGACCGTTACATTTGTAAGTAATTTATAGGCAAGCAATTTATAGAACACAAGTAACACGAATGAAAGACGTGTGACATAGCTTTTACAGTCAAGAGGATTTAAATGATCTCAGTACATCGACGGGTTGGTTTGTGGACAGTTTCAATGTTAATTACTTTGATGTAAGTTACCATCGATTGTGGAGATGTCACACAGTGTCAGGGCGGCGTGTTGTCATATGATGAAAGCGAGAGTGGTCTTACCTGTTGTGGGCTCCATCGGCCGGGCTGCCCGTGGAAGCTGACCATATACGTCCCAATACTGCCTGCTAGCTGCTCCGTACAAGACAAGAACTCCCCTCCAGTATGGTCACATCGGCAAGGACGAACGAAACTCCTTCAATATACCTCCAGAATTTTTCGCTCTCCTGGTAAAGTTCCCCTAGTTATTCATCGCTAATCGCAGCTTATTGAAAACTCAGAACTATTTTTAGTAGTCCCCGCCATATGAGAAGACCAAATCGACGTTTCACAAAAGCATAGACATCGACAACAGTCATCTGCGTCTATACTTTGAAAATGACAAAATCGTGGGTGGCAGAGGGTGTTTAGCACCAAAACTAACTCTGTGCGTTCCAGTCCGGAATAGCGCGAGGGAAGAACGAATTTATATAAGCATCAGTAAGGCTCCTAATTTTTCTGTTCTCATCTCTTCTGTCATTGTGAACCAAATAGTTTGATGGACGAAGTATTGTGAAAGGCGTTGTTCGCATATTTGCCAATAAATTCAAGCGAAACCTAAGGCCGCGTTTACACGTTGCTAGTTGGCTGTACTGTCTTCCTGGCGCGTAGCGCTTGATAGTCTCTCTCCCCGCGTAAACAGGTTCAAGACAGTCAGTTCACTGTGGATAGTTGACTCGGTTCATGACCAGCTTCTGGCGTGCGAGTTCAACAAACAAGATGGTGGCAACTAACAAGTCGAGTAAGCGGAGCGAATCAGAGGCATTAAAATCTTCAGAACTGCATGAATGTGAGGAAATTCTGTGGAATTTTGAGAATAAAAGTTATCAAGGATTAAAGATGCTGCTATTAAAAAAATTGCCTCATTATGGTTTCATGGTTTTTTATATATGCTGTATATATGACAGCAGTTCTTCAAATTGAGTTAGTTTTCAATGATTTCTGTAACTCTCTACATCTTCTATTACAACTTCAATCAAAAAAGTTGCTGAGACACTTAAAGCGTTTCTTTTTGATATCCACTCTCTTACCATTTTCAATATTTTATTTTATTATTCTTCATATCATTCAACGTTATAATTAACAAATCAACTGCAATATTAATTTGTTCTTGTAATATAGACATATTTTCAGGAAGATCATAACGTTCGACTAGAGAACTGTCCTGGCAGTGGACTGTCTTCCAATTATTGCTAGCATGCTAGTTTACAATACCACAACTCAGGCGTTTACCAACTCACATGTCGAAAATGTGAGGCAATATACATAGGGCAGACACGAAGACTTTCAAATCAGATATAAAGAACACACGAGAGCATTAAAATACAGTAACCATTCGACATTCGCCGAACACCTCATAGAAATTGACCATGTAGCAACAAACATAAACACAAATAAGCAAATTCTCACTAGCAACAACTACAGACACAACACACTCACTATACAGGAAAACTTCTATATTCAGAAAGCCAGAAATGAAGGCAAACAGGTACTAAATGACCAGGTAAAACTCACAAATTAAACGTTACTCAAACTAATATACACAAAATCGACAGAAAAAAAAAAAATAAACACAAAATCTAGTAAACCCACATACACTCATATACATCACACATAAATATGAAACACACTAACAAAATCATCACGAGTTCACGCACTTTCAAAACTCGCGCTGTCGCCACGAGACACGACATACATATACAAACAAGATGGGCACAGCAGACAACGGAATGACGTGAAAGCGCACTACAAAACTCGACATAAACAAATCAGCTGGCCACAACAGACGACCGAGTGATGGGAAGGCACCAATTTTGTAAATATGATGCAAGCAAAACATGCTTTGGATAATAAAACGAAGATGCGCAGCTGCATAACCTGAATAACAAATGTAAATAGTAAATAAATATCAGCTATAAAATATCTCATGTTCACAATTACGTAATAATATAATTAAAATTTATATAAAACTGTATATAAAAACTTTAGCGCAGATTCGTTGCTGATGATGCCTCGTGAGAGGTGAAACGCGTACGACGCAGCAATAAATAAACTAAACATTTGCATTGACGTTATTTTTCAACTAGAAATTGATAATTGTAATTAGATTGCAGGTACTTGTTGGATAGGGCTTCAAATCGTAGTTTCACATCATAGCTTTGGGTTGTCCAACATTTCACAAAACTACGGCGGGCGTATAGTCGACAGTTTCTAAATACTGGACAGCGTTTTCAGCGTTTCGTACTTGAAGGAAAATGGAGATTAATTATTGTTGCTCAGCTTTTTGTCAATCACATCTTTCTAGCTCGTAAACGGAGTTAATCGAAGACTTCAAAACGTGCACAGTTTATCTATTTTACTAACCCAAAACCTAATATCTAATTCAAAATTTTATAAACTTATATCGGGGTCTAATAAAAAGAGGGTTGAATTTTTTATACCCCAGTATTTTAGGTATCAATTTGAATGTTCGATTTCACCAGAAAATAAGCACGTGAGCTGTCGTCAAAATTGTCAGTTGTAGATTATTTTTGTTCCTAGAGCTATACCAAGAACGCTCTTACCTAGAAATTTCAACCAAAATCGACCATAGCCTGTATTTAAACAACAAATACTAAAAATATTTGTATCTAGTGTAGTTTATAAATCGCGAACAAAACTGAGACTGTTTTGCCAAACCCCATTTTAACTAAGAGTTCATTGCACCTTAATTAATGTGACAGGTGTTTCGAATAACAATATTGACTCCAACTGAACGATTGCACTAGCGGCGCTAGCTGCAAACGATAGGCCAACGTTGGAGGAGCTTGGAGCGGAGTGATTTGACAATGGCGACAGAGTTTTAGATCGCCGAACATGTTTTATTCAAAGATTGGCACAAATAGTTCCACAGAAAGCTTCATTCAGATACAAAGCCTGGAAAGACTTCATTATTATATCTCATCACATGATTTCTGTGCTAAGCGACTGCGGTCTCAATTATCACATGTTTCTTACAGTCGATAAAACGCAAAATTTCATAGAGTTCTTGAAATTCCTCCTTCATAACTTGTAAACGATGTGGTACAGAGAATATGTAGTTTTTACACCCATACATTATGTTGGTTTAAGCAATTACATTTTAATGTACTGAGAGAGTTGCAGTTAATTGTTGATGTTTGTCCACAGGACGTGATCAAGATGGGTCCGGGAGTCTTCGCTGCCGCTGCTTTCCTGCTGTGTCTGAGCACGAACGGTATGTAAAACTGTAAACTTTTTTTAAAATTTAAATGTTTAACGTCTCTTAACAGCGAGGTCTTTAGAGACGGGAAAGGATGGGGGGGGGGGCAAGTAACGGGAAGGAATTCGGCCATGGCCTTTTGAAGGAAGCATCCCGGCATTTGCCTCGAGTGATTTGGGAAACCATGGAAAACCCAAATCTGGATGCCCGGACGGGGATTCAAACCGCCGTCCTCCCGAATGCGAGGCCAGAACGCTAACCGTTACACCATCACGATCGAAAACTATAAACCATGACCTGTCTGGCTCGGGTTCTGAAAATCCCTGTTTCAAATCGCAGACTTTAACACGTCATTCACATATGAGCATGCTTTTGCATATCTGAAGAATTCTAGAACCCTTCCGTGGTTCGGATTCCACATTAAGTTGTTGGACTTCTATATCCGATTGGATTACCGTGTTAGGCTAAGCGGATTGCGAGACCATAAGAAACTTGAAGACCACACGAAATTATTTAGTTTGCAACGCTTGTTGTAACTTCGGATTTTTAGCTATTACTCAAGAAAAACTTAGCAAACACTCTTCTTATGGTCTGCATCACCACTGAAAATTGCAGGTATTGGGCGGGTTTAAGAAATTATACAGAGACATTCTGTGATGGTTTGCAGAATCCAATTCAGAATTGACTAACATTTTTGTATTGCCCCGTGGTTCAGTTGGTTGCGGCACCGTCGCCGACACGTGGTTTGCTGGTTCCATCCTAGTGATGGAGGAAATTTTCACCAACAGATTGTGCTCCTGGGATAAATCCAAAACCTCTCCGCAGTGCTTATGGAGTAAGGGCATACGGCATTGTTGATGGTAATTTATGTGTCGGTTTGTGGCGTTAAGTTTGGCGGACGGTTGTGTCTTTCGGAATAGTAGGCCTGGACTGGCCGGTATCGGATTTGGCGCTCTCCCTTCTTCATCTCTCTTTTTTTTTTAAATGTCTTTGGGCTTTTATTGCCATTTAGCCAGAGCTTTACAACGTTTTTGATTAATGACTCTACTGGTGTACGTTATTTCCTAAAATTAACATCATTTTTTGTGACTGAACATGTGTTACCTCTCAAGTGCTTTTATTTACAATAGTATGTACAATACAAGACGGACACAACATTTAATTAAAACCACCCAAGCCCGAGGCCGGCTTTGAACCGGTGACACCAGCAACTCGAGAGCAACACGCTAGCTACACGCTGCCAGTGTCGGCTCATCTCTCATTTCATACAACACAAACAATACTCTATGCTGAGCACAAACTCTATCACAGTCATCCAACGAACACACACTGGGGAGGCAACTGGAAACCTCTCCAGTTCATCTTCCCGTGGAGGGATACATCCTCCATGGTAACCGCCTACACCGAGCATGGTGGGTGAGCGGTTAACGCTCTGGCCTCGCATTCGGTAGACGTGGATCGAATCCCCGTCCGGCCATCCAGATTTGGGTTTTCCATGGTTTCCCCACATCACTCCAGGCGAATGTCGGAATGGTTACTTCAAAAGGCCATGGCCAGAATTCCTTCCCGTTCCTTACTCCAGTCCTTTCCTGCCTCTAACAACCTCAACGTCGACGAGGTGTAAAGCAATAAGCAACAAAAGACGTCATAAGAGGAAGGGCTGTACCCCTCGTCGACACCCAGGTCGTTAGAGGCGGGAAAGGACTGGGGGCTAGGAACGGAAAGGAATTTAGCCATGACTTTTGAAGGAACCATCCCGGTATTCTCCTGGAGTGACTTCGGGAAACCTTCAGAAACTGAAAATTGGATGGCAAGACGGTAATAGGAACCCACGTCCTCCCGAATATTAAATTACAATTTTGAAAGACAATACGAAACACGTAAGGATAATGATTCTACAGAAGAAAAAAAAACCGGGCAGTGCTATTTTCGCAGAAAAGGCGTTAAGGGTAGCAAGTGATTACGTCTTTTGCATGCCGCGCAACCTTTCGGTTTTCACACGAATTGCTTTATCCAGTAATGCTGCTAGTCCCATTGATTTTTACTGTATGATGCGACATTCTAAATCTGTAATAAATTTTTCTTCACTAAACGTCCACAAACTAATGTTAAAAGTTTATTCTTCCACTTGATCTTACTTTACACTTGTAGTAGGGAGGGCAAAACATTATAGTTATCATTCACAAACTGATGATTAATAAAGGTTTTTTGATTTTATGAGTGAGTGAAAATATGGAGTCTCGATGATATTTTGAATACAAGAAAACTGTCACAATATAACATCTATTTAGTATCACTGGCAATTACAACTCTTAGCAAATTTACCGTTACTGTTTACACAAAAAGACAAAATCACCAAGCAACGCATAGAGGTACAATTAGCCGTCATGCGCAAGCAAACAATTGTAATTTACTTTAGAATCAATCTCAAAATTAATATCCGAATGAATGACATTTAGAAGCAATGTGCTATGCAAATTATGATGGCCTCAGACGTAGCTATCGTAATACTGTGACTTTACATTTTAATATAAATTAGGGAGTCAAGAATATGCCATTCGAAAATGATTCAAATAGTTTCGGTAAATTATGCCGTTAGCTCAGTGGGATTTTTATCTACAAAGTTAGAAAATGGATCTTTCCACTCAAAGACGCTTAAAGGTTCAGTTTCACGGAATGCACAATCAGATGGCTCGGTTGTAACACTCAACCATTGTAGTTCTGCGTCTGATATATGCGGTGATCGTGAGTCCTGTTTTAGAAGGCGGTTACAGTGACGCCTATTCTGGTAATTCCCATACTTGCATTACTGACTGTGTCGCTGTGCGAATGCCACTCCTGCATTCGGCTTAGCTGCAAGTCGATAGCGTCAGACTTCCACACGGACCTCAGCAGCAGTCAGCGAGAAAAGCCAGCCATCGGAGTCCGCAACAGAATTGAGCCCATCGCTCTTCCATCTCCGAGGTAAACTTTGGCCCCGCCCTCGCAGTCTCGAAGATCATGTTTAGCAGAAAATTTCCAGAATTTAAGTTATGTGCTCACTGGGATTGGGTTATTGGTTGGCCACATGATGTCACGTGATATCGTGGATTCTTCATTCGTCCTGGACACTACCGCCGTCCGCCAAGACTCCACAAAGTTCGTATGACGACGCTATCTTTCGGGTGGAGAATCCCCCGTTAGGAGCGGTGACCGCTGTCTCAAGGTTACCTGACGTGTCCTCTGGTAAAACCCTTCACCCTCTTGATTTGTTGGCTGGCGACATCTTGTCGCAGGCACCTAGCAGTTTCCTCCCAGTCAGTTCCCCTCAAGGAAGCCTCGATTCTCTTCAAGCCTGCACAGCTCAATGATTGTTTAATATTTGTTGCTCCAAGATACACTATTGGCTTCACAGTCCTCACATGGAATCTTCCTTATTTTATAAGGAAATTATCTAAAAATATATAGGTGGGCACCCAAGCTTTTATGAAAATCAGTCTAATATTATCATTTATATAATAAAAAGGCGCCTTAGAATGTGGTGAAAAGCGTCATATTATACACTGAAACACAAGAATCCATTGAACTTAATTCGCGATGATCGGATAGCACATTATTTCACAATAACGACCTAAAGCCAACTGGAACCCGATACAGCTAGATGGGTGAGCGGTAACGCTCGGCCATGCCATACGCGAGGACCTAGGTTCAAATACCCGTCCTCCATCCAGTTTTCGGTTTTATATGGTTTTCCTAAATCACTCCCGGTGGATGTCCAGAAAGATCGTTCCTCGTTCTAGTCCCCCCCCCTCCACACTCTCCCTGCTATACTGACGTCGACAAGCCGAAGAGACCGAATAAAAACAAAGTAGACTCCTACGGCCTCATGAGCTTCGTTTTTGGAGACTCGTACACTTGTAAGTTTGCTACTTGCTTTTAGGTTTAGACTAAGGCAGTTTAAGAAGATTCGAAACTGGCCTATAAGTCATATCAATAATGCCGACAGATTTACTTCCTACCTAGCGTGGTAGGTGAGCGGTAAGGATCTGGTTTCGCATTCCGGAAGACATGGGTTCGGTCATCCAGATTTCGCTTTCCTATGGTTTATCGAAATCACTCCAGGTGAATACCTGGATGGTTACTTCAGAAAGATCTTTGTGTCCTCTCCACAGCACTTTCCCGCCTCTAATGACCTCAACGTCGACGATACAAAAAGTCATAAGAAAATAAAGGTTCACTTCTTCTTCATGTAACGTATAACCAAAATTTATTTGGGTTTCTGCAACATTTCTGCTGTATAGAATTCAACGGAGCTCGCTTGAAATTACATTGTATTTACAATTCCACTAATTCTATTTAGTATTTCTTGAATCTAAAATAGTGCTTCATAGAGATCTAAGATGGTGTTCATCATCTATTTTGTTTGTAATACCACTCTGCGGAAACTTTGATACTTATCTTCTAAACCACCTATATTTCGTATGTCCAGGTGTAAGGAACTGTTCAGCACCATGATTCTCCTTCTTACCAACCTTATATTCAAATCAGATACAACTACGCACCTATATAACTATGAAAATATTAGCGACTTCTTCAAAAAATAAATACAAGTTGAACTCTGCAGCATTTCAGAATGACACCAATTCGGTGATGTGATGATCCAGTTCTTAGAAGCGACGAAAACGTTTTCACCGAGTCTTATTGGTAAACAGCTAACGCTTAGGCATGTCATTCTAGAGGAAAAGGTTTCAATTCCCTGTCCAGCCATACTGATTTCGGTTTTCCGTCGTTTCCAGATATCGCTCCAGGCAGATGTCCAAATAGTTCTTTAAAAATGCTGTGGCTGAACTCCTTCCAGTTCCTTGTTCGTTATCGTCTCCCGGTCAATGACTATGAAGTCGACGAACCGGAAGTCCCTAAACGAGAAAAAGGTTATCCTGCTTTAGCGATCAGCCATCGCAATCATTGTCAGTGAATGCGTACAGGAAAATAAGTACGTTACAAGATTATTCAAACACGAAGATATTAATCTGTTCCACGTGCCAAGTATTAATGTCTGTATATGTTTGTCAAATTACTGTCAGCTGCGTTTGACTGACTCATCAGCACGAGAATCCTAATTCACATAGCTTGTAATTCAGGTATATCATATTCTCCAAGCTGTTTTTACTATTGTCTCAATATGTCTAACGTCTCTCAGTAACAAATATTACTAAACACAATTGTGCTCACTAAAGCAAATGAATGTATTATCTTCCCACAAAAACTTTTTTCTTTTTTTTTTGGTTGTGGCTTTACGCCTCGTCGACACAAGGTCATCCCCGCAGGGCATCCAGATTTGGGTTTTCCATGGTTTCCGCAAATCACTCCAGGCGAATGCCAGGATGCTTCCTTCAAAAGTCTATGACCGAATTTCTTCCCATTCCTTGTCCCCAGTCCCATCCGCCTGACCTCGACGTAGACGAAGCGTGAAGCCATCAGTAAAAAAAAAAAAAAAAATTCTGGGCGGTTCACGACCATCACAGGCAGTCCTGTTGTCGTAACTCCCTCCCCCGCACCACTTCGTGGCTTTCCGTGTCTTTCTTTCGCCGGGCTTTCTTGCTCAGTCGGTAGAGCCGACATCTCTCCGCATGTCCAAGGTGGTTTGCTTCTATTCTACCTGCGTTCCGCTGGTTCTGCTTCCTCTTTCTTACCACGTCCTTTGATATTTTCACTTTCTAAGTTTCACAATTTTTTTTTTTTGTCTCAGTTCTCGCGATAAACTAGCAAGCAGGGTATGTTCGCAAAGGTCACTCGACGTGCACTGAATCGCCGTTTTGTTACCCAACAAATCCTTTCCCCTTGTCGAGTAGGGGGCGGGTGAGTTGCCGGCTAATGTACTTGACCCTATCAAATTTTTACCCCGTTGTCCTTTCGTTCAGTAGTTTTTGAGTGCTAGCCACATTTCAAACCTAGACTTTTCATGTCGCTCTTAATTCTGGGTTTGCACCTAGCAGCGAACTTGGAAGACCTATTCATGTCAAAACTAACATCAAGATAGTCGAAACGCCAGCGGTGAAATTTGATTAAGTCCAGTGGCTTAAGACACGTTCACCTCTGGACATTAGCTTTTGGGTGGTGGTGTACAGTTCATGATCACCGGATTATGTATCGAATGCCTGGGTTAAATCCCAAACCACTCTGCAGTGCGTATTGTAGTGGCGACATAGGACACAGTTCGCCATGATTCGTTCAACAGATGGAGACCTCTGGTATGGCTACCCCATTGGTGTTCCACCCTCTCCCTTTTTCCGTCCTAAAGCTCTATTCGAACAACCACTAAGTATAGTCTGATCAGAGTCATCTACGCTTCAACAACAACCCTACAGATATGAATGAAATTAAGCGGTCAGTCCGCCTCTATACCATTGGCCCAGTGCAATAGTCTGGGACCTGCGTTGGAGGGTGGATAATAGGGGCCCTCAAGTTACTACAGTAGAATTGGTACACTAGTATTACTACTTGAAAGATTTCTGGCTGGTTATACAAATCATATATTTAATGATTGTTTGACTGATGCTTAATTTGGTTGCCAGGTGATATAGATTTTTATCATAGTACTTACTTAATTTTAAGTAACATGTTCTTTCACAAATGAGAACTCGTTAGTGAAAAATATATCTTATTTTTATCAACTCAACGAAGACTCCATTATATGAAATTTCACTTTTCAAAGAAACACCAATAGCACAGTAATAAAAATGAATCATTTGTAGGAACTTAGCTTCAAACAAACTTCTTTGACTTTTACAAATTTTGCACATTTTGACGTTTTGTTTTCTGTTTTTTGTTTTATTTCATGCTTTACGGCATGTCAACATAGAGTTCACTAGAGCCGAAAGAGGATGGTAGGGAATTCGGCCATGGCCTTATAAAGGAACCATCCCGGCATTCGCCTGGAGTGATTTCAAGAAGCTATGGAAAACCGAAATCTGGATGGTCGGAAGGGGAATGGAACTCTTGTAACTCAGACACGAGCGTTACCGCTCCGCTCACTGGGCAGGAACGGAGAGTTATTAAAAACCAGAAACGAAATTTCTGTGAAATAAAAGCTTTGTCTAAATTGCAATCTTTCTAAATTTCTGTGAAAATGTTTTTAATGTTTGAACATTAATTTTGTGGAGCGTTTTTTTCTTTTATTGTGTCCTGCCTGATATTATTATTATTATTTGAAAAACGTTATAGTCAAACAAATAATAACTGTTGCCGATTTGCCACGGAAAACTATAGCTACGACTTCTGCTCTTATTGTACTATCTTTCACACTTTTAGGGATTATATAAACAAGTAGGTACAGAGTGTGATTCAGGAGGAATGGTAAATATTGAAGGATGTGGTAGTAAGAACAGTATTGAGTAAAGAAGTTCATATAAACATGTGTCCGATTTCCATTCGTTTTGGAGGTACAGGTTGCTGGAATGTTATGCATAAAATAAACCTCAGAAACTGATGAAGAGCACACACACAAACAACTTATTGAAGTACTTTATTCATACAAAGTTTAAATTAAATGTTCGAAAATCCCACCATCGACTTCAATACGCTTTGCAGCTCTATTTGCCACAGTACGTGTAGCTCTTCTGAGTACGTTTTGGTGTACTTTTATGAGGGTAGCAGTGTTTACAATGCGAGTGAGTAATTCGTTTCGTGTGTTTACTTTTTCTTTGTACTCTTCGTTTTTCCACCATAACCACACACAAAAATCTAATGGGGTAATAACATTGCAGCACCTGTAACGAATGGAAATCGGACATATATTTATATGAACTTTTACTCAATGTTGTTCATACTACCACCTCCTTCAAAATTTACCATTCCTCCTAAATCATACATTATGTTTGTCTGATACTTACTGAGTTAAAACACAGCTCTGTTACAGATAACATGGTTAATAATACTGTAGACTGGACATGTATTCTTTTAATTGTATACATTTTTTAGTTTACGGCAGATCATTCGCAAGTGACGCTTGTTAGTCATATGTTCCAATAAATGTTTGTGTCTGAAAAAAAAGTTAAAATTCTTGTTTCAGATAGTATTTAAGTGGAATATCACATTAAAACTAATAATTTTATCCTCCGTTGCTCACCCATCCTATACTCAGCCAGTTTACATTTGTTACAGTATTTCTCTCCGAAGAAATGACAAATGGCTGTATTTTTTTATTATTATTCCACCCCATTTTCACGCGTTTCATAGTGATTGTATGGTGTAGCTTTAGAGACTGATTCACATTTGGATGCTGACTGTATTCAAAACAAGCACGTTGGTGTTAAAGTTACTCAGTTACGTCATCTGGTGTATTTGATGACTTCATGCGTTGTGTATCATTGCCAACTCTCAGCATCAAAAAAATGTGTGGAGGCGCGTCTATTATGAGCTCATTTTCTGTCACACTAATCTGTAGTATCATCTTCACTACTACTTCATTCATAAATAACCCATTCAAGTTATTGCGGGACCATCATTCTTTCCGACACCTGCCACTCAGGTAGATGCTTCGAGTCTGGGTGATGGAAGAAATTTTCACCATGCATGTGTTAACTCAGCTAGGAATGAGTTGTGGTTCTGGAGATCGTGTAACAAATGCCTGATTTAAATCTCAAAAACTTCTCCACAGTGCCGATACGAATGGAGTACGGCAGTACGATGCTGTTAATAGTGATTCGTCAGTCGATTTTGGACGTTAATCTTGGCGGCCCCTGGCACCTTTCGAAATAATAGGCCAGCAGAGAGTTTTAAAATTCCCCTTCCTTTATCTTCGTTTACATAACCTAGTACACTTAAGATATCACAGTCACCTACACACATACAAGAAGTCTTAGAAACAACGAAGAAAAGAAATGAGCACTCTACCTTCTAATCTGACCTTTTCTAACTCCTTTAGCAGTCTCTTACCCGACTCAGAATAGAATTTCATTTTATTAAGATTTACATTATAATTTGAACTTAGCACCTAATCAATTAAACAAATGCTGAGTTCTGAAATATGTACTAATCTACCTTACTTTAACAAACAACGTTCAGAGTTATTTATTTGACTGGTACGAGTGAAGAAGTAGTGTATGCACACGTGAAACAGTGCATAATACGTGGAACAGTGCATAATCATGAATTTTTTTAATAAAACATGTGAGCGTCAGAGATTTGAGAAGACCTAAAAATAATACTGTAGAATAGAGCGCATAATGAACCAAAGAAGCGAGCAAGGTATTTTTTATTACTTTACGCCTCATTGACGTTTAGGTCACTAGAGGCGGGAAAGGACTGTGCCCAAGGAAAGGGAAGGGATTCGGCCACGGCCTTTCGAAGGAACCATCCTGGTGTTCACCTGATGTGATTTCGGGAAATCATGGAAAACCGAAAACTGGATGCCTGAATGACGATTCGCACCCGCGTCATTCCGAATGCAAGGCCAGAGCGTTCCGCTTAGGGGGCATCCATAAATTACGTGAGGTGAAGTAGGGGGGGTTCCGGCGAAATCTCACCAGATCTCACCAGGGGGGAGGGGGGGGGTCTACGGAAATCTCACGTGAGATTTTGCGAAAAATTTGGGGACATTAGAGCCAAAAAAAAGGTCTACAATTTGCGCCAAAGTCGATTTTAGGAGGGTATTTCGTCAAAAAAGTTAGGGTGTGACCTAAAAAAAAAGGTCTACAAAAGTTTCCAGGGCGATTTCTAGGGGGGTTCTCACGGACCAGATCTCACCAGAAGGGGGGGGGGGCGGCCAGATCTCACAAAATCTCACCAGGGGGGAGGGGGGTCGGGGGTCCAGAAATCCGGAAAAACACCTCACGTAATTTGTGGACGCCCCCTAATACCCATCACGCTTTCTAGCCGAGCAGATGTTAACCGGACGCGAAGTATGAACGAGCGTTCTTACTTCAGGAAAAGTACGTTCCATACACTCGTTCATCAAATCACCATTCAAATGAAAATGGCTGACACTCTCTGCATGCATTCAGTGGATGCGGACGAAGAACCTTGCTTTAGGTAAAGTAAAACAAGTTAACAATTTTTACCTGATCCTCGGACCAATGATAGTGATTTTCTGCGGAGGTAGAGCTTTGTGTTCCCCTTCTAGTCCTTGGCAAAATACGGGTGGTCGCATACCCCCAGTGCATTTCTTCATTCGGATCCGGTACACAACAAGTTGCTTCGCCTTGCGGCAGTTCATTTTCTAGGGAAACATCGTGCCTCTCGTCGGAACGTCGCTTCACCAAGATGAAAAAAGAAATTTAGGCCTATGGTTTGTGGTGTTGTGTCTTTCATTTCTTTCACAGAAATTGAGTACAGTGTATTAGGCGCTTGCCTTCAAGAGTCTGGTTCTTAGATCCAGATCCCGGTACGACTAGGAATTTTTGACCGCAGTGCTTTGTTTATATGAGGTTCACTAGGACGCTCCGTGGTTCGGATTCCACATCACACAGTATCTCCAGTGACGATGATGATCAATCCTCTGCCTTCAGGCAGATCTTCACACGTCTGCTCTCCATTATCTCTTTCACATGGAGAGTCATACCATTCACTACTAGGGAAATTTTAATGTGGTAATATCCAGTTACTTTCAGTAAATATTGGAGGGTTGTTGTGTTGTCATTTGTGAAACGTGTATCTATGTTGTGTGTGTGGTCAGTGTATTTTTTGTTTGTGAAATGTGTAGATTATGAGGTGGAGATTAAGGAACGTCCCAACATTCGCCTTTAATCATTGCGGAAAACCGTGGTTAGGACGGCCGGTACACGGGTATCTGGGCTCGATCCTGGTCTTGTTGAACCTCCATGCTCCCAGCCACACTGGCGGGTAGTGACTCAGTTATGCGCCGTAAATCGAAATTCTTGTCACTAGGAGGCCGAACAACTCTCTGGGGCTTCTGCCCGGCATATGCTATACGTTTTTTGTTATGTTCTAGCCGTTTGCATCGTCGCACAGATAAAATATCCTTGTAGTAAGTAATTCCGTTTGGTCTTTATGACCTGATGACAGAATTTCTTCTGGGCTGCGCTTTTGTCCTAGCCACATATCATGACATGGTAATCCTATGAGCTTTGTCAAAAGTGAAGTCGGGTTAAGGGCCTTTGAAAATTTCAGCCAAGACCAGGATTCGATCTGGACACCTTTTGATCACCAGAAAAGGCACTTTTAGAAATCGTTTACGTGTTATCTATATGCGTCATCAATTCTTCTGGGTTATATGAAAATACCTGATACCAGTCCGACTTTAACCTGTATAGGCGTATACTCTGATACAAAACTAACTTTAAAGATTTAAACTAACAGTTAAAACATCTTAACAAATGAGCCAGCAGTCCGTTGTATAATACTTGTATTTTCTGTCCCGCTAAGTTATTCGAACCTTTAAAGTTTTGAAGTTATGACAGTTTTGCCTCCAATTCTTACGGGGCGAACAGGAGTTGCGATATATGTGTAACAAAATCTCTCATCGGCATCAAAGCCATCCTGATTTTGGTTTGTTTGAAAGTTTTTCATGATCAGCTGGGCAAATTCTGTTTTCTATTTTCTGCCTCAAAACTATACATAATGCCAACAGAAAAACAGAAAACATTAGCACAAACATTAGCACAGTTTGTAGATGCCAAAGACTCAGAACCCTGTTTTAGGTAAGATCGTCCATAACAATCTTAATGATGGTACTCAAAGTTTTCAAAGTTGGAATAGTATTTGTATATCGTATGTTGTTAATGAATTCATGAGTTGAATAACTGTATCATTAATTCTGAATTGAATGGTCTTTTTGCAGAACCCGTATTGGCACAGACATCGCGGGAACACAGCCGCAGCGTTCCGGGAAGAGGTAAGAACTACTCATAATATACTCCATTAAAATAGTCGAGATTGTATGAGGTTATTGGCTGTATTAGCCTTTGGCTAAAGCCACAAAATAATAATAAAAAAAATAGTCGAGACACTTTAGAACCACCATAATATGATTAATTTTTCATGATTGTTATTAATTATCAAAAATTTGTTGTTTATTTTTCAGCCAAGAATATATTTTTGCCAACCCCTTTATAAGGAGTTACTTTTGTTGATCTTTTGCCAACGTTACGGCCATAGGTTTGGACTATGTTCAGGTCTCTTTCCCAGTTTTAAATGAGACTATCATGGCTGTGTGTTTACAAAGAGGAATCAACTTCCACGCTCCAACAATTGCCTCCAAGTTTCTTTTGGACGTCAAACACAAACTTCTATTCATCTATCTCCTTTAAGCGAGTGCTGGATATGAAAGTAACATTGACTGAATATTAGAAAACTAAACAGAAGGGGCAGCCATTGTCAAAAGAAAGACCCATTGGGCGGAAAACTGACTTGCTGGGTGGAGGAAATCTTAAGTGGTAGGAAGCAAGGCTTTAGGATATGGAATGCTGATTCAAAGAAATGTAAGTGAAAATGAGAGTGCCACAGGGTAGTGCATTGGAACTTTTCGTATTAATTATTCTGATGAATGGAAGTGTTTGTGATTTACAGTCAGAAGTAAAATAGTTTCCAGATGACATAATGCTATATAATAGGCAGGACCGGCTCTAGGATTCACGCGCCCCGCGTAAGATTTCTTAACAGTGACGTAAGGGGGCGTCCATTAATTATGTTAGGCGTTATTTCCGGAGATCTGGTTGGACCCACTCCCTATGATGACTCCTGCCCCTGTTAACCGACCTCGTAGTTTTCTGAGACCCTTGTTTTTAGCTCTCCTGCTTCCTAGGGCAGTTATACCGCCCCCCCCCCTCCCCCGTAAAGTCGGTATCGGCGTTGTTTACGGACCCCCTTTTTTTAGCTCTATTGTTCTGCAAGAAATTAAATAGCTGATGTGAGATATCCGTCGAAACCCCCTCCCCTTTTGTGAGATTTGGAGAGATTTCGCCTGACCCACCCCCTATTTCACCTCACGTAATTAACCGGTTGGGGCCCTTGGCAAGTTCATCCCATGGGGACCTCCCTCAGTCCAGATGGGCTACCATTTTTTTTAGCCCTACCACTGCCGGGTCAACAGTGCGAGGATCTTGGGGCAGGGGGCCCCTCCCCATCTGGCTGGTCATCGGACTCCCCTTTGGCCGTCAGACCCGGGGTACATTTGTCCCGCTTATCACCCCCCCCCCCCTAAAACCTGCCCTGATAATAGGATTAAAACAGGAGAGGATTGCGAAAAGCTGCATACAGATCTGGGCAGGGTATCTAACCCGGTTGGTCTATGTGGTATGAGGATAAATTAGGTATGCAGATAAAAAAAAAATGTTTTTTACTGTCATAAAGCGGATGAGGAATTTCTTTTTGAAGGCATAAAGTGTAAATATTCTGGAATATCACTTCATAGTAAACTCAGTATCATGGGAGGGAGGAGTTTAAATGTTCTGCATTTACTGCAAATATTTGAGGGAATGTACCAGGCAAGTGAGGGAACTGAGATACAAGAACATTGCTGGAGTACAGTGAAGTAGTATGAGATCCACATTATGAATATCATATATAGGAGTTGTTGGGGATACAAAGGACAGCTATGTTTGTTACAGAAGACAATCAGTAAGAGATATGATAAAGAAACTGGGTTAGGAGTCATTAGAACACAGTAGGGAGGTAAAAAGAGCGCTGGTTACGTGTAAAGCCTATTATATTGGTGATGAGACCTGGATAAATAATGGTAGAAAAATTAGGAACAGTAGTTGGAAAATAAGGAATGACCATTATCTTAAACTACAAGTTCATTTGAACCATAAGGTAGTTAGGAATATTTTCTTCTATGTGTAAAGGAATCATGGACCGGAATAAATTACTGAGGAACTCTAAAATAATATAAAGTAAAAATTCCTGAAATTAAAAAGTAGGTAGGTGGGGAAATTACAACTAGAGCATGCGCTCTATAACTATTAAATTTTTCATCATCATCAATATAAAATCCAGTAGAATTAAACATACAAAAATAGGTTATGCAGCCACCATCACATACAATTTTAATATTAACAAGAAAACCTAATTTGTTTTTTGTATTATATATGAAGCTAGCAAACAGACTTTACAAAATATTCATCACATAAATTATTCTGTAACTGCTGTATTTTATTTATTATTTTATGTATTGTTCTTTTGACTACACTTTTCTATCTTCCATGTTGGTATCACTCAAGCGATTACTTCTACTCACTGTAAGTAAATCTATTTAAATACAATTTCTTGGTGCTTTTTAGGAATACTTAAGACCCTTCATTCCTTTTTATACATTTCTCTTGCATTACAAACCAGTTATACATTTTAATAATGATTAAATCTTATATATGCGATAATAGTGAGAAGAAAAAGAATTTTATGCAGTGAGAAGAAAGGAGAAGAGAAATAGGAAGAATGGGGAAGCGCATTACTAACCAAAGATGAAGGCAGCAAACCAACAATGAACACAAAACAGTATTTCAATGTTATACCTTATTTATGCACAGAGATGAGATATATTGCAATGGAATCTGATGCGTACACAACATGTCCTGCCACGTGACTCAATTTTCATTTCTGTACATGAATAAGGTCTCATTTCAAAATATTGTAAAATAGGTTTTTTGTTTTTGTTTGTCGCTTGTTTTCACTGAAGCTTGTAATGTATATCCATGAATGGTGTCGTAATTCTTTCAGAGGAGACACATCCCATTCAATAAAACAAAGCATACTGAATACAATTTGTTAATCAGAATAGTTTGAAAAGTTTACCCCTCCCAAATTATAACTCTACCGTAGCCTTCTTGACTGCAGAATAACACTGATGAAACCGATTACGGTGAGTGAGCAGTAACCATCTGTCCTCGCATTTGGGAGGTTGCAGGCTCGAATCCCCGTCTGACCATCTAGAATTCGGTTTTCGATGGTTTCCCGAAATCACTCGGGCGAATGCTGTGATGATTTCTTCAAAATTCAAGACTGAATTCCTTCCTCTTCCTTGCCACAAGTCCTTTCCCACCTCTAAAGACCTCGATGTTGTCAAGGAGTAAAATCGTAAGCATGAAAAGAATTTTTTGAAAAGAGTGATATATATATATAATATAGTAAAATTTGAAAATTCTACAAAAAAATTAGTCATATGTCTGTTAGGGACAAACTGCCTAAAAATAAGCCTTATCACGTTTCCATCATAAAACGCGTAGCTCATTTCTTTTCTATTACCAGTATATATATTACTTGTGGCTTTACGCCTCGTCGACATCGAGGTCATTAGAGGCGAGATGGGACTGGGGCAAGGAACTGGAAGGAATTCTGCCATGGCCTTTTTGAAGGAAGCATCCCGGCATTCGCCTGGAGTGATTTGGGGAAACCATACAAGCTTGATCATCTCTTGTTGATGAGCAATAAAGTTCAAATGAAGAAAGGAGATTTTATTGATGTGAGAATCAAAGTCATTAGTCCGTGTTTTACTTCACATGCTGGAACATACAAAGACTGCTGGCAGCGTACTAACATACAAAGATTGCTGGCAGCGTACTGAGCATACTTTGCAATGTTACCACCTTCGTAATTTTGTCGCTAGATTTAGTGAATTTTGAAGTTTGATAGCGATATTCTTAAATATGGTATCACAAAAAAAAAGTATTTGATGATTTTTAGTGATATTCAACCTTGCAACACTGCATTGTCATGACTAGAATAAAGTAATGTCAGGAATCACAGTCTAGGACTCCGTTAAAGTTGAATATACGTTGTCCCTGTTCATTGCAGAAAACACATCCATAACTCTCACTTACCACTTGTCTGAAGCTTTGAAGAAATGTACTACTGATTCAAAATCTGTAATGGATATGAAAATGCACAGAAAGAAACGCACTGGAGTAATTAAAAATGTTTTAGCTCCTCATTTCATACGGATACGTTTGAATGACATTGGTTTTCAAAAGTATAGTGTTGTTTTAGATAAATCTACTGACCTCAGTGTATCAAAATTATCGGGCATATCATTAGATATTTTAGTTGCACCAAAAATACAGTTATATCTGCATTTCTAGCATCGGAACCACTGAAAGAGCTGATACTCGTGGAGTTGCTACTGCCTTAGTAAACTGTTTACAATCCCATGTTTTATTATTATTATTATTATTGAAGAACTTGATTGGAAATGGGGTAGATAATGCCTCTGTCATGACTGAGATAAATAATGGCGTACATGGTATATTGAAAATGGAATACGGCTTACCCAATTGAATTCTTGTTAGATGTATGTTTGCCACTCTCTGCAATTAGCAGTGTCACATGCCTCTGAGCAAACGTTATCGCCAAATATAGAATTTCTCATCAGAGAAACCTATAAATGGTTCTCACATTCATCTAAACGTTTGTGATGAGTTCAGAGAAATATTTGAGGCGGTAAATTGTGGCGAATAACCGTTGAAAATGTTGAAGTCTTGTGACACTCGTTGGCTGTCCATTGAAGAAACAGTGACCAGGATTTGGTTACAATGTGAAGAATTAGAATTGCATTTTCTAATTAATAGAGATAATTGCTAGACAGCAGTTTTACTTTATTCAATGCAAGCCGATGAGACTAATCGCCTTTATGTGTACATTTTTAAGGAGCTTCTTGAATTATGTACAAATTGGAGAGAAGAGCTTTGAAAGCGAAGACTCAAACCCAATTGCCTTACTGAACACCTTGTTGACGTTGTTTTGCTCTATTTGTAATAAGGTACTAATGCCGTCAGCGGCAACTTACATTGACTATTTGTCCAATAGAAGACCACATGAATCTGGCACCCTGATTAGGATACCTTTTCGAATCTCAAGTGCAAAAGACCTCATTACCCACCGATGTCATAAATGTAATCAGAATTCGGATTTGATGACGAAAAAATTGACAAAACTCCACAGCAATGGCATGGTATTATAAATTTTGTTCAATGGAACGCTGAAGTTCGAAAATACAAGAATGTTGCTGGAGTAAATATCTTTCTGGAGTAAATATCTTTCTGGAGTAAATATCTTTCTGGAGTAAATATCTTTCTGGAGTTGTCTGATTAGCCATATCTTCTTATCACTTCCTCACTCGAATGCCGCAGTAGAAAGGATTTTCATTACAATGAACAATGTTAAAAACAAATTGAGTAATAGGATGGCTGTAAATACTGTTAATAACATTCTTTTTATAAGGAATCAGTGAAAATTGTGAAAAAAACTGCTACAGTTCTGAGCTTCCGGGTAATGTGATTGCTGCAATTGGTAAAGATGCTAAATACTCTTTTAAATTTAAGACTGACGGTTCATCTCATCCTTCCACATCTGCAAGTTCCGCAACTCCAACGATTGACCAAGATGATGATGGAGAAATACCGATTGAAGAATTTGATGTTGATTTTTAATACAATGTTATGTTGAATTTAATGAAAATACTAATATTAAAATATTTTTATGTTACTTATCTTTCCATTTTCCTTTATTTGATTTAGCGATTTCAAGCGAATCTTTTAGTTCTAAACCAGGTCTAGCGACTTTTGTTTTCGTAAGGTGGCGACACTGATTCATTGTCACCGACCTAGCCATTCTTTTTTTTTTTTTCCCTCCATACTATCAGTATGTGCTAATGTTCTTGCTGTTCCTTTGTCTCCATTAATCTTTTATTACACATGTTTTTATATTAGCCTGACCTGTATGTATGTATGTATTATTGTTTGTTCCAATTTTCTCCCACTTTCAGACATCCGAATTGTTTGAAATTTTGCACGTGTAATAAGAACCGATGACAATACTAGAATTTTGTAACTTTGTCGTGTTATTCTCTGTACTTTAACTGTAATAACAAAACGGTTGAATGTAATAGAATTTTTAGTTCAATTTCCCCCTACTTCTAGATTTCCAGGTTGTTTGAAATTTTCACATCTATTCAGAAACGATGATAGTGCAATAATTTCATAGATATGTCCTGGTATTCTTATTACTTCGATAGTAACAACAAAAAAGTGGTTGTATGTAATCGAACTTTTCAATTCAATTTTTACCCACTTTCAGATGTCCGAATTGTTTGCAAGTTTGAACACGAATTACCAGGGCCAGCGCTAGGAATTTCGGGCTCTACAAAATGGCCAGGCGACAATGGGCGTATTCTTGGCTTAATGGCCTCAGGGCCCCTATAGTCGGTGATCGGGCCCCCCATCAGCCGGCGGGGCCCGGGTACTTTTGACCCGCTTACCCCCCCCCCCCCCCTAACGCCGGCCCTGCGTATTACGACAAAAGAATGATCTCATAGCTAAGTCCTGGTACTCTCGTTACTTTGACAGTAACAACAGAAAAATTAGTTGAACGTAATATTTTATTTCAATTTTCACCAACTCCCAGACGTACATTTGCAGTCAATGTCCCTTTAGTAACTTAATTCAGATACTTATTCTATTACAGCTAATACTATCTTTATATTTTATCGAGTCATTTCTATTATTCTCATATATTTCAATGCTTATTTCTTGCTTCGGTTTATATTTAAGCCAAATTATTTTCCCAGTGACTCGTGGTTTGGCATGTTTGTTGCTCTATATTAGGAGTAGATGTTGCTCCTAGTTATTCTGTTACGTACGCTATTTAGTTGCAGTGGGATTGGTGAAAATAACAGAGGGTATATGTGTATAAGAGCGCAGGGGCTGCCAGAGCGCCAGTGCGAATGCGCGGGTTGCCTCGCTACCTCTTGAATCATGCTGTCGTTCCATTATAAGCGCGATGTTCTATGCCACCTTCTGAATGTTACTGTCGTCCCATTACAAATAGACACTACACGATCAATAATATTGTCAATACCTATAGTTTATTAGTTTCAAATCGACCGGGGCTCGCAGCGCAGCAATGCGCATGCGCACTGTTCTTCCCCACCTTCCGACTGTTACTGTCCTCCCAATATAAGCGGATCTCACACGACCAATAAATAATATTAAAAGTACTTTGTTCATGGACGTTTTAAATCGACCGGGGCTCACAGCGCGCCAGTGCGCATGCGCGATGTACTTTGCTACCTTCTGAGTGTTGCTGTTGTTCCATTATAAGCAGACGTAACAGGAATTCAATAGTATATGAGTAATACTACAATACTACGAAAACGTGCCTTCATATTGTCTAATAGAACATATATAAGCATTTCACTCATTTCTACTACAGCTTCGCTAAGCAGATCCAAGCGCCAAAATAATAGCTATGCACCTTTTGTGTGATTATCTGTGTTTTGGAAGAAAACAAACAGAAATAACTCAATAAAACCAATAAACAACGCAGATTCACCCTTCTTGTAAGGCAGAGTCACTGAGCAAATTTGTTGAGAATAGTATTTTTTACAATAATGATCCTGTATGGTAGCCTAGTTGTTAGAGGATTGACGGCTGTATTGCCAACTCATATTGACAGTATTGTTGATTGTGTAAAGTCCGAATTTTTCGAACCAACGCATTTCAAGACGGAGCTGAGTCTCCCTTATACCTGGAAGCAATAGTCCTTGACCTATGAACCGGCGACGAATGGAACCACAATCTCTCAGAATTCGTCATGCAAGCCAGCTTAATACTTCTGGTACGTAAAATACAACGGGCGTATTAATATTCTTACAGACGCACCGATATAACGTTTAACGGTTTTAAAGATATAATTAACTGTACCTAGCATTGAAAAATGACATATAGCATAAACCCCTCGACGTTCGTGAAAAGGCATATGAAGAATAAAAATCTGGGTGACAGGTCCAGCACACAAACCCATTTCCTCTGAATGACAGGTTCGTTGGGGAAAACACTGAAAATTGCGTACGAACACCACTCCTCTCAAATGGAGCACCTTTTGTAGTCGTCATGACAATGAAAAACTGTTTAAGAACTCTCCGCTTCTGATTGGGTAAAGGAATCTGTCTGAGAACCGGTGTAGCATCTGATTGGCTGAAAGCTGTCTACAAAGCAGGGTTCTGCATCTACTCAGAGTGATCATATCGTGCGTCACATTCGTAAAGCTAATTTGTTTGACATAACGGTCATGCTATATTCCTGCTAAAATGCCGACCGTACCTTCAGTTTTAAATTGCTATTGCTCCATCGGCTTTTTTTTTTTTGGTCCCAGAATACGACGTGTTGGGATGTGGCTGGCTTATCACTGAGCCTGACGCCTCTCAGGAAGGAAAGCTATGTTTTCATTGGTGTGTGTAAAGTGTAACTGTGTTCTGTGTGTGTTACACCTATTTTTGTTTGTGTAATGTATAGCTTATGAGGTGGACATTAGTTATCGTCCCGGTATTCGCACTTGTGACAGCAAAAAAACCTCCTAAAACCGCAATAAGGACGGCTGGTATGCGAATCCTTCGGTCTTTGCCCGCACTGAGCCACTCTCACCGAGTCATCAAACTTGCTAATACTGTGCAAAATTGCGGTTTCTGGGATTAACGTAAAATGGAAAACGTTATTTCCCTTCAAAATACGAATAATAGTTTTTTTCTTTTCTTTTTAGCTTTTAACGTTTTAGCCATACAGCCAACCTCAATGTATTTATATGACCATCATGTGTTATTCATTTATCTTCAAATATTTTACTGTCTATCTAAGCTACAAGTGGAGGAAAACACATGACATTTGCACTAAACACTCATGCTCTTGGCCGATCACGGACTTGCGAGCTGTTGGTACGTGTTAGAATAAATAGTGCTGTGTTGTCTTGTTCGATGTGTTTTCATTCAAATTCGGCCGCTTATTTATGCTTTTTATGAGACAACTCAAGAATGTGGATTTAGTGCTTTAGCAAACTAGCCGAGCGCATTATTTCGCTACCTTTAAATCCTTGTCTAAATTAGTTCAAGACGCTGTTGGTTCACAAAAATCCAAGTGTTCGCTAAAATAGTTGTCATACAAACGAGTGTATGTTTGATGCCTTTTGGAGAATGATTCCTGGCTGTAGCTGAATTTTTCATTACAAAAGTTACATTCTGTCATAACTTGCGTATTGCTCATGTGTGCTAGTGCTCCTTGCTGAAGCAGTGTTCCCAATTGTCTCCATAATGTGTTAACTGAAACCAAACAGAACTAATGTTGTGCTTTGGTCATATCATAGCCGAAGGATAGAAAATATTGTGATTTGTACATTCTGCCTGGGAAAAATTATAGTTTTAAGAAAAAAACTAAAAACGTGCCTTTGTAGTAATGTGAACTAAAAGGATAAAAATAATATTTAAACACAATGATTTTGTTCAAAAGCAATAGGATGCCCCATAATTCAGTATAATTTAATTTTTTTGAATGAGCTAAAAATGAGAATATGGTCGCTGACCAAAAAATGGCTTAAATGTAAAAAAGCGTGAGGTTCCAGATATCAGTTGTCCTATATTTTTTATCGCTAACTATTCATAAAGGTAGAGCCATTATGAATAGTAAGCAGAGAACTTTTTTACATTAAAGTTCGTTTTTTTGGTTGGTGACTTTATTCTCATTTTAAATTTATTCAAAAACATAACTTATTTTTAAAAAAGGGACATCCTATCACTGTTGAACAAAATCTTTGTATTAAAATATTACTTTTGTTCTTCTAGTTCACATTGCTAGAAATATGTGTTTTTTGTTTAAAAAAAACTATATTTTTTTAACTTAAATTCAGGGCCCGCTCTAGGGGGGGCAAGCCGGGCATTTGCCCGGGGCGCTAAAATTTAGGGGCGCCATTTCGGCTGTAAGTGTGAGAAAATTATTAATGATATTAATGTGTTAAATACCCAATTAATAAAAAAAATCCACCTACAGATTTTTTGGTTCGGACCTAATAGGGGCGGGCCGTTGTCCAGTCGCCTCTGTGTGAATTGCGCCATAGGAGCAACTTCAAAATGCGCCGCGTCCGCGCCACGTCTCTTCTGTGTCAATTGGGCCTTAGCACGCGAATAGAACGCTGTTTCGACTTTTGTTGTTTCAACTTCCTTATTATTGCTAATTATTAAAGTGGTTTCATTACACAACAGCATTACTCTTACTATTACGTTATTAGTGATAAGTGGAAGTTCATAAAATTTACTTCTGGATTTTATAATTTCTAAAGGTAAGTACATCTATGATTAAACTGTTATTTAGTTGGGTATACGACATAAGCGCACAACGACAAAAGCGCACAACAGAAGCGCGGTAGTGTGACACCTGACCTTTGCTACCTGCGCTGATTCTGACATTATACTGCCCACAATTTACTAGACACGGCGAAAAGGAGTGTTTTAGGCTCTAAAAAACGGAATCGATAGTGCTTGACGGGAGATGCTGAGTATTTATTTTATTGAATTGATGAACCAAATCAATATGGATCTTAGTTATTGGAAATTGAAGTGGAATATTTTGCTTAATAATTTCTTCTCGTAATCCGAGCCTCACAGATTTGTTGTAAAAATTAGATATAGGCATTGAAAGTGTTATGGTTGGGTTAAATTACATACTCTAGCTTTGATCGCTTGTGAAAATACTGTAGTTTAGTGGGTGAGGGACAGTACTTATAATCATTAATAAATAAATAATATTAACAGCTGCTGATTACCGATTAGTTACTTCACATACCATTAGTAGCCTATATTCAATTTCGAATGTTAACTGCTAATATATAATAACCGATGATGCTTATTATATACGAATGTGGTTTCCAGATACTCTAATTGCTGCATTTGTAAACCGTTTCAACAAAAAGAAATTCATTAACTATTTTAGTGAATGTGAATAACTTTGTCAGTTGGTTTAATAAGTGCATTGCGCGACAATCACTCCACAACATCTTTTTTTTTTTTTTTTTTTTTTTTGTGAACTTTGAACGTATTCTGTTTAAGCCTATAGAAATTGCCATTTACGGATCGTATCCTCCGCGAATAAGCTTTGACTGTGCAGTAACACTAGACTTTCTTTATGTTTACAGGGTATGGAATATATTTTGTGTTGTGCATACTTGTAAATATTTTTATATCGACTGAGAATATGGTTTTAGCTTATCTAGAACAAGGATAAATATTTACTTTTTATATTATTTTATAGTGTACATTGTTTGAGTTACGGGCGTGCCTCTTCAAAAATGTTTGATGGTCAAAGAAAACTATTTGGTTACCAGTACAAAAAAAGAAGGTCGGGAAATGAAGTGGAAAGGCAGAATCAATCTGGCGCGTTAACAAAATATACTGCATTCATGGTTTACCAAAACAAATCTTAGAATCCAATATCAGGTCAGGAACAAGAGAAGTACAGAATCGTCCGAGAATAATAGCATACAAATGAACGAAGTTTCTATACCAATTGGAACTGACACCAACCTCACAGAAGGCGTTCTAAATCTTTGTGGCCAAGAAGCTTACGAGACGCCGTAAGAAGCTTTTTAGTAAGGCAAGGTCTACCTAAACTATTGCATAATTACAAATTTCCTTCCAATGACACAGGTCGACATTTTAGCACAAAATATTACGCACGAAATTTAAGCAACGGAGAGCAAATATTGCGAGATTAGCTACTATCTTTCACAAAACTGCATTTACTGCTTCTGTTGCAAAATTTTCGACCGTTTAGTTAGTTCTCTCTCAAAGGAGGGTTTTAAAAATTGGAAGCACCTTGGCGAAACTTTAAGAGAGCATGAAATTTCGAAAAATCATTTTCAGGCATACAAAAGTCATGGCTATAAATAAACGAAAGAATAAATTGTTGTAAAACTGTAGATGCTGCCACTCAAAAAGTTATTAATGCCGAAATAAATCATTGGAATGAGGTGCTTCTAAGAATCGTTGCAACAGCCAAAATGCTTGGTAAAAGTTGTCTGGTTTTTCAAGGTACAAGCGACAAGTTGTTTGAGCATAATAACGGTAATTTCTTAAAAATAGTTGAGTTACAGTCTGAATACGATCCCATTATGGAAGAGCACGTGCGTTGAGTGCTCTAAAAAGTAGAGACTAAAGCTCAATATCTTGGGAAAAATATGCAAACCGTGATAGTAGATCTGCTGCATCAAAGTGTAAAGTCTCATGTTATTAATGAAATAAAAAACAATTCAAATATTTTTCCATAATTTTAAACTGTACTCCTGACTTTAGTAAGATACAGCAAATTACTCTCGTAATCAGGTATGTTTCAACCAATAAATTTAATCCTAATGTTGAAATTAAAATTAATGAAAGCTTTTAAGGCTTCTTACCAGTCGAAAGATCCACAGGAAAACAAATGTCTGATACTATAGTTGGAGATCTTAATGACTTGGGTTTAAATTTGCAGGATATCAGAGGCCAGTGACTGACAACGGGTCCAATATGAGGGGCAATAAAACAGGAGAGCAATCTAGCATTAAATATAATTCGCGAGCATTCAATGTTTCGTGTAGTAGCCATTCTCTCAATCTTGTTATCAATCGCAAAAGCGTCCTTGGAAGCCACTAATTTATTCAATATGGTCCAAAAAATATATTTATTCATTTCGGCATCTACTTTTCGATGGGAAATACTTTTAAAGCATATTCAGGGTTCAACTTTGAAAACATGGAATGACACTAGTTGGGAGAGTAGGATAGAGGCATTAAAATTTCATTTTGGGAGATGCATACGACGCCTTGCTAAGTATTTACGAAAACCAAGAAATTGATAATTTAATGATTTAGCCATTTTGGTAATTGAATATGAAATTGCTGATGAAGTAAATTTAAAGATGTAATAAAAAATTCGCAAACTGAAAGTAAGAAAAAAAGTTTTTTGTGATTTTAGCGTATTTAATGTATCTCGTTTTATTTTCAAAATAATGGCATTTATATTGTTTGTGTGATAATATCCATCTGTAATAGCATTTAAAAATGTAAAAAAATATGGTTTATTTGTGGCTATGTACAGATATTTCATTATTAATTTCTCTATTTTGTGCAGCTATATCAAAATTCAATAACTTTATTTATGAATATACGATTTTATTAAAATTAAATATTTTATTCGATTAAAAAATAATTATTTTTTAAGTAAAATATATAATTCTACATAATCTTAAGGGGCGGCAATTTGTCTATTTGTCCGGGGTGGCAAAACCACTAGAGCGGGCCCTGCTTAAATTTCATTTGTTTTCCTTTTCTCTCTCCCACCACACTTTTTTTTTTAATGAATAATCTTTTTTTTAAATATTGTCAGGACAGATAATATGTATATGTTAGATATAATATTTTAGGTAAGGTGAAAATATATGATATGTTCATTGGTCAGGTGTACATCAACGGTCCATTAAATCTTCACAGAGGGGAGACATCGAACTCTCACATTTACCCACAGAGAGTGAACAGAATGAAAGTGATGTCCATCCTCTGAGCCACTTGGCTTATTGGTATGGACAGGCAAGCCACCGAGGTACTGTCATACCCAGGGTCATTTAACAATATTCTGGGTGTGGAAATAGCTGACAACCATAGCTCTTGTAGTTTGTATAACAAAACTAATGGCACTGGTGAACGGTTGCAGCTTAACAGGTGTAACTGTTTGACATGGATCAAAAGATGGTGTGCTACTAATTGTATTCTTGGATTCTCACTTACAATGGCAGCTTATAAGACTACAAGGAAGAACTCACAAATATTTTTAAAAAATCCTTTAGATTCTGCTAATACTGTTTATTTACTAATTGAAGTGAATATTTTACGCCCACCCCCCACTTATGATTATTTTATGCGAGTTTCAGTGGCTTTCTAACATTTTTGCAACCATCTGTGTCTCCATACAAGGTAAAGTGTGTTTCTCAAACAATAGAAATAATTTTAATTTAACAACTAATAATAATCCACATAAATCTGATGTTACAGAATTAAAATATACCTCTCAGAATATGGTGAGTGGAAAGTGCACCAGTTTTCATTGTAATACACCAATTATAACAATTTAACAGAAATAAAAAAGTTATTGTTTAACAGTCCATGAAATTAAATCATTTTATTTTATTCATGTTTGAAGTTATTTCTTGTGAGCAAATTTGGTATAAATATCTATAAATTGATGGTTGACCTGATAATATGAAAAATGTCACAGGATACATACCACAGCGGGCACATCCATGTGAGCAAAGTTCATGCTATCCAGCAACAGGAAATCTTTTGATTGGAAGAGAAAAGCAACTGAAGGCATCATCAACTTGTGGTCTTTATAAACAGGTGATCATATTTTATCAACAATGCTAATTCATAGTTTTCAAATTTGAGTTGGAAATTGAGTTTAACCTCTCTACATTAGTGTATTTGTCAGTTGAAACTGTCAGATTTATTCTGACAACAGAAAAAAAAGGTTAAGCCATGGTCCCAATATAGCTAATTTTCTAGTTACTGCAGTGTGTTTACTGATGGGCATTACTATTAAATTAGAAAAAAGTCATGATAAAGGAAAAAAGTGTATGATATTGCAAGCCAGAAAATCTCAAAGAGATCTTAAAAAAAAAAAAAAAAAAATACTGGCCTTAACCCACAACATTCTCTCTGTATTTTTTTTTCACCAAAACAGTAATCTCTGACCAGACCATCATTGTTCAAATTACTATATCCAGTAAAATACCCTTAATTGCTTTTAGCTGATTGTTTAAAATCTAAAATTATCACTCGATTTTGTGTGATGACTTAATTGGTAAGAAGTATTTGTACTACCCACACTTACATAAAAACTATGTTCTTGAAAATTACTAGAAGCCGAAAATCAACTTCTTACAATGGAGATTACTATTTTAAAATCTAATCAGACTGAACATGTATCTACATTCAAATATTTAATTAATAAACTGATGCACAAGTTACTGCCATTCTATCATTAACTATCTTTATTTTTTCTCCATAGACAGTAATTCAAACTAGGAAACCCATTTTTCCTGCACAACAGGAATGTGTTGTTATCACTTGTTTTTCTTCCATTTTGTGATGCAAAAATAATTACTTAGGGAGCATCCATAAACTACGTGGTTCAGTCTAGGGGAGGAGGGGTTGGCTGGAAAGCTACGCTGAGCTACGTGGGGTGTTCAGAGCCAGGCCGCGTAGCTTTTCATTCATATTATTTGTCACAGTTAAAATGAAGTAAAAACACACACAACAGCATGTGAATATTTATTTCCATCATTTAATTATCTCTGTATGTAATTTAAAATAGTCTTATAAGGGAGTGTCCATAAACTACGTGGCTCAGTCTAGGGGGGAGGGGTAGGCTGAAAAGGTACGCTGGGCTACGTGGAGGAGGGAAGGGTTCTGAGACAAGCCACGTAGCTTTTTATTCATATTATTGTCACAGTAAAAATGAGGTACATAACACACAACAGCATGTAAATACCTTATTTACATCATTAATTGTCTCCTTACGTAATTTACAATAGTCTGACAAGAGAAAACAGTCCAAATGTGTTCTGGGATCTGTAGGGGAAAGAAAGCTACATTCTACACATGGGGGGGGGGGGGGTAGAGACAAAAGCCACATCGGGCTACGTGGGAGGAGGGGGGGTGCGGGTTTACAGGAGGCCAAAATGGAGCTACATGGTTTATGGACAATCTGTAAGAGAAAACAGTACAAAATGTCTTCTGGAATCAATAGAGAAAAAAAGCTATGAGCTACGTGGGGGGGGGGGGGGGAGTAGGGGCAAAAGCCTCTATTGTGTGTGTGTGTGGGGGGGGTTACACAGGAGCCCAAAATGGAGTTACATCGTTTATGGATGTTCTCTGATAAATGCCACATTAAAATCTGCTTTGTCTCCTTTTATATATTGCTTTAGCACATAGTTTACAAATATATAGTAGCTTGTTTCTATTTCTCATTACTTTCTGGCTAAAACAGGATACCATTGAAAGAGATACGCATTGTTAGTAGGGCACCAGGACTTGTTAATGTCTTCGTAAATATTTTGATTGTCTTTTCACAGAATGCTGTACATTGCAACTCTGGGGGGGGGGGGCATAGATAGATTTCAGCAACAACTGATTCTGATTCCATGGCTGTGTGTCCCATCAACTCACACAGCCAATTATTGACCAAATTATTGTTAAATGTGTTAACATTTTTTTGAGTTCATCATTACCCTCCTGCTTCATCTGTGGTGAGTGTTGGGTTTAGTTTCCCTATCTTTATATATAAAATTTGTTTCTCTTGGCTACACTGTTACACCCCTTAATTACATTTTTTGTAGTAACTTAATGTTATTTTTTCTATTTTCTTGAAGCTTTTAGCTCATTACAACTTATGACATTTCATTCTTAGAAAGTCTAGTATTTTATAAGATAAGCAGTACTCATACCATAAATTTTTGCAGCTGGTTTTATAGCATTGAATCAATGGTTTTTAATTTTTTGATGTTTATTGTATCTGAAACAATATTAATTTTTAATTCACATTTCTTGAAATTTTGAGGTAATATTCTAATAAATTGTAATAATAAATAATTTTCTTGTAGGAAAGGTTCTGTATTGTATCACATTTAGAAGAGCGAAAAAAATGTTTCTGGTGTGATTCTCGAGACGAATACATCAATAATCCAGCCAGGAGCCATAGGATAGAAAACATTGTTTACAAAAACTTTCCTGGGTAGGTTGCTGTTCTTCATCTTTTTTTATTACATACTTTTAACCATAAAGTACTCATATTGTTATATTTGTGGATTTATAGATGCACCATCCTTCCATCAACTGTCACAAGCAGTGGTTCTTTTCTCTCTTTAATTAGTTATGTTAACTGCAAATTCAGTACTCTTTGGTTTCTGCTAAATCATATTTATTTCATGTTATTTTGTATTCTGTGTTAATACTCATGTTAATTAATCTCTAGCATTTAATGAAAATTAATAAATAATGACCTATAACAATAATGTTCTATTTCTTTTAAAAAAAAATTTTCGATTCATATCATCAGTACAGAACAGCGATCATGGTGGCAGTCTGAGAATGGTGTGGAGAATGTGACAATCCAGCTTGACCTTGAGGCTGAATTTCATTTCACTCATATGATAATCACATTCAAGACATTTCGACCCGCAGCTATGTTAATTGAAAGATCTTACGATTTTGGGCGGACGTGGCAGGTGAGATCGTTTATAATATCGTATTGTAAGATAGTTAATTATTTGGAAGGCTTTTAACATTCATTCTGCTCTGTTGATTTTACCTTCAAATTGATACATGTGAATTTTCTGTGACCCTCTTGTCTACATGGTGTCACACAAAATTTAATACTTTTAATTATTGCTTTAAATCCATAGTTTTTTTTTTGTCATCAGTCTTTCGACTGGTTTGATGCAATCCTCCATCCCTTCCTCTCTTGTGCTAACCTCTTCATCTCTACATACCCCTCACAACCCAAGTCCCCAATTATCTGCTTCATATATTCTAATCTATCTTCCTCCACAGTTCTTACCTTCGACTGTTCCCTCCACCAACAATTTAACCAATCCTGCATGTCTCAAAATATGACCTACCAGCCTTCTCTAGCAACACATTTCAAATGCTTCAATTTTCATTCTTTCTTTCTGGTATTCCCAAAGTAAGTCCTAGATCAATATCTGATACTAAAAGATTTCTCTTTTTCATGTAGACTCTTTTTGCTAATGCTTTTCTGCTTTTAAAATCATTCCTGCTTCAGCCATCGGTTGTGATTTTGCTTCCCAAGGAGCAGAATTCTCTTACTTCTCCTATGGCATCCAATCCTATTTTTAAATTTAAATTACTGTGACTGATATAATTTCTGCTTTAGTTCATCACTTTTGTCTTGCTTTGATTTATATTCAGTCCAAAATCTTCCTACAGTATTTTGTTCATGTAATTCATTATCTCTTCAATATCCTCAGCATGTTCTGCTACCAAGCAAATCGTAACATACTGATTTTTTTCTCCTCAAACACTTATGGCACATGAAAATTTTTCTTTTATTTCCTTTATTGCTTCCTCTACATACAAGTTGAATATTAAAAAGGATACACCACAACCTTATTTCACTCCCTATTTAACTGATGCATATCTCTCATGATTTTCTACTTTTATTATAACCACTTGATTCTTATGTAGTTTATGAAGTATTCTTCTATCTCGATATTTTAGACCTGACTTCTTTGAAATTTTGAACATCTTGTCTCACCTAACATTATCAAAAGCTTTTTCTAAATCAACAAATGGCATAAAATTACCTTTGTTTTCTTGATACGCCCTTCACGTATTAATCTTGAAGCCAGAATGGCTTCCCTTGTACCACGATTTTTCCTAAACCCAAACAGATCTTCATCTACTATCACTTCTACTACCCTTTCCATCCTTCTGTATATTATTTTGATCAGTAATTTTGAAACATGTGATGTTATGCTAATTGCGCGACAATTCTCACAATTGTTAGCTTGTGCTTGTGAGGATGATATTTTGACTAAAATCAGTTGGAATTTCTCCTGTTTCATGAGTTTTTTATATCAGTTTGAAAATCTTTTGATTCCTTCTTCTCCTAGGGATTTAAGAAGTTCTGCAGGAATCTCAACTCCAACTGCCTTATTTGCTCTCAAGTCATTCAGAGATTTATCAAATTCTGTCCTCAAAACAGGATCTCCTAAATAATCAATGTCGACATTGCCTTCCTTTTCCATTATGCTACTGTGCAAGTCATCCTCATTACACAGTTTCTCAATGTATTCCTTCCATCAGTTAGCTCTATCATCTAAGCTTAAAAGAGTTTCCCACCAGCAACAATCCTTTAGGCATCAGATATCATCACCAAATAAATTGACTGCAGGTAAATCAAGCCAGACCAACCCCCATGGACCCCTAACTGAATTTGAGTCACATGAGGATATTTGAATTGTTCCACCGCACCACAAAATTTCTAAGATGGCACCCCGAGCCTCACTTCACCATGAGGTCTGCTGCTTAGCTGGCTGCCTACCCTCACAATGCACTATCCCGACTGACACATTCTGCTCAAGTAATTTCCAGAGACTGCCTGGAGGCGAGCTTGTGGGGGTGGTGTTTATGGACAAGAAGTAGTCCTACTCAGCATGTACAAAAGTATCCTTCAGTGGCTGGTTATTGTGACATCAGCTATCTTAAACATCCTTTTAAAAAGTTCTTAATGATCTGAAACTTTGACAGTTAAAATGTTAAAATCAATCTGTATGATAATTTTTGTAACTTTCATGGTTTGGCCGTAAAAAATTGTTTTCTGTGCAATGCTAAAAATATCCATAACTTCCACAGTTTTAAGGCTACGAAACCTAAATAACTTGCTTCTACTTTATTGCTCTTTTGTTTGGTACTAAAATCACCGTGTTTACTATTTTCTAACATGTTGAACCAAAATTGTTATGCAAAATTTTATATTCGGAAGTGATATCATTTGGAGTATTTAAGTGACAGCTCTGAAATATACTTTAAATGATTTTACGTAGTTTTATCTGTAAAGTGTGATGTTTTGAAGCTGCTATCTGATTTCCTCAATTTATTATGAATTTCTAAAGTAGACACTGTCTCAGGATGATGAAACAGGAAGTACTGGCTCCTTTCGATATTTTCTTGAGACTGTAAAAACCTCTACTTTTTTCCATCCTGACCAAAATACTACATATATCTTAACGAGACTTACTGAAAACTGTTTGTATTGGAATATAATTTCCTCAACTGAATTTACTTATATTTTGCCCTTTCTCTATGTGGTAAAAGTTTTTACAAATCGCTCTAAACTCAACCTTTTAACTTCAGTGAACATTTTCAAACTTTAATGTGCTGTGTAAGACAAGATTACGCTTCTATCAGGCTATAAACTGTCATTCTATCTTCCAAATTATGACTTCTAGAATTTAAAATGTTTTTTTTTTTTTTTTTTTTTTTTTTTTTTTTTTTTTTTTTTTTTTTTTTTTTTTTTTGTACGTGGGTTTCCAACTTTTAATGCCTTAAAACTCTTTAGTAGAATTTTCTAGCTACAACATTTCTATCCTCATTTTACTAGTTATAATTCTAAATGGGTCAAGAAATGAAATATTCTGAATCCAAATACCCGATATGCTAATACTACTTTCTATAACTGTTTAATCTGATTTATGACTTGAATTGTCTAAGAAAATGACTTTAAAACTGATGTACCATGCTATATAAATGAACTCGCTGTTATGCAAACAAATTTTGATATGAAGTTACAAAATTTTAGGTTTCATTACATTATTTTATATTTTATAATTGGCGTGTTAAATTCCTCCCCCATTTACCTTTTTCTTAAGCGTTTTTGGTAAATTATTCTTCACTTCACTTGGTAATTTTTTCCAATTTCTGACACCCTTACCAACAGAAGAAAATTTTCCCTCTCCCTTATGCATGAAATGAAGTGCCTGCTTGTGGTCATGGTCATCTTTCTCCTTCCTTGCGCTATTCCCAATTCTTTGACCAATATCCATCCAAGCCCCATCACCACCCTATCTCTGTACATTCCCTGCACTTACTTCACCTTCCTCCTGTTTTTCCAATGACTCTCAATCCAGCTCCTTTACCATATCAGTCACTGACTGGGTCCTGCGATAATTTGCACAAACAAATCTAGCTGCTCTTCTTTGCATACCCTTCAACTCCTGTATTTGATAACCAAAATGTGGGTCCCAAACTACACCACCATATCATGGTCTTACCAAAGTTTTGCAACCCAATTCCCTATCTTCTTTGGTACATCCTGTCATCACCCTCTTCAGTATATGTAGGATTTTGTAACCTTTTCCTACCACCTGCCCAATGTGCTCTACCCTTTTGAGTTTGTTATCAAATGTTATGCCAAGATATTTACACTTCAAGTTTTCAACAAGCAATTCAAATTTCACCCTATAATCATAATTAACTTTTAATTTTATATCTGTGCACCTAATAAGCTGACTTTGGCATTTAACTTCATTCCATGTTGACCTACCCATTTTGATATTCTTTCCAGGTCACCCTGCAGCTGGTCAGTCCTCTCGTGTTTTGATCCTATTATATACCATCACATCATCTGCAAACAACCTAAATTCTGACTGTAAACCATTGACACACTCATTCATTAGAATAATGAACAACAACAGCCCCAATACACTACCCTGTGGTACTCCCATATTTACTTACACCTCTCTTGATAATGTTTTTTTTACTCTAACCCTTTGCTTCCTGGCTTTTAATAATTCCTCTACCCAGCAAGTAACTTTTTCATCCAATCAAATAGATTTCAGTTTATTTAAAACCATTTTATGGCTCACTCTGTCAAATGCCTTAGAAATATCTAGTGCTACACTATCAACTTGGCCTCCCTTGTCCTATTCATCTGAAATATCATGCATATAGCCCACTATCTGAGATTCACATGAATATCCTTTCCTAACACCATTTTGTTGATCTGCAAACCAATTTATTTCCTCACAACATTTTTGATATAGTTGCATATCAATCTCTCCATCATTTTGCCTATCACCAATGTCAAACTAATTGGACTGTAATTTTCAACACTTTTTGTAGCCCCTCCTTTATGAACTGGTACTACTATCACTCTTTTCCAATCCTATGATAAGCAGCAAGTCTCCAGGTTCATTTTAAATAAAATTTGGATGTACAATATTGTGTGATACTATTTGCAGAAACAAATATGTGACAGCACCTCAGAGATTTTTCTTAGTGTTTGCACTACAGATAAAATCAAAGCAATGTGAGTGGCCTTGACTCCAGTGAGGATGTGAAATATCTTTAGTGAGCACAAAGATGTTAAAGCATCAATTTGACAAGATCCTTAAAGGTGTGACATCAGGGTATCAATTGAATACAGCATTGACAGGTGGTACCATTTGAAGTACACTATCAATATTGGCATGGAACTTTGATAGCAGCCACATAGTAAGCATTTTTAATTTACCACCCCAAAAATTGAATTTTCTTCAAAAATATTTGAATTTCCCAACAGAGGAAGTGATGTCATACTGGGACCTGCCTCAAGATCTTCTCTCCCACCCTGTCAACCCACCTGACTTCTTCCTGTTGGATTTCCTCAAAAGTAGTATGTATCAAAGGAAATTTGGTTGCCAGAGCCACTGTCGAGTTGACATAAATGCAGGGTGCTTCCACAAGAAGTTCTGATGCAAAAGAGGACTTGCCTCAAGATATTCTCTCCCACCCTGTCAACCCACCTGACTTCTTCCTGTTGGATTTCCTCAAAGGTAGCATGTATCAAAGGAAATTTGGTTGCCAGAGCCACTGTCGAGTTGACATAAATGCAGGGTGCTTCCACAAGAAGTTCTGATGCAAAAGAGTGGGCATTATGAACATATTCTCAATTAGGGATACATTTCTATTGTTTTGGTGAATATTTTTGTATCATTATTGTTGAGGACCATCTCCAGTTTCCCAGGTGTGGTTTATAAGGCTTCCTACGATTCCATTTTGGTGGCTATAGATGTCGTCTTCCACTGTCTCCTTTCTAGAAAAATTTCCCTGTCCATAATTCCCAGATCCAGCCTCTTCTCTCTACATCCTCCTTCAGTTGGTCTATCTATCTTCTCTTGGTCTTTCCACTGGTCTTTCACCCATTATCCTTTTTCCAAATAATCTTTGGTTGTTTTGTATTCTTCTTTCTTTTAACATGCCCAAAGATGACCTAGGTCTCTCTTCCATGGGTTCCCTTAACTCTAGGTTTCATCTAATCTCATCACTCTTTATGTGATCAAGTCTTGTTTTCTGGAGGGCAGTTCTAAGAAACTTCATTTCACAGGCTTGGATCTTGCTAAAGTAATTTGATGTTACTGTGCATGTTTCTACAGCATATGTGAGAATAGGAATGAGGTATGATTTGCACAAGGAAATGTTTGTTCTTCTGGGGACCTCCATGTCCCATAGTAAGCCGAGCATGATACTATAGAATTTGGCCCTTTTGGTTACTCTATTCATTATTTCTAGCTCACCTCTAACGTTACTAGCAGTTGTGCTCCCCAGATAACTGAGCTGGTCCACAACTTCAACCTGGTGGTCTTGTAATTTTATAAAGTTATATTTATATATCAAACCTACTAATTAATTTATGGATTGGCCAATGACAAAGTACCAATCTTGAACAAAGTAAATGTGATATACATAAAACAAATGGTATTACTTTTCCTGCACCACTCAGTATGTTGTTAGTTTATGGAACTAATTTCTTACTGTTCAGAAATTGGCCTCTTTTCTTCTGGTGTTTCAGTTCTTAATAATTTCAACTTTTTTACTGTGCTAAATGTGCACTGATGATTTTTAAATGAATTATTTTCAGTATTAAAAAAAAACACAATGTTTAACAAAATATTGGTAATAAGTCAGCTGGCGCTGACTGGATATGTGTGTAGTGGTGGGAGGAGAGGGGGGAAAGGGGAAGGGGGAAGGTGTTATATAAATTCTTAAGTAGCATGGTTTTTGTCTTGGAGAACATTTTTTGTTTTACAATTTTCTTAGATTGTGTAAAAACCCCTTTGGGGACCGCTAATTTACATTGTTCTCAAAACATTAAAGATTATATTTATTTCAGGTATATAGGTACTATGCATACAACTGTGAAGAATCGTTTCCAGGTATTCCAAAGCACAAGCCAAGAACTCTTACAGACGTAGTATGTGAGTCAAGATATTCAAATGTGGCTCCTTCAACAGGAGGAGAGGTAAATTTATGCTACAAATTATAACAATACTTATTTAATCCTTACTTAAAGACTGATAGTTTGAAAAATATCAATGCATTATGTTTTAGGTCATCTTTAGAGTTCTATTACCAAATTTACCTATTGATGATCCATATTCTCCTGAAGTGCAAAACCTCCTAAAAATGACAAATTTGCGTGTCAATTTTACCAAACTGCATACCTTGGGAGATGATCTTCTGGATAACAGGGAAGAAATACAGGTATGTTAATAATCATACTTATTCTAGATTCTTAATAATCAAATTGCTCTTAACTGTATTGTATAATAATAAAAGTATTCTCTAAATTTATGACAAATGAAAAAGTTTTTTATCATAAGATATTTGGATTGATACCGTTATTCTGTATAGCAGGACCATGTGTTAAACTGCAATATAAGAATTAAAATAATGATATGGTAAGTAAGCCATTACTTCTGAGAAATTTAATTGCAGGAGGATTTCAATGACAGTTAAATATATAATGCTATCAAATTCTTTATAGCTTTCATTTAACTTTTTTTGTGAATATTTGAACATAATTTAAACCCAATATCATCTTGAAAAGCAATACGAAATTCAAATCATATTTTAAACTACAGTTCATGTTTCAACAAAAAATTTAATGTTTTCTTTTGTGTCAAAAAAATAAATTTAGCTCAGTAGTTGATCTATTGTATTATTAAGGTGAACTCACTCTGGACAACCCATTTTTGTTTTTGTTTTAAATAAATTCCCAGAATCATAATAAACAAATATTTTTGGTACCATAACACACAGAAATTTCTTTCCTGTTCCATGTCAATATAGTAATTCCTATGCTAAACATGTTGCCAGTTACTATTCATAAAGCACTAAGGGCGTGCAATATGAGGGGTATGGTAATGGCCCAGCCACATATTGTGTAACTACATGTGGCTTAAATACATTTAGTGCTTGACATAATGCATATCAGCTATGCACCAGTTTCTACATTGCAACTGCTTTTGTTGATTCAAAATTTTATGTTTGTAACTGTAAAGGAAAATTCAGTATTTTATTTTAGAATAATGTTGTTTATAAATTTCTCATAAACACCATAATATGTTTATTGCTTCATAGTCAAGTAATAATGGGTAATCTTACAAAAAAACTATAATTCCATTTCATATCTTCATTTTCTTTCAATAATGTTTGTCCTAAGATGAGGCTATTAATTCTGGCAGTCGCTGTTGACGTCTAGTGTGCATGTGTTTTTTTTTTTCTCTTCTTTATAATAACTGTGTCTGCAGATTTTTGTACTGTTTCTTCCTTAATTGTATCTGAAAGTTTTGTTTCTGATGTAGTCCACTCAATTTTGTTGTTAAACATGGGAACCAAATGGCAGTTGGTTTTCTTGATTTGAGGAATGCTATGGGAAAAGTTCTGCAAGTCAGCCCATAAAGGGATCTCTGGCAAATCCTTTACCTTCTGCCACTGATGGTCTAAAGTGCTTGGTGTCTTATATTTGGGAGACAGATGATGGAAATAACTGGAAGCTAAGGCAAAGGAGTGAATCACAGTACACCACCGTAATCCTGATAAAAGTTTTTGGATGGATGTCCACCTTCTCAGAATGTGCATTGCACATTTCTACTGGGGAGTCATATTCAGCAGCAGGATAAATAAGGCAGTTTTAGATGTACTTCCTAAGTAATTATGGGTATTTATCTACATCAATAGTTACAGAATGTATTCTTCATGCTAATGCTTAGCTGTTGCGTATTTTGAAACTTGTGAGGGGCAATCAGAAACTAAGGTTATAAGGCCAATATTCCTGGAGTGTTATCTGCTACAAAGAAATTAGTAGTGTGTGGTAATTCTAAGACATGCGGTTGGCAACTGTGCCACCCATCATCTACAGCACCAGTTGTAGGTAAACAAAAATGACGACTCGTTTGGAAAACTAGTTTTGCTAAGAATTCTGCTCAGTTATTTGATTTCAGTGGGTGAAACATGTAACTTTGGCTGAAATTTATGGGGCTACTGTAATATGTCATCAGCATGTTGCAGAACATTCTTGAGAGAAAATGTCACTGTCAAGGATCACAGTTGAAGCAGTCTTTCTGAGACATCCTCAATGACCCTTCCAGGCCATACCTCACTCCAAATGACTTTCACCTTTTTCATCACTTGAAGGAGCATCTAAGAGGCCAACAATTTCCTTCAGATAAGGAGACACTTAGCGACAATGTGGCTAAGCATGCAGCGACGGGATTTATACCAGGAGGAAATATTCAAACTCATCCCACAAAGCAACAAGTGACTAAACTGATATCGAGACTATATCAAAAAATAACCTAATGTATGCACCTTCAGTTGACTGTATTGGTTATATGAAATAAAATGTACATAGGCTATATAACCTTAGTTTTTGGTCACCCTTCAAGCATGAAAACATTTAAAAATACTGTCCTGTTAAGATAAAGTCTGACAAAAACCAGCTATTATGCTGAGGCAATGCATACTTAATTCCGGGAGGGGGGGGGTGTAACAGGACCAGGAACAAGCCCATGCCTGAACATACTGGCCATCCAAACAATACATTTCGGGAACAAAAAAATACACTTATCATACACAACACACAAAGTTACATTTTTCGCAAACAGATGGCAACACGAGTCTTTCCTCAAATAGATTAGGTACATCGAGCCTATGAGGCCTGCTTAAACTTCAGGCAGGAACATAGCCCCTCGCCTTTCCCACCTTCTCAGGATTCACTGCAACCACATGACCACATGGTACATGGTCCTTGGTGGCTTAATTGGAGGGGGAAAGAAGGCCAGGTTCAGCTTTAGCTCAAGGAATGCTTTGATTATCTTTTTGACCTTGATCATAGATGGTGATGTTGTCAGCATGCTGAAAAACTTATTTCACTAAAACTTTATGAGCAGCACCACTTTGTACCAGCTGATATAATTTAACTGCACAATGTTCTATAAATTATTGGTTATAATGTATAATATTTTATCCATGATGGATTAGTGGAAATCAGCGACTGTGCTATCAAATTTGTTGATATTAAAAACAGCAACCAGTTACAGTTTGTTGCTATTATATTTACTAACCATTACCGGTTTTGAACAAATTGTTCATCATCAGATGGTTTGCATTTTTATTTATAATGTATTCAAATATGCAGCTGCTATAATCACTTTTCAACTTTTGATATCACTTAAATCTTATCATCAGGGCACCCTCTTGCCCTTGGGGTTGGAAATGGCCCCTAAAGGTGGATGAATCAGAAATGATCAATGGCATGGGGATGCAGAAGGTAACGAGAAACCACTGCATTAGAGACCCACATGGTATCCCAAGGACATGAAATCCTCTCAAATTACATATATCATGATGGCTTCTTCATGGATAAAATAGTCCCCCAATTAGATCTCCAGGCGGGGGCTGCTCAGGGAGGAGTCATCAGAATTGATAGAAACATTCTACGAGATGGAGCGTGGAATGTTAAAAGTCTGAATAGAGCAGGTAGGTTAGAAAACATAAAAAGGGACATGGAACAACTTAAGTTAGATGTTGTTGGGATTAGTGAGATTAAATGGAAGGATGCACAGGATTTCTGGTCTGGGGAACATAGGATAATTGGCACATAAGCTTTCAATGGAGTCACTGGTGTAGGATTTCTAATGAATAAGAAAGTAGGGAAACTGGTGAGTTATTATGAACAGTTTGGTGACAGGATTATTTTGATGAGGTAAGAAACTAATCCTGTCCCAACCACATTAGTACAAGTGTATATTCCAATGTCACAGGAAGATGATGAAGAAATAGAGAAAATATATGTTGAAATTGAAGAATTAATCCAATATGTGAATGGGGAGGAAAATCTAATAATCATGGGTGATTGGAATGCAATAGTGGGAGAAGGAAAAGGGGGAAATACTGCAGGAAGTTTTGGTCTTGGAGAAAGAAATGAGTAAGGAAGCAGGTTGTTAGAATTTTGTGAAAGATATAACTAGTTGTCACAAACACACTGTTTAAGAACCATGCAAGAAGGATATGCACCTGGAAACATCCTGGGGATACAGGACAGATATCAGCTAGATTTATATATCGTGGCTAAACAGAGATTCAGGAATCAAGTTCTAGACTGTAAAGCGTACCCAGGAGCAGACATAGACTCTGACAATAATTTGATAGTAATGAAGTGCAGGCATAATTCAAACGAATAAAGAAGCAGTATAAGCAGAACAGACTGGATGTGAATAAACTGAAACAATCTAGCACAAGAGAAATATTTTCAGAAATGGTAGACTTAGGTCTAAGAAGTAACTCTGAAAGGTGCTCAACATAGGACGAATGGAATGCATTAAAGACTGAAATAATGAAAGCTGGTAAAGAAAGCTGGTAAAGAAACATTAGGCTCTAGGCCTGAAAACCTAGGATTACAGAAGATATTTTGGATCTGATGGATCAGAGGAGAAGGTATAAAAATGCTCGGCATGAAGCAGGGAGAGAGCTATCCACGCTATTTAGAAATCAAATAAATAGGAAATGCAAAAAAGCAAAGAAAACTGGTTAGAGGAAAAGTGTGAAGAAGTAGAAAAGAAATGGTCATAGGTAAAGTAGATGTTGCATATCGAAAGATCAAATAGAATTTTGGAGAAATGAAGATGAGATCCCTTCTTAAATCCCCAGGAGAAGAAGGAATCCAAATATTATTCAAGCTGATATCAAAAAGATATGAAGCAGGTGAAATACAAACCAATTTTAATAAACATATCATACTCACACTTTCAAAGAAAGCACAAGCCGACGAATGTGGAATTATCCACAATTAGTTGTAGTAGGTACTCTGTTTATATGCGTGTGGTGCAGGGTTTGAGTCCCGCAGATGACGCCAAAGTTCTGTTTTGGATGGCTTTGCGGATATTGATTGATGACTGATTGACTATCGGAGGTGTGATCACTAACCTGACCGATAGTAACGTCTTCTTGATGTTCTTTTCTTGTCAGGACGACGGCCTTCTGCTGACACCAGTCGATTGTTGATCACGCAGAATCGACAACTGCGGGGACAATAGCTGCCGAAACAACTAATGTATATTAAAAGATGTTAACTGTTTATATTGAAGGCTGCGTAGAGTTCTTTGGCTTGAGTGTTGTTAGCCTGATACGGATTAGAAAGGTTTTACGGAAGGAAACAGAAGTTACTAAATAGTTCCCGTTTATTTGTTGGTAATTACACACAGACAGTTTCACGAACACAAGAACGTAATTTCTGTCCCACGCAATATGTTATCAGTACCTCTGCTAGCTTGAATTTAGACTCTTATTGCAGAAATGGGGTACAAAGCGATAATGTTGGTAGTAAATCACAAAACACTCGGTACATCGATGTGTTACATTCACAATCCCGAGGCACACTCCCTCAGTGCAAGTGCACTTGCAACAAGTTGCTGACGCTTATCAGAGGAGGCATAGTATTACGTTACGCCGCAGCGCTCTGCGCCTCTAGCAGAGGACGAATATTCACTCCGCTTTAACACAATATTACGGGGATTTATTTGGTTCCCTTACAACTCCCCCGCCTTTGAAACACATGTTGCTCCTGCAACACTATCATGTGAAATCTCTGGAATAGTTACTCGTATGCTGCTAACAGATTGCGTGGCTGCATTTGCAGCAAAATAATTCTGAATCATCTTATTCATACAATGTCTACATAACCAAATACCCAAAAAGAAGACAATTAAAATACAAATAATAGACGTAACACTGGCAGATACAACTGTTATCTTATATTGATCTCTAGAACTCATTTGTGACTCCAGATGTGCAATAATCTTACTGAATTTAATAGTGTCATTAGATGCTTTAAGATACTTATCAATCTCTTCTTTAACCTCTTTACTATAAGTCAAATTCAATTCAACTGATTTGGGACTGTGATAATTTCATGAGTTAAAGTTGGTAAGTAATACAACGGATAAGACAAATCATAAGACTTCTTAACTGACTTAATTGCTGGTGTTCTAAAATCATTTCCAATTATTTGACAACTTGTAGTGTTTACAAACATTCCTGAACCACTTACTGATAATTTAGTTGTCTGCTGAGTGTGAATACAATTGACACTGACAGTACAAGGTGTTAACAAGGTAAATATCCAATTATCATGAACTCTAGCAAAATATGATTTAGTGAGGGTCACAACTTCTCTTTGACATGACTCAACAAACTTTTCTGAAAAGAACATATCAGATTCACAACTACTTACACTTACATCATGCAAAGTCATCAATGGACATATTTCCACAATATTAGATTCACATTTCTGCATATCATTCTGACTAAGTGTTATATATGATTTATGGTCTTTGCTCAATAGAATTACTATCTTTCATATCCCATCTTACATATCTGCCTGTTTCACTCCAATAAATCGGAAAAGTATGAATACTATATCTTTCCAAAACTGAATCATGTGCACCAATGGGAACATTAACAACTAACCTCAAATTACTACCCATTAAAACAATATTTACCTTAGACAATTGGTAATACACGCTTAAACTCTCCTCTGTACAAGGGGCAATCATAAACATACTTGACTCTAACTTATTCTGTATCAACTGTAAATATTTCAAAAACACTCTAGGGCTCAATAAAATATCACTAACTTTCCCACTAGAACCTTGTAATAGAGCAATTCTTAATCTAACCAATTCCATACGTACATTTGTTAACCCAAAAATAAGCTCTTGTAAAGTTTTTACACTAAAAATCTGAAAATTCAAAACTGTTAGTACGCTTTTTACTTCATGCATATTCTTACTTATTACTTATTGAATTTCCTTAGTTTGTGAGATGAAGGCATCTGCTAATACTTGTATTGCTTGTGTATGATTTGTAATGGACTCCTCCATATGCTGGATCAAAATCAACTGTGATGAAAGACTAAGTTTAACATCATTCCCTACAGCTTCCAAATTATTTAACCTTGACTCCAAATGCTCTAGATCTACAGAATTTAACGTTCCAAATACAGTTTTCAAAATTTTTCCTCCAAGATCGAAATATGACCTTCTGACTCTGTTTGGCTTATGAGGTAGAATTTCCAAAATATTGTAAAATTCGTGCTGTAAAGCAACATACATTACTTTTAGATTGAAAGAAACTGAATTTATGGCTGAATCATTATGCGACAGATTTTCTTTAGTAAGCTCATCAAGAATACTGAATGTGCTATCTAACTTGGTGCATTCATCTCTTACCATTCCCAAATCATAATCTATTACTAGTGACCAATAATTATCTGAAGCAATTACATCACTCTCCTTAGAAAATACTACACCATTACTAAGAGGCTTTACATGGACTCAAATTAACAAAAGGAAACAAGATACCCAATAAAATCACTGAATAAAACATAATGAATACTCAACATAACTTCTGCACTGCACTTCACTTGGACCCACACACACGTGCCACTCAGAGTCTCCTCTACTAGCGCTGACTGGGGCGTATCAAGTTGCTGCCCGCGCTCTGCGCTGCTCAGCTGATCTGCTCGACTGCTCTGGTCGACTGCTCTCCACGAGGCTACAACAATTTGTTCACCGCAGTAAACGTGTTTTATGCACACTTCCAAAGGGACAAGGCTTGGTGGTTGAAAATCACCATACGCACATGTCTCTTTGCAACACGTTGCAAACATGAACATCATCAACTCAAATCTTAAACTCAAATATCTAACCATACAAAATACAAAGTTACACTTGATGTTACAGCAGATGCAAAACATGAAATACATATATTCTAATGACTACCAATTACTTCCTAGGTCTCAAACTGTACCTTACCGCTGGCTTTTGAGATGTATGAGATGGTTGAACTGGGCCTTTACTTCGCAACGAGTACGGACTTGAACTTTTAGATCTACTGTCTTTGGAATTTGCTTAGGTTGTCCCACATGTTGTGTTGCTGTTCTGTTTGTTGATGTATTTTCACCTGGGTTCACTATGTGTTTCCTATTCCAACTGTACACCCGAAGACGATTTTTATGGACCACAATATCCCTATCTGGTAGCTTGATTTTAACTGTAACTGGTGAAAGAATTTGTATTACCTCAAATGGACCTGACCAATTTGTTGTGAATTTACGTGTTTGACCATTTCTCAAAAATGGTGTGCTCAACATTACAAAATCTCCGACGCTAATCTCTTGTGGTTTAGCAGTTTTATCATACTGTTTAGCTTGTGCCTGAAATGCCTTTTGATTGTTTCTACGAACTTCTGACCATATTTTCTTCAATTTGAATGCTAGACTACGTACTTCTGGATTATCAATATCTTTTGAAGTTTTGAATAGTTCGAAAGGTGACATCATTTCTCGACCATAGATAATTTCAAATGGGGTTCTCCTTGTGCTAACATGGACTCTAGTGTTGTAAGCTGACACCACGTATGGTAACAATAAATCCCAATCATTATGTGGCTTGTTTACATAGTTGCTCAACATTTTTCCAATAGTTCTGTGAATTCTTTCAGTTCTACCATTTCCTTGCGGGTGAAAACTTGTAGTACGCAATTTCTCAATACCCAATAACTTACAGACATGTGTGAACAATGCTGACATGAAATTTGACCCTTGATCCGTAATAATAGACGCCAAATTTAAGTATCCATCCTAATACAAAAGCTCTTGCTACACTCTCTGCTGTTTGATCTTCCAAAGGCACCATTACTAAATATCTTGAAAAAGCATCTGTGATGGTAAGTACATAACTGTAACCTGCTTTAGTACACTTAAAAGGACCCATTATATCTATACCAACTCTCTGAAATGGCTCTGCTGTTTCTGGCAATTGTTGTAACTTTTCTCTGCCTCTTCCTAGACCTAGTCTCTCATTACACTGAATACAACTTTTTACATACTCTCTGACATCTCCTTTACGACCTGGCACCAATATTGTTTAGCTATCCTCTGATTAATCAATTTCCATCCACAATGACCTGACAAAATGGAATCATGATACAACTTCATTACTGGTTCACGTAAGACTTGGGGACCACTACTCTGTCACCGTGCTTAGTTATGCGATGCAACACATTATCATGAAATACAAACCATTTATTTTTTCTCCACTTACTGTATTCCTCATCTTCTGCTTGTGCAATAGGCAATTCTACTAGTGAAGGGGGTCTTATGCCTCTGGAATCCGAACTTTTCTACTCAAACCATTGACATTACCATGCAATTTTCCGGGCTTGTGGACCACCATCAATTCGAACTCACTTAGCCTTAATGTCCACGCATTACTCTGCTCGACGGGGTCTTTTAATCCTAACATCCATTTCAACGCTGCGTGATCTGTGATTATAGTAAATTTTCTGCCATAAAGGTAACATCTGAAGAAGTTAATACTCCAAATACCTGACAAAAAGTTCAAGCTCTGTAACACTGTAATTTGTTTCTGCTTTATTTAATTGGTGGGGAAGCATAGGCAACATGGTCTTTCTTTTCCATCTATGACCTGAGATAAAACTGAACCTATTGCTACATTACTTGCATCTGTGGAAAGAACAATAAGGTTTGGAAAAATCTGGAAAAGCCAAAATTGGATAGGTTGTGAGTGCTTCTTTCAAGTATCCATAGCTTGATCACAATCAACTGTCCATGTCGAATTTTACACCTTTTCTCAATAGTCTGGTTAATGGTTTAGCCTTAAGGGAATAATTTGTGAACAAATTTTCTATAATAATTAGCAAGACCAAGAAATGATTGTAACTCCTTGACACAAGTTGGTGTTGGAAACTCTTTTACTGCCTGGAACTAAACATGGATTGCGGTTTAACTCCTTCTCTAGAAATCATGATGACCCAAATATTCTAACTCTGAAACTGCAAAATTGCATTTTTCAATCGACAATGTTAAATTAGCCTTCTGCCAGGACGTTCGAAAACACTTCTCAATCTCCTGACATGTTCATCAATATCTTTGGAAAAATACGATTACATCATCCATATAGAACCAATGTAGAAAAAGGCTTTAATCCCGTCATAACACCGTCCATCAGTCTCTGGAAAAGTAGCTGGAGCATTTTTTAATCCAAAAGGCATTCCTGTATATTCATAATGACCGTTCAGATAGTTGAACGCAGTTTTTTGAATGTCCTCGTCAGCAACTCTTATCTGATGATAACCACTTCGCAAATCAAGGTTGGGTAAAATACTTACACTGGCCTAGGTAATCCACTGTCTCTGAAATAGAAGGTAAAGTGATAGACATCTGAAGTAACAGCATTTAAAACACCTGTAATTTACACAAAATCTAAACTTAGTTTTCTCCATTTGGTGTCTTCTTGGAACGATAACGACTGGGGCTGCCCACGGGCTATTTGAAGGCCTAATAATACCATCCTTTAATTGTTGATCAATAAACTCATCGATCAGATTGTCCTTTGATGGAAAGGAACCCGATATGCCTTCTTATATATGGGCAATGCATCTCCTGTCAAAATTCTATGTTCAACTATATCTGTGGCTGGGAGGGTTTTACCTGGTTGAAAACAACTCTCTAAATTCCCACAATAATCCTTCAATGTTCTCTAAATCTCTCTTGGGCAAGTGGCTCAACTTATCCTTAAAACATATTTCGCGCTTCACTTGGGCAATACGCGCCTTTTCACCTCTTACTCCTATGGTCAGCCTCATTAACATCATCATCAATATCAACAAATATACTGCTAGCTGGCTCCTTATCTCGTAAAACTTCGACATGTGCTATCTCAGGACCACGTGGTATCTCAACATCTTCATCACCAAAAATTCTCAATTATAATGGGAACACATCTACTACCGTTAACTTTGCGCACTTTACAAACACTTCTCTTAACATAGCATTGGTTCAAGTCCAACATCCAGACTCATCTGGTGTGTCGACCAACACTACAGAATTTTCATCACACCCTAAACTATCTCGGACTGGGACATTAATAACTTTACCTATGCTTTGGGAATTTCTCTGCTTTGGTTAGATGGGCGACAGATTTGTAGGTTCAGGTAACTGCCAAATTTGGGATGGCCTTCCCTCCTTTGGACACGAACGCTGTTTGTTATCTGGTAACGACGAAGGTGGGTCTACACTTTTGTATTTCCGCAAAACAATCGATCGTTCCGCCACATCAATCACCGCATTGTGCTTGGTCAGAAAATCAATGCCTAAACTACCCTGATATGAAGAATTTAGTGTAGGTACTACATAAACTAATGCATCATGAGCATAATTATCTACTAAGATGGTAACATTTTCATTCCCAATATTGTAATATCTCTACTCCCATCCAGACCAGGAATCTTACAATCGGGTGGATATAGTCCCTGAGTTCCACAAATACTCTTAGACAACAAGGTCACCTCTGCACCTGTATCAACTAATAAATCACACTGTCTTCCACTTATGCTGACGCTTACAATTAAATTTGCCACTTGAGGATTTGCCCTGGGAATACAACAGGTACCCTCTTTACTGGGGGTGCGACATCGCGGCTCTGCTCACCCCTTCCTCGTTTAAATTCTTTCGTTCAACCTCTCTCTCCACGCCACATCCTATTACCCCAACCACGATAATTGCCCTGAAATCTTGGCTCTCTTGAACAATCCACAGGTTTGTGCCCAAATCTCCCACATGTATGACATCTTGGCCCCCTCTTTGCATGAAATACTCGCCTCGTGGCTTCTCTATGTGATCACATATTGGCCTACTCTTCACTTGCTCATACGTCACAGCGTGCTCAATCGCTTCGTTAAATGTCTTGGGTTTCTGTAGGCTCACATATTCTCCAATTTCACCTCCTAAACCACCTAAAAATGTGTCAAGAGGCCTTTGATCTGCCTCATGCCTTACAACAAGGTTATATGGTCTCTTTCATCAGCGCCCTTTAATGTGAATGTGCTGTCATTTACTATCTTAATTCTATCAGCAAAATGTTGAATGTCCACCCTATGCTGTCTTCTCAACTTATGTAACTGTTCCCTATAAAATCTCAATGTCTGCTTCTTTGAAAAGCTCTTTAAAAGCTTATCTTTCAACCCTTCATACGTCTCAGTTTGTTTGCAATCATCATCATAAACAACAAACTTAAATGCTTCACCGACCAATTTGGTCCTCAGAATCCTCATTTTCTCACTACTTGACAAATCACTAAATGACAAAAAATCTTCAAATTTCATACAAAAATTCTTGAATTGACTCATTAGCTGTACCACCAAATGTTATATTACTATTCATAACTGCATTATTAATTTTAGACTTCGATTCAGGATCAACAACTCTATGCGGGTTTAATTCCGCCAATTTTTGACTCAAACTGTTAATTGAGTCTTGCAAAGGGACTTCTCTATTCTCTAGAAGGACAGATATGGTGATTTCCACTCACCTTTTAGCCAAACTTTGAAGTTACAGCTGGGTGTGCTCGAATCCCCGTTCACCTACTACTAACTTCCAACGCTGGAATTCACCGACCGATGCTACTGCCATTGTCCGGAGGCTGCTACCGCGTTGTTCCTCACTGCCGTTGGGCTGCTGCTTGGCTCCACAGGCTGCTTTTGGCTCAACTGGTTCCTGGGCTCGAACCGACGTTCTCCTTGTTCCGGGCACTGTTGCACAATTTTCTACGTTCGCGACTACCAACATTCACTTTCTAACACCTTCCATATCGCATAAATCCCACGATCTGACAGCCACTTTTTGTAGTAGGTACTCTGTTTATATGTGTGTGGTGCAGGGTTTGAGTCCCGCAGATGACGCCAAAGTTCTGTTTTGGATGGCTGAGCGGATATTGATTGATGACTGATTGACTATCGGAGGTATGATCACTAACCTGACCAATAGTAACGTCTTCTTGATGTTCTTCTTTTCTTGTCAGGACGACGGCCTTCTGCTGACACCAGTTGATTGTTGATCACGCAGAATCGACAACTGCGGGGACAATAGCTGCTGAAACAACTAATGTATATTGAAAGATGTTAACTGTTTTATATTGAAGGCTGCGTAGAGTTCTTTGGCTTGAGTGTTGTTAGCCTAATACAGATTAGAAAGGTTTTACGGAAGGAAACAGAAGTTACTAAATAGTTCCCATTTATTTGTCGTTAATTACACACAGACAGTTTCACAAACACAAGAACGTAATTTCTGTCCCACGCAATATGTTAGCAGTACCCCTGCTAGCTTGAATTTAGACTCCTATTGCCGAAATTGGGTACAAAGCGATAATGTTGGTAGTAAATCACGAAACACTCGCTACATCGATGTGTTACATTCACAATCCCGAGGCACACTCCCTCAGTGCAAGTGCACTTGCGACAAGTTGCTGACGCTTATCAGAGGAGGCATAGTAATACGTTACACCGCAGAGCTCTGCGCCTCTAGCAGAGGACGAATATTCACTCCGCTTTAACACAATATTACGGGGATATATTTGGTTCCCATACATAGTCTAACAGCACATGCTTCAAAATTACTTACCAGAATAATATACAGAAGGATGGAAAGGGTAGTAGAACAGATAGTGCGTGATGATCAGTTTGGGTTCAGGAAAAATCGTGGTACGAGGGAAGATATTCGTCTTTAAGATTAATACTTGAAGGGCGGATCAAGAAAAACAAAGATACTTTTATGGCGTTTGTTGATTTAGAAAAAAGCTTTTGATAATGTTAGGTGGGACAAGTTGTTCACGGTTTTAAAGAAGTCAGGTCTAAAGTATCGAGATAGAAGAATACTCTATAAACCATATAAGAATCGAGTGGCAATAATAAAAGTAGAGAATCATGAGAGACATGCATTAGTTAAAAAGGTTTTGAAACAAGGTTGTAGTCTATCCCCGTTAATATTCTACTTGTATGTAGAAGAAGCAATAAAGAAAGTCAAAGAAAAATTTCCATGTGGCATAAGTGTTCAGGAAGAAAAAACCAGTATGCTATGATTTGCTGATGACGTTGTTTTGTTAGCAGAGAGGCCTGAGGATATGGAGAAGTTACTTAATGGCATGAACAAAATACTGCAGAAAGATTTTGGACTGAATATATATCAAAGCAAGACAAAATTGATGACATGTAGCAGAAATGATACCAATATTGGTACATTAAATATAAAAATAGGATTGGATGCAATAGGAGAAGTAAGTGAATTCTGTTACTTAGGAAGCAAAATTACAACCGATGGCCAAAGCAGGAAGGATGGTAAAAGCAGAATAGCACTAGCAAAAAGAGCCTTCATGAAAAAGAGAATCCTTTTAGTTTCAAATACTGATCTAGGAATTAGAAAGAAGTTTTTAAAACTCTGTGTGTGGAGCACAGCACTTTATGGTAGTGATACATGGACTTTCGGAATACCGGAAGAAAGAAAATTGAAGCATTTGAAATGTGGTGCTACAGAAGAATGCTGAAAATTAAGCGGACAGACATAGTAAGAAATGAACGAGTTTTAGAAATGATGGGTGAGGCAAGAAGTTTGTGGAAGAAGATTACAGGCAGGTAGGTCATACGAGGGTGAGTCAAATGAAAACCTTAAATTTGTTATAAAAAAAATCGAAATTTCGTGCCTTTATCCTGTAAGTTGGTAAGCGTGCTACAAGCAGCATGCAGAATGGCCTGTAGGGGGCAGCATATCAGTATAAAGATGGCTGCCCCACTTGAGACTTGCACCAGGGAAGAACAGCATTCTGTTATTCGGTTTTTGAGTAGTGAAGTTATGAAACCTGTTGAAATTCCTCGAAGGATGAAGGTTCAATACAGTGATGCATATTTGTCACAGCAGCAAGTCTACGAATGGAGTATTAAGTTCGCAAATGGTGTGACTTCAGTGGAAGATGCTCCGCATCCAGGTCAAGTACAACGAGTTGTGACTCCACAGAACAGTGCAGCAGTTGAAGCCATAGTGATGGAAAACCGCCTAGTGACACTGAATGACATTGCAGCATGTTTAAAGATTAGTCATGATTCAGCAAACCACGTTGTGCATGATGTGCTCCAGTTTCACAAAGTGTCTGCAAGATGGTTGCCACGGCAGCTGACTTCTGAAATGAGAGAACGACGTATTGATGCTCGTAAAGAACTTCTTCGGCGCTTTGAACGAAAAGGTGACGGCTTCCTTGCATCCTTGGGGATGAAACCTGGGTTCACTTCCAACAACCAGAAATGAAGAAAGCGAGTAAAGAATGGCATGATTCCTAATCACCAAAACCAAAGAAGTTTCGAACAGAACCATCAGCAGGGAAGGTTATGCTGACTCTCTTTTGGGACGAAAAAGGCGTCATTTTAGAGTATTACATGCCTGGAGGGACCACTGTCACCAGTGCATCATACACAGATCTCCTAAAAAAAATCATCTTCGGCCTGCAATCAAATCAAAGCGACGTGGATTGCTGTCATCAGGTGTCCTTTCGCAACATGACAATGCAAGGCCCCACACTGCCCATACAACAGTTGCAACAATCACAGACCTGCATTTTGAGTGTCTTCCTCATCCACCATACTCACCAGACCTTGCTCCAAGTGATTTCCATATGTTTGGACCACTCAAAGAAGCAATAGGGGGAAAGAAGTTCCGTTCTGATGAAGAGGTACGCCACGCGGTGCATGAGTGGTTGCGCGGACTACCAAAAGAATTTTTTTCTAAAGGAATTATGCACTTTGTAAGCGCTGGAGGACTTGCATTGAGCGTGAGGGAGATTATGTTGAAAAGTGATACAGCTTTGTACCACTTCTGCACAATAAATAATATTTAAAAAATATTTAAGGTTTTCATTTGACTCACTCTCATATAAATGTGAATATATGTTTGTCCTTCAGTCATGCTTGAATGAGTGAAAGGATGCTAATGAAAAATTGAAAAATAAAATAAAATATTATAGTCATGGAATAGGACAAAGGAAGCATGAACTAAGTTGCAGGTAGCAGCTAGTAGTGTTTAGGTAGGTTAAGTAGGTCGGTTGGCTGGTAGTAAGTTTCGGTCATTCGGTCCTTTGTTCACAATATTCTTTGAAATATTTTCCCCGGTTTCTCCTCCCCCCTACTCCAATACTCCCCACACCTCCACCCATACCCCCCAATATGGGTCAAGACGTGGAACTGGTCAATGATGGGTAACGCGAGGTCAAACGGCCTATTCGTGCACGATGTTCATATGAAAAGGATAGAAGAGGATACTGAATTTATTGACAAGGTGTTGAACAAATTTGGACGACAACCTAAGACACCTTAAGTTATTATTCATACAGTGAATTTAATAAAAAAAATTGTTTCTTAATCTTTTTCTGTATATTTTCTTTCATGGAAGGGCGGGTGCAAGTGCACCCCCTTGCACCCACCTCTTCTCGGTTCCCATGTTGTTTGTCCATTGTATATCATTCCACGGCTGTTTTAAAAAATACGTATTATCATGTAAATGATATTTTCCCTCACTTAAACATCAGTATAATCATTCTATTTAATCTTTTTGTGCTATTCATATCATTAATAAAATGCATGATATGGGTGGGCCAAAGATGGGTAAATATCTCTGGCAACCAGAATAAATCATCCACCTTATTATCCTTCTTCAATTTGGTAGTTCTACTGACTAATATTTATGTTATGTCTGTAGCTCTTTAATTGCTGATATTTAAAGTGAAATAAAAATAATCTGATATGTTACATGGCTGTTTCATTGAGTTCTTGTTTGTTTACTGTTTTAGGAGAAATATTATTATGCAATCAATCAGATGGTTGTGCGTGGTTCCTGTTCATGCTATGGGCATGCCTCACGATGTCTACCACTTTCTGGAGTTGAATCAAAGCCAATATGGTGCATGGAAGATGTGAATGTACACACAATACCAAGGGGCTTAACTGTGAAGTATGTGAAGACTTTTTCAATGATTTACCATGGAAACCTGCATTTGGAAAACAAACAAATGCCTGTAAAAGTAGGTGTAGATTTCAGTTTGTGTAGAAATGATTATTTCTTCATAAATATATATGTAAACAGAATATAAAAGGTTGATTTTATGCAGTATAAAAAATTAAGGTAAACAAAGAGGAGAAATTCTGATTCCATGATGTCAAACATGCCATGATGTTAAAACACATAACACACTGGCAAACACAATCCTTGGAAAACACTCAAAAACGGTAATCTAAAACTAAGGAAAAGTTATTAGCCATGCTTAAGGAGAAAACATTTCAGAGCATGTTTACGATTTTTCCTCCTTTTTCAAGGATAATGATGACGAGGAAGAAGGCCCATGAGAATTGTTCAATATTGATATGAGGATGATTGGGGAGGATTCTGGGAAGGGACATGCGTTTTTTGTTGGAGGGTTTTAGATCTTTCAAAACCTGTGATTATTGCAAAATGATATTGGATCACATTATGAAATGTATACTACTTTGTATTGTGACAGAGCTAGGGGTAGTTTGCTTTAGCAAAGTTGGAGACAGTTGCCTTATGTGGGCCAGGTAGTAATGAAAATGAGGGATATATTTAAGAAAAAATGTTCCTAACAAGTTTTTGGAGAGTCTGAACTTAATGAAGTATTGAGAGATATGTGTCAGATCTAGAAAAATTTTATTTTGATAATTTTCTAAGTCTTACAAATTTGATGGGTCAGAGCAGAAAAACATGGTATTTTGATACAATAAAGATTTGGAAAGTGACTAGTTTCTTTTAAAAGTAAAAGCATAACTAAATTCAAGAGCTTTATGTCAAAAATAGTTTATTTAAAGAGTCTTTTGATCTTTAAACATTTAAACAAAAAGGGATAATTTTGGAAAATAATCTCGTTTACTAAAAACACTAAATGAAAAGGGGTTGTTGCTAAAACAAACTAGGAATTAAGAGAATATTAATATCATAATGGTTTGCAAAAGAAACAAGATTTAAACAGAGTTAATGGAGGTCTTAAAAGATAAACTAAATAAAGACAAAGATGGTAGTTTTAGACAACAAAGAAAGTGGTTATTTAAGATAATCAAGTGTAATGAAAAGTGTCTAGAAAAACAGTAGATCTTAAAAGAGATAGAAAAATGGTATTTCATGTCCAGAGAATAGGGAAAATTAACTGTTTATATATTATAATTCTCAGTTTGCGGGGAAAAAACTTACATTATTGATATTTTCTTAACTAGTAGTCAAAATTATTGGGATGATGTAAGCAATATGATTTTACCATGAGTTAGATGGTGGGATGTACTTTTAGGTTTTAGTAAAATTGTAAAATGTTTGCTCGCATCATTATTTATAATTAAATTGAGGGTTATTATTGAAATCTAATTTCATGGAAAGATTTTTTAGTTTTAGTACAACATTTTATATAAATTTGTTAAAGATTGGTAGTGGAATAAAATTTTGAATTTTTTCAAGCTAAGGTATTTCAAAATACAATACAAAATAAAAATGTATGAGAGCTATAGAATCAGATTTGTAAGGTTTAGCACAATAAATTAATCAAGGAAATTCAGCATTGGTCAGCTGAGCAGTAACATGGTGATGAGTGATTTCAGAAATGGATAGCCATATATTGGGGTCTGGTGTAGGAGCAGTTAGCTTTTGTGGCAGTCATTTTGTGGATAATCCATGCTTGTGGTGTGTTTGGAAATATTTAGATGATGGTAGCATATGGGTGTGCCATGACGGTTAGTTTTGGAACAATGATTTCATATGTCATTATGTGAAGGGGAATTAAGTAATTTGGGGAGCACTCATTAACTTCAAAACTTTTGGTTCAAACATTTCAATGAAATTCATAAGTAGTAAATTATCTGAAAGTTGGTAGTTGTGTAAATATTCATATCATTTTGGAAACTTCTCTTGCAATCTTACTAAAGGATTGAAAGTCCAAGGTTGTTTAGAACTTTTGGGTTTGACTGGCACTGGAACATTTCTTTTTGAGAGTTATTAAACCTAGTGACTTTCATAACCTACTTTAAAAAAAAAATTATTTCAAGAGTGTACCTTTCCAAATAGTGCAACAGTTGGTAACATAATTCAGAGGAATAAATCTGACTTCTTCAAAGAATTTCCATGTTAAATCTTGCGTTTACTAGTGTTAAATTATCCAGTTATTTTTAGAAGTATCCTAATTAGCAAGAACCTAAGTGGAGTTACTGTCTGTTAGTGGAGAAAGCACTGACTATAATTATCAGATACCTCTAAATTATTTTTTTTTCCAATGGTATAACATTACATACTTTTGCCAGAATATCTGTACATTGCACCTGATATTGTTATTATTATTATTGGTTTTATTATTTGCCAATTATAAAATTGGTCATGCTGAAAGCTTGAATTGTAATTACTCATTGTGCCAACCATTTAGTTAAGAATGATTTTCCTGTTTAACCAACCATTTTACCAAAAGTTCTTATTTAATTTCAAATATCACAATATAAATATTGCAATTAGTTTGTTAATAGATCAATACTTGTAAAATATAATGTTTGAACTAATAGCATCGACTTTTAATGTGCAGCTATACAGATCATGCTATTACTTTAGTGTGATTCATAAATATAATCCACATTATGTAATGATTAATTTTTTGCAGGGTGTAATTGCAACAATCATGCAACAAGCTGCCATTTTGATGCTGCAGTATATGATGCTTCTGGCAGAGTAAGTGGGGGTGTATGTGACAATTGCCAGCATAACACAATGGGTAGAAATTGTGAGCAGTGTCGTGACTTCTACTATCATGATCCATCACGTGATATATCAGATCCAGAGGCTTGTCAGCGTAAGGTGTTCTAAGTGTACTATCAAGAAATTTAGAGATGCATAGTTAAAGTTATCTGTCTGGTATAATGTATTGCATTTTCTTATTTAGCTACTTAGTTCAAGAAAATTATCATCAGTGACTTGCCATTTCTAGCCTGTGACTGTGACCCTAGAGGCTCCCTTGATGAAGGAATATGTGATTCACGAACTGACCTTGCAAATGGACTTGAGTCAGGCAGATGTCATTGTAAAACCAATGTAGATGGACGACGATGTGACCGTTGCAAGAATGGTTACTGGAACTTTGATGAAGAAAATCCTGATGGCTGTCAGCGTAAGTAATGAATTATTCTTTCTGTTCCAAATAAGAGATACTGCTGTCTAAAGATTTTGTTGTTACACCATTGGCACTATGAAATTTGTAAGTGTGTAATTATTTTTTATAATTGATTTATTTTTACATCAATATAATTGTATTGTTTTCACATCACTGAAGTAAAGTCATGTCTATATTTGTTTATACTTTGAAATTATCTTAGTGTTAAAATATTCCTTAATTGCTAGGAATGTAAATAAGAATAATAGCTTTGCCCTTGTTTCATTAAATATTTTGTAAATAAAATTTTACCAGCCCCTGAAAATTCTCATTGATAACATTATTTTGTGCACTACTAACTGATTTTGCTTACTCTACTATTACACACCAGTGTAGCTCAGAGCATTAAGGTGCTGCATACTGGATCAGGTCAAGGCCTGGTTCCCCCATACCAGCTGTCCTAATTGTTGTTTTCAGGCAGTTTCCCACAATCATTAAAATAAATACCAGGAGAGCCCTTAATCTTTGCCTCATAAACTAAACATTACACAAACAAAAAATACACTTAACACACACTGAACATATTTACACATTTTACAGACAAATGGCACTTCCCCCATCAAAGTAAGAATAACAAGCAGTCAGTTTGATAGAGATGCATACTTCAAAAAATAGAATAGCAGGCCAAACCTATGGTTGGAAACTGCTCAAGAACAGATAGATAGATTCTACTATTATTATTATTATCATTCAGTAGACAAAAATGATATTTTTATCTATTGAAACAATATTTACGTTTATAGTGTACCTTTGCCGAAATCGGTAATGTTAAAATTCTCAATTTTTTTTTCCTTCTAAAATTGTGTATATGGAAATCAAAACTTACAGCAGGAACTGGAAGAAATCTAAAAAATGAAATCACATAATAATAATCAATTCCTAGAATTAATAGTCCTTAAAAAACACTAATAACATTGATTGGCTTAAAAAGCATACTTTCCTGGAGTTTAAATATCAAAATTTTGATTATTATTTTCAGCTTGCACATGTAACACACAAGGTACTATTGACAATCAAGGCTGTAATGTTTATACTGGTGAATGTATATGTAAGCGTTATGTTACTGGACGAGATTGCAATCAGTGTCTGCTTGAATACTGGGGTCTGTCTGATGACCGTGATGGATGCAAGCCATGCGACTGTGATCCTGGTGGTGCATTTGACAATAACTGTGATGTCATCACTGGGCAATGCAGGTAAATTATCTGCCACATACAGAAATCTTTATTTTGTTTCTTTTTAGTGTAAGCCATTTTATTGTTTACAGTGTTGTACTGAGCGTGGTGGGTGACTGGTAACGCTCTGGCCTCACATTCGGGAGGACACAGGTTCGAATCCCTGTCTGGGCATCCAGATTTGGGTTTTCCATGGTTTCCCCAAATCACTTCCCCTTCCTTGTCCCCAATCTCATCCCGCCTCTAATGACCTCAACATCAATGAGACGTAAAACCATAAGTAAAAAAAAAGTACAGTGTTGTTAGCTATATTATCTTTATGTTTTGTTTACTATATGAGCTCCAGATTGAATATTGAAACAAGGAAGGAAATGAAAGGAAACTCTTCACTTACAGAAGATGAAGGAAGGATGGCAGTGGTGAATACACACACAAAATGAATGCACATCACTTTATTTCCATATGAACATTATTCATGCAAATGTATGAGACATGTAGCAATGCAGTACCGCATTAGCCACGTAGCAAGAGTTAGCAAATGCTATGGGCCTCGCGCCTCCTTAGGGTCCCATGCCTACTGGAGGCCCCATGCCTACTGGGGGCCCCGTGCCTTCTGGGGGGCCTCAGGTCAGATGGGCGATATTTTTTTTAATTTACCACTGCTCTGGGATGGCAAAAACCAAAGGCCTTCTTCACATTTACTACGGGCGAAGCTGTTTTAATCTGGCTCTGTAGCAATGGGGTCAGATCTGTATACACTGACACCCTGTACATAAATATTGGCCATTATGGGCACAGAAAGAAAGGAGGGGGATGGTAGTGGGGAGAATATGAAGTAGATAATTGATAATCAGGTGAATGTATCACAATTGGAAATTGTAATACAAAGTAATGGTGGCAAATGTATAAAAATATTCAGTCCAAATTGAAGTTGTGGCAAAAATAGCAACTGTATTTAAAAATTAATATATTTTTAAAAATACAATAAAAGTTAATTAATAAAAATATAATGACAAGGCCATTTGAATACTTGTTTCAAGGATTTGTTAGTAAGTTATTTCCCATCTGCGAAGTTCAGAATTGATTGTAGCTTTCACTGCAAAAAATGTTGGTGAGATAGTTGTTGGTACTGGTGTAGGCCACCACTGGATGGTTCAAGTTACTGATGTAAGCCGTTACCTGTGGCCATTCATCCTAACTGACTGTTTATGGTTCTGAGGCCTTTATATCAGCTCACCTGCCTCTGCTGCAGCATTTCATAAGTGGACCTCTCCAGCAACCAACTGTCCATCATGATGAACAACCACAGGAAAAGAGTTTGTACCAGTAACCCTTGGCAGTTCTCACAATACCCAATAACCTCAACAACTGTTTTACAGTGGGAGATATCAGAGTCTTTCCAGAAACTGCAACTGCTTCTGAACTTTGTTGATGGGAAATAGCTTGCAAACATATCCTTGATATCAGACATCCCCATAGCAATAATCTCCAAATGAGATCTCAACAGTAAACCTAACAGTAGACTTAGTCATCTGCTATGTTTATATTTTTAAAATTCATATTATTTTTAATAAACTGGCTATTTTTGTTCCTTCTTAAATTGATCTGACCTTTTTTTGTATTATTATTTTGACCAATCTGGTGGTTCAGTGGGTAAGGTATCTGACTGGAGATCAAAAGGTCCCCGTGTAAGATAGTAATTTCTTATCAGAGACCGAAGGAGGAGAGGAAGTAAAGCCCTTACCACTGAAAATAAATTTTATAATTATAAACTTGATATTGGAAGACTTTTCAAATAAAAATCGGACCAGTACCATGTTCTAAACAATTGAACCACCAAATTAAATAAAAAGTTTTACTAACATATACAGAGATACTACAAGTAAAAACAAGAATTTTAAAGTAATTTTTATGGGTGAGAACAGAAATTCAATTTGAAAGTTTTACTCACCATTGGATTAGGAGAAATTTGATGATGTAAACAAGTAGCCAGCTTGCATGTGTGCAGACAGTAAGATTCCCACTAGACAATGGAATGGCTTATTTAAAAAGATAAACAAAATCTAACTACGGCAATGTGTGTCAGCATTGAGATAAACGTACTGACAAATATTTGAGTCAATAGGTAAATCCTAAGTATGTTTTTTAGAGGAATAAATAAACATGACTCTTTAAATAAAACAGATAAAAAATTTAAAACATGGTCAAATTAAAGCAAAATTAAAGGAAGTAACAATAGGATAACAGTTTGAAATTAGAAGTATGTTTAATTGTTCAAAAATGGGATTTTACATGTTTGACCTTTGAGCTATATCATTGCCATGTGTCAAACATAATTAAGAAACAGTAATCTGTTAAAAGCTAAACATGAATAATTAAATAGTGCATGAAATTCCAAGAAGAGTAGCAAAATCCCCATGTAAATTATAATTAAATAAGAAAGATATATTTTCTCGAATTACCATGGCCTTCAATTGGAGGAAAAGGGAAGTTAAAAGTAAAGCACAATATTAGAAAAATTAAAGATAGATCACATATGAATAAAGATAGCCACAGACTTGAAAATATCAAAATAAATAGAAAATTAAAACAAATCTCTTGGTGTGAGTAACTTTATGATAAACTAAATAACTTTAAAGATTTGAACAAATAATCATCACTCACAATTCAAAGTTTAATAATTACTAAACAGATGAGTTAAGGAGAAAGGTTTTCATAAGCATTTTTTTTGTAATAAATCATACTACAAAATAGTAAAGTTTCAAGGAAGTTTAATTAAAAATGATGATATGATGACTGTGGATTCTAAGAATTTTGTGAGATTCTGAGAAAATGTATAAATAGCCATCAATTTTTCCTCCTCTCCCCAGTCATTATCTGGGCACAATCCATCACTCTCATTCTCACAATGTAGAAGTAGTGATACTTATTAAACTTACCTGCATGTAACAGTGGACTTAAAATCTTTCAGTGCAACGAGAGTTTAGATGATCGAAATATTTCGAACTTTGAAATTATTTTGATTGATGATATGAAGTGAAGAACTATGTCTTTTGATTGGAATAGTTTGACAGTATGGCTTCCAAGCTTATTTTACTAAGATTTACGAATTTTTATTGGGACTTCGTAAATTATTTCTGAATGAAACCATATGACAGTTGATTTAGTTGTAATAACCTGCTATGTTCAACATAGGATTTTTGAAGTGTGATAGAATGTTCATTAAACATGTGATGTTACATGATACCAGCTTTAAAGTCTATATGTAAGAGAATATACTGAATAACTTACAGCTGTTAGTATGATTTCTGTGATTCACCCTCCCACCGGGATCTCTTGCAGTGTAAATACAAGAAGATTGGCAACCAATCTAAAATAGAACCTTGCAGAGACAGATTTCAGATAGGTATCAGGGAAGCATACATTCATTGTCAAAGCTAAGAAGAACTTTATAACCCCAAGGGCAATTATGTTTTTACACCTGGTTCAAATGCAGGAGTTTGCTGGAATTTTTGCATGTTTTAACCCGTTATTCACCTCTGGCAAGGTGTGCATTGTGTACGTCAAGTATGCCAGAGTGCCAGGTTAAACTGTTGGTCCCCTATACCCTGGAGGATTACCTTGCTCTGATAGGTGGCTATGACAGAGGTAGGTTCACAGCCAGTAAGAAACTCTGTCAACAAATGTCTTAAAAAGACCACATAAAATTATTATGATTATATTATTATTTTATACCATAATTTCAAATGATAAAACACCATCATAATAATCAATTGCCCACTTCATATTCTCTTAACCCCCCACCCCCCATAGCATTTCCAAAATGGCCAGTATTTAATTCAGTCACGTTGAAAGTCTAAGTGACTGACTGAACATGGTGGGTGAGCAGTAACACTATTGCCTTGCATTTGGGAGGATGCGGCTTTGAATCCCTGTGCAGCCATAGAGATTTGGATTTTCTGTGGTTTCCCCAAATAACTCCAGGCGAATGCCAGGATGGTTCCTTCAAAAGGCCATGGCTGAATTTATTCCCATTCCTTAGCTGCAGTTCTTTCCTGAATGACCTCATCGTCAATGAGGTGTAAAGCTGCAAGCAAAAAAAAAAAAAAAAAAAAAAAAAAAAAAAGAAGAAGAAGAAGAAGAAAAGACTAATATGTAGGTGTATTTGCAACTGACACTCTTGCTGCATGTCTTCTCTCTTTGCGTGAAGATAGAATTCATGCTGAAATATAGAAATTTCTGTTATTTTTTTTGTGTTTGTCAATACTGTCTTGCCTTAAACTTTTTTAAGCGGCATTTTTGCCTTTCTCTGTCCTTCCTTGTGTTCAAAAGTATTTTCCTTCTCATTACCAGATTATACAAGGTCTGTCCCAAAAGTATCCATCCTTCCTTCATGTTTTTCCACTGGTGTCATCAGGTTGGTGACATCTTCGAAGTAGTCCCCATTTGATTGAAGTATACACTCCTAACAGCCTTTCCACTTTTGGAACCAGTCCTGAAACTTGTTTTTTGGTATCGCCTTTAGAGCATTCGTTGTATTAGTTTCGAGTGTTTCTTTGTTGTCGAATTGGCGTCCTTTGAGTGACATTTTTAATTTTTGGAATTGTGAAAAGTCAAAGTTAGCTACAACAGGACTTTACAGAGGCTGACAGTGCTGTACAACTTTTGTGCTTTGTCAAATATTTCTGCATGAGGTACGATGCATGCGCTGGTGCGTTATTGTGATGAAGAAGACAGTCACCGCTTGACCAAAGCTGATGCCATTTTCTTCTAATTGCATCACCCAATCTTTTCATAACATCAGAATAATATCCTTTGTTGGTTGTTTGACCTTTAGGAGCATGTTTGTGGTGCAAAACACCCTCATAATGATGATAATAAAAAACCAGCAACGACTTAACATTGCTGCGACTTTATATCGCTTTTTTCGGATGTGGCTCCAACGACAGCTTCCACTGTGACTGTCATTTTGTTTCAGGATCATAACCATAAAACGATTCATGACCAGTTATAATCTTTTAAAACAGATTTTCATCCTTATTAACTATTTAAAAATTGTCCTGATCGATTTATAGGTGAAGGTTTTTTTGCTACACCATTAGCAATTTCGGGATGAATTTCACACACACACACAAACCATTTTTCAGTTAAAATCTTCCAAACACAAGATTTTGGTATTCCAAGATCACATTCTAGTTCTCGCATGGTCATTCGACAATCTTCACAGATCACAAGTTGCACATGTTTCATATTTTCAGTGGTTTTATTGTCGAAGGGTGCCCAGAGCATGGGTTACTATCAACAGATGTGTGGCTATCTTTGAACCACTCACACCACTCTTTTATTTTGTTTTTCTCATACACTTGTCCCCAAAATCATTTCAATGGTCTCCACACAACTCTTTTCGAGTTCAAATCAAAATTTAATGCAAATTTGTTGTTCCGATCTTTCCATCATTTTTTACAATAGCAAAGTGCAACAAACATACAAAACACTTTGTAAACAAATGCACACTGCATGTGAACTAAGGCATCTTGGAGACAACTGCAGCATCTAGGGAGTTCGCAAAGCTTTACTGTTGACACTGATACCTAGCATTTGGCCCTAAAATTGTCAGAAGCAAAGATATGAATGAAGGTTGGATACTTCTGGGTCAGACCTCATATACTGCATGTTACATTGTTCTGTTTAATAATAATATTCTGCAGAAGTTAACTGGCACCTCCTGGCGAACATCCGCCTCTACACTCCGCACATCAGCACTGAGCCTAGTGTATTCTGCAGCTGAGTAGTGCTCATCTGTCTGCATAAATAGCGCCCACGTCAAAAAGATCAACACAGTTTTAAACCAGACAATGCGGATAATTAGCGGATGTATTAAGACCACTTCACTGTACTGGCTACCCATTTTGTGTAACATTGAACCGCCTACAATAAGACGACACAATCTCCTAATTGCCCAATATAATAAGATCTGTCATAACTTGGATCTGCCCATCCATGACGACATGGATAATATGTTTGTGAGACTTAAATCAAGAAATCCAAGTGTAAAATCCGTAAAACAGATTATATCTGATAATTTTAATGGGAGAGAAGCTTGGAAATTGGAGTGGATAGCCTCAGCCCCACCAGAATGACACTCCCTGTTCGACAGTCAACAGGCACTAAAGGGACTAGACCTTCCTCGCAAGACCTGGGCAGCTCTTAACAGAGTTAGGACTGGTCATGGAAGATCTGCTTCATCTTTGTATACATGGGGAATGAGAGATTCACCGAGATGCGACTATGGTAAGGAAAAACAAACCATCCGCCACGTGACATTTGACTGCCCACTTCGAGCATTCAGGGGATCACCGATAGATTTTATTAACATATCAAATGAAACTTTAGATTGGCTACACCATGGTAATTTTGAATTTTAATTGTAATTTAATCTTAAATTGTATTATTTTTGTGCAATGGCCATAAGCTAAATAACCTTATCTTTCTAGTAAAGAATAATGAGCATATTGATGGGTAGGAAAGTGCTGAAAGGAAAACAAAAACATAAAAGGAAAAGGAAAATTAACCAATCAGTTGCCAAATTTTGAAGCAAAATGTGATGACTCAAAAAAAAAAAAGACAGTTGCAATTCAGTATGTTTCAAGTAGTACTCTAATCTTGCAGAGGGGGAGTGTAACATGTGGTTAAGAGGATGGGTGTGTACTAAATATTTTGAGTCTAATAACAAGACTTGGTGTTTACAAAATTATGTGCATTTTACTTAGTGTTACAATATAATATAGGTAATATTGTCATCTATAGTCAAGGTTGATAAAATTCCAGACTACTCTCATGCAGTTAACATATTATCCATCATATACTGGAATATTATCTCGAAGGGGTGAGAGGAATGTACTCATTGTTTTCACATAAACACGTTTTTAAGATAACATAATTACTCCCTTACACAACTGATGTCTCACTTCCTTGTGTATTACAGAAAATGAAATCATACAATCACTAGTACAATGAACAGTGCTGATGTAGAGGAACCACATCTTTATACAGTGATGATTTTCCTTGGGGTCTGTCTGTGCTGATGTACTATTTCTAAGCTAAAGGATGATAAGAATTCTTCACGGGTATACTGCCAGATAATTTCTTCTTTACACAAAGTTTCAGCAGCAACCTCCACTGCCTTCATCAGGAGAGATGTCATATTGAAGCTACCACTGTGATGACACAGCACTGACTGTGAATGCCTCAAAATCCTGGCTCCTATAAGTACCCAGCAGCCAGCGGCCCTCTGCCGGAGAGGCTTTCCACTGCTCTCCTGTTGGCCGATGCACCAACTGGGTTCACACGGGGTCCGCACTGGATCGCTGTGTACCGGTTCTCTTCTGGAATGAATGTCTAATCCACTGCTGTTTCAGATCTTGGATGATTGGCTTCCAAGATTCGCTCAAGAAGTGGCTGGCCACTGGGTACTTATAGGAGCCAGGATTTCGAGACATTCACAGTCAGTGCTGTGTCGTCACAGTGGTATCTTCGATATGACATCTCACCTGATGAAGGCAGTGGAGGTTGCTGCCGAAACGTTTTGGAAAGAAGAAATTATCTGGCAGAATACCTGTGAAGAATTCTTTGTCAGCAATATGCCAGGAAAACCTTAATTCTCACATAAAGGATGATGTTACCTAAGGCATTTGTAACACAATAGTCGACACTCTTAAACACTGAAAAATTCTATGAAAATCATAATTTTTCATAAAGTTGTAATTTT